>OV884011.1:115783939-116431995 GCA_930367205.1 Acanthosoma haemorrhoidale | reverse complement strand
AATAACGAGGGAGATGATTGGGGCTAACGAGCCACCACTAACTATAAATAGGGGTAGATCTCGGGCTATATTTCATTCTCCTCCTAGCGAAGCTACTTGACTTGCAGCTGCGGCGGTATTCAAGAATTTTGTCTTCTTCCTTATGAAAAACCTCTGCATCTCTTTCTCTCCTCACCTCGCTACGTTTTAGTCCGGCGTTGTCAGACCCCACACCTTCCTAGTGGGAATCTCTGCCTTCGTCTCGCTAAATCTAGCACCTCCTTGGGAGAGACCTCTCCCTAGTGGACAACGGTTGTCGTGGCCCTGCAAACTTACCAAGCAGTGTTTCCCACGGCGATTCAGTCTGCCTCTCTCCGGTTCACACTCGCCTTTGGGATCCGGACGGATTTTGCCTACCCTCAGATACCGAGTGTGAATTCGTGGTCATTCCAAGACCACACAAACTACCTACCCTATACCTCTTCTCCTGAACATAGTGCATTGTCGGGGCACATACCTATCAAAAATAGAGTCAGATAGTAAGACCGTCATGAAACGATTGTCCAGGTCATAAACTTAATCAACCCTCACTTCGTCACCAGGGCTAGGGAAACTAGGCACCCCCCTCGTGACGACCCGACACACACCAATAAGTTTTTAAGTTTTTGACTGAGGTGAAAACATTAATTGGATGGGAATGGATTGTGAAGTTATGAATGTCATTTAGGGTTTTGAGTTGGAGACATGAGTCGATGAGATAGTATACCTTGATGAAAGTTATCATTGCATACAAATCAGATACGTAATGATAGTTTTTATGATGTTGAACAAAATGAAACCACAACTCATACTGCTTACTTAAAATAATGGAAAAGTAAGGAGGGACCGGTGTTGTTACTAGAAATATCCTCAGAATGGTATCCTGATCTAATGTCTACCAAATAACCTTATTGTGGCAAACAGCTACAAACCACATAAACATATACATTTATATCTCTGAAAGAGCCTAGAAGACAATAGTCCGTCTTAGATTACCTCACTGTCCAAAGAAGGCTGTTAAGAGAATTTTAAATTGGCAGTAATCATTACCTTTTAATTATGAATATAATACGCCCAGGAGTAAAACCAAGAAAAATTGAAAGATCTGGATAGAAACCCTGCTACAAAAGATAAAAACTTACATTCCAAAATATAGAGCTTACCAAGTACAGATAATAGGCGATATTGATGGCATGGGGCTGGTGTACTTTTTAAGGGATTGCTAAGGGAAGAAATAGAAATGGTATGTTGGAATAGTAGAGTGAGCCTCAGTAGATGGGGGAAGTACAGTGTATATTTCCTATGAAAATAATAAGGAGATATGGAAGGAAAAACTTGTCAATAAATCACTGGAAAACTACAGAAAGGACAAGCAGCAGTGATTTACTAAACTCTCCAGGTTTGTAGTACCTCAGAAAAAGAATACATTTCGGAATGAGTTAATAGTACAAATTCATTCAAGATAAAATCAAAAGTTCTTTTATAAGGTTCTTAGAAAAATGTCTAATGAAAAAGAACAGTCCTGAAGTTTATAAAAGATTTAGAAGGAAAACTCCTAGACACCCCTGTAGTTGTCATGGCATTATCTCATGTATATAGTTATATATGGTTATTTAATGACATATATGTAGTTTGGTTGTTAACATAAATCAAAAAAGATTATATTATTTCTTCTGTGATAAAAATATCTGTTTAATCCTTCCAATATGTATAACACTTAAGTCAATGCAACAGGCCCAATTCATTAGTAGTCAGCTTATTCTAGTTCTATATTTTTTTAAATGTATGCAGAAAGTATTGGATTTGACTATTCATTCAATATGATGACCCAATAATATGTTCTTGGTAACAAACTGAAAAAATAAGAAGAAGAAATTAATTTCTTGGAAGCTTTAAATGTGGGAACAATGGGAAGCATGAATAAGCTACATTACTTGTCAATGTGTACCAAAAAGGTTTTGCGGGAGGGCTTACAAATGGAAATCATACAATCAAAATAGACTACTTATTGTAATAAATATATGTATTTAGACTGTAAAATGTCATTATACAGCTACATATTAATGTCCACAATTCACATCCTCTACATAATGTAGACCATTTATTGACAATTAAAGTTGAACTTTAGGGTCTCATTTCTGACTGAGGAAAGCGAATAACTGTAATCATATTGTTTTCTTTTTCGAGTGTTGACTGTTGAATAATAAAACTTATTTGTATATTATTTGATAATATTTCTACTCATCAGTGGCAAGGTTTCTGAATTGAGTAGCTATTATCCCCCCATATTAGCCCAGCCCCCGACTAAATATTAGGGAGATTCCAGGTTCCAGTCCCAAACCTGCCAGTATATTTTTTCTTTATTCTGTTAGTTTTTAATAATAACTTCAATAATTTAAAGAACTTAGAACTGCTACGTTATGAGTTATTATTTGTGGCATTGATCTTGTTAGTTTTTTAAAGATAATTAACCAAAAACAAACTTTAGGAAGGTTTATGGTTTTTATTCCCAGTCCTTTCAAAATGTAGTTTATATGGGCTGGTACTTACTAAGATTTTTTTTTTTTTAACCTCACCTAGTACTGATTCCATGTTACTAACATTTTCATTTGATTTCTCCAGGGGCAAGAATGTTCTTAATCAGAAATCAGAACTACAAAAAGCTATGGAGAAACACAAAGAACAAGTTACCAGGAGAGAACTAGAAGCGCAGAGGCAAGAAAATATGACTCCTTTTGAAAAAGTTATTGAACAACGAGCGAAAAGACTTGAAATTGTAAGTATACTGAATACTTTTTTTTCTTCTTAATATCAATTGATCAATGTCAAAGTTATATTTGGTAGTGATGTGTTAAATGCTACCATAGTCCAACAGTAAGGCATCTAATTTTTTTTGTGATTTGATACTAGTACAGTTTGAGAAAAGTATGAAAAATGAAAATAAAATTGGCTAACCTATCTGCTCTGTATTGCTTATTGATAATTTTAGTCAAAAAGATATGAACAATTCAATTTTGATTTTCTGAAAACTTGAGATTTAAGGTATGAGGTAGCGATATAAGGCCTTTAGAATCAAAACCCGCTATACGAGTATACTTTCTGAAATTGTACAGGAGAGAGAAAAAACAACCCCAATCAAAACATTTGAATCTGGATACATTTTTGGTGCTTTTGGTCCATGTTTGTTTTAAGATATGTTTTTGTCAACAATATTTTTATTTCTTATGTAAATTGGGGTTGTTTTTTGTCTCCTGTAAATTATCTGAAAATGGATATAGCCGGTTTTGATTCTAAAGGCTTCTAATATATGTGCAATTTATACTTTATTGATAAAATAAAATTATTTTAGCAGTTGCTCATTGTATTTGAACTCATATGGTTTTTTTTTTTTTTTTACACAAGACTGGTTTGCTTTTCAATTCTTCTTCTCTGCACCTACTTCTGTAGTTTTAACGTTGAATTTTTTAGTCAAATATTTTCCCTTCTTTATCATGAATGATCAGTGAATAAAATTGTTGTTAATAAAATTAATGTTGTTAAATCTGAATTACTACCAATATTAACAGCTCCCAGCGCTAATTCTATTTAATTAATTAATTTTACTTCTTCTATATTTGTTTGACCTTTCATGGAAATTCTTTATTAAACTTGAAATGAGTGCTTATACTAGGTTAGTACCAAAAAATAATGTATATTCAGAGTTCTTTCTATTTTTTTTTTTTTTTTTTTTCCAGCTGGAAAGAGATCTGAATGAAAAAGACATTTCTTCAAAAGAACCAGAATTCCTCCAAATCCATGCCAAGTTAAGAGCAAGAATGGACGCTAAATGAGCAACTAATCGATCTCCTGTACAGTACTTGTTTTTTCTCCTCCCTGCTCTCCGCAGGACCCATGTACATATTATACATATTGATATCCTTCATTTCGTTTTTTTTGAACATTGTATTTTTGAATCCTAAAACCCTGTTGCATTTGGCACATGAGTAAAATATATATTTAGGATGTAATATAGTATGTTTAAGCTAATGGTTAGTAGAGGTATTTTGAACATATTAAACTTACATGTGTATTATAGTATTTGAGGCGGCTGTGGATCTGAAGTATTTTGTAGCTAATTTAAGAAAATTATTGCTACATAAGATTTTAAACTATTTCTCATCTGTACCTTTTAATTAGGAATTGGATATAATAGAATTCTTTCTGACTTGTTTAAAGGACGAGGTTTAGTGACCTAGTAAGAAAATTTCCTGTCCTAATAAGAAAATTTAGGAATAAACTGGTTAATCAGAATGAACATTGCTGAATCTCATAAATGTACTTCACATGATTTAATTTATATTGATTTAGACTATTCATTGTCTATAACCACTCCTTTTCTTTTGTGTTTAAATGTGTGAAGAGTTAAATTGAAAATAAAACAGACGATTTATTTAAGATAGCCAATAATTAATATTACTAAATAATGTGTTACTAATAAAGCATTTCAGTTAATAATTTATTTTATTTTTTAACTAATAAATAATGTTCACTTGAAACAGAAGTACTTATATAATTGACTATAATGTTTGACTAAAAGTAGGTTAATATTTGACCTAACTCATCCCATATTAGGTTCCAGGTAAAATGTCAGTCATATATGTATAAAAATACCCCACTGCTTTTGCTTTTTAAATGTTTTTTTCTTGAATGAAACTACATATTTTTGTAACATATTTATGTATTCTAAATTCTATTATGCTGTTTCCGATATTGTAAGGATATTTTGGAAAATATTGTGTGATAAAACAAAAATATCTATTTAGCTTTGTAATTATAATAGAATACAATTAAAAGAATTGCTAGAAATAAAATGCTGTTAAGAAGTTATAATAGCATTTCAGTCATATTTCGTGATTTCCACCAGTGCCTTTTGGGCATCTGTAAAAGTATATGTATAAAGTTTGTAAAATTATTTTGTTACATTATTATAGAATTTAAATTTGAAAAATGTATCACAAAATAAAAATATATTTAATGAAATTAAAGATATTTTATGCTTAGGGATACCAAATATAACAAACCATACAATATTGAATAAATTACCCATTTATTGACTCAATCTATCATAATATATTATATATAAAGATCTGTGATCAACCTTAACTGGCATCTTTGTACCATGTTACAGCAGATGAAATATTTCTTCTAATATTTTGTTTTTTGGTTCATCAGAAACCTCTTTCTCAGTCAAGTATGCTTCTCTGGCTTAGTGTAATAACTTGTCCTCATTATGCTGTTGATACTATGTAAGATTTTGGATATTCTTACACTTAAAATTTAAAATAATGATGTTGGTTCAAGGAATGCATTAAGCCACATATCTGTACCTCCATAGGTTTATAGTTAGCATATTTGTATTCTCTGCTAAAATGATTGTAATTTTTTCCTAATAAAACTGCCTTTAATGGAATTTGTAAAAAAATCTTCAATTATGTGCAATTGTTCCGTTTCATTTGGTTATCTGATATAAAAAAAGCATTCAATAGGTACAAAGTGCAGAAGTAAATCAAATACATTTTAAATGACCAGGAATATTTTTTGTGAATAAAGAATTTTTTTACTTCTCTAGTTTTACCTCTTTGGAAAAAATAAGAAAATGACCTTTTAATCTAAAGTAAGAATTTTCACTAAATATCAACAATTTTGGAAGTTTAAGATAGACTATGTTATGAAAATATGTTTAGTGGCATTTAGTTTTATAAACAGTCCATCTCTTTATCTATTAAAAATTGACAATTCATGCTAGATTCCCTATGAAACCTCTTGAATATTTTTGTCCTAAATTAGTTAATTATTTATTGGAAATTGGTTGCAATTATATTCTTGAGCAGATGCAAGCACTTATGTTTAAATATTAATCAAAGCTTCCTATTTAGATGAAATCTAATTGTAATAGATTGTAGCATCCTTACTGAAGAACTTAGGCTGAATGTATTCCTGGAGAGTTGTCTATGTACAGGTTTCCACCCTTGTCTGACACCCGTGACTTTAGAGGTAATTCCATTGTGAGTACTTATGAGAACTTTACAAGGATTCAAACTCACAGCATCACCGTGGAAGTTGTACCCTCCACATCAATAACCAAGGCAATTAATATGTTAAGTTAAACAAAAATTAAATTTTCCTGAAATTGATTAGCTTCTCAACTTCATTACATGTGGTGGATTTAAATTCTTATAACATAAAATTATGTGTTATGTTCAGCTTAGTAAAGAGAAAGAATAATTTTAATTACTTAAGTTGATCGGTTATATATGAACCAACTTACAAAACTGATTTAAAATGTGTTTAACTGATCAATCAAATCCGATTGTAAAGATAATGTTAATAAGGCTAGATAGCAATAATCCCCTTACTTATAGTTATGCAGGTTTTACATTAGTTAAAGTAACTGTATTTCAGATATCATAGATGATGAAATATCATTAATCACTTAATTAAATAAAATATCCTATGGTTTAGTTTTGTCATAGCTAGTCTTGCGTAATTAAAAATTACATTTTGATATTATTCTTAATATGAGTGATATTATAAATGCATATTAATATTTCTTTGTTGCATATCTGCCAACTCATTGTCAAATTAGCATACGAAATGTCATTTAAATTAAAATCTCTATTGTATACCCGTAGATATCTGCATTACAAGATTTTGCTCAATAATAATACTAGTTAATTTAACATTAGTATTTATCCTTATTTCATAGATGCCTTTATTATACTTCATTGTGGATGAAGTATTGCTGTATTAAATGCTATATTTTTTATTACGTTTAAGTGATTTATTTTTATGTTCTGTCCTTCAATAAAATAAATATTGTATTTACGGTACAAAAAGTTATTAATGAACTGTAAAGGTGATTTTTATGTATTTCCCATTACAGAAGAAGTTACTAAGTATATATATCTTATAGAAAATATATATATATATAAATAAAAATATTTTATTATGTGAATGTAAATAAAACTCTACAAATACCATATAAATTGTTTTTTATTTTATCATCTTTTGAATTGTATATTTTTAGAGCTATCATTAATAAAACACTCGATCCTACCACTCTTCTCGGTTACTCCTCCAACCATTCTTTTGTAGTCTGGGTCTGGGCTTTCTTCTTGTGCTGTTTACTTTGTTGTGCTTTTTTTCGTATAGGCGGATGTGGTGACAGGGGTTTTTTCTTTGTGAGCACATAGCCATGAAGATGCAGTTGCTATCTGAACAACTAGCATACTTTATATTCTTTCGTCGTTGTGGGCCGGCAGCTAGCTGGTCACTTTGGCTGACCTGTAGGGATTAGCGCCCAGCCGGCTTTTGTTCCTTCTGCTGGTGTCTTCTCTGATGATGATTTCTCTCCTTCTCATAGCTTATTGATTGATGGTTGTATTTCTCAACTTTCCCATCGTGTATTTTTCTTCCGTCTATTCTTCTTTTTTGGAGGCCGTTTTTTTTTCCTTAATCCTTATTAATTTATTTATTAAAAGGTTAATACATATTGAGCAGAAGTAGGATCCTGTACTGCAATGCTAATATGCATTTTAAGCAGTTCTTAAAAACTAAAAAATATCGGATTACAGTTAGTGCAAACAGAACCAGGTGTTGGGGCACTCCTTTGGATTGCAGAGAGAGGGATCTAAAACTATCTTACAGCTAACTTTACTACACACTAAATTAAACCAGTTCCCGCTTAGACTCCCTGCTGCCATCTATGAGGGAACAGAGGTGGGAATATTGGGTTGAACAAGGGGTTGGTTAGAAATAGCAGCAAGTCGAAGAATTTGATATGTCTATGCCAAATAAATTCATCCAGCATAGGAAACTCAAGTTCTTCACGGAGTTCAAGACTTCTTCGCTGGTGGAATGAAGTATATCGGACCACTTTAATGAGTATCCAATTTTGTTGGATTCGCTTTGTTGTCACTTCTGTCATATGGCTATAAAGTGGTGTACCTTAGATCAGAGCCGGCCTGAGTATGCTCTTTCTTATATATTACCAGTTTGAGGTGTAGTGATAGATATGGGGATGACAGCAAGTGTGTGAGCCAGTAAGACTTCATGCATACTTTTTTATCGTTTCTTCGCAAAATTGCTGCAAATAAGGTCTATTTGTATGCCCAAATATACAATGCTGTTGGTGGGAAAGTTTTCCTGTGTTCCTACAGTGTAGGAAGTAGGCAGTGGTTTCTTCACATTCTTGGAAGAGAATATTACTCAGTCATTCTTTCCCGTTCACTGTAATGTTGAGCTTCCCTGATCTCATTGCAAGCTGATTCATCCTGTCAGAGATCTCTATTAGCATTTATGCTGCTACTGTACACTGCGATGTCGTCAGTGAAAGCAGAAACTGTAGTATTCTTATATGGGGCTCCAACAATGTCAGACGTGTACAAACTGAAAAGCACTGGGGGGGACAGCACGACTCCTTTAGGTACTCCACCGGTCAGCTTCACCATAGCTTCGGAGAGGCAATCTACCCTCAGCGATAGGTTTTTCAGGATACTAGAGCATTTGGCACCTTGGGACACTGAGTCAAAGGCCAGCGTGTAGAGTCTAACAAAATCATAGTCAGAGATTCTGGCTAGCTTCTGACTGTAGCTCACAAAGGGATGCTCTGTACTAAGGCTGGCTTGAAATCCTACCTGCTCTGATGGGATGATGTGAGCACAGTAGTCTTGGAAAATTCAAAAGAATTTTCTCTAGAATCTTCCCCATGTGTTGTAATAAGCTGATGGGGGCAGGTTGATATCCGCTTCTGGCTGGCTTGAGTAGTGGGAGGATAGCTTGTTTCCAAGTGTCAGGAAAGTACTGCAACCTGATACCAGAATTATACGATCCCTCTCTTTGGCATCTGTTACAGGAGAACTATTTGTAACCCATCGTTCCCTGGTGGTTTTGCTAACACCGTAGAAGAATTCCATTGAGCTACTTTAGAGATATGATCATGTGGTTCGCTTCCATCAACAGCAGAGGAGGTGGGTGGTAGTCACCTGTCTTAGGCTTGATGTAACCAGCATAGTAGTCGCCCAGTTCGTTGTTCCGCAGTAGGAAGAGTGTTTGTTACATTCTAAAAGGAAGAAAGTAGAGGTCTATGATTGTCTTCAACATCTTCCAGAACTTTCTTTGATTGTTGTGCATGCTGTGAAGTTGTTTGTGACACTTGACCATCTTCCAGAATAGCATTGTGAGAGAATTCACAACCACTTTGGCTTGAAGGGTCTCTGGTCTTATACGCTGACTACATAAGATAAATCACCCTATACTCTATTGTATATATATATATATATATACACATATTGTAAATTGGTTATAAGATGTAAATAAATTTAAATAATATTACCAAACCATAAGTCATATCAGTGTAAATATTGTAAACAATAAAAGACGCAGCTACAAAACCAGCTCAGAGGTAGGGGTCAGCTAAAAAGCGCCCTGGACCCTTAGGGCTGGGCCTTGATCTAGAACATTCAAGCTTCATCCAGGCCTGCAATGCGGTTTGCCAGGATAAAACCTCACCTCATTGGCTAGACGCGATTGGCCAGAATAACCCCAGCCCATTGGCTACTTGGGGCTATATATACCCCCTAGTTTTAGCCGATAATTCATTCTAACTACGACGCTGTGGACTGTTACTTGCAGCTGCACTAATGTTTCTAGATTTTGCCTTCTCATTTATGAAAACCTTTGCATCTCTCTTTCCTAACCTCACTTAAGTCCGGCCTTGACAGACCCCACACTTTCCTAGTGCGATTCTAGGCCTTCGTCTCGCTAAAACTAGACCTCTTTGGAAGAGATTTCTTCCTTGCGGACGACGGTCACCTGGGGTCCTACGAACTTGTCCTAGTAGTGTCTCCCCCAGTTATCCAGACTGCCTCTCTCCTGTTCACACTCGCCTTTGGGATCCGGACAGTTTTCGCCTACCCTCAGATACCGAATGTGAATTCGTGGTCATTCCAAGACCACATAAACTACCCACAATACCTACCCTATACGTCTTCTCCTGAACATTGTGCACTGTCAGGGCACCTACCTATCAGATATGGAGTCAGATAGTACAGTAGTAAAACCCGTCATGAAGCAATTGTCCACGTCATAGCCTAATGAACCCTCACTTCGTCACTAGGGCTAGGGTAACTAGGCCCAACACCACATATTCATTCAATTATTGCAAAAGGCAATAGGTTTAAGAATGTGATTTGGTGGTGACTGTAGAGTGAGTGGGATCGGGCTATAACTCCGGGATGGTGGTGTCAACGACATCGACGATCACTTCAGTGATGAAAGACAGTTGACGATCCACTTCTTTTCTAGTGCAGAAAACTGGCACTGCATGTAGGTTATGGTGAATTTTCGACCATTACAACTCCCAGTCGGCATGACCGTTGTGATATGTGGGTAACGTCACTTTACCGTCCACTGGATAAAGTACTGCCTGTGGTCCGACGGAACGAAGTCCAGGGGGGTGCAATTCATGATGCAATGTGGCTGCTTGGGCACAAGGAGATCGGTGGTCAAGGTGGCCAGGAGCTTACCTTTGTGGCCAAAGGAGAAGGTCTGTTGGTGTACAACCAAAAATGGTGTTTACATAAAGATTCTCCCACCTGTGATGCTTTATGCGTCATGCCAAAGCGTATTAAGGTCTCCTACCACCCAGTGGTTGGACCTTTACGCCTACAACCTAGAGAGAGATTGCGCACGGCCTCCTGTACAAGGTGGTAAGGTAAAAATGGGTTCCGCCAAATTTACTTTAATCCTAAATCCTAGTGTCGGTTTTGGGTCTTCCTTTCCTTGGTGTGTTCAGTGGTTGTTCTTGTTGCTGGAGCTGGTCGTGTAGGTGGGTTCCTCTTCTTCTCATGTGTCTTCTCCCGTTTAACCTGCAGCATAGGGTTTGTGATACTCGGTCTTTTTAGCTCTTTCGGGCATCCCTGGTACGAGACTGGGTGGGTGTCACCGAAGTTGGCACATTTGAGTGGTGTTTTAACATTTCGGGGAGACTGCGCCACTTCATGTGAGTCTGCATACCTCACACGGGTAACCTTCCTCTCACAGTGGATTCGGGTGTGGCAAAATTGTTGGCATCTGAAACATGGGGGATACCCATCTGCTCATCGTATACAACCACGCGTAACAATACATGGTTACTAGTTCTCACCCCCTTCAGGGTGTTTATCGTCACTTATTGTTGAGCTGTGCCGAGAATAGAAAATATCTCCCTCTTCTTTTTAGTTTTAAAGTTTTTAAGGTTTTGGAACAGCTTCCTTGAAGGAGCTAACTATAAGGTTGGTGTCCTCCTGGATATCTAACCCTAGAACGAGAAACTTCGTGTTTTTCTGTCAAGTGAAGGAACAGTAAGATTTGCCTCCCTTTCGCAGGTGGTCCAGTATTTTCAGGATGTAGGCATTGGCTTCTTGGCCTTTGATGTGATACGTCAAGTCCATCTTCCTGATGGTCTTCATCTCCAGTGCTGGCGATGGTGTTGTTGCTGGGAGCTTTCGCTTGATACCGATCAACATCATGGTCGCCATCCTACTATTTCTTTTTTTCCTTCTTCTTCTTTTCACATGTGTTCTTCAGGAGATGTTGACTCATCGGTGTTTCAGCTGCTTGGCCATCCGCCGTTCCCCTTAATCCCTATTTATTTGTTTATTAAAAACTAATTGTATACAAATAATAAAAATTGAACTAAAGTAGGCTCCTTGTGGCTCCTTGTACTGCCATGCTAACACTACTTACTTGTAATACAAACTAACAAATATCTGATTACAGTTAAAACTGAACTAACAGTACCGTAGGCAACTCAAGGAGAATGAATGAAATGAAGTATGTTGGGCCACTTTCATGAATATCCCGTTTTGAAATTGTTGGAGTTGCTTTCGTTAGGTGACTAAAAAGCGGTGCCCTGTACATTAGAACCTGAGCGCGCTCTTGTATTTCATCAGCTTGAAGCGTAGTGATAGATTAGAGGATGTCAGCAAGTGTGTGAGCCGGTAAGACTTCATGCATACTTGCTTCAGTCATATCGTAGTATGGTCAAAAAAACGGAAGTGATGGTCCATTTTTATGCACAAGCCTGAGATGTTGTTGGCCGGGGAATTTTTCGGTGTCCCTCTCCTGGAGGGAGAAGGCAGCGGCTCTCTCACTTCTGGAATGAGAATATTACACTGTCAGTCTTTCCGGCCTTCTCTGTAATGTTGAAATTCTCCAATCTATCGCTGACCCTTCTCCATTGGCTGTTTGTTTTTTGTTTTTTTTTCTCTTAACACCTAATAAACTTTATTGAAACAAATGCAGAACCAACTAAGAAGGGAAGTGACCAGTTCAAAGGTGTGTCGAAGACTACTTACTTCTTTTATGTTTTTGTTTTAAAGTTCAGTTAAATTCCTTTATTGTGCTAAAATTACAATCTGCCTTTTATAAGGCAATAAGTAATTAAGATAAATGCTCTCATTCATACCATATTTACAGTTCATCATTCACTCGCTCATTCATACAATATTTACAGACAGCCCAGAGACCCCCCAAATCCACCGCGAAGAGAAAGCGGAGTCTTGGGAAGTCCCCCACGCTCCTCCGTCAGCCGCGTCACCGGATACTAGCCAGTGGAGGCTGACCAAGAGCGCGAGAGCCACAGACGCTCAGGACATGATTGGAGAAACTGGCCATTGCCAGGACTCCCACTGTCACGCGTTTATAGCAGGTCACGAGGCCACTGCCGTTTCAGTCTCCGAGGAGGATTATAGGGATGAGTGGCGCAATGCAATGACTGTGCTACAGGTTTGTTTAAAAAAAAAAAAAACCGAATATGTACACTCGAATGGGATCCTTTTACTGGATCACATGCATTTTGAAGAGGAACTCAAAGCTAACAAACTCGGTAGGACAATTATACAAACTAAAACAAGACCAGGTTATTGGGCTCACCTTCGAGTTACAAATTTGGAACTATAAAACTAACTATAAACTAGGCTAGCAGGGAGGCGTCCTCAGATGGGCCTTTTGCAGACAGGGTGGGCATCCGTTCCACCAGAGTTGTTATGAAGCAACCAGTTGAACTAAGACAGTTAAGTCATAAAGGCCTGCATGCATTGCGGTGCTGATCCGAGGTTGTTTTGCTGCTCACCGACACGATGATATAATATGGATGGTGTTCGCCCTATCCATAGTCAACCGCAGAGCGGCAATGCGCACGGAGAGATCTGTAGACGAGATAGGCCGAGAAGTCCAAACTTGTAGTAGACAACGACTTCTTTTTCGCAGGGGAACAGGCCCGTATTCTGCTATTTTTAACACTGACTAAGCCAAGCTCCTTGTCCTCTAATACGCAAAGTCCTATCTATTTACTTCCTCGAGCTTTATATGAAAAACTGCTGTTAAAGAGAAAGCACACTTCAAAACCAACACTTACTTTTGTTTTTTAATCTGAAACATATATTCGTGTACACAATATTTACATACGCTTTTCCTAATTTTCTCTAGCCGAAACAATCAGAAGATAAAGAAAAAAACGAAAATTAACAATTTTAAAATTTTCCACTCATCTCATTACCACAAAAAATAAAATAGAAAAAAAAATATTGCTGAAATCCTCTTAAACAAAAATTAAGTTTAAACAAAACACTGAAGTCTCTTACTTTGAATTACCCTTTTAATCAAAACTTATTTACTGTCTATGGAGCTCTAAGAGATGGGCTTAAGCATTGGGTCTGGGTTACTTTGAATTTAAGCGTTAGGAGCTACTTGGGGGTTGTTGTCTTGGCGGGAATATCTCGTGGTTGACTGCTCTGATTTAAAACGTTGGCCGTTACGTCCGTTGTTGTAATAATGACTGGAACTATCTCCGTTTTTCGCGTTCGTGCGACGCATTCTTCTTACGTCGAGGATTTCATCGATATTGCTAAAGGCAGTTCAGGTTTCTGTAATGTCCTCATGGATCTTGAGCCCCATTAAAAGGAAAAGGGTGAAATTTAATAGTGTAATGCCGGCTTGCAGTGGAACTTTTATCGCCTGTGATGGCGATTGCTGGTACTTTTATAGGAGGTGAGGTATCGCCCCCTGCCAAACCACTAGGTCCTGCAGTTTCCGAGTCTAAGGCAGGTTCTCCTTCTGTTGGCGATGGGGGTCTCAACGACGGTCGGAGCCGTATGGCGAGCTGCCTTCCTAGGCGAGGCCGTTTGGCTGTAGACCGTACTACATATGCATGTGTACCAACTCCTGGAGGCCAGGGTTCTGCGCCCCTGTTTGACTGTGGCATGTGGTGTTCAGTGCCGATTTAAATCTTTTGTGGCTTCAACAGCATATTGCAACGAATATGCGTTGCAACAGAGTTAATGCAATGATCCCCCTAGACTGAATAAATGCTTTCGACTCAGTGGATCACTACTTATTGCTACAATGCCTGATGGATTGTGTATTCCATGACCAGCTTCTGGATGTAGTGACCTCCTACAGGCAGAACTTTCTTAGTGCGAACAAAAACCATTGCCACAACAACAAGAAATTTCGTCACTATTGTCCCTTAAAGGTCGGTCCTGGGCCCCCTGATGTTCGATATATACACCGCACACATCGTAGTTGCCCTATACCTCAACTGTGAGGTGGCAGCTTATGCGGTTGATAATGGAATCTAAAGCAATAGCCTCAACCCAACGGGAGTACTCAAGACTGTGGAGAGCGTCAGTCAATTCATCGCTAACGAACTCCACACCATCAACATAAAAGTAAACCTAGTCAAAACCCAAGGGATCATCATAACTTTTCAACGTGGAAAAAGGTGACTCCTAACAGCATTTAACAAAGATGGAAAGCTCTGAAAAGTCACCAACAGCATAAGCTATCTAGGAATCAACCTAGGCAGTCATATGACTTTTGGCAACCAACTCAGGAAATAATTGAAAAGAGTACGTAAAACCTATTACTCTCTTCGTCACCTTATATCCAGCCAGACAATGCCACTCAGACTGAAGCTGTTTATTTATCAATGAGATCTGAGAACTGCACTAATGTTTGCGACTCCACTGTACAGATTTCTTCACCCCAGCATAATACTAGTCCAGCAATTTCAAAACATAATTCTCCACTACTCACCCTGGCACTCTATCGCAATATGAAAACTGCACACATACGCAAATTGAGGTTGAGGGGTCCACCAACACAAAAACCATGTTTTTCTCCCACACCATCACAGAAGCCATCAGAAGATGGCACAATAAATATTTTGACTCTATACAGCACTGTTAGGACCTATTATTTTGTGACCTTCAACCTCCACTAATACCCGCTCGACTGTAGCTGAGTAGGTCTGCGGGGAAAGACAGGTAGACATACTGTTCTCTAACCATTCAGCGAGTCCCTAACGGGTGCAACACAGGTAAAATTACACAGTACTGATGAGCTTTAATGAAACAATATCATCAATAAAGATCCTCCTCTCGGAACCTTGGTTCTCTCTTAGGCCTAAAGGCTAGAGGTGAGGTAGAGCGATCCAGCCCGTTGAAATGCCCGAACCACCAGTTAAAGTAAAAAATAAGAAAAACAAAACTAAGGCTGTAAATCCAAAAACTGAGAAAAGGACCCTCCCGATCAACACCGATGGCTTTCAGGAGGTTGAACCAAGGAAGGCTCCTTGTCCAGACGGAGTGTCGTGGAGACTCCCTTTACGAACGTATACGTTCCAGCAGGAGAAACTGTCTTAGGAAATTGCTGGGCCTTAGTGGTTTGGTAGGGGGTGCCAGTGACATAAGGGGCACCACCCCTATTGAAAAAATACCACCAATCGCCATCGTAGGCGAGAAAACTACCACTGACATCAGCCAGTTACTGCTGCCTGGCAGTATTACGAACCCCCACGCCCAGCTATTAAGGGAGGGCGTTACAGTCTATCCAAACACCACCCAGGATCACAGCAAAATGTCAGACCTGCTAAGTTCTAAGGAACTGCCTCACTGCACATACGCCTTATGCGGTGGGCTAGAGAACAAAAAGTTCAGGGCATTGAAGAAATCAAAGCTGCTTTTAACAATGTCAAGGGAATCCTCATAAGAAGAATGCGTTGCACTGATGCAGGTGGCCGAAAAACCAGATGTCAGGTCAACGAATACTGAAGAACCAACGTGATTTTTCTTGTGATTCTCTTCAGAGAGGGGAGGGGTATACTCCAATTCCACCCGGGCCATGAATTGGCATTTTGGCGCGCATTATTGCGGTAAGTGGTAGTGGCGCGAGAGATGCTCGCTTGACTCTAGCAAATGTCCTCGCGAAATGGTAGTGATAAAGAGCGCGAACTGCCAGGGAGCACATCTTTCCGTAACTGCCCCTGCAGACTAGAGCGGCTCGAAAACCAAGAAGCCAATGAGACCCAACCAGAAGACAGATAAGACACAGCAAGGACCCCGCCAAGACAACTCCAGCCCCACACTTTTGGAAAAAAAGCACCCAGGACCCAAGGCATGACTCTCAGCATCATCATCGTACATGCAGAGCACGGCCCCAGCTTGGATAGAGGTCTTTATGACTGACTGTCTTAGTCCAACTGTTGGCCTCAATCACAACTATGGTGGATCGGATCCCAGTCTTGTCTGCCTAACCCCCACTTGAAGACGCCTCCCAGACAGTCTTGTTTATAGTTAGTTTGAGTTCCCTGTCAAACTCAAAGGTGACCCTGATCATCTAGTCCTGTTCAGCATGTATCATTTTTAAAATTGTTTTGTTCTTTTTAAGATCCTACATAAAATTCATGCCTGATGCAAAAGAAGGAGACCATTTCATTCATTGTACATATTCTGTTGTTTTTTTTGTTACAAAAAACGGAAATACTCAAGTAAGTAGTCTTCGGCTCACCTTGGAACTAGTGGACCACGGCTCCCATAAGGCATTAATAATAATATACCCATTCCTTCCTAATTCAACAACATTTCCTAGTGGAACTCCCCGAGTGGTTCAGCCTGCCTCTTTCCAGTTCACACTCGATTTTGGGATCAGGGAGGTTTTCGCCTACCCTTAGACAGCAAGTGTGAATTCGTGGCCATTCAAAGACCTCGTAAACTACCTCTACCCAAACATCTGTTCCACTTCTCCTGAGCATCGTGGACTGTCGAGGCACACCTTCTACGATCTATAGGAGTCTCATCATCACACAGAACTTACCTCTTTCTATGCCACCAGGGTTGGGTCAGTAAAAATCCCCTGGGTGGCGTACTCGGAAGCAGTCTTGCAATTAAATTAGAATCTATAAAATCAGACAATATAAATTTAAAAAAAGGAATAATAAGTACACAAATACCAACAAACCCACTCTGTACATACCTTCTAAATAAAGCCAGTCGTAGAGGGAAGTCTGAAGTGATATTTTAAGAGCCTAAATTATAATAAATTATTTCAAATATAATAGGTTTTTCGTAACTTCAATTGGGTTAGTAGATTGATTTATTATTGTGTATTTTAATTATTAGTTTGTCGATTTTTTAATTTTAATAAACTATAAAGTGGATGGACCATTTTGGACTTCAGTTCAGCAGTTTTAGTTTTTTAAATTGGTTTTATTTATTGTTGCTTTTAATGATTTATTTTATTTGCCTCCCTATAGTCGGTGTTTTTATCATATGACTTTTCATTTTAGCAACTGAAGATGACAGCCTAGAGTTATTGGTGAATAAAAATTATATTGTGCACAGACGGAAGATTTATTATTTAATTATATCCTTCCACCGCCGGAACTAATCATATATCATGTAACAAATGAGTTTATTTTTAAGTTAGTTAAATTAATGCTGTCAGGCCGTAAAGTTATCATGCCACTTTTTACTAAAAATTTACCCTAAACACACTGAAAATAAATGATATTTCGTAAGTTTTCCTTACAGATAAAATGTTCTATACCGTGACGTAGATAAAGTGACCGATATCATCAGTTTATCCTGTGCTGTGGAACCATTAGAAAGGCAGTGACTTGTTCTCTCATTTTGCTTTATCTAACGTTAAGGTTATCATGCACAATAACTTCATCTGCAGATTGTCCACAGCTGCAAGGGTATGTTCAATTGTGTTAATTTATAAAGCACAATGGTCAGATTGACCGTAAAATAGGTGTAGTGTGTATGAAGTATTAACATCAGTTGTTGGTGGATGGGTATAATCAGTGTTTTTAATTATTCCTTAGTGCCTTTGTCCAAATATCTATTAAAACTTCCGAGGACATTGTTATAAACTGTCAATTTTTCCACTTGTAATCGTAATTGAATCTTGAAGGAGTTTTCAAGGTAGGAGAGGTTATGTAACTGTTATAATGTTCTGGAAAATTATCTATTTCTGCAACTGATAATATTTTTATGTTTATAAACTTAATATATAAAATGTTGTAAAACACTTGTCATGGCATATTCCTACCTCCTGGTACCCTTGATGAAAATATTATACTTCAATATTCACAATAAAGTTTCAATATTTGTTACTAATGTGCTTATTCAAATAAAATTTAATTAAAGACATGCATTTGCTTGCTCAAAGTAAACACATTTTATTAGCTGCAATATGCGTTTATATTTAAAATGCCTTTTATTTTGTGCTAATAGGCAGATTTGAGATGTGCATTATAGACCTACATTTTTTAAACACAACAGTTATCGATACCAGCTGTATTTTCAAGATACCAATGCCTTAGGTCTGTAACGAAGTTAAATGTAGCTTAGAATGTAGAATAACATTAGTTTTATTAAGAAAGAGCTATTTTTGACAGTTTAAATTTAGTCCAAAAATGTTTGTTTCATTAAAAAAAAAAAAAAACACAACTCATTAAAACTTGTTTATACCAATTATAAACTAGATTGTATTTCCTGTAATGTAGGATAAGTTAAAACACAGTATTAAGAGGTTCTTATGGGACTGGGAGTAAGTTTCTTTTAGGTTTTTTACCAAACGCACTTAATTTTATTTTTTAAACCTTCTCTGTTGCTGAAAATAGCCTTTTAAACAAATTAAAAAAACTTTAATTGTGCAAATGTTTACCTAAAACTTTTTAAGTGTTAATTGTTGTATTGTTTTCCATTTTTGGCTCAAAAACTATTTCTGCATTATCATCTTTAATGTATCCTTAACCATGAGAAACCGTTACTTAAGATACATTCTTTTCTAAATCATGACTTACAGAAGTTAAAAGTTGGTTAAACAAGGCCAATTTTTTTCATACATCCAGTAATTTTATTTGAACCAATACCTAATCAGCATATTTTGAGTTGTGGATTATACATACATACAACATGCATCTAAACAGACAGATAGGTTACAGAGAATTATCCTGTACCTGTTTGAAAGTAGAGAAGAAAACTAATATTTTATTAAAAAGAAACAGTTTTGAATAGTTCAGTTCTCTCAACGATAGATACTATAATACCATAATATAGAATATTACTATATTATACATTTATTAAAATGAGTTAATTAAATATCATCAGTTAATAAAATTTATTTTGATAGTTCTAAATGAGATTTATTGACATTTGGCATGTAAAATATTCAAATAAATGAAGTAGAACCAAAATCAACATAAAATGACATTACTAAATCTTGAAAAATAGTGATACTCTTGAGAGTGAAATTCCAAATAGAGACACCTATACATTATTATTATCAGCATGAAATATAATTTTTCCAAAGGCCACAAATCTCTCTATTTGTTTACTTCTCGCAATTGTGATGTCTCCTCTATTGAGGCATCTTTTCGACTGTGACTGAAAATGGGCTAGTATTATAGGTATTTTTATTGGATGAGTCCTTTTGACGACTCGGTTCATCTTCAAGCTGCATATGACCATAAGTTTAGCGATAGTATAACTTATCAACATCTTCAATTAAATAAAATATTCCTAAAATTGTTACCAATTTTCAACAAATGGTTAAATAGTTAAAATACACTAAAATCAGAATACATCTTATTCATTGTTTTAGCCCATAATGGATACATTTTAAGTATTATAAATATTTAAATAATGATCTAAGGTTTTATTTTAGCAGTACCTATAATAAGAATTTGTAGGGTCTTTTTGTTAATGTGTTTGTTTTATTAGTATTTTATTCTTATATTTGAAAGGGGCCACTCTGATTTGTCAAATTAATATTGTGAAGACTTATTGCAGATGTTATTCATTTGCAGTCCAGAAGATGTTTGATTAGGCAAAACAACTATTGTTTGATCTAAAAAAAAATTATGAAATATGGCGAGACTTTTGGTCTTCATGAAATTAAAATATATTCATACTTTTCATAAAGTTGATGATAATAAATTAATCTTTTTCATTTCACTTTATGTTTCAGCCACAAGGATGTCTGCAGAAAACATCTGCAGCTGCCTTGCAGAAGAAGAGGTTTTATTCCAGCGAAGTGGAAGCTGATCTCGTAGTAATTGGATCTGGTCCTGGAGGGTATGTTGCCTCTATAAAGGCTGCTCAACTTGGACTTAAAGTAAGTTGGTTTATAGTTTATTGACCTTAACCAAATTAGTGAAAATAAATGTTTGCCATATCTATACATGATATTTTCTTAACAGAAATAGAAGGAATAAAGGGTGTTATAATATAAATCTATTTATCTAGAGAGATTCTGAGAGAGAACCAATGCCATAGATCAGTCCTGGATATGAGGCGGCCCTTTGCTCTGCTCTGTGCTACTTTCTCAAATTTTAATTAAATGATTGTAAAAAATCTCAATAATTTCAATAAAAAATGCTTCATTTCTTAAATCTTCCCAGTCCCTGAAACTTTCTTTTCACAAAATAGAATGAAATCGTACTTTGTTAAAATATTAAATAGCTAAAAAATTATACAAGCCTGGCTTATGTCACTAGATATATATTATTGACTTCTACAGTTTTTTTTAGTATCTTTGAATTTATTTTTGCATTATTATCTTTAAATTGTCTCTAAACATACAGATAAAAATTAGAAATTGTCATGCATAGCTTCTCATGTTGGGAGCTAATAAATTCTTTGAGGGCTAAAATTTTGATACTCTTTATATTTAAGTACTCATAACAGTCAGGCAAAGTGTGATTATTTTTTATATACACATTTAAGATATTAAAATTAGTTGAACTTCAAAATTAAATTTAAGAGCAATTCTTTTGCAGACAGTATGTGTTGAAAAAGAGGTAACATTAGGAGGCACTTGCTTAAATGTAGGCTGTATACCGTCCAAGGCTCTATTAAACAACTCCCATTATTACCATATGGCACAACACGACTTCAAGAATAGAGGAATTGAAGGTATTATTGTTATTATTAAATAGTCATTATCTACTATTTTTTTAAGGAATATTTAGGGTAATTTAATTGAAGAATAGTATATTATTCAATTCTGAAAAAAATTATTTTGTTTGTTACTATTAGGACTCTATAAAGAATGATAGGAGTTGTCTGCTCCATAAACATAAATGGTTTTGAAAGTATTGTCAATTAACCCCCCCCCCCCCAAGCTGCATTTATCATATCTGGACACATAATTGCATCAATACATTGCTGAAAAATATGGCTCATTTAAACACACATTTTAACAAGGTACCTACTTTATATGAATTTCTGAGAATGATGCAAACTGCCAGAAAAATAAATTTCCAGCCATAGCCTAGCACTTCATCCAATAAAACTTATCCTAAAAATGTAAATTCAACTAAACATATACTGTCGAACTTTCATATATAAAAAAACTATTTATCAAACTTTTTTTCGGAACCTTGAATTTTTGTATGAAAAAAGTATCTTCTTATATGAAGAAATCTCAGGTTAGGTTCTTGGCAGCCAAACATATGAACATGAAATAAATACATAAAAATAAGATATTTACTTTTTGAATTCTTCCCAATTTTTACTCAATTTACATTGTCTTGCTTTAGCCCAAAAAGTGTTTTTGTTGATCCTCTCTGTTGAAATTTGCTTCAATGATTTCCTTTATATTCTGCACACCTCACATCGCAACAATTTGAAGCGTAATGTTTTTATATATACATACAAGTATAAGCACATGAGGTATGAGGTCCTTCACGATAAATATATTTGAATATTTTGTTTTTAGTATAACAAGGATGAAAAATTAACTGTAAATTAATTAATTAATGTAATCTTTCTATCTATCGAAATTTCTATTCATCAACAATTTTTTTCAAGGAACCTTCATGTTCGATATATAGAGATTTGGCTGTATTTTGTTTCTATTTATTAAACATGTAAGTGAATTTGATGTTTTTTTCTTCTGAAAACGTATTAGGCCTTTATATTAGCTTTCAAACATAGAATTATTTACTGATTGACTTTTGCAGTTGGCCAAGTGTCCCTAAATCTTGATGCTCTGATGAATGCTAAATCTACTGCAGTAAAGGGCTTAACAGCTGGAGTTGCTCACCTTTTTAAAAGCAATAAGGTCTGTAGGTTTGGATTGCTTTGCTAGATTATCTATTGATGCTTATTTGACAATTTATTAATTAACTTATATAATAATAAATAAATGTCTATTTATATCAATAATTCATATTATCACATTCTTGCTTAAAATTCATTAAAAAAAAAAAATCAAATGTTAAAACCGTAATATTTCTGAAATTTTCATATTTTCTTTTTTAATTGTTTCCAGATAACCCTTCTTAAAGGTCATGGTAAAATAACTGGTGCCAATGAAGTTACTGTCTTAGAAGGTGGCCAACCGAAAGACAAAGTGAAAGCCAAAAACATTATGATTGCAACTGGGTCAGAAGTAACTCCATTTCCCGGCATTGAGGTTTTTTTTTTAATAGTGATATATTTATATATTTTAATTTTATTTTAAGACCTCCTATCATTAAATATTATTAGTTTAAGTTTTTAAATTTAGTTAGTTATATGATTACGATTAGATTATGATGATTAGACAAAAAAGTTATGAAAATTAGTGCCACATGCTGAGAAATCCATGACATAGACGTAGCTGTGGGCAATAACTAAGGTTTATGCCACGAAACACCTTTATAAGATGGAGATCAGACAGACTCTCGCTCTATATTCTGTGTGACGCCCATGTGCAAGGCATGGGTATCGGCAGCTAGAGAGGAAGAAACATTAAGAAGAATTAAAGAATTATTATCTCGTCAAACTAATCCAGGGATATTAGTGTGTTTCTATATGTGATTACTAAAAAATACTTACATTTCCCGAAGTTATAAACAGTAATGACTGTGACATATTTCCAGTGTAGTTTTTAAATTTTGAATATTTTAGATGATAAAGATAGTTAAAGTAAAATTAGGTTAAATGGTATGAGTGTTTCACATGTCAGAATCTAACCTGAGATTATTAAAGAATAAATAATTAATTTAAATTTATAAATAAAATAAAATTCTCCGAAATTTTGTTTTATTTTATTAGTAAAATCTGATTTTAGTTATGTGTAACAAGGACTTGACCACAAATTTCCGCCATTGTTTTCTCTGCGATTTTCTATATTGTAGGCTAACACCTGGCATTAACTTTTTCATTCCAGTCATTTCCTATATTAGTTAAATGCCGCTATTTGTTTGGTTTCAATGATAGTCTGTTTTGTATAACTTACAATCCTTAGTTAGACATTGGTTGAATAAAAATATAATTTACTTGAAATAAAAATTTGCACTATTGCAGCTAAAGGAAGGCTATATGTTATAGGGAAGTGAATTGATTAGTTCCATGCTTAAGGTGTTTCCTGTCATTTAGTGAGGCTAGGTATCCACTTTTCAAAGTCTGCAGTGTTTCTTGGAGGTACAAGTTATACAGAAAAAACCTTATCTCAATAATCTTATCTTCTTCTTGGCTTAGCACTATAATCAGTAGACCACCTTGACTTGCTCCCTACTGAAAATATACAGTATACATTTTTAGTAACATTTTTATTTAGGAAATTAATTAAAATTTGTTTTTATGTATTTTCAGATTGATGAAAAGACAATAGTTTCTTCAACAGGTGCTCTGTCTTTGGGGAGCGTACCTAAGAAAATGATAGTGATTGGTGCTGGAGTCATTGGCCTTGAACTGGTAATTATGGTTTATTGCATTAGCATATGTATATTTCTATTTTCAGTCTTCAGGCCTTTTATGGAAGTTTAGAAATTAAATTTGTTGAAGTTATACAAAACATTATAATCAACTTCATGTGCAATGATTAATATAAAAATAACAATTATAATGTAAAGTAACTTACCAAGTGTAACGTAAGTACTTCAGTGCAGCATTGATCTGTCACGCACATAGCTTCAACAAATGAAAACTCTCATAGGTCAGATCAATTGGCAATGCTATCTAAATATTTTATTTCAGGCTCAAAACTAGTTTTATTTACTCACCGCTTTGCATTTGTCCCATTTGATGCTGTAACTCATTAAAACAGCTTCTGGTTAAATTTAAGTTTTGATTCTTAATTGTGGATATTTATTACCTACTTTTTTATCTATGTGACACGAATTACCTTTGGTGAATGAAGAAGGACTAAATTATCTGTTGGAACAATTCCTCTATAATATCATTATTATTGTATTAACTAATTGGTAAACAAAAATTATCAAGTCACCATTTGTGGCAACACTGTGTTCCCCCTTCAACTGTTAAGTCAGTCGGGTTTTGTATCTTGTGACCGTATGTAGAGCTGTGTTATAATAAAGTATTTTTGCTCATAAAAACTGCTGGGTTTACGCTTATCAACCCCAGACATATTTGATTCTAAAACTGGACATGATAACTAACAAAAAATAATTATTTTTTTATCAAATAATGCAAGTGATTCTAAAAAAAAAATGAGAAAATAAATAAATGTGCATTATAAACTGTTTCCATGCTTTGGGAAAACCCAAAAGAAAAAAAAAAAAGTTGGTAACCAGTTGCAATGGGCGGCGAAAGTAAAAGGCTATAGGAATGCTCCCTTAGTTGGAACACTTGTTGAGTTTTCATGGAACAGTTTCGAAGTAGTCCATAGTGCAAGGAATTATGAGTAGTAATTGTTCCAGGACAAAGAAGATTTCATATAAACTTAAACAGTTTTTAGTGGATTCAGATTGTTAGTTAATTGCACACTTTTAACTGATTGAATTAATGACATTTTCAAAGAACACAGAATAGAAACTTAAAACCTGGAGTAATAACTAATTTCATTAGAATTCAACGTTTAGTATTTGCTGTGCTTAACCTCTTTCAAGTCGACAGGGGTATAACTTAGATTCTTTGCTTGTCCGACCCAGACTATGCGTGCTGATCCCTGTGGCCTGTACTATTTTAGCACTGTCAGTGCATCTTTTTCATTGCCTATTTAAAGTTATTTCTCAACTTTCCCCTTGGTTCAATTCTATCTATAATAGTTTGTGTATATAATATGGAAGATTTGCATAAAAATCTTGCAAAACATTACTTGTTTTTAGCATTGTCCTGTGCATCGTTCAAACAAAAATAAAAAATAGCAAATAAATAGTAAATACAGACCTAATGCGTTCCCTATTTGTTCACTGCGCCTCCATAAAAATGCATAACCATAGAATCTAGCAAACTATATTAATGCTAAAACTTCTCCAAACATCCACTACACAAAAGTAAAATCTGTTAGTAGTTTGGGAGACCATTTCTAGGTACTGGAACCTCACTGCCAATATAGTAGTGTTCCTTCTACAGAACTAAAGCACCATCTCAAAAATGTCAATGTTTAATGAATTATTAAAATTTGGTATAATATAATAAAAAAAATGGCATAATCAGTATATATTTAAGAGGCATTGGTGTTACATTAGCTCACAGCACACAGTAATCTATCTGGATGTTTATACTCAATGATAAATGTGTCTAGTGACTTGCAAGATGTCTTGGAGAAGAAAAAGAGGGAACAATATATTAAATAAATAAGTCATAATTTTTATTTATTGCTAACAGTTTTTTTTTCACTTACCTCTTATTAACAAACTAATTGTTACAGGGTTCTGTTTGGGGAAGGTTGGGTGCAGATGTAACTGCTGTTGAATTTATGCCTACTATAGGAGGAGCCGGAATTGATTTAGAAGTTTCTAAAAACTTCCAGAAGATTTTAGCAAAGCAAGGTACGGCTACTGTATGTATTATCATTTATTTAATAATGTTTTACTGGGAAGAATATAAAGTTAACATGATAGTATCTTGATTGATTGCTTAGTTCTCGCTCGAGGGACCTTTGTCACCTCAGGGAAGGCACTTACCAAAAAATGTTTATTGATGAACTACAATAGTTAAGTTCCCTGTCAAAAGTTTTTTTCTAACTCAGGAAAAGTTTCTTTTCCCCATCAGTTAGATTCTCACTCAACGACTATCTTTTAAAATACGTAAAGAAGTCCTAATCAATATTTCAAACAGATAAATACTTATTACTGAAACCTTTATTTACCTACTTTTTGTATATTTTATCTTTGTACAACTCAACACATTAAAATATTAACTTTTATTTCATTTAAAATAAGTAACAATAGTTTCAAGTGAATTACTCAATCTTAATTGAAGAAATGCTATTTTCAACATAGATCTACAAAAAGAAAATGTTAAGGCATTTATTTTAAGGCGTCCGGACACAAGTTTCACTATAAGATTCTATAATTTTGTCCTTATTGTTCTTTATTCCTCTTATATTTGTTCCACCATTAATGTAAAACCATGCTGGATTTTTAATTCTTTTTCTTATGTCATAAAATTTTGAATTTGATTTGAGATAAATGATGGTTTATTAGTTTAAGCATAAAATGGGAAATAGCTTAAGATAAATGTTGTATCAGGTGAACAGGATTAGAAGCTTCACTAGAGACTGGACATTGAGCCAAAGACTAGAGAAATCGATGCTGTTGGAATCTTGGATTTTTGTTTAGGAATCAAAACGAAAATTCCTTATAATTAAATTAGTGTAATAGGAGGTAGCAGTCATGTATTATATCAAGAAAACTAGGTTACCAATTACAAATAACTTTGTTGCTCCATAATTGCAACTGTTACTAATTCATTACTTTTGTATTTAATTTTTTCTTCCAGGTATGAAATTTAAGTTAGGAACGAAGGTAACTGGTGCAACAAAATCAGGTGGTAATATTAGGGTCAGTGTTGAGAATGTCAAGGATCCTTCTAAAAAAGAGGAGGTAAATTGCTCAGATTTTTTTTTATATGCATGACATTAAAATCTAAACTTTTTAAGTTAAAAATAAAGTTCAACTGTCCGTATAATAATCTGATTTTATGAATTGCCACAATTTCATTAAAGAAAAAAATACCCCAAAACAATTTAAATATTCCTTAATGGTTTGGAATAATTGATAGCAATGCATTTTCATTTTAATCTTAAAATATAAGAAATTTATTACCATTTTTTAATTTAATTTTTAATAAATTTATTTAGTTCATCAAGCCCATAATGTACCATTATTTTTTTTAATTTATTGGTATTAAGATACTCTAATTGATTATTACCTGCAAATATTAAATTTTATCTACCTAACTAAGCAACTGTTTGTGTGAACTTTGTTATACTGAACAATTTATTAAATCTTTTTAAATAGTTTGGATTTAACTTGTTTTCAGCTGGAAGCAGATGTTCTGCTAGTCTGTGTCGGGCGACGACCTTATACCACTAACCTTGGGCTTGAGGAGATGGGAATTCAAAAGGATGAA
Source organism: Acanthosoma haemorrhoidale (assembly GCA_930367205.1). Classification (NCBI taxonomy): domain Eukaryota; kingdom Metazoa; phylum Arthropoda; class Insecta; order Hemiptera; family Acanthosomatidae; genus Acanthosoma; species Acanthosoma haemorrhoidale. Next base: position 116,404,300 of record OV884011.1, on the reverse strand, counting down.
AAAGGAAGAGTTCCTGTCAATCAAAAATTCCAAACAGTCATTCCTAAGTAATAAGATCTTACATTTATTAATGTCTTTTAAACTTGCAGAGTGATTCGAGGATACCATATTCCAACTTGTGAATCTTCAGAGATCCTTCTCAGTGTCTATTATATCTTCATGATGTCTATGTTTCTTCATGTTATTTGTCATACAATAATCCCGCAACATTCCAAAGTTTGACATTTGGGAGTTTTAATTATGCCCAAATATAAAAATGTGGAAGAATTCCACATTCACGAATTGTGTATTTGACAAAACGTGGATTTTTAAAAAGAAAATATAGCAATTTCTTGAGTTAAACTATTCTAAGTATGTACAGTAGAAAGATTGAATGTAGGTGCTATTATTTTTTCACTCGTACTCATAGGCAACAAAAACTCATTTATTTTTAATCGAATTTTTTTCCAATGGCAACGAAATTTTCCATCAGTAAGGACAAGACTGAAGTAATGAGAATTTTAAGAATATAAGTGAGGTTTTCTAAAGTTAGTATGACCATGACCCATTTCTTGTTCGAAGTTTGAAATTTAAGATTTTAAGGGATGATCCCGTACATTGAACCTTCAAAAGGCATTAAAAATCACAGATAACATGTTATATTTTACTGCCTGCAAGCAAAAATTGATTCAAACTTAAAAATGTATTTATAGATAAGTAAATTATATATATACTGTAATTTTAAATAATTTAATAAAAAATAATAATGAAAAAAACACGTTTAAAACAAATTGTGTATGTTTTTGTTGGCCATCGTAAAATGTAACCCCCCCCTATTTACACAGAAAGATAGACTCAGCAATCGCGTAGTTTTCATGGAATAATAACCCTCACGAATGTTAAGGGGTGACTTCTAACTCAATACATATACCTATACTTACCACATAGTGGGAATGCTATCCAACTGGTTTCGGTTAGATTTCGCCCTGTCTTTAACAACCTTAGACCACTTCAACTAGTTAGTTCAGGCCTGTACCTGTGTCCTCTTAGTAGATGGACCATGCTACAAGTTTTTCATACGACCCATATTTCTGGACACTTAGGTTCATGCAGATCTGTTATAAAATGAAGCCTTGCATGCATTGAAGGATACTTTTATAGATTGTTCATAGCTTTAATAAGAAAATAAAATGACTATAATTAATTAACGAATAAACTCTGTATGACACTAGCTGGACCACAATCACAAGGTGAGGTTATGGTTGAGGGGTCCCCAATTTCAATGAAAATTTTTTGGTGATAATAGGTCAAAAAATATTATCAATGTGTCCAAGCGTTCTTGCAAATTTAAAAAAAAATGAAGTATAAATAAAAGATCCATTTTTTTATTATTGTTTTGTATTTTTGTTTTGCATGTAAAATAAGGTCTTTAGACATATCCTGATTTGTTTTTTTATGTTGAATAAGAAAAAAATTTGTTGGATTGTATGAAATCATCGCACATTGAAAAGTTACATAAATCAAGAGGCACTTCAATTAGTTAGTAAAACTAAATTTTTAGGAAACAAAAAATTTCATATTCATTGTCAGCACCCCTAAAAACCTATAAATATGAATTTTTGTTGCACAAAAAACGAAGAAATGGATGAGAAAATTTAGTGTCAAAAACATTTATTTTGATAATTGGCTTTTCTAACTAACTTGGATGACTAACTGTCAAGTATAATTTTTTTTTCTAAAGAGGCAGGACATTTATAACAAAAATTGGTTCATGAAATCAAATATGTTTTCTGTTTATTTAATCATTATCTTCCTTAAACCTTATTGCAGTTGGCCTATTCTGGAGGGGAAGAAATCATGCATTGCAAGAGAACAGAATGTAGACTTGTTATGAAGGTTTAAGAGAGGATGTAAAAATCATTGATGAAAACTTCTGTTCCCTATGGTGATTCTAGTAAAAAAAAAAGTTTTGTAAATTCTATTTTGTAGGATTTTAGGTGTTCTGAACTAGATTGTTTCCTCATAATTTTGTTTTACTTTTATTTTTTGACCTAGTGCCACCAAAAAAAGTCTCAATAAAATCTGAGCCCCCACGAGCCTAGCCTCCCCTCGTTAGTAGTATGAACTTGAATATAATCTTGTCTATATTATTTGATAGTAACACATTGTTTGTACATTTCAGTATTTATGCTATTGGAGATTGCATCCATGGACCAATGTTGGCTCATAAAGCTGAAGACGAAGGTATAGTTTGTGTTGAGGGAATCCTTGGTGGCCCTGTCCACATCGATTACAACACTGTTCCATCTGTTATTTACACACACCCAGAAGTTGCTTGGGTGGGAAGAAGTGAAGAAGACCTTAAAAATGAGGTATTGTATTTTATCTGGTTGCTTTGCTTGTTGATAGATCCAACTTATAAATGAAAAAATATATATGTTGGTAATAAAGTGTGCAATGTGGTGGAATTGTTTCAAGCAGTGACATATGTCAGGCTCACCTCCAGGCAGGGGGTTGCTTCGACCTAAACATGGGATCGATAAACTTTTTGGTACGACCCTACTGGGTCTTGAGGTGACAGTGATCTGGCTAGGGGTTAGCAAGCAGTATTGTTAATCTGACTCCATATCGAAGAAGTGTGCTCCAACAGTGCATGGGATCGGGAGAAGAGGTAGAGGTCAAAGTAGTTTTTTGTGGTCTTGGAATGGCCATGAACCAATTCATACCTGGAGTCTAAGGGTAGGTGAAAACTGAGGAAGGTTGTGGGGCCAGCGAAGCCATCTTCTGGAAGGGGTCCTTTCCAAGAGAGGTAGTATAGTGGGCAGAAGATGGGGGTATCTTATTGGAGAGGAGAGGTGTGGAGGCCATCAGCGCTGAGATAAGATCTAGCGGGTAAGGAAGGAGAGAGAGGTGTTGAGATCTTATTCAATAACAAGGGAGTGGTTACAGACATTAAAAAGAGCACCAGTGAAGCTGCAAGTAATCAGTTCAAAGGTGAGTCAAAGACAATGTAAGGTTGGCAAACAGGGTTATATAGGCTGTCGATCCAAGCCTATAAGAATTGAGTAGCTTGTGTGCTTCAAGTCAAGGTGGCTGTGAACTAGTATGCAGTCTGCTCTAGTGCTTGAATGTTTTTTATTATAAAGTTTTTACATAGAGAGTATCCTGGTACTAATCAGTGTACATTGTAAAAAGATATAATTAGGTGTTCAGATCAAAGAGGGGAGCTTCTCTCAGAGTTACCAGTAGCGGTGATGATATTACCTTGCCGGGATCTGTCACTGTGTGATGACATCAGTCAGTAGAGGCATATCTGCAATACCATACAATAGCTGATTACATTTGTCAATAAATTTTTATCTGTTGTGTCTTCTTTTTGGCCTCCTCAAGAATCAAGAACTAGCCTACAATCAAATCTTGAACAAGAAAAGAAAAAATGTATTTCTAATAATCTTTTTGTTGCTTTTATAACTATTATACAAACCTACCTAAGGTTCATATGTAGGTATGGTATGTTCATATGACATAGGTAGGTTTGTACCTAAAATAAAAATAGAATTAAATTTATTTAAAATTTTCAAACACATACTATCTAGTAAATACATGTCATATTGTGCATTTAGTCTTTTTTTAGATGTTCAATCTGTTAACAAAAAAAAAAATGACAGCTAGCCACAGTACTGTACTATAGGTATATAGCTAGTGGGTAGAACTGACCAGCAAAGCAAAGTAGGCGAAAATATTTTCTGAACAGGAAACAAAGTTGATATTTGTTTTCAGCATCCCAAAAAAGCCCTGAATACAAATTTTTAAGTAAATCAAAAAATGAAGTTATTTTGCTCAAAATTTATGCCTCCTATTTCTTTTGTTTTTTATGAAAACACAAAAAGTGTGGTAACCCCCGGGACAACTCCACCAATCCAAAGCAATCTTTATAGGATAGGGATCTAGATCACCCTTAAGTGCATGTAATGACACTAACCCAGTCTCCATAAGTATCATAAATTAGAGGTGGTGATATAAAATAAAACGTTAATTTCTTTCTTGCTGTGGTAATTATCAGGTTGGCCAAAAAGTCCGTTCGGTTTTTGTCACCACGAAACTTCAAGCAGTCTAATATGTAGCTAATTTCAGTCCATACCTTGCGAGTGCGCTCGCGTGAGATGCTAGACACCTCAACGTAGTTTGACACAAAATTATGACGAGACTGATTGTATTTTGTGTGTTTAGGATCATCCTGAAAATGGAAAACCAAAATGAACATTATTGACACCTGATGCTTTTTTATTTTAAAAAAGGCAAGAAAGCAGTGGAAACTTGCAGGAAGACATGCGCTGTATATGAAGAGAATGCTGTTACAGAACGTGTGTGCCAGAAGTGGTTTTCAAGATTTCGATCGGGCAATTTTTCGGTTCAAGGCGCACCTCGCTCTGGCCGGCCAACTGAGATTAACAGCGACAAAGTGAAGGAATTAGTTGATAAGGTGTTGTCTTTTACAAACTTCTTCCCACGAACAGGACCATCAATTCAGATGTGTACTGTGACCAGCTGGATAAATTAAATGCAGCAGAAGCGTCCAGAACTAGCCAACCGTAAGGGGATTGTCTTCCATCACAAGACCGCACACTTCTTTGCAGACGTGGCAGAAGTTACTGGAGTTTGGCTGGGAAGTTTTGCCGCACCCTCCATATTCGCCCGACATTGCACCTTCAGATTTTCACCTGTTTCGGTCTCTTCAAAATTCATTGAATGGACAGACCTTCAACTCTGAAGAAGATGTAAAAATCCACTTTGGAAAATTTTTTTACCAGTAAAGACAGGAAATTCTTTGAGCATGGAATTATGAATCTGCCCATGAGATGGCAGAAGATACAGGAACAAAACGGCAATTATATCATTGATTGAAAGTTGTGTCTTATTTTCACTTGCAGAACCGAACAGACTTTTTGGCCAACCCTTTACATTGGATTTGGATGAGATTTACAACAACTATGGACGTGCTATTTAGTGGAATACACGTTGTTGTGGCCACCTCTTAATTACGGATAATTAAAAGTTACCCTCATCTCGGCCCAGAAAATATCTGTTTCCATATTTGTACAGATAAATATTATGACTTCAGTCAGAGTGGGGGGAACAGCCGCTGGTGGGGAGCTATCCCCACTACGGCTAGCCTGCCTATATAACTAGAGCCCCATAGGGCAAAAATCATAAAGAAACAAACCGGCACCTTGAACACTTCTCTCTCTCTCTGCACTGGCACTTGCTGCTCTACTCAAAACCATGGTCTTCTCATTCATCTACCTCTGCATCTCTCTCTCCTAACCTCGCTATGTTTTAGTCCGGCGTTGTCAGATCCCACACTTTCCTAGTGGGAATCTCTGCCTTCGTCTCGCTAAACTAACACCTCCTTGGGAGAGACCTCTCCCTCGCGAACGGCGGTTGCCGTGGTCCTACAAACTTATCAAGTAGCGTCTCCCACGGCAATCCAGTCTGCTTCTCTCCGGTTCACCCTCGCCTTTGGGATCCGGACGGTTTTCGCCTACCCTTAGACATCGAGTGTGAATTCGTGGTCATCCCAAGACCACATAAACTACCTATAAACCTACCCTGTTCCTCTTCTCCTGAACATACTGCTTTGTCGGGGCACACCTTCTAAGATCTTATGGAGTCAGATCAAGCGAACTAGGCTACCTGCCGACTAGGCCGGCAGCCAGGGTGAAAGACCACAGGTCCGCCCGCCTTATCTCTTTCTAGGCGCTTACGGCGGCTAGAAGTTGTAGTGAACCTAGCCCGCAGCGGGCGTCTCTGCCCCACCTTGGGGACTCACATATCTGAGCCCGACACATGTCATTGACAAAAAAAAATTAGCTTCCCCCAGTGAATTTAGTCAAAACAAGTTAATTTTTTTAGTGCCATGAATAAGTTTTTGTGGGTACTGAAAACAAAACAAAACTTAGTTTTTTCACTTGAAGTATAGCTTTTTTTTTCTTATTCTACATAAAAATTCAACTCAAGTTATTTATGATAACTTTATTAAACCCTCAGAATAAAAACAAAAACATTGTTAAAAAATGGAGTTTTTGTACCTAAAATTTTTTTTTTTTCTCAGCTCTTAGAATTGGCAAGAAACATATTAACTTGGACTTATTTTAAATATTTCTTGACCTAGTATCATCAAAGAAAGTTATATTAAAATAGGTGGCCTCAGGCTTGTAGTTAGCCCCTAATAAACTTGTCAATGAACATTTTTATCAATATTTGTGTCATTAGATAGATGTTTATTTAAAACAAATTATAGATAATAATAAACAAAAAAATAAAAATAAGATTTAACTATGGCAATCGCTATGAGTAATTTAGTGTAAGCTATTTTGAAATTAGTAATTTACCATGAATAGTAAAATAACTATCTATTATGGATTAAAATTTAGCATCTTTGCCAACATTTTCCTGACTGACACCATAAAAAATATCCTTAGTCTCATTCACGTTACAGTAAGTAGTCAAATTCTTCATGCCAAACCTGGCAATTAAGATTCATTGCTTTGCATCTAGATTTACATATTATTGATGTAAGTTTAAAACTATTAGTTGAGCTTATATATGAATCATATAAATCATTATCCAAAAATGCATGCATGATTCTGTGTTGGGTCTATGTTGCATATTGCTTGGTTTTCATCTTTTGGAAAAGATTTATTATTAGAGTTAATTAAATGCTCGGGTCATATTTATATTATAATACACTTGAATAATTTTGGTAACAGTATAATAAAAGTTGAAACAAGTAGACAGCTTACAAGAGTGGCGGAAGGTGTAAATGAAATGACAAGTAGTGGGGCAATGAATATGGATGTATACCAACTGAGAACATAAAATAATGCTTGCCCAATTTTTCATATATGCTAACTGGAATGGAAAAAAAAAAAAAAAAAAAAGAATTTCTCCGACTCCATTGAGTGCACTAAGGAATCAGTACTTAAATTATTTAAAAAAGAATTAACTAATTTAATTTTTTTTTTCAGGGAGTGGAGTACAAAGTTGGTAAATTTCCTTTTGTTGCTAACAGTAGAGCCAAAACAAACTTTGATACTGATGGTTTTGTCAAAGCACTTGCTCACAAGCAGACAGATCAGCTTCTTGGATTTCACATAATAGGACCTGTAAGATATTTTTTTTTGTTTTGATGAATTTTGACTATTCTGGATTAGTTTTGAGCCACTAATTCTTTATTATTTCTTCAATAGGGCGCTGGTGAATTGATTGCCGAGGCTGTTTTGGGAATGGAGTATGGCGCTTCAGCTGAAGATATTGCTAGAACATGCCACGCTCATCCGGTATGTTATTTTTTAATTATTACTTTCAATTACATCATAATTATTACAGAAGTAGAGAGTAACTTTATTTTGGTTTTTGTAGACGTGTTCTGAAGCTGTAAGAGAGGCAGCATTAGCAGCGTACTGTGGAAAAGCTATCAATTTTGGTTAGATTAGGCCATATAATTATTTATAAAGAAATAAAAAAATCAAGAAGTTTTACAATAACTTGCTGTCACTTATCTCCCTTTGACATTTTCCCCACTGTAAATAAAAGAAAATCAGACATCATTATTGAAGTGATATTTACTTTACTGTTTTGTGGTGTTTAAATATTGTATTTATTATTGGTTTTGTATATAAATAAAGACGCTCTGTATACATTAATATTAAACTTATATATTGTTTTTCTTTGTAAATGTATTAAGTTATGTATTTCAAATTTTATTATTTAAAAATATGTTTAAATATACAACTATTATTTTCAGCCAGTAAGCAATACATTCAAGGATTACTCAGCCTTTTATATTTTATATTAGTAAAATAAATATATGGACATTTGTAATTCTGTATTGAGCTTTACATAGAAAAATTAAGATATATTATTTAGTTTTTATTACATAAACTGAAAAAAAGAAAATAAGGTTATACTTTCATGTGTGACTTACTGCTTGTAATAATTTTATAGAATGGAAGGAAATTAAAATTCTTTTGTTTTTATTTCACTGCGAGTATTCCTACCACAAATCGTCATTGTCGTAATCTAGAATTTATTTGCCGAGGCTTCAGTTGATAATGCCAACTGGAAAAGTGTAATGCAAAAAAGATATTATAATAGATTAAATATGTGATATATTGTAAACCTGTTTACAATTTAGTAAAAAACCTACTATAGGGGCTCATTCTTGATTAATACACTTCTGACAAATGCCAAAATAATTCGTAATATTCTGGATCCATGATTATAATTTACCAGATTAAGAGGGAGTAAAACTTCAAACAAGGCAAAAAAAAAAAAAAATTCCAGAAAAAAATTAAGGCCCCATACAAACGTTTAACATGGCCAGTGTTAGTCAAAATTCAGGCATCTACAGGACTAACAGTATAATACAAACATTTTTTGCATAGCAAGCAAATATAAAAACATTATTTTTATATCCACAGCATTTATGGAATAATGTTACTTTCACAAATTTTTTATGAAGATTATCCAGTTTAGAATACTAACCTTCTTCTGTTCTCAGAATATTAGCTTAAACCTGAGATAGTACATTTTTCTCATTAATTTTTTAGATTTAAAATAAACTTTTAATTTATTGACAAATTTTTGTTTTACAATTAATTATTGACAGTCACTAATTACATGAAATTTTACCAAGTGGCAAATTATATGTTTTATTGCTTTCAAATGTGAACTTGTGAAGGTAAATAATACACTGTCCCACCAAAAAAGTGCCGAAGATTGAAAAAAAATCAAACAATTGCTTCCTCGTAGAATTATTTTGACTTTCAATCCATTTTAATTAATGTAAAATGGTTTCAGTGATAAGGTGATATAAATATGAAGGAAAGAACGAAAAAAATTTTAATTTATTCATCCTTGCATTTAATTAAGTTTTCTTTAGCAAACCATTATCTTTTTTCTTGAATTCTATGAAAATTTTCTTATGTATGTATTTCAAGCCTTTATATGACAAGAAATCTTATTTTTAAAAACATCATACTGTATTTACCCATCTTTTCATTCAAAACTTTTCATTTGAAGAACATAAAATGAATCTAATGAAAACTTCATTCTATGCAAGGATGGATAAATCCAATAGAAATCATGAGTCAACAAGACTTGTTAATATATATCAACGTTGTTAAATATCAATCACTAATTTACATAATGACCTTGTTCAAATCCTTATTATTTTTAAATGTGGTTTTCATAATTAGTTAAGTAAATTAAGAACTGATGACTTGAAAACAGATAGTGATTGGTATAACTACCTTGATATAAGTAATCAAGTCTAATATATTTGTATTCGATTTGTTTATCCTTGCATAGAAAAAAGTTTTCTTTAGCAAATCATTTTCTTTTTTTTTTGAGTAGAAATGGTAATATGGATGTATTTGAAACTTTTATATGACAAGAAATTTTATTTTTTAGCTCCTTAAACGTGCTGTATTTACCAATCTTTGATAAATAAAAGTTTTCATTAGAAAAACATAAAATCTTTCTAATGAAAAGTTTATTCTATACAAGGATGGATAAATCCAATACAAATCAAGAGTACATATTGTCTCCCTTACTTATAACAACGTAGTTAAATATCAAACACTAACTGTTTTCGAGGTGTCCAACTTTAATTTTACGTAACCATCTTTTTCTAACAAATTAAAAACTGATGCCTTGAAAACAGATAGTGATTGGTATTTACCTAGGATGTTATAACATATTAAGTCGCATCTACTCCTGATTTGTATTCGATTGGGTTATCCTAGCATAGACTAAAGTTTTCTTTAGCTAAACACTTCTTTTTTAATTCAGTGGAAATGTTAATATGGATGTATTTAAACCTTTTATATGACTAGAAATTTTATTTTTTAGATCCTTAACGTACTGTATTTACCAATCTTTGATAGATAAACTTTTCATTTGAAAAACATAAAATGGATTTAATGAAAAATTTATTCTATACAAGGATGGATAAATCCTATACAAATCAAGAGATGGTATTTACCTATGTTGAAATAAGATATTTCACATAACCATCTTATAATAACCCTTACTATTTTTAAATGTGGTTTTTATAATTAGTTAAGTAAATTATAAACTGGTGCCAGGAAAACAGAGCGTGATTGGTATTTACCTATGTTGAAATATCTTATCCCCACTTATTTACAGAGAATGTTCCGTTTATTGAATTTTTATATTTTTTAACCCCCTTAATCTCATATGGGATATATGCATCTGTAATAGAAAGAAGTGTGTATTTAAAAATAGAATGGTTTGCTAAATCACACTTTACTCTATGCAATGATGGATAAATCCATTACAAATTGGGAGTAGATGAGACTTGGTAATTTATATTAATGTAACCCCTGGCTCCTTCCTAGACTCGCCGAGGAATGCTGAAAAGGATGGTTGGCAAGCTAAAGGAACTTCACACGGATTTAGGAAAATAATAACAGGGAATATGGAGAACACCTCTAAATATTTGTATTGGAAAATATATCGAAAAAAAAAATCACATGTAAATCAATACTTAAATCTAGAATTAACAGCAGGTCTTAAAATTATAAAACATTAATGGAAACCTCAAATAATACAAGTTAATACAATTATTTCCTAAACTAACTGTACACAAACCGTTTGTTCCATTTCAGAATGGTTACAATACCCCCTTCTTTACAAAAGAGGCGACTATCATCAGCTCTTTTCACTAAGTATCCTCGGGGGTACGTTGCACTGAACTATTCACTGTCGCCACATTCACTCACTCCTCCCCGTTATTTGTAGACGGGATAGGCTCTTGTTCCTTCGGGTAACGAATAATCACCTGGGCCGCTGTAGGGGTTGACTCCTCTCGGGGTTGACGTCGGGCACGCCAGCGGTATACCAACCAGGCGAGGCCGATTACTTGCGGTAATCCTATCAATGTTCAACATCAGTCCTCCTGAAACACCATCCGTCATTACTTCCTTGGATTCCGTAGGTTGTACAAACTTAGGTGTGTGGGAAGGGCTGGTAGAGGTTCAGGTTCCCACGTCGGGTCCAGGGGGTCGTCAGAGGGTTCCCTCGAAGTACCCTCGTACTCTCTTCAATCTCCTCCGGTATGCTGGCTTCAGGAAGGGGTCTCTCTCGTGAGGTTGGTGGGACCGGTTCTAGACCTCTTGGTATGACACTGGGTCTTCCCGCCGTTTCTACTACTTGCCACGGCATTGGACCCTTTCCTTTTGGGGAGCTAGTGGCCAATGTATTTGGTGGGATCATGTGGTCGTCTCCCTCTCCTTCCTCCTCGTCATCATCTGAGCTTGCCATCGGTACGAGTTCTAGGTCGTCTTCTTCGTCCGTACTGTTGAGCCTGCTCAGGGAAGAGTTCCAGTCGTCCCGGTTTCCCTTGACTCGTCACCGGCACTCCTCCATGTAGTCCTCCGTGAGCCGGCTTCAGCCTGTTTATATGGACCACCTGAGTGTTTCCTGATTCACTCCTTATTTCGTATGTGACCTTCCCTAACCTCTTGGTCACCTCATGGGGACCAGTCCATGGGCAGTGAAACTTTGGGAAATGGCCTGGCTTTACCGCGGGTACATGGAGGTATACGAAGTCCCACACACTAAACTCTCTTTCCTTCCTCGTCTTGTTTATCCGCTCTGTGCGTCGTGTCCACTCTCGGTCAATTCTTTGTCTTGCCTCATCTTGGGCTTTCTGTATCCGGTCCCCTAATTGTTGCACCACCTCGCCGGCCTCGTCCGTGTCTCTTTCGTCTTTGGTGACCTTCTCTAGTCGCGCTGGTGTCCGTAGTTCCCGTCCGAACAGGAAGTAGTTTGGCGAGAATCCCGTGGCCGAGTGGGGAATGGCTCTGTACGCCATCAAGGATCCCAATCCCTCCCATCCTTTCTGGCAAAGTGAGCTAACGAATCTCCCAAAGTCCTGTGGAACCTTTCTAGTATTCCATTGCTTTGGGGGTGGTAGGCCGTTGTTTGTAGCTTGGCGATCCCTAGCGCTTTACAGACCTCCTTAACCAATTCGGAGACAAAATTTCGGCCCTGGTCGGTTAGTAGGCGCAGTGGCACCCCATGTCTGGTGATGATGTTCTCTACGAAGGCCTTTGCTGTGGCTCCCGCCGTCTGTTCGGTAATTGCTACGGCCTCGGTGTATCTAGAGAAGTGATCGATAAAGGTCAAAAGGTATTTGTTCCACCTCTGGCTTCTTGGGAAGGGTCCCACTATGTCAAGGGACACCATTTCGAAAGGTCGCGATGGAAAGAACGGCCTCTCAATTGGTACCGTCCGACCCGCCAGTGTTTTCCGGGTGGCACACGAGTGACACGTCTTTACAAACGCCTCCACGTCTTGCTTCATTGAAGGCCAGAAGTACCTTTGCCGTAAGACGGCAAGCGTTCTCTCCCCCCCGGGGTGACCAGCCCACACGCTGCTGTGATGGTCGGTCAAAGCTTCTTTTCTCCTGACCTGAGGCACTACCACCTTCCACTGTCTTCGCTCGTCGTTCTCTCCTCGGTACATTAACCCCTGTTCGTCCGACCTGCAAAATCGGGGGTTGCCTTTCGCCCAGTTTTGGCACTCTTCGTCCTTTAGCTGGTCTTGGCGATATCGTTCGTAGTCCTCGACCTCCTCTGAAGTTACCTTGGCCACCGCACGGCTTAGCGCATCCGCATTGGTGTGCTTGCGTCCGGGTTTGTGGACTACCTCGTAGTCGAACTCTTCCAACCGGAGCGCCCATCTCGTCAGTCGGGACGACGGATCCCTGAGGGACAACATCCACCTCAGTGCCGCGTGGTCCGTTACCTCGGACCTCCCTCGCTGAACCGGGCGTCGGGAATTCTCTTACTGCTTGCATTTTCGTGTCATCTGGTTTGACTCCCTCTTCGGTCACTAAATGGCCGAGGTATCGTACTTGCCTAACAGCGAACTTACACTTTTCCCCGTTCAGTTTAAGGTTTGCTTCCTTCAATCGGCCAAACACGTGTTCTAATCGGTCTCTATGTTGTTCCAAGTCTTCACTGAAGATGATGATATCATCTAAATATACGTAACATTCTAGACCCTTGATACCAGCGAGGATCTGATCCAGGGTCCTTTGGAAGGTCGCTGGGGCTCCCGCCAGCCCAAACGGCATCTTCTTATACTCGTAATGGCCGTCTAAAGTGGTAAAGGCCGTCTTTGGCTGATCATTTTTGGCTACTGGTATTTGGTGGTATCCACTGCTTAGATCTAAGGTGGAGAAAATTCGACTCTTTCCTAGCATCTCTTGTATTAGAGGCAGCGGGTACGCGTCGACTTGGGTCAGCGCATTCAATCCTCGGAAGTCCGTGCAAAAGCGAAACTTCATGCTCCCGTCCTCGCTCTTCTTGGGAACCAACACCACTGGTGCTGCCCAAGGGCTGGTGGAGTGAGTGATCACTCCATAGTCCAGCATCTCTTTTAAGTGACCTTCTACTATTGGGCGGTGGTGGAACGGTACTCTGTACGGCCGTTTCATTACGGGGCGAGCCTCACCTGTGGATATTTGGTGTCTAACCCCTACCGAGCAGCCTTCCTTCCCAGGTGGGTTGAACAGGGCCTCATACTCCCGCAGTAGTGGTTCTATCATTTTTCTCTCGTTCTCGCTTAGATGGCCCAGTCAGGGCCCTTCATTTTTATCAATCTGAATCCAGCTGTCCTTCGGTCCCCTTCGAATTCCTTCCCTTCCCTTTGGGCATTTGTTAGAATGTTGCTTCCCTGGTTCCATTTCGCTGCTACCCCTAGAGTCTGATTTCGGTCCAACCAAACTTCCTGGGGGCCCATATTGATCACCTGTACCCACACGCTGCCATCTTAAATCCTAGATAAGCAGCGAGCTGTTCGGGCACAGTTTTGCCTCAGCGTTGCGGGCTCTATTACTATGTCCGATAGTTCCTCTCCGGATACAAGACCTCTTGTTAAGATTTCGCTGTAGGGTGGTATCTTCACCTGCGCAACGCTTCTTACAAACTCCCTTCCTTCTCCCTCTCGTGGGGCCCCCTGGTCGGCCGTATCCCTTGTCTGGTAGTCTCTTCTCCGTTCCGCGCGGGCTTCTGCCCTTCTTTTCTTTCTCTTTCTGATGTTTCTTTCTCTCAGCTTCTCCTTCCGTGGGTCCGTTTCGTCCCTAGCCTTCAATGCCTCTACCGCCGAGTTCCACTTCTTGTTCAGGTTCCCGACAGCATGACTCAGCCTCTCTATCTCTGTGCTCAGCCTCTCTATCTCTTCGCTACCTCCGTCTATTCTCCGGACAACTGGGACGGTGCTTCCCTCGATGATCTCTAGCTTCCGTTCCCTGACCAACACTTTCGCTCCCGTCCTAGTGAGCACATCCATGCCGATGATTCCGTCTCCGGGCAGATCCAGTGGGGATATCACGATGGGGTGTGTAAACTCCTTCCCTTGTAGCTTACATCGCAGCAGCTGAATCCCGTCTATCTGCAGTGGTTGGCCCGTCACTCCCTTAGCCCGTAGACTAGCCGGCCCTAGGTATATTCCGGGGCCAGCGGCCCTGATCAACGTTACCTCTGCTCCCGTATCCACCAGCATGTCATGTGCCACGCCTTCTATTTCCATCGCCACTGAGATGGTCCCACCCCCTCTTCCTCTTATCCCTGGCACTAGGCGAGTGTATCCCCTTTGTCTATCGAACCTGTGGTCGGGGTGTCCTACAGGTCTTGGGCTTTTGGGTCTATGGGGCCGGCAGGAGAGTTGACGTTTCTTGGTTGCTCCCCTTTTGGGGTCGGTCGACTCCTACAGTCTCGTGCAAAATGCCCCTCCTTTCCGCATGCGAAGCATTGACGATTCTGCCGGTCACCTGCCCCCCTAGGCGACGGTGCGGGGCCCTGGAGGCATCCTCTCGCTAAGTGTCCTTCCTTCTCACAGCGGTAACATCTCAACTGGGTTCTTCCTGTTGGCCTTACCAAGTTTACTTCTCTTTGTACTGCGTCGTGCGAGCTATTTCCGTTCTCTGCTGTAATCATAGCATCGGCCCCTACTCCAAACACGTGTCTGTGGCTCCTACTTCCTTTATTGCTACCCTCATTTCCGTCAAACGGTTCCGCCCTCATGATGGCCTCCTCAAGCGTGGTTGGAGCCAAGGCTTGCATTAGCCTCGCCGTTTCGGGCAAGATTCCTCTCCGGAAAGCCGCTAGCACTCTGCTTTCAATGTGCTTTGAGAGTATGTCTCGCTCTTCTACCCCGTCTATATCTGCAATCAGCCGGGCTCCAATTGCTCTGACTCTGTCGGCGAAAACCCTGGCTGGCTCGGTTGTTCCTTGTCTCGCTTCACTCAGCTCTCCTTCTAGTTTTTCTCTCTCTCTGGGGTCCTCGAATCTCTTCACCACTTCTTTCTTCAGGATATCGTAAGGCGCTCCCTCTCCTACTAGCTCTGGCTTGGACTCGAGGAACTTCTCAGCCACTCCACCCAGTTTCTGTTCTGCAATCATTATTTTGTCCTGCTCCGTCCAATTCCCCACTGCACTTATCTTCTCTAACTTCTTGAAAAACTGAGTGACCGATCCACTTCCCGGGGTCCCTGTCCAAGGCTTGACCAGGTTCTGCAACCCAAGGTCCCGTTTTCCCCGGTTCTCCTTTTTCCAGTTGAGCCGTCATCGCACTGGTCCGTTGGGCTAAGGACTCTTTTTCATACTTCAGAGTTTCATTTTCCTCGGCAAACTTCTGGTTTGCCGCTCGTAGCTGTTTCACCAACTTCTCCAGTTCCACTTGCTTTGCTTCCGCCATTTTCGAGCGTGGTCACGACTTCTGTGCTATAGGGATATTCTTACAACCCTACCCCACACCTGACACCAATTTGTCACCCCTGGCTCCTTCCTAGACTTGTCGAGGAACGCTGAAAAGGATGGTTGGCAAGCTAAAGGAACTTCACACGGATTTAGGGAAATAATAACAGGAAATATGGAGAACACACCTCTAAATATTTTTATTGGAAAATATATCGAAAAAAAAAAAAATGTAAATCAATACTTAAATCTAGAATTAACAGCAGGTCTTAAAATTATAAAACATTAATGGAAACCTCAAATAATAGAAGTTAATACAATAATTTCCTAAACTAACTGTACACAAACCATTTGTTCCATTTCAGAACACTTACATTAACATAGTTAAATATCAATCACTAACATTTTTCAGGGCATTCAACTTTTAATTTCCATATTGAACTAATTTAATACCATGCTACTTTTGAACGGGTTATTCGTAATTAGTTAAGCAAATTAAAAACTGATGCCTTGAAAACAGATAGTGATTGGTATTTACCTAGGATGTTATAACATATTAAGTCGCATCTACTCCTGATTTGTATTCGATTGGGTTATCCTTGCATAGAATAAAGTTTTCTTTAGCTCAACTTTTTTTTTTTTAATTCAGGGAAATGTTAATATAAATTGTATTTAAACCTTATATATGACTAGAAATTTTATTTTTTAGATCCTTAACGTACTGTATTTACCAATCTTTGATAGATAAACTTTTCATTTGAAAAACATAAAATGGATTTAATGAAAAATTTATTCTATACAAGGATGGATAAATCCTATACAAATCAAGAGTACACAAGTCTCGCTAACTTATAACAACGTAGTTAAATATCAAACACTGACTGTTTTCGAGGTGTCCAACTTTAATTTTACGTAACCATCTTATAATAACCCTTACTATTTTTAAATGGGGTTTTTATAATTAGTTAAGTAAATTATAAACTGGTGCCAGGAAAACAGAGCGTGATTGGTATTTACCTATGTTGAAATATCTTATCCCCACTTATTTACAGAGGATTTTCCGTTTATTGAATTTTTATATTTTTTAACCCCCTTAATCTCATATGGGATATATGCATCTGTAATAGAAAGAAGTGTGTATTTAAAAATAGAATGGTTTGCTAAATCACACTTTACTCTATGCAATGATGGATAAATCCATTACAAATTGGGAGTAGATGAGACTTGGTAATTTATATTAACATAGTTAAAAATCAATCACTAACATTTTTCGAAGCATTCAACTTTTAATTTCCATATTGAACTAATTTAAACCCATGCTACTTTTGAACGGGTTATTCGTAATTAGTTAAGCAAATTAAAAACTGATGCCTTGAAAACAGATAGTGATTGGTATTTACCTAGGATGTTATAACATATTAAGTCGCATCTACTCCTGATTTGTATTTGATTGGGTTATCCTTGCATAGAATAAAGTTTTCTTTAGCTCAACTTTTTTTTTTTTAATTCAGGGAAATGTTAATATAAATTGTATTTAAACCTTATATATGACTAGAAATTTTATTTTTTAGATCCTTAACGTACTGTATTTACCAATCCTTGATAGATAAACTTTTCATTTGAAAAACATAAAATGGATTTAATGAAAAATTTATTCTATACAAGGATGGATAAATCCTATACAAATCAAGAGTACACAAGTCTCGCTAACTTATAACAACGTAGTTAAATATCAAACACTGACTGTTTTCGAGGTGTCCAACTTTAATTTTACGTAACCATCTTATAATAACCCTTACTATTTTTAAATGTGGTTTTTATAATTAGTTAAGTAAATTATAAACTGGTGCCAGGAAAAGAGATAGTGATTGGTATTTACCTATGTTGAAATATCTTATCCCCACTTATTTACCGAGGATTTTCCGTTTATCGAATTTTTATATTTTTTAACCCCCTTAATCTCATATGGGATATATGCATCTGTAATAGAAAGAAGTGTGTATTTAAAAATAGAATGGTTTGCTAAATCACACTTTACTCTATGCAATGATGGATAAATCCATTAAAAATTGGGAGTAGATGAGACTTGGTAATTTATATTAACATAGTTAAAAATCAATCACTAAAATTTTTCGAAGCATTCAACTTTTAATTTCCATATTGAACTAATTTAAACCCATGCTACTTTTGAACGGGTTATTCGTAATTAGTTAAGCAAATTAAAAACTGATGCCTTGAGAACAGATAGTGATTGGTATTTACCTAGGATGTTATAACATATTAAGTCGCATCTACTACTGATTTGTATTCGATTGGGTTATCCTTGCATAGAATAAAGTTTTCTTTAGCTCAATTTTTTTTTTTTAATTCAGGGAAATGTTAATATAAATTGTATTTAAACCTTATATATGACTAGAAATTTTATTTTTTAGATCCTTAACGTACTGTATTTACCAATCCTTGATAGATAAACTTTTCATTTGAAAAACATAAAATGGATTTAATGAAAAATTTATTCTATACAAGGATGGATAAATCCTATACAAATCAAGAGTACACATGTCTCGCTAACTTATAACAACGTAGTTAAATATCAAACACTGACTGTTTTCGAGGTGTCCAACTTTAATTTCACATAACCATCTTATAATAACCCTTACTATTTTTAAATGTGGTTTTTATAATTAGTTAAGTAAATTATAAACTGGTGCCAGGAAAACAGATAGTGATTGGTATTTACCTATGTTGAAATATCTTATCCCCACTTATTTACAGAGGATTTTCCGTTTATCGAATTTTTATATTTTTTAACCCCGTTAATCTCATATGGGATATATGCATCTGTAATAGAAAGAAGTGTGTATTTAAAAATAGAATGGTTTGCTAAATCACACTTTACTCTATGCAATGATGGATAAATCCATTAAAAATTGGGAGTAGATGAGACTTGGTAATTTATATTAACATAGTTAAAAATCAATCACTAAAATTTTTCGAAGCATTCAACTTTTAATTTCCATATTGAACTAATTTAAACCCATGCTACTTTTGAACGGGTTATTCGTAATTAGTTAAGCAAATTAAAAACTGATGCCTTGAGAACAGATAGTGATTGGTATTTACCTAGGATGTTATAACATATTAAGTCGCATCTACTCCTGATTTGTATTCGATTGTGTTATCCTTGCATAGAATAAAGTTTTCTTTAGCTCAACTTTTTTTTTTTTAATTCAGGGAAATGTTAATATAAATTGTATTTAAACCTTATATATGACTAGAAATTTTATTTTTTAGATCCTTAACGTACTGTATTTACCAATCCTTGATAGATAAACTTTTCATTTGAAAAACATAAAATGGATTTAATGAAAAATTTATTCTATACAAGGATGGATAAATCCTACACAAATCAAGAGTACACAAGTCTCGCTAACTTATAACAACGTAGTTAAATATCAAACACTGACTGTTTTCGAGGTGTCCAACTTTAATTTTACGTAACCATCTTATAGTAACCCTTACTATTTTTAAATGTGGTTTTTATAATTAGTTAAGTAAATTATAAACTGGTGCCAGGAAAACAGATAGTGATTGGTATTTACCTATGTTGAAATATCTTATCCCCACTTATTTACAGAGGATTTTCCGTTTATTGAATTTTTTTATATTTTTTAACCCCCTTAATCTCATATGGGATATATGCATCTGTAGTAGAAAGAAGTGTGTATTTAAAAATAGAATGGTTTGCTAAATCACACTTTACTCTATGCAATGATGGATAAATACATTAAAAATTGGGAGTAGATGAGACTTGGTAATTTATATTAACATAGTTAAAAATCAATCACTAACATTTTTCGAAGCATTCAACTTTTAATTTCCATATTGAACTAATTTAAACCCATGCTACTTTTGAACGGGTTATTCGTAATTAGTTAAGCAAATTAAAAACTGATGCCTTGAAAACAGATAGTGATTGGTATTTACCTAGGATGTTATAACATATTAAGTCGCATCTACTCCTGATTTGTATTCGATTGGGTTATCCTTGCATAGAATAAAGTTTTCTTTAGCTCAACTTTTTTTTTTTTTTAATTCAGGGAAATGTTAATATAAATTGTATTTAAACCTTATATATGACTAGAAATTTTATTTTTTAGATCCTTAACGTACTGTATTTACCAATCTTTGATAGATAAACTTTTCATTTGATAAAACATAAAATGGATTTAATGAAAAATTTATTCTATACAAGGATGGATAAATCCTATACAAATCAAGAGTACACATGTCTCGCTAACTTATAACAACGTAGTTAAATATCAAACACTGACTGTTTTCGAGGTGTCCAACTTTAATTTCACGTAACCATCTTATAATAACCCTTACTATTTTTAAATGGGGTTTTTATAATTAGTTAGGTAAATTATAAACTGGTGCCAGGAAAACAGATAGTGATTGGTATTTACCTATGTTGAAATATCTAATCCCCACTTATTTACCGAGGATTTTCCGTTTATCGAATTTTTATATTTTTTAACCCCCTTAATCTTATATGGGATATATGCATCTGTAATAGAAAGAAGTGTGTATTTAAAAATAGAATGGTTTGCTAAATCACACTTTACTCTATGCAATGATGGATAAATCCATTACAAAGTGGGAGTAGATGAGACTTGGTAATTTATATTAACATAGTTAAAAATCAATCACTAAAATTTTTCGAAGCATTCAACTTTTAATTTCCATATTGAACAAATTTAAACCCATGCTACTTTTGAACGGGTTATTCGTAATTAGTTAAGCAAATTAAAAACTGATGCCTTGAGAACAGATAGTGATTGGTATTTACCTAGGATGTTATAACATATTAAGTCGCATCTACTACTGATTTGTATTCGATTGGGTTATCCTTGCATAAAATAAAGTTTTCTTTAGCTCAACTTTTTTTTTTTTAATTCAGGGAAATGTTAATATAAATTGTACTTAAACCTTATATATGACTAGAAATTTTATTTTTTAGATCCTTAACGTACTGTATTTACCAATCTTTGATAGATAAACTTTTCATTTGAAAAACATAAAATGGATTTAATGAAAAATTTATTCTATACAAGGATGGATAAATCCTATACAAATCAAGAGTACACAAGTCTCGCTAACTTATAACAACGTAGTTAAATATCAAACACTGACTGTTTTCGAGGTGTCCAACTTTAATTTTACGTAACCATCTTATAATAACCCTTACTATTTTTAAATGGGGTTTTTATAATTAGTTAGGTAAATTATAAACTGGTGCCAGGAAAACAGATAGTGATTGGTATTTACCTATGTTGAAATATCTAATCCCCACTTATTTACCGAGGATTTTCCGTTTATTGAAATTTTATATTTTTTAACCCCCTTAATCTCATATGGGATATATGCATCTGTAATAGAAAGAAGTGTGTATTTAAAAATAGAATGGTTTGCTAAATCACACTTTACTCTATGCAATGATGGATAAATCCATTAAAAATTGGGAGTAGATGAGACTTGGTAATTTATATTAACATAGTTAAAAATCAATCACTAAAATTTTTCGAAGCATTCAACTTTTAATTTCCATATTGAACTAATTTAAACCCATGCTACTTTTGAACGGGTTATTCGTAATTAGTTAAGCAAATTAAAAACTGATGCCTTGAAAACAGATAGTGATTGGTATTTACCTAGGATGTTATAACATATTAAGTCGCATCTACTCCTGATTTGTATTCGATTGGGTTATCCTTGCATAGAATAAAGTTTTCTTTAGCTCAACTTTTTTTTTTTTAATTCAGGGAAATGTTAATATAAATTGTATTTAAACCTTATATATGACTAGAAATTTTATTTGTTAGATCCTTAACGTACTGTATTTACCAATCCTTGATAGATAAACTTTTCATTTGAAAAACATAAAATGGATTTAATGAAAAATTTATTCTATACAAGGATGGATAAATCCTATACAAATCAAGAGTACACAAGTCTCGCTAACTTATAACAACGTAGTTAAATATCAAACACTGACTGTTTTCGAGGTGTCCAACTTTAATTTTACGTAACCATCTTATAATAACCCTTACTATTTTTAAATGTGGTTTTTATAATTAGTTAAGTAAATTATAAACTGGTGCCAGGAAAACAGATAGTGATTGGTATTTACCTATGTTGAAATATCTTATCCCCACTTATTTACCGAGGATTTTCCGTTTATCGAATTTTTATATTTTTTAACCCCCTTAATCTCATATGGGATATATGCATCTGTAATAGAAAGAAGTGTGTATTTAAAAATAGAATGGTTTGCTAAATCACACTTTACTCTATGCAATGATGGATAAATCCATTAAAAATTGGGAGTAGATGAGACTTGGTAATTTATATTAACATAGTTAAAAATCAATCACTAAAATTTTTCGAAGCATTCAACTTTTAATTTCCATATTGAACTAATTTAAACCCATGCTACTTTTGAACGGGTTATTCGTAATTAGTTAAGCAAATTAAAAACTGATGGCTTGAGAACAGATAGTGATTGGTATTTACCTAGGATGTTATAACATATTAAGTCGCATCTACTCCTGATTTGTATTCGATTGGGTTATCCTTGCATAGAATAAAGTTTTCTTTAGCTCAACTTTTTTTTTTTTAATTCAGGGAAATGTTAATATAAATTGTATTTAAACCTTATATATGACTAGAAATTTTATTTTTTAGATCCTTAACGTACTGTATTTACCAATCCTTGATAGATAAACTTTTCATTTGAAAAACATAAAATGGATTTAATGAAAAATTTATTCTATACAAGGATGGATAAATCCTATACAAATCAAGAGTACACATGTCTCGCTAACTTATAACAACGTAGTTAAATATCAAACACTGACTGTTTTCGAGGTGTCCAACTTTAATTTCACATAACCATCTTATAATAACCCTTACTATTTTTAAATGTGGTTTTTATAATTAGTTAAGTAAATTATAAACTGGTGCAAGGAAAACAGATAGTGATTGGTATTTACCTATGTTGAAATATCTTATCCCCACTTATTTACAGAGGATTTTCCGTTTATCGAATTTTCATATTTTTTAACCCCGTTAATCTCATATGGGATATATGCATCTGTAATAGAAAGAAGTGTGTATTTAAAAATAGAATGGTTTGCTAAATCACACTTTACTCTATGCAATGATGGATAAATCCATTAAAAATTGGGAGTAGATGAGACTTGGTAATTTATATTAACATAGTTAAAAATCAATCACTAAAATTTTTCGAAGCATTCAACTTTTAATTTCCATATTGAACTAATTTAAACCCATGCTACTTTTGAACGGGTTATTCGTAATTAGTTAAGCAAATTAAAAACTGATGCCTTGAAAACAGATAGTGATTGGTATTTACCTAGGATGTTATAACATATTAAGTCGCATCTACTCCTGATTTGTATTCGATTGGGTTATCCTTGCATAGAATAAAGTTTTCTTTAGCTCAACTTTTTTTTTTTTAATTCAGGGAAATGTTAATATAAATTGTATTTAAACCTTATATATGACTAGAAATTTTATTTTTTAGATCCTTAACGTACTGTATTTACCAATCCTTGATAGATAAACTTTTCATTTGAAAAACATAAAATGGATTTAATGAAAAATTTATTCTATACAAGGATGGATAAATCCTATACAAATCAAGAGTACACAAGTCTCGCTAACTTATAACAACGTAGTTAAATATCAAACACTGACTGTTTTCGAGGTGTCCAACTTTAATTTTATGTAACCATCTTACAATAACCCTTACTATTTTTAAATGTGGTATTTATAATTAGTTAAGTAAATTATAAACTGGTGCCAGGAAAACAGATAGTGATTGGTATTTACCTATGTTAAAATATCATATCCCCACTTATTTACAGAGGATTTTCCGTTTATTGAATTTTTATATTTTTTAACCCCCTTAATCTCATATGGGATATATGCATCTGTAATAGAATGAAGTTTGTATTTAAAAATTGAATGGTTTGCTAAATCACACTTTACTCTATGCAATGATGGATAAATACATTAAAAATTGGGAGTAGATGAGACTTGGTAATTTATATTAACATAGTTAAAAATGTATCACTAAAATTTTTCGAAGCATTCAACTTTTAATTTCCATATTGAACTAATTTAAACCCATGCTACTTTTGAACGGGTTATTCGTAATTAGTTAAGCAAATTAAAAACTGATGCCTTGAAAACAGATAGTGATTGGTAATTACCTAGGATGTTATAACATATTAAGTCGCATCTACTCCTGATTTGTATTCGATTGGGTTATCCTTGCATAGAATAAAGTTTTCTTTAGCTCAACTTTTTTTTTTTTAATTCAGGGAAATGTTAATATAAATTGTATTTAAACCTTATATATGACTAGAAATTTTATTTTTTAGATCCTTAACGTACTGTATTTACCAATCCTTGATAGATAAACTTTTCATTTGAAAAACATAAAATGGATTTAATGAAAAATTTATTCTATACAAGGATGGATAAATCCTATACAAATCAAGAGTACACAAGTCTCGCTAACTTATAACAACGTAGTTAAATATCAAACACTGACTGTTTTCGAGGTGTCCAACTTTAATTTTATGTAACCATCTTACAATAACCCTTACTATTTTTAAATGTGGTATTTATAATTAGTTAAGTAAATTATAAACTGGTGCCAGGAAAACAGATAGTGATTGGTATTTACCTATGTTAAAATATCATATCCCCACTTATTTACAGAGGATTTTCCGTTTAT
Source organism: Acanthosoma haemorrhoidale (assembly GCA_930367205.1). Taxonomy (NCBI): domain Eukaryota; kingdom Metazoa; phylum Arthropoda; class Insecta; order Hemiptera; family Acanthosomatidae; genus Acanthosoma; species Acanthosoma haemorrhoidale. Next base: position 116,379,700 of record OV884011.1, on the reverse strand, counting down.
TGAATTTTTATATTTTTTAACCCCCTTAATCTCATATGGGATATATGCATCTGTAATAGAATGAAGTTTGTATTTAAAAATTGAATGGTTTGCTAAATCACACTTTACTCTATGCAATGATGGATAAATCCATTAAAAATTGGGAGTAGATGAGACTTGGTAATTTATATTAACATAGTTAAAAATCAATCACTAAAATTTTTCGAAGCATTCAACTTTTAATTTCCATATTGAACTAATTTAAACCCATGCTACTTTTGAACGGGTTATTCGTAATTAGTTAAGCAAATTAAAAACTGATGCCTTGAAAACAGATAGTGATTGGTATTTACCTATGTTGAAATATCTTATCCCCACTTATTTACAGAGGATTTTCCGTTTATCGAATTTTTATATTTTTTAACCCCCTTAATCTCATATGGGATATATGCATCTGTAATAGAAAGAAGTGTGTATTTAAAAATAGAATGGTTTGCTAAATCACACTTTACTCTATGCAATGATGGATAAATCCATTAAAAATTGGGAGTAGATGAGACTTGGTAATTTATATTAACATAGTTAAAAATCAATCACTAAAATTTTTCGAAGCATTCAACTTTTAATTTCCATATTGAACAAATTTAAACCCATGCTACTTTTGAACGGGTTATTCGTAATTAGTTAAGCAAATTAAAAACTGATGCCTTGAAAACAGATAGTGATTGGTATTTACCTAGGATGTTATAACATATTAAGTCGCATCTTCTCCTGATTTGTATTCGATTGGGTTATCCTTGCATAGAATAAAGTTTTCTTTAGCTCAACTTTTTTTTTTTTAATTCAGGGAAATGTTAATATAAATTGTATTTAAACCTTATATATGACTAGAAATTTTATTTTTTAGATCCTTAACGTACTGTATTTACCAATCCTTGATAGATAAACTTTTCATTTGAAAAACATAAAATGGATTTAATGAAAAATTTATTCTATACAAGGATGGATAAATCCTATACAAATCAAGAGTACACAAGTCTCGCTAACTTATAACAACGTAGTTAAATATCAAACACTGACTGTTTTCGAGGTGTCCAACTTTAATTTCACGTAACCATCTTATAATAACCCTTACTATTTTTAAATGGGGTTTTTATAATTAGTTAGGTAAATTATAAACTGGTGCCAGGAAAACAGATAGTGATTGGTATTTACCTATGTTGAAATATCTAATCCCCACTTATTTACCGAGGATTTTCCGTTTATTGAAATTTTATATTTTTTAACCCCCTTAATCTCATATGGGATATATGCATCTGTAATAGAAAGAAGTGTGTATTTAAAAATAGAATGGTTTGCTAAATCACACTTTACTCTATGCAATGATGGATAAATCCATTAAAAATTGGGAGTAGATGAGACTTGGTAATTTATATTAACATAGTTAAAAATCAATCACTAAAATTTTTCGAAGCATTCAACTTTTAATTTCCATATTGAACTAATTTAAACCCATGCTACTTTTGAACGGGTTATTCGTAATTAGTTAAGCAAATTAAAAACTGATGCCTTGAAAACAGATAGTGATTGGTATTTACCTAGGATGTTATAACATATTAAGTCGCATCTACTCCTGATTTGTATTCGATTGGGTTATCCTTGCATAGAATAAAGTTTTCTTTAGCTCAACTTTTTTTTTTTTAATTCAGGGAAATGTTAATATAAATTGTATTTAAACCTTATATATGACTAGAAATTTTATTTGTTAGATCCTTAACGTACTGTATTTACCAATCCTTGATAGATAAACTTTTCATTTGAAAAACATAAAATGGATTTAATGAAAAATTTATTCTATACAAGGATGGATAAATCCTATACAAATCAAGAGTACACAAGTCTCGCTAACTTATAACAACGTAGTTAAATATCAAACACTGACTGTTTTCGAGGTGTCCAACTTTAATTTTACGTAACCATCTTATAATAACCCTTACTATTTTTAAATGTGGTTTTTATAATTAGTTAAGTAAATTATAAACTGGTGCCAGGAAAACAGATAGTGATTGGTATTTACCTATGTTGAAATATCTTATCCCCACTTATTTACCGAGGATTTTCCGTTTATCGAATTTTTATATTTTTTAACCCCCTTAATCTCATATGGGATATATGCATCTGTAATAGAAAGAAGTGTGTATTTAAAAATAGAATGGTTTGCTAAATCACACTTTACTCTATGCAATGATGGATAAATCCATTAAAAATTGGGAGTAGATGAGACTTGGTAATTTATATTAACATAGTTAAAAATCAATCACTAAAATTTTTCGAAGCATTCAACTTTTAATTTCCATATTGAACTAATTTAAACCCATGCTACTTTTGAACGGGTTATTCGTAATTAGTTAAGCAAATTAAAAACTGATGGCTTGAGAACAGATAGTGATTGGTATTTACCTAGGATGTTATAACATATTAAGTCGCATCTACTCCTGATTTGTATTCGATTGGGTTATCCTTGCATAGAATAAAGTTTTCTTTAGCTCAACTTTTTTTTTTTTAATTCAGGGAAATGTTAATATAAATTGTATTTAAACCTTATATATGACTAGAAATTTTATTTTTTAGATCCTTAACGTACTGTATTTACCAATCCTTGATAGATAAACTTTTCATTTGAAAAACATAAAATGGATTTAATGAAAAATTTATTCTATACAAGGATGGATAAATCCTATACAAATCAAGAGTACACATGTCTCGCTAACTTATAACAACGTAGTTAAATATCAAACACTGACTGTTTTCGAGGTGTCCAACTTTAATTTCACATAACCATCTTATAATAACCCTTACTATTTTTAAATGTGGTTTTTATAATTAGTTAAGTAAATTATAAACTGGTGCAAGGAAAACAGATAGTGATTGGTATTTACCTATGTTGAAATATCTTATCCCCACTTATTTACAGAGGATTTTCCGTTTATCGAATTTTCATATTTTTTAACCCCGTTAATCTCATATGGGATATATGCATCTGTAATAGAAAGAAGTGTGTATTTAAAAATAGAATGGTTTGCTAAATCACACTTTACTCTATGCAATGATGGATAAATCCATTAAAAATTGGGAGTAGATGAGACTTGGTAATTTATATTAACATAGTTAAAAATCAATCACTAAAATTTTTCGAAGCATTCAACTTTTAATTTCCATATTGAACTAATTTAAACCCATGCTACTTTTGAACGGGTTATTCGTAATTAGTTAAGCAAATTAAAAACTGATGCCTTGAAAACAGATAGTGATTGGTATTTACCTAGGATGTTATAACATATTAAGTCGCATCTACTCCTGATTTGTATTCGATTGGGTTATCCTTGCATAGAATAAAGTTTTCTTTAGCTCAACTTTTTTTTTTTTAATTCAGGGAAATGTTAATATAAATTGTATTTAAACCTTATATATGACTAGAAATTTTATTTTTTAGATCCTTAACGTACTGTATTTACCAATCCTTGATAGATAAACTTTTCATTTGAAAAACATAAAATGGATTTAATGAAAAATTTATTCTATACAAGGATGGATAAATCCTATACAAATCAAGAGTACACAAGTCTCGCTAACTTATAACAACGTAGTTAAATATCAAACACTGACTGTTTTCGAGGTGTCCAACTTTAATTTTATGTAACCATCTTACAATAACCCTTACTATTTTTAAATGTGGTATTTATAATTAGTTAAGTAAATTATAAACTGGTGCCAGGAAAACAGATAGTGATTGGTATTTACCTATGTTAAAATATCATATCCCCACTTATTTACAGAGGATTTTCCGTTTATTGAATTTTTATATTTTTTAACCCCCTTAATCTCATATGGGATATATGCATCTGTAATAGAATGAAGTTTGTATTTAAAAATTGAATGGTTTGCTAAATCACACTTTACTCTATGCAATGATGGATAAATACATTAAAAATTGGGAGTAGATGAGACTTGGTAATTTATATTAACATAGTTAAAAATGTATCACTAAAATTTTTCGAAGCATTCAACTTTTAATTTCCATATTGAACTAATTTAAACCCATGCTACTTTTGAACGGGTTATTCGTAATTAGTTAAGCAAATTAAAAACTGATGCCTTGAAAACAGATAGTGATTGGTAATTACCTAGGATGTTATAACATATTAAGTCGCATCTACTCCTGATTTGTATTCGATTGGGTTATCCTTGCATAGAATAAAGTTTTCTTTAGCTCAACTTTTTTTTTTTTAATTCAGGGAAATGTTAATATAAATTGTATTTAAACCTTATATATGACTAGAAATTTTATTTTTTAGATCCTTAACGTACTGTATTTACCAATCCTTGATAGATAAACTTTTCATTTGAAAAACATAAAATGGATTTAATGAAAAATTTATTCTATACAAGGATGGATAAATCCTATACAAATCAAGAGTACACAAGTCTCGCTAACTTATAACAACGTAGTTAAATATCAAACACTGACTGTTTTCGAGGTGTCCAACTTTAATTTTATGTAACCATCTTACAATAACCCTTACTATTTTTAAATGTGGTATTTATAATTAGTTAAGTAAATTATAAACTGGTGCCAGGAAAACAGATAGTGATTGGTATTTACCTATGTTAAAATATCATATCCCCACTTATTTACAGAGGATTTTCCGTTTATTGAATTTTTATATTTTTTAACCCCCTTAATCTCATATGGGATATATGCATCTGTAATAGAATGAAGTTTGTATTTAAAAATTGAATGGTTTGCTAAATCACACTTTACTCTATGCAATGATGGATAAATCCATTAAAAATTGGGAGTAGATGAGACTTGGTAATTTATATTAACATAGTTAAAAATCAATCACTAAAATTTTTCGAAGCATTCAACTTTTAATTTCCATATTGAACTAATTTAAACCCATGCTACTTTTGAACGGGTTATTCGTAATTAGTTAAGCAAATTAAAAACTGATGCCTTGAAAACAGATAGTGATTGGTATTTACCTATGTTGAAATATCTTATCCCCACTTATTTACAGAGGATTTTCCGTTTATCGAATTTTTATATTTTTTAACCCCCTTAATCTCATATGGGATATATGCATCTGTAATAGAAAGAAGTGTGTATTTAAAAATAGAATGGTTTGCTAAATCACACTTTACTCTATGCAATGATGGATAAATCCATTAAAAATTGGGAGTAGATGAGACTTGGTAATTTATATTAACATAGTTAAAAATCAATCACTAAAATTTTTCGAAGCATTCAACTTTTAATTTCCATATTGAACAAATTTAAACCCATGCTACTTTTGAACGGGTTATTCGTAATTAGTTAAGCAAATTAAAAACTGATGCCTTGAAAACAGATAGTGATTGGTATTTACCTAGGATGTTATAACATATTAAGTCGCATCTTCTCCTGATTTGTATTCGATTGGGTTATCCTTGCATAGAATAAAGTTTTCTTTAGCTCAACTTTTTTTTTTTTAATTCAGGGAAATGTTAATATAAATTGTATTTAAACCTTATATATGACTAGAAATTTTATTTTTTAGATCCTTAACGTACTGTATTTACCAATCCTTGATAGATAAACTTTTCATTTGAAAAACATAAAATGGATTTAATGAAAAATTTATTCTATACAAGGATGGATAAATCCTATACAAATCAAGAGTACACAAGTCTCGCTAACTTATAACAACGTAGTTAAATATCAAACACTGACTGTTTTCGAGGTGTCCAACTTTAATTTCACGTAACCATCTTATAATAACCCTTACTATTTTTAAATGGGGTTTTTATAATTAGTTAAGTAAATTATAAACTGGTGCCAGGAAAACAGAGCGTGATTGGTATTTACCTATGTTGAAATATCTTATCCCCACTTATTTACAGAGGATTTTCCGTTTATTGAATTTTTATATTTTTTAACCCCCTTAATCTCTTATGGGATATATGCATCTGTAGTAGAAAGAAGTGTGTATTTAAAAATAGAATGGTTTGCTAAATCACACTTTACTCTATGCAATGATGGATAAATCCATTATAAAGTGGGAGTAGATGAGACTTGGTAATTTATATTAACATAGTTAAAAATCAATCACTAACATTTTTCGAAGCATTCAACTTTTAATTTCCATATTGAACTAATTTAAACCCATGCTACTTTTGAACGGGTTATTCGTAATTAGTTAAGAAAATTAAAAACTGATGCCATGAAAACAGATAGTGATTGGTATTTACCTAGGATGTTATAACATATTAAGTCGCATCTACTCCTGATTTGTATTCGATTGGTTTATCCTTGCATAAAATAAAGTTTTCTTTAGCTCAACTTTTTTTTTTTTTAATTCAGGGAAATGTTAATATAAATTGTACTTAAACCTTATATATGACTAGAAATTTTATTTTTTAGATCCTTAACGTACTGTATTTACCAATCTTTGATAAATAAACTTTTCATTTGAAAAACATAAAATGGATTTAATGAAAAATTTATTCCATACAAGGATGGATAAATCCTATACAAATCAAGAGTACACAAGTCTCGCTAACTTATAACAACGTAGTTAAATATCAAACACTGACTGTTTTCGAGGTGTCCAACTTTAATTTCACGTAACCATCTTATAATAACCCTTACTATTTTTAAATGGGGTTTTTATAATTAGTTAGGTAAATTATAAACTGGTGCCAGGAAAACAGATAGTGATTGGTATTTACCTATGTTGAAATATCTAATCCCCACTTATTTACCGAGGATTTTCCGTTTATCGAATTTTTATATTTTTTAACCCCCTTAATCTCATATGGGATATATGCATCTGTAATAGAAAGAAGTGTGTATTTAAAAATAGAATGGTTTGCTAAATCACACTTTACTCTATGTAATGATGGATAAATCCATTAAAAATTGGGAGTAGATGAGACTTGGTAATTTATATTAACATAGTTAAAAATCAATCACTAAAATTTTTCGAAGCATTCGACTTTTAATTTCCATATTGAACTAATTTAAACCCATGCTACTTTTGAACGGGTTATTCGTAATTAGTTAAGCAAATTAAAAACTGATGCCTTGAAAACAGATAGTGATTGGTATTTACCTAGGATGTTATAACATATTAAGTCGCATCTACTCCTGATTTGAATTCGATTGGGTTATCCTTGCATAGAATAAAGTTTTCTTTAGCTCAACTTTTTTTTTTTTAATTCAGGGAAATGTTAATATAAATTGTATTTAAACCTTATATATGACTAGAAATTTTATTTTTTAGATCCTTAACGTACTGTATTTACCAATCCTTGATAGATAAACTTTTCATTTGAAAAACATAAAATGGATTTAATGAAAAATTTATTCTATACAAGGATGGATAAATCCTATACAAATCAAGAGTACAAAAGTCTCGCTAACTTATAACAACCTAGTTAAATATCAAACACTGACTGTTTTCGAGGTGTCCAACTTTAATTTTACGTAACCATCTTATAATAACCCTTACTATTTTTAAATGGGGTTTTTATAATTAGTTAGGTAAATTATAAACTGGTGCCAGGAAAACAGATAGTGATTGGTATTTACCTATGTTGAAATATCTAATCCCCACTTATTTACCGAGGATTTTCCGTTTATCGAATTTTTATATTTTTTAACCCCCTTAATCTCATATGGGATATATGCATCTGTAATAGAAAGAAGTGTGTATTTAAAAATAGAATGGTTTGCTAAATCACACTTTACTCTATGTAATGATGGATAAATCCATTAAAAATTGGGAGTAGATGAGACTTGGTAATTTATATTAACATAGTTAAAAATCAATCACTAAAATTTTTCGAAGCATTCGACTTTTAATTTCCATATTGAACTAATTTAAACCCATGCTACTTTTGAACGGGTTATTCGTAATTAGTTAAGCAAATTAAAAACTGATGCCTTGAAAACAGATAGTGATTGGCATTTACCTAGGATGTTATAACATATTAAGTCGCATCTACTCCTGATTTGTATTCGATTGGGTTATCCTTGCATAGAATAAAGTTTTCTTTAGCTCAACTTTTTTTTTTTTAATTCAGGGAAATGTTAATATAAATTGTATTTAAACCTTATATATGACTAGAAATTTTATTTTTTAGATCCTTAACGTACTGTATTTACCAATCCTTGATAGATAAACTTTTCATTTGAAAAACATAAAATGGATTTAATGAAAAATTTATTCTATACAAGGATGGATAAATCCTATACAAATCAAGAGTACAAAAGTCTCGCTAACTTATAACAACATAGTTAAATATCAAACACTGACTGTTTTCGAGGTGTCCAACTTTAATTTTACGTAACCATTTTATAATAACCCTTACTATTTTTAAATGTGGTTTTTATAATTAGTTAAGTAAATTATAAACTGGTGCCAGGAAAACAGATAGTGATTGGTATTTACCTATGTTGAAATATCTTATCCCCACTTATTTACAGAGGATTTTCCGTTTATCGAATTTTTATATTTTTTAACCCCGTTAATCTCATATGGGATATATGCATCTGTAATAGAAAGAAGTGTGTATTTAAAAATAGAATGGTTTGCTAAATCACACTTTACTCTATGCAATGATGGATAAATCCATTAAAAATTGGGAGTAGATGAGACTTGGTAATTTATATTAACATAGTTAAAAATCAATCACTAAAATTTTTCGAAGCATTCAACTTTTAATTTCCATATTGAACTAATTTAAACCCATGCTACTTTTGAACGGGTTATTCGTAATTAGTTAAGCAAATTAAAAACTGATGCCTTGAGAACAGATAGTGATTGGTATTTACCTAGGATGTTATAACATATTAAGTCGCATCTACTCCTGATTTGTATTCGATTGGGTTATCCTTGCATAGAATAAAGTTTTCTTTAGCTCAACTTTTTTTTTTTTAATTCAGGGAAATGTTAATATAAATTGTATTTAAACCTTATATATGACTAGAAATTTTATTTTTTAGATCCTTAACGTACTGTATTTACCAATCTTTGATAGATAAACTTTTCATTTGAAAAACATAAAATGGATTTAATGAAAAATTTATTCTATACAAGGATGGATAAATCCTATACAAATCAAGAGTACACAAGTCTCGCTAACTTATAACAACGTAGTTAAATATCAAACACTGACTGTTTTCGAGGTGTCCAACTTTAATTTTATGTAACCATCTTACAATAACCCTTACTATTTTTAAATGTGGTATTTATAATTAGTTAAGTAAATTATAAAATGGTGCCAGGAAAACAGATAGTGATTGGTATTTACCTATGTTGAAATATCATATCCCCACTTATTTACAGAGGATTTTCCGTTTATTGAATTTTTATATTTTTTAACCCCCTTAATCTCATGGGATATATGCATCTGTAATAGAATGAAGTTTGTATTTAAAAATTGAATGGTTTGCTAAATCACACTTTACTCTATGCAATGATGGATAAATCCATTAAAAATTGGGAGTAGATGAGACTTGGTAATTTATATTAACATAGTTAAAAATCAATCACTAACATTTTTCGAAGCATTCAACTTTTAATTTCTGTATTGAACTAATTTAAACCCATGCTACTTTTGAACGGGTTATTCGTAATTAGTTAAGCAAATTAAAAACTGATGCCTTGAAAACAGATAGTGATTGGTATTTACCTAGGGTGTTATAACATATTAAGTCGCATCTACTCCTGATTTGTATTCGATTGGGTTATCCTTGCATAGAATAAAGTTTTCTTTAGCTCAACTTTTTTTTTTTTTAATTCAGGGAAATGTTAATATAAATTGTATTTAAACCTTATATATGACTAGAAATTTTATTTTTTAGATCCTTAACGTACTGTATTTACCAATCTTTGATAGATAAACTTTTCATTTGAAAAACATAAAATGGATTTAATGAAAAATTTATTCTATACAAGGATGGATAAATCCTATACAAATCATGAGTACACAAGTCTCGCTAACTTATAACAACGTAGTTAAATATCAAACACTGACTGTTTTCGAGGTGTCCTACTTTAATTTTATGTAACCATCTTATAATAACCCTTACTATTTTTAAATGTGGTTTTTATAATTAGTTAAGTAAATTAAAAACTGATGCCTTGAAAACAGATAGTGATTGGTATTTACCTATGTTGAAATATCTAATCCCCACTTATTTACCGAGGATTTTCCGTTTATTGAATTTTTATATTTTTAACCCCCTTAATCTCATATGGGATATATGCATCTGTAATAGAAAGAAGTGTGTATTTAAAAATAGAATGGTTTGCTAAATCACACTTTACTCTATGCAATGATGGATAAATCCATTACAAATTGGGAGTAGCAGGGACTTGGTAATTTATATTAACATAGTTAAAAATCAATCACTAACATTTTTCGAAGCATTCAACTTTTAATTTCCATATTGAACTAATTTAAACCCATGCTACTTTTGAACGGGTTATTCGTAATTAGTTAAGCAAATTAAAAACTGATGCCTTGAAAACAGATAGTGATTGGTATTTACCTAGGGTGTTATAACATATTAAGTCGCATCTACTCCTGATTTGTATTCGATTGGGTTATCCTTGCATAGAATAAAGTTTTCTTTAGCTCAACTTTTTTTTTTTTTAATTCAGGGAAATGTTAATATAAATTGTATTTAAACCTTATATATGACTAGAAATTTTATTTTTTAGATCCTTAACGTACTGTATTTACCAATCTTTGATAGATAAACTTTTCATTTGAAAAACATAAAATGGATTTAATGAAAAATTTATTCTATACAAGGATGGATAAATCCTATACAAATCAAGAGTACACAAGTCTCGCTAACTTATAACAACGTAGTTAAATATCAAACACTGACTGTTTTCGAGGTGTCCAACTTTAATTTTATGTAACCATCTTACAATAACCCTTACTATTTTTAAATGTGGTATTTATAATTAGTTAAGTAAATTATAAAATGGTGCCAGGAAAACAGATAGTGATTGGTATTTACCTATGTTAAAATATCATATCCCCACTTATTTACAAAGGGTTTTCCGTTTATTGAATTATATATTTTTTAACCCCCTTAATCTCATATGGGATATATGCATCTGTAATAGAATGAAGTTTGTATTTAAAAATTGAATGGTTTGCTAAATCACACTTTACTCTATGCAATGATGGATAAATCCATTAAAAATTGGGAGTAGATGAGACTTGGTAATTTATATTAACATAGTTAAAAATCAATCACTAAAATTTTTCGAAGCATTCAACTTTTAATTTCTGTATTGAACTAATTTAAACCCATGCTACTTTTGAACGGGTTATTCGTAATTAGTTAAGCAAATTAAAAACTGATGCCTTGAAAACAGATAGTGATTGGTATTTACCTAGGGTGTTATAACATATTAAGTCGCATCTACTCCTGATTTGTATTCGATTGGGTTATCCTTGCATAGAATAAAGTTTTCTTTAGCTCAACTTTTTTTTTTTTAATTCAGGGAAATGTTAATATAAATTGTATTTAAACCTTATATATGACTAGTAATTTTATTTTTTAGATCTTTAACGTACGGTATTTACCAATCTATCATAGATAAACTTTTCATTTGAAAAACATAAAATGGATTTAATGAAAAATTTATTCTATACAAGGATGGATAAATCCTATACAAATCATGAGTACACAAGTCTCGCTAACTTATAACAACGTAGTTAAATATCAAACACTGACTGTTTTCGAGGTGTCCAACTTTAATTTTATGTAACCATCTTATAATAACCCTTACTATTTTTAAATGTGGTTTTTATAATTAGTTAAGTAAATTAAAAACTGATGCCTTGAAAACAGATAGTGATTGGTATTTACCTATGTTGAAATATCTAATCCCCACTTATTTACCGAGGATTTTCCGTTTATTGAATTTTTATATTTTTAACCCCCTTAATCTCATATGGGATATATGCATCTGTAATAGAAAGAAGTGTGTATTTAAAAATAGAATGGTTTGCTAAATCACACTTTACTCTATGCAATGATGGATAAATCCATTACAAATTGGGAGTAGCAGGGACTTGGTAATTTATATTAACATAGTTAAAAATCAATCACTAACATTTTTCGAAGCATTCAACTTTTAATTTCCGTATTGAACTAATTTAAACCCATGCTACTTTTGAACGGGTTATTCATAATTAGTTAAGCAAATTAAAAACTGATGCCTTGAAAACAGATAGTGATTGGTATTTACCTAGGATGTTATAACATATTAAGTCGCATCTACTCCTGATTTGTATTCGATTGGGTTATCCTTGCATAGAATAAAGTTTTCTTTAGCTCAACCTTTTTTTTTTTTAATTCAGGGAAATGTTAATATAAATTGTATTTAAACCTTATATATGACTAGAAATTTTATTTTTTAGATCCTTAACGTACTGTATTTACCAATCTTTGATAGATAAACTTTTCATTTGAAAAACATAAAATGGATTTAATGAAAAATTTATTCTATACAAGGATGGATAAATCCTATACAAATCAAGAGTACACAAGCCTCGCTAACTTATAACAACGTAGTTAAATATCAAACACTGACTGTTTTCGAGGTGTCCAACTTTAATTTCATGTAACCATCTTATAATAACCCTTACTATTTTTAAATGGGGTTTTTATAATTAGTTAAGCAAATTAAAAACTGATGCCTTGAAAACAGATAGTGATTGGTATTTACCTAGGATGTTATAACATATTAAGTCGCATCTACTCCTGATTTGTATTCGATTGGGTTATCCTTGCATAGAATAAAGTTTTCTTTAGCTCAACTTTTTTTTTTTTTAATTCAGGGAAATGTTAATATAAATTGTATTTAAACCTTTCATATGACTAGAAATTTTATTTTTTAGATCCTTAACGTACTGTATTTACCAATCTTTGATAGATAAACTTTTCATTTGAAAAACATAAAATGGATTTAATGAAAAATTTATTTTATACAAGGATGGATAAATCCTATACAAATCAAGAGTACACAAGTCTCGCTAACTTATAACAACGTAGTTAAATATCAAACACTGACTGTTTTCGAGGTGTCCAACTTTAATTTTACGTAACCATCTTATAATAACCCTTACTATTTTTAAATGTGGTTTTTATAATTAGTTAAGCAAATTATAAACTGGTGCCAGGAAAACAGATAGTGATTGGTATTTACCTATGTTGAAATATCTTATCCCCACTTATTTACAGAGGATTTTCCGTTTATTGAATTTTTATATTTTTTAACCCCCTTAATCTCATATGGGATATAAGGATCTGTAATTGAAAGAAGTGTGTACTTAAAAATAGAATGGTTTGCTAAATCACACTTTACTCTATGCATTGATGGATAAATCCATTACAAATTGGGAGTAGATGAGACTTGGTAATTTATATTAACATAGTTAAAAATCAATCACTAACATTTTTCGAAGCATTCAACTTTTAATTTCCATATTAAACTAATTTCAACCCATGCTACTTTTGAACGGGTTATTCGTAATTAGTTAAGCAAATTAAAAACTGATGCCTTGAAAACAGATAGTGATTGGTATTTACCTAGGAAGTTATAACATATTAAGTCGCATCTACTCCTGATTTGTATTCGATTGGGTTATCCTTGCATAGAATAAAGTTTTCTTTTGCTCAACTTTTTTTTTTTTAATTCAGGGAAATGTTAATATAAATGTATTTAAACCTTATATATGACTAGAAATTTTATTTTTTAGATCCTTAACGTACTGTATTTACCAATCTTTGATAGATAAACTTTTCATTTGAAAAACATAAAAGGAATTTAATGAAAAATTTATTCTATACAAGGATGGATAAATCCTATGCAATCAAGAGTACACAAGTCTCGCTTACTTATAACAACGTAGTTAAATATCAAACACTAACATTTTTCGAAGCATTAAACTTTTAATTTCCATATTGAACTATTTTAAACCCATGCTACTTTTGAAGGGGCTATTCGTAATTAGTTAAGCAAATTAAAAACTGATGCCTTGAAATCAAATAATGATTGGTACTTACCTAGGATGTTATAACATATTAAGTCGCATTTATAAATATAAGTCATATAAAAAGTTTAAATACATCCATATTAACATTTCCACTGAATTAAAAAAAAAAATGTTTAGCTAAAGAAAACTTTATTCCATGCAAGAATAAACCAATCGAATACAAATCAGGAGTAGATGCGACTTAATATTGTTATGATTTTTTAATGTTATGATTTTGGATAGTGTTTTTATTTATAAACTCAAAATTAGTGGGCATAAATGAACGGTATCGCGATTCATGAATGTAAACACTGTTCGTTCCATTGTCTCTACTATAAATATTAATAATGTCAATAATTTAATATAAATATTTTATTTTATAAACTACGTAAATTAAGCAAAGTATAAATATCCGAACAACCATAGAGGCCAATAGATCAAGATGGCAACGAAAGGTCACTGGCGTCTGACCTGGCATGAGAGCAGGAGACTTACTCTTCATCTTGGAACCGGCAGGAGATGAGGAAGCCCACCTGGGCTGCTACCTAGCAACCCACGGGAAGGCACGGTGACTGCTGCCTCGTGGTGCATCTTTTCACTTTTACCCGGCACGAGAACAAAGGACGCTCAAGTAAGACGATCCGGATCATGCGATGCAGCTAAGAGGAAGACAATCCGAATCCTAGTGAACAACGGTTGTCGTGGCCCTGCAAGCTTACCATGCAGTGTTCCCCATGGCGATACAGTCTGCCTCTCTCCGGTTCACACTCGCCTTTGGGATCCGGACGGATTTCGCCTACCTTCAGGTACCGAGTGTGAATTCGTGGTCATTCCAAGACCACACCAACTACCTACACGACCTACCCTATACCTCTTCTCCTGAAAATAGTGCATTGTCGGGGCACATACCTATTAAAAATGGAGTCAGATAGTAAGACCGTCATGAAACGATTGTCCAGGTTATAAACTTAATCAACCCTCACTTCGTCACCAGAGCTAGGGTAACCAGGCACCCCCCTCGTGACGATATAACTCATTTCATATATATAACACATTTCTTTAGGTGATTACCTGGTGAAAATCTATTGAAATAGATCAGTACCCAATATCGGTGAAATCCGGTCCTGTGGGGTATCTTTTCAGAGGTAATAGCATCGGCCTTCTTACTATATTGGTGTGGTCTCACTGTCCGTTGCCAAATGAGGGATCTCTAAATAGTGGACTACCGTGAAGTTCTGAGTATACTGCCGGGTGCTTGTTCGGGGCGCCAGTTAAATAATCTTTGTAGACGAGAGTCATTTAAAAAAAATGAAAGAAAAGCTTAATTATGAAGTAGAAGCAAAACAATGGTATATACAAATATTAAGAGTTATGCTACTACATACTGGGTGGGATGTCTAGGGACGAGTGTCTGGGAGCAAGTGTCAGGGAACAAGTGTTGGTCTGGGGCTAAAACTGAGGGTAGTTCTGGGAAGTAGAAGGGGGGTATTGAAGGGATGTGGTCGCTTACTTAAAAAATAACAGGAAACACCAGTGACTTCCATGAAGTCAGAAGGCAGGTATACACTAGAAGGGGCTTGCTTCTACTTTTAGCATTATATATAATATTAGCATAATAGTATTCTTAGAATTATATAACTGACAATTCAATATTAATACAAAAAATAGTATCCTGCCTTCCGGGAGTGATGACAATTTTGTGAGTGAGGTGTCACGCGAAATAAACATGGATTCAAATACCTGTTGAATTTTATTCAAATGAAAAACGTTATTTTTTATCGCGTTCTCAATCTCCTTTAACAGCCACACCAATGCACATGAGCGGTCCTAAGAATATCTTCTGTTGCCTTTTGAGCAATACTCATTTTTAGCATTTGTACTAGTTATCGTAATTTTATTAAAAAATGGTATATTTAAATTTCTGCAGAAAAAAAAATCATCAGCAAGGGCGGAAACATTTTCTGCAATCGTGAGAAAAGTTACACATTCCGCACTAGTAACTCATTTAAGTTCATAGTGGCAATTCTGACAATAATTTTAAATAAACATTTATTGACGATTTATTTATATGAAATTGTAATAGGCAGCCTCCTCAGCTTCCTGAAATAGTATAAATTACGAATTACATATATACATTCTTGTTAAGGCGTAACAATAAAGTAAGTATTAAGTGGAACATGTAAAGTCATAATGTGACTTTGACATGATTTGGATTGCTATTTAAATATTACACATTTATATCTAATATAGAAAAACTCCATCTTTTCATATCTAGTAATTTTTCTATTCAATTTAACTTTTAAACACGACAGGAGCCCCTTCTCAGATATTTATCTGTCCTTTAAAAGGTTAAACTGTTATTAAACTAACTGTAAGTTAGTACGGATATAAAAAAATAATAATTTAATAGCTAAAAGTTAAAAGTTAATAAAAATAGCTATACTTGGAGAGAAGAAGTTATCGTTACATAGGGGCAATGTATTGGCAAGGAAGTGGGTTTTATTTAATCTTCTAAGGCAGCGGTCACCAAATGGCGGACCAAGGTTCGGATGAGGTTTGTACGGACAAAGACAAAATTGTGAATAATAGAAAATAATAACAGTGAACAACGCGTACCATACAGGCGGTAATCGTGGATGCGGCCCGACGCAGGTACCCCGCCCCCCGAAAGAAAGTAACCACCAAAAAAGTAAAATTCATAGTTTAGGTTCAAATTTCGTACCATCAGCACAAATCATGAACCACTCTAGTAATGAGCGATAAAAATGTTCCTTTTTTTTATATTGTAGTATGCAATCACTACATTGGCTGGATTTGATACTAAAAAGGATATCGTTGAACATTGGACTTGTTCCATTATTCCCTTCTACAGAAACCGGCTGATTTCTTTAAGATCAGCAAAGCTGCCTATAGCCTGAGCTCAATTGCCAGGAAGGGTTGTTCAAAATAAAACATGACGATTTTCATATTTAATATTAACCATCATGAGCTTTAGAGAGTAATTTTTTTAAAATTTATGAGAATTACTTATTGATTTTCCTGTACTCTTTCCTGTATTATAAAGATTTAATAACTGATATCGAAGAAAGCTTTTTTAAGCAAAGCAGCGTGGTGGAGGGGGGGGGGTAGGGAGTTGTTGTTGGGGTTTTGAAACCGACCTTCTGGAAAAATACTTGGTGACCACTGTTCTTGGCACTTGAAAGGCATTTGAAGCCAATTATTCAGATGTGCTATTTAGTGGCTTATAATAAATAGTGTGTAGGGTGCGGTTCAAAACATTTACTGTTAATTCCGTATACATTTTGAATAACTCTAAAATGTTTACTTTAATGGCATAGGTTCTGTTTTATTACTAAACATTTTTTTGGCGTTAATGCTTGATAATTTTATTTAAGCCAGTGGTCTTAGACTTAAAGCAATAGTGAAAATACCATTTTTTAAGTGACTCCACTTATCTGCTTATTATATAATACAATTGGTAGTGAATTAAACCTACCTACCTTTTCTGGCTGTTCAATAATTGTCTCCAGCGCGCCCTTGTGTCTGTAATAGTTATTCCTCTTAATTTTCCGCTGTAGCAAGTTCTTCATAATCGTTTCGTCTTTTGTTTGAACTGTCGAGCTGAGTCCAGAATTAGTGCCAGTGCTCTTTTTGGATGGTTCGTCTCTGCGACTTATTCCATCGTTACGCAAAACGGAGTCTGCCTTATTATTTAGAGAATCAATGAAATATTTCACCCTATCTAGCTTTTTGTTCAAGCCCGCCGAGTGTTCGCCTTTGATGGGAGATGATGCTGGGATAGCAGCTGGTTCCGTAGTTTTTTTTATGGAAACATTACTTCTTTGCTTCGTGGATCTCTTATGTCCGGAAGCTTCCCCACGTTTACGACCTTTCAATGTACTCATACCTCTTGTGCGTAAAATGGTTTGACTGTCTAATGTTTTTTCATCGCTACTGCTTTCATCCGTTGTATATGCCCGGTCTTGAGAAACAACCAGTCCATTAATTTTCAAGTCAGCCTGAAGCGATTTTTCTGGTATATTTTGGTTTTTACGTCTTACAGATAACTCCTTTACTAATGATTTAAGAGAATTTTCAAGATCTTCTATATTATTTCTTAAAATCGACTGCTCTATTCGTTTTAAACCGGGTGGTTTTCTAATTTTATTTTTTTTATTGGTGGTGTTCGAGCTATTTAATATATATCCTTTTTTTATAACATAACATTTTTTTGGCAAATCGGAAGTAAGATGATTAGAGGATGTTTTATGACCTGTCGAAATCAGACTTTTTTTAACATTCTCTCCTTTCCTGAAAACATTAATAATTTGAAAAGCCGATCCTCCCATTAAATAAAATTTTGACATTTGTAATTATTATATTGTTTCAGTATTATTCAAGTTTAAAGCACATGTTATTGCAGTATTAGTGATTGTATATTCAAGACCATATTAAATTAAAATTTCAAATCAGAAGTCACCCAATAGCTAAATGAAATTAACTGTAATTTATCGCAGCTATCGAGATAAATATAGGCTAAAAATTGATCGTCACAGTCCATTGTTTGTTTTAGAAATTTGTTTGTTTGCGTTCTTTATGGACTTTGAGAACTCTAGCCTCGAGCAAGAAGGGTGGGCTAGCTGCAGGCTACCACCCTTTTCTAGTCGGTATTCCGCGGAATCACCACCAAATTAATAATGGTCAACCATTATGAGCCGTGATTGAACTATAATTAAAAAATGTTTATGAGTGAATGCTCTTTAGGCTCACCTCTTACGCGAGTCCACATCCTTCTTTCACATCCCCTTTACACACTTTGTTAACCAAATAAATATAATTTACCAATTCATCTCGTTCTATGAGACACATCGAGTCTATCCAATGCAATAGTTTACCCTAATTTTTTTTTTTTGGTCACGTTAGCTCATCTTAAAACCTGCTTTCCGTGATGAAACTTTCAGCTTGTAAAATCTATACATACAGATATTTACATTTATGTATTTTTTTTAGAAAAACTATTGTACTTACTGTTGAGACATAATTGATTTTCTTTTCTTTTGAACTTGACTTCCAAATACTTCATTTTTGTATTTTATACCATGCGTTGATATCGCTAAAAAAAAATTCACGTAACAGTATATTTAGAATACCAGGAGAGCACGTGAAAAATGGAGAAAAAATAATTACAGGGGCCGATTCTAAAAAACTTCCTAAGGAGAGGCTAGCGAGTTTTAGGATTATAATTAACATTTAAGCATCTCCCTCTCCATAAATCCGTAATCTCTGCTCAGATTCCTTACCAAAAGAACACCGCTGATATCCCCTCCACTCCGAATGCCTTTTTGGCGACATTTGCAGATGACATTGCAGTCCAGTCGTCCCACCCAGACCCCGATACAGCATCCCATAACCTTCAAAAACACCTTGGTGAGATCGAGTATTGGTGCAACCAATGGTGGATCAAAGTTAATGAAGCAAAATGTGCCCGCATTACTTTTGCCCTCTGTCGCAAGTCCTGTCCGTAATTTTTAAAAAATTCGATTCCTCTCCCTGTTCTTCCCTGTGTCTGAGACAGTACGGTATTTAGGCTTCCATCTCAACAGACGGCTGACATAGAACCCACACACGAGGCTAACAAGACAATAAATAACTAAACCGACGCTGAGGACAACTGTACAGACTACTTTAAAGGACATCCCATATGTCAATAGATAGTAAATTATTAATAACCCCTAGCACAGTCATTGCACTTCACCACACATCCCTAGAATCCTATATACCTATGGTCTAGAGGCCAGCTACAAATATGGGACGGTGGGAGTCCTGGAAATGTCCAGTATCCCCAATCATGTCCTGAGCGTCTGTGGTTCTCAACCTCTTGGCCAGTCTGTAATGGCTCGTATCTGGTAACGTGGGCGATGGAAGAGCGAGAGAGTTAATAACCAAGTTGATTTGGGAGATCTCTGGACTGTTAGTAAAAATTGGATGAATGAGTGAGTGAATGAAAAACTGTCAATATGGCATGAATGAGATCATTGAGCACAATTATTTATTGCCCAATGAGGCAAATTGTAATTTTATCACAATGAAGGTTGTAGTTGTTAAAAACCATGATAAGTCCCCTAATGAATCAGTCTACTTCCGATCTTCTCAAATTTTCAAAAAGTCCTACTAAAACGTCTCCTGCCTGCATTAGAATACATAAACATGCTATGACGAGTAGCAGCAAGTCAACTCGTAACCTCCAATTCAATACAGCCTTCCATGTCCAATACTTTCAGACACCTAGTTATTTATGTAGACATTACGATAACTTGTAATCTTGTTTTATAATGTGACTGCCTCACATTATAAAATAAGCTGCGAAAAGAAATCTGCCTTTTGAGAGAAATGTCGAGTTCACTCCGTTTTGACACTAGAGAACATTGTTAACCTTCGCACAAGCACACACGGCCATTCCTTAATTTCTTCATAATTTAAGCTATATTTTTTTTCTTTTGAAATCGAGAATGATAATAATATATAAAGATGTTACTATTAATAATTGTTTATGACGTTACCTTAAACAATACATCTTTTATATTTTTCATTTCCATTGTTTTTACCTCCCAAATAAAGGTATATGATATCTACTGAAGTCAAATCTGTTCAAATGTAAGCATTCGTAATAGGGAACATGAGTATAAAATAAGATGTACCTTTAAAATTCATATTACGCCCAAATTTTGATGATTTCGAACAGCTATTTTTTTTATTGTTTTTTAATTATTACTAAACACAAAATTATGAATTATTGTCATATGGTTATATTTTTAAACTTACTGATTGAGCTATTTCTTTGGTATCGATTACAATAAATTGAATTTGATTAAGGTAGGAAACGTGCAAGTATTTTTTCTTCTCGCTGTAGGCTTTTTCGTTATCAGATACGCAGCTCATTATCAGACTGGCGTTTTGTATTTTGGCACGCATACGCGCCAAGTTGTAATGCTGACAATCTTGACAATATGCACACATAAAGTAGGTATCAGAATGAGCATTGTAAAGCAGCATTAAAGACTTCGCCAGGAACTAAGGGAACTATACTTCATTAGTTCAGGTTTCTTTGTTTTTAAAACCAGAAACATTTGTGTTTCCATTCCTGTGTCTGTATGTCTATTCTGCCCTTTATGAGTACTCTGTTCGATATAGAGACATGAACTACTAAGCTGAGGTCGTAATTTACATGGTAGTTCTATTTGATGGTATAAAAATTAAATTATTTGACGGGTGGATTTAGTCGTGGTTCACTTAACCTTGTTAATGAGTTCCAAAAAGCCGGTTCCGGGCTCGGAACGAAACAAAATTATTAGCAGCGAACTCAGATAAACGGTCTCGACCGGGTACAAAGAAGAAAAGGCCGAGTGGTATCTACCGGAAAAATAATAAACCGAAATGGGATATTTTAATTGTGTTACGGGTCCTGATCATGGCACTATATTATTTGTTTTGCTGTTAATTATTAATATTAATCAAAAACATTACAAATTAAATATTTTTTTCAACCAGCCTTAATTGTATTCGATTTTACGTCACACAGGAGCAACAAGGCGATTTCTAGAATTCCCATCAAGAGGAATATTTTTTTTTTATGGATATTGTTATCGCTTATTGTGTGAAATGCTGCATAATTTTAATTTTGGTCGATTTTTTTTCTTGCAGTATAGAAACACCTTCGCGACTAATAGATCTCTCATCGCTAGAACTTTTTTTTTGGATTTTAAGTTATGGATAGTGTTATCCCTTATTTTTTAAAATGCTATGGAAATCACTGTTTTTACGTATATCGTCCTCATTTTGAAAATGTAATAGCTCCGGGCAGGAAGCTTATCCTTGTTTTTCTAAAATATAATATTTTCTAAAATAGAAAATTGTATAAATAATGACACCATATACTTACCACCTATAAGCTTAGTTCAATTGACCCAAAATGAATGCTATAAGGAACTTCCAAAAATATCAAAACATTTATTAGACTCAACTATGAACGAATTGCATGAAACAATACAAAAAACGTAATCAAAATATCAAACATCAGTGAATTACAAAATTTAAATGTAACAAACATATTGAACCACTCACATTTAATAATTCTTCTAATATGTATATATATATATATAAGTTAAGGCCTGGGCACTGTTGGTACGCAGTCTTAATACCAAAACATCGGGATGTAAACATTCCGAGTGTATGTGTATGGGATTAAGAGCTATGAATAAAGCAGTCTTATACTATCGCTTGCCCTATTCATTTCTATTACCTCTTTCTCGATCTTTTCTTACTGTTCTAGTTCTCACGAACGTTAACTGGTGCCGAAACCCGGGAAAAAAATTAAGGAACACAGTTCGGGGAAATTTTGTTGTGGCCCGATTTAGATCGATACACATAGAAGACGATATGACGGAAAGTGGCGTATTAAGACAGCCCGTCTTAAATATCGTTGATGGGACGGAACCTAGGAGAGTGGGCCTGCTACCGGAGACTCACGCAAATGCACTCGCCCTGATGAGGGTGAAGACTATGAACACCCAGGATCTGAGAAAAGCGATTTCGGATCTGGAGAAGTTTACAGGTGAGCTGGGTGAACTTAATCACTTTTTAAAGGGAGGAGACCGCCTCACAGCGTTAATCGGGACAAAGGTGGAAGGCAATTGGCTGGACCTCAGGGACGCGGAATCACTGAGCGCGGCTTTGATATGTCGAGTAAAAAGAAGCATCCTGAATCAGATCCAAGCTGACGAGGAAACCCCATGGGAAGTGGTAAAGGCGCGACTAAAAAAAGCGTAAGGAGGGGGGCGTTGGACCCCTGAGGAAGATATTTTTCAGATGTTTCGGGAAACGAGGTCTCCGAGACAGAGTAACGGACAGTATGCCGCAGGTCTGGTAGTCCGTTACAATCAGGTTACCGAAAAGATGAGAGAGACGTTTAGCGCGGAAGAAGTAGAAGGCCGGATGGGCTTCCTGTCAACAATATTGAAGGTGCAGCTGGCCAAGGAAACGGGAAGAAAAGAGGGATTCGCTCACGAACGCTCTTTCCTAGAGTGCGCGCAAACGATGATCGACGCCAGCGCTAGGGAAGCAGAATTGCGTATCCGAGAAGACGAGAGTGACTGGAGCCGGGTCGTTTATAAAAAAATCAGGACCCCAAAGACCGTATGGAAGAAACCCGAAACAGCGTTTACGGGTAGAGATAGGGGGGTGACAGGAGAAAAGAAATTCAGAGGAGCAAGGCCTAGATATATGCCTCGTAGAGAAGAGAGGAGGTGCCACGGATGTGGTAAGACGGGTTACTTGGTGGCACAGTGCCCTAGAACGAAATGTTTTGAGTGCGGGGAGGAAGGGCATATCGCAAGACAGTGCCCGTACGTATACAGAAGAAGGGAATTCGATAAAGCAGAACCTATGGAGGTCAACGCCCAAGAAGTTCGTGAGAGGCGTAGAACAACCCCCAGAGACACAGGATCGTCAGCTGATGATTCATCGGGAACATCGGAAACTGAGGGAGACGAGCCAGGGCGCCACAGGAGCGGAGAGCAGGAGAAGCAGAAGAATAAATCGCGTCGATGGGAGCGGCACGTAGAAGCCTGAGGAGAGTGGCAGCAGAGAGGCGACCACATCCTAATATGTAATACGGCGTGGAAAGGGATGTGCGAGTTGCCAATTATTGAGTTCGAGAAGGGGGAGAGGTGCTTAATAGACACAGGTAGCACCAATACGATAGTGTCGCGTAGTGCACTAGAGAGGCTGTGTGGAGGAGCGAGTACACACCAGATTAAGGTATGTGATTGTAAACTACTCACTCTGGGGGGACCCTGCGAAGTGATGGGAGAGGCAGTGGTAGGACTAGAAAAATGGGCGAATGTAGGAGGGGAAATAACGGTGCACGTCGTAGAGGAGATGACGCGTGACTATCAAATAATTGTGGGATGCGATTTGTTAGGACGGGTAGGCGCGCGCATAATGAACGAAGAGAAAAACTGGAGGATTAGATTAGGGGATTTAACGTATCGGAGTCAGGGGACAGTACGGGGCGGAAAGGTACGAATTGGGGCGGTAAAGAGAGTAGAGGATTGGAGGGAGAGGCTGCGTGACGAATTTAGAGACATTTTTTTCGTAGAGGGAGATCTGTTAGGAGCAACAGGGAAGACAGAGCACGAGATACCTCTAAAAGTAGAGCGCGTAACATACGTGAAAGAAAGGCGATATCCTCAAGCACTTCGTCAACACATCCGGAGGGAAATCGACGAATTAAAGCGTCAAGGGATTATCAGAAATAGCACTTCGCCGTACAAACCTGTGGACGGTGAAAAAAAAAAATAGACCAGGCGACGAAGAAGATCATTACAGAGTAGTTATAGACTTTAGAAAGCTCAATGAGAACACTCTAGACGAGAAATATCCTATTCCACGCTTTGAGGATATACTGGATAGGCTGAGTGGAGCGAAAATCTTCAGTACGTTAGATCTGAAAGCGGGATATCACCAGATTAGACTGAATGCGAATGATCAGCATAAGACGGCGTTTTCATTCGAACGAGGTCATTACGAGTTTACAAGGATGCCGTTCGGTTTGAAAAACGCCCCGATAACATTCCAGCGGCTAATGGATGAACTCCTGAGGGGAATTGATGAGAACATCTGCCAGATCTATATGGACGACCTCCTAGTCTTCAGCCGTACCGAACCGGAACATATAGAACACCTTCGGAGTGTTTTTAAGAGGTTAAAGGAATTTGGGCTGAAATTATCGATAGAAAAGTCGTCCCTGGGTCAGGAGACCATTAGTTTTCTGGGACATACTATATCTCGGCAGGGACTCCAACCGGACTCCATGAAAATAGATGCGATCCGGAGAATGGCGGTGCCAAAAGATGTTAAAGGCATTCGGCGGTTATTGGGGACGCTAAATTATTATCGCCGTTTCGTTCCGGATATGGCGGAATTCTTGGTCCCTATTAGTAATTTATTACGCAAAGGGGCGCGAGTGATAATCACGCCGCTAATTGAGAAAAATATCCAGAAATGTATGGAACGGTTGCAAGAAGCACCTATCTTGACATTTCCAAATTTTGAGAAGGCGTTTACTGTCACAACGGACGCAAGTGAGTACGCCTTGGGAGCGGTATTGTCCCAGGAGGGAATCGATGGGGAGAGGCCGGTAGCATATGCGAGCAGAAGGTTGACTGACACGGAGGCTAGGTACAGTGCCCTCGAACGGGAACTACTGGGTATCATCTGGGCCATTGGTCACTTCCGCCCATACGTATTTGGGAGAAAATTTAAAGTCCACACCGATCACAGACCGCTGCAATGGGTGGGGAAATTAAAGGAATCATCCGCACGCGTGACACGGTGGAAGGAGTTTCTGTCGCAATACAATATGGAGATTGTGTATAAGCCAGGGAAGGATAATGTCGTGGCAGACTGGCTGTCGCGTGCCATTATGACGAATGCTATTGAGGATGGCGAGAAATCAGGGGGTAGTCGACAATTCCTTGCGGAGTGGACGCCAGGAGAAGCAGAAAGTACCGATCTGCGGGAAGATGGTGGCGCGAGACATAGCCCCACATCAGAAGAGTCTGTTGGAGAAAGACCACGAGACATGGGAACGTCTGAGGAGATTATCAACGACAAACGTCACCAAATCATTTGGAAGACAAAAACTTCGGGCCTGATGACGGTGACGTACGACGAATACGGTCGAAGCACAATTTCGACGATCTGGTCGGAGCCGGGAGTGAGGCTAGAGCAAATTTGCCAGGCACTGAAAGATGCCTCCAAACCGGGAAAAACGTACCACCTATTTGTCGGTAACGCGACGATTTGGGAGAAAATTAGAAGATTGTGGCAGAGCGAGCAATTAGGAATCGACCGCACGTTTATAAGGTGCCTATCGGCGGTTCAGGCGTTGCGTGACGTGGAGCAACAGCGGGAGGTCACACTTGCGTACCACCAGGGGAAGACGAATCACCGTGGCGTGCAAGAGACAACGCAGGCGCTACAGCGGAGATATTTTTGGTGGGGGATGCGGCAGACCATCCAGGAGATCATAGGGGCTTGTGAAATCTGCCTGAAAACCAAATATGACCGCCATCCACCACAAGGACGACAGGAGGAGACACCCACAACAGAGTCACCACTGATCGATTTACAAATCGACACGTTTACGTGGCGTGGATTCAAATGGGTCACTACAATCGACACATTTAGTAAGGTGGCTATGGCATACGAGGTGCGGGACAAATGGGCAGACGCTATTCTGCATGCCGTCAACTTGTGGTTCCAATTTTATGGCATCCCCGAGCGCATTTCGTCGGATGGTGGGAGAGAGTTCGACAACGCCAAAGTTCGCGCTGAGATGAAAAATAGAGACGTGGTATGGCATATTAATACCCCGGGACATCCCAAAAGTAGAGGAAACGTTGAGCGCCTGCACAGCACCCTCAGCGATCACCTGCGGGTATACCAGGTCGATAAGGGGCTGTCAGCTAATGTTGCGATGCCAATGGCGGTGGCGGCGTATAACCACTCAATTCACACCACCACGGGATTTGCGCCGTTTGAAATTATCTTTGGGTTACGCGCGAGACCGCGAAATTGGGCAGAGACGGTGGCGGATGAAGGGAGCACGGAACAGCTCGTGAATACCCACATGCGGCTGGGAAAAATGTGGCGTACAGTGCGCGATCGTATATCGGGGGAAAAAACCAAACGCGTTGCGAGGGCAAATATGAAAGTCCGGGACAGAATGGGGTCGATTACGATCGGGACCGTCGTTTATAGGAAATTAGGTTCGAATCGGAGTAAAGAGCCGGTCCGATATGAAGGCCCTTTCAAGGTTGTTGTGATCCAAGAACACAATCTTGTAACTATCGAGAGTGTGGACCACCCAAGGAAACGGCGGACGGTTCATATTGAACAACTTAAACTCCCACTCTAGGGGGGGGGCGTGAGTAAACTGGTGTGTCCTCGATCCGACACGAAGCAAGTAATTGTGTTGTTATAGGTCATATTGTTAATATATGTGACATTCAGACAGAGAGTTCTGTTCTTAGTTTTTATAGTATTATTATTTTATAGGAGGTTTTATTATTTTGTTTTGTACATTTATATTTTATTTGACTTGTTTAAATGTGTCTTTAGTAGTGTGATGGATTATAGATTGTGTATTGGGTGCGCTGGCCTTGGCCCTTAAGAACCCGAGCCACCTGATTGTACACTCGGGTCGGACTTTGCGTAAACTGGCGGGGGGGAGTTAAGGCCTGGGCACTGTTGGTACGCAGTCTTAATACCAAAACATCGGGATGTAAACATTCCGAGTGTATGTGTATGGGATTAAGAGCTATGAATAAAGCAGTCTTATACTATTGCTTGCCCTATTCATTTCTATTACCTCTTTCTCGATCTTTTCTTACTGTTCTAGTTCTCACGAACGTTAACTTATATATATATATATATATATATATAAGTTAAAGCCAGAGGCAAGTTATGTTGTAAACTAATACGATCATGGGAGGTAAACAACCCATGATCCTATGTAGGTCGGATTACTAAGGAGAATAAAGTAGTCTTTTACTGGAGTCACAGTGTGTCGGTGTTTTTTCCTCTGTCATTATTATACTTTTATCACACTTAACCGCCGACGATTAACTGGTGCCGAAACCCGGGAGATTACGGGAACCTCGTACGGCGGCGTAGAAAGTAATTGTTTTTTTTTTCTTTCTCTCTAATTTTTTTTTCTTAATCGTCTCCTCTCTTTTACGTTTTTAATAACATGCCAGAGGGAGTGTTACGACCCGCGGTGCTAAGTGGAGCTGCAGATATACCTCAGTTGCCTCAAACGACGATGGCAGCGGCTCACGCGACTACATTAGCGTGGATGAAGATTCAGGCGATCACGGCTCAGGATATGAGGAAGTCCATTTCCGATCTGGAGAGATTCGCAGGTGAGACCGGGGAACTGAATCATTTCCTTAAGGGGGGTGACCGGCTGATGATGCGGATAGAAGGAAAACGGACGGAGGATTTAATAACTGAAGGAGATGCCGATTCACTGAGAGCAGCTCTGGTGTGCAGAGTTAAGCGGAGCATTCTGAATATGATCCAGGCTGACGAGGAGACCCCATGGACCATCGTGAAGGAGCGGCTGAAGAAAGCATTCGGCGGGGGAAGATGGACCCCGGAAGAGGATATTTTTAAAATGTTCCGGGAGACGAAGAGGCACCGACAAACAAACGGACAGTTCGCTGGAACACTGCTGGCTCAATACAATGGCATCACGGAGAAGATGCGGGAGACATTGAACGCGGCAGAAGTAGAGGGCAGGATGGCGTTTTTGTCTACAATACTGAAGGTGCAGCTAGCAAAGGAAACAGGAAGAAAGGAGGCGTTACCTAGAGAGCGCACGTTCCTAGAATGCGCTCAAGAAATGGTGGATACCAGCGCCAGAGAGGAGGAAATTACAGTTGGCGAGGAAGAAATGGACTGGAGGAAAGTAGTATATAAAAGGCCCAAAATCGCGCCGGTCACATGGAGGAAGAAGGAGGTAGAGTACGGTAGAAGAGAGAGGGCGGCAGTGGGAGAAAGGAGCCGA
Organism: Acanthosoma haemorrhoidale; assembly: GCA_930367205.1. Taxonomy (NCBI): domain Eukaryota; kingdom Metazoa; phylum Arthropoda; class Insecta; order Hemiptera; family Acanthosomatidae; genus Acanthosoma; species Acanthosoma haemorrhoidale. The sequence goes on along the minus strand of OV884011.1, from coordinate 116,350,977 downwards.
GGAAACGCGGGACGCCCCAGGAGAAGGGAAGACAGGAAGTGTTATGAGTGTGGGAAGACAGGACACCTGGTAGCTAAGTGCCCACGCACTAGGTGCTTTGAGTGTGGCACGGAGGGTCACGTAGCAAGACAGCGCCCATATATGAGCCCACGCAGAAACGTGAACCGTCCCGAGCCAATGGAAATCAATGCTCAGAGAGTGTGGAGGAGGGAGAGACATCAGTCACAGGCTTCAGAAACTTCGGAAATCTCCGAAACGGACAACGAAAGGGAAGAGCCAGGAAGCGGAGTGGGCTGTGGAAGCGGCAGTGCCCGGAGGAGTGGCCGACGACAGGCGACGGAGGAGAGGGGAGAACGCGAGATCTGAGAAGAGTGGCAGCGGAGAGGCGACCGCACGTTAATAAATAATATTGTAAAAGGCACACATGGCGGTCTGCCTATAATTAGAGTCGCGAGTGGAGTGCAGTGCTTAGTGGATACGGGGAGTACCAACACAATAATGTGTCGGGAGACACTAGAGAGCATGTGTGGAGGAGGGAGGATGCCTCAAATGCAGGTATGTTCTTGTAGCTTGGTCACCCTGGGGGGCCCCTGCAGGGTCGAAGGGGAAGCGATAATAGGGTTGGAAAGATGGGATCGTAGCGAGGAGAAATTACGGGTCCATGTGGTGGAAAAGATGCCCCGGGAATACGGAGGGATCATAGGGTGTGATCTGTTGGGGAAAGTTGGAGCAAGGATTAGGAACAGGGAAGGGAAATGGGACATTCGCTTAGGGAAGAAAACATATAGGTGCCTGAGACAAGGGAGGGACGTAGGGAGAGACGGTAGGGCGCGAGTAGGGGCGATTAGGCGAGCGGAGGATTAGAGAGTGGAGCTCAAGAGAGAATATACGGACATTTTCTTTAAGGAAGGGGAGAGATTGGGGGCCACAGGAAAAACAGTACATGAGATTCCGCTCAAGCAGGACCGAGTAAGCTACGTGAAGGAGCGCAGATACCCACAGGCTCTGAGACACCATATTAGGGAGGAGCTGGACAACTTGAAAAAACAGGGGATCATCGAAGATAGCACGTCACCATATAATAGCCCCTTATGGGCTGTTAAGAAAAAGAGCGTGGAAGGCGGGGTCCCAGATAAGTATAGAGTGGTAGTAGACTACCGGAAGCTCAATGAGAATACAGTGGACGAGAAGTACCCAATTCCACGGTTCGATGACATTCTGGACAGGCTGAGCGGGGCCAGGATCTTCAGCACCCTGGATCTCAAAGCGGGGTATCACCAGATACAGATGCATCCTAGGGACCGACATAAGACAGCCTTCACTTTTGAGAGAGGTCACTACGAGTTCACCAGGATGCCATTTGGATTGAAAAATGCACCCATCACATTCCAAAGGCTCATGGATGAGTTGCTACGTGGAGTAGATGAGTCCGTTTGCCAGATATACATGGACGACCTCTTAGTATTCAGCGCGACCGAGGCCCAACATGTAGATCACCTGAGGACAGTTTTTGACCGAGTGCGACAATTCGGCCTGAAATTGTCGGAGGAAAAGTCCCATCTGGGTCAGGAGGTCATCAGTTTTTTGGGGCACACGATATCCAAAGAAGGAGTCCGACCAGATGCCGGGAAGGTAGCAGCAATCCAGAAGATGGCGGTTCCGTCGGACGTAAAAGGGATACGGCGGTTGATGGGAACACTGAACTACTACAGGCGATTCGTCCCAGAAATGGCAGCATACCTAGTACCTCTTAACAACCTCCTCAAAAAGGGGAAAAAAGTAGCCATCACCCCCAACATAGAGGCGAACATGCGCAAGTGCATGGCACGACTACAAGAACATCCTGTACTGGCTTTTCCGGATTTCACAAAGCAATTCACAATAACGACGGATGCCAGTGAATATGCCTTGGGAGCAGTTCTGTCCCAGGCGGGGGGCAAAGGGGACCGTCCAGTAGCGTACGCCAGTAGGCGCCTCACAGAGGCGGAAAGTCGGTATAGCGCGCTAGAGCGGGAATTATTAGGGATAGTCTGGGCAATAGACCATTTCCGGCCCTACATGTTCGGGAGAAGGTTCCGGGTGCACACCGACCACAAACCGTTACAGTGGGTTGGAAAATTAAAAGAGTCGTCGGCGAGGGTCATGCGTTGGAAGGAGTTCCTCAGCCAATACAACTTGGAGGTGATATACAAGCCCGGTAAGGAAAACGTCGTGGCGGACTGGCTGTCCCGGGCGATGGTGGTCAACGCACTCGAACAAGAGCAGGGGGAATCCTCCCGAGACGGAAGGCAGTTCTTGCGAGAATGGACGCCGGAGAGAGAAGAAGACCAACAGGAACCAGGGTCTACGGATTTGGTACCGTCGGCAGGAGGAGGGAGCTCAACGGACGACAGGCCTGCGGACATGGAAGAGCGGGAAGAAATTATAAACGATAAGCGTCGCCAGATAGTCTGGAAGACGAAGACCTTCGGCCCAATGAAAATAGCACATGATAGTTCTCCACGATCGACCACCACGACCATATGGTCGGCTCCAGGGACAACGACCAAATTAGTCTTGCCCTTAATGATGCTTCCACACCAGGGAAGACCCATTTTCTTTATGTCGGTAACGCAACCATATGGGAGAAAATTAAGCGCCTTTGGAGGGCGGAGCAGGTTGGGGTTGACCGAACATTTGTACGGTGTACCATGATGGTAGAGACCATCCCGGATGAGCCAACGCAGAAGGAGATCACGCTAGCGTACCATCAGGGCAAAACCAACCACAGGGGAGAACAAGAGACGGCTCAGGCGTTGAGGCGGAAGTATTTCTGGTGGGGGATGCGAAAGACAATCCAGGAAACACTAGCTGCGTGCGAAGTTTGTCATCGTACCAAATATGACAGGCACCCACCTACCGGGCAACAAGTCGAGACTCCCACGGCGCAAACACCGCTCACTGACCTTCAAGTTGATACTTTCACTTGGCGGGGACACAAGTGGGTCACCATGGTTGACCTTTTTAGTAAAATGGCTATGGCATACCCTATTCGGGAAAAGTCATCGGAAGCAGTGCTAGGCGCGCTGAGGCGTTGGTTCCAATTCTACGGCGTCCCAGATCGGATAGCGTCGGACGGTGGAAAGGAGTTCGATAACGCCGACGTGCGGAAAGAGATGAAGGCTCTGGACGTGATGTGGCACGTCAATACCCCAGGGCATCCAAAGAGCCGAGGAGGAATTGAGCGTCTCCACAGTACCTTGGGCGATCATCTCCGCGTCTACAATGCCGACAAAGGGTTGGAGCCGGCAGAGGCAATGCCTAGGGCGGTCATTGCGTATAACCATTCTGTCCACACGACCACCGGGTTTTCACCCTTTGAAATCCTTTTCGGACTTCGTGGGCGTCGCCGAGACACGAGTAGAACGGTGGTGGGAGACGAGACGTCCGCATAACTCACCACCAACCGCGTGGAACTGGGGAAAGTATGGGGGAAGGTGTACGCGAGAATTACCGGGGAAAAATCCAGGAGGGTGTTGAGGGAGAACGCGGGCGTCAAACCACTAGAAGGGTGCGTTGCGATAGGCACTACGGTATATCGTAAGATCGGTTCCAATAGGAGTAAGGAGGTGTCCCGTTATGAGGGTCCCTTCCGGGTGATCACGATTCGTGAACACAATTTGGTGACCATCCAGAGTGTTCATGAACCCGCGAAGAGGAGAACTGTCCATCTCGAGCAGTTAAAGCTTCCAGCGGGGAAGCCATCCAAATAGGAAATTGACTCTAATTTTCTCACTCCTGCACACATCTCTTTTGGTTTTTGGTGGCATTTGCCAGATACATGTTTTTTTATTTTACTGTTTTAACCTTGTACCACATTGGATAAAGTTATGTTCTGTTTTTATGATTATAAGACAGTGTTGTGCTGCTCTAGGCGAGCAGGAAATTATTATGTCAGAACTGTATATAATTAGCATAAGTGTTAAGTTTCAGTTCCCGACGGATGGTCAGGAACTGGCAGGGGTTAGTTAAATCCAGAGGCAAGTTATGTTGTAAACTAATACGATCATGGGAGGTAAACAACCCATGATCCTATGTAGGTCGGATTACTAAGGAGAATAAAGTAGTCTTTTACTGGAGTCACAGTGTGTCGGTGTTTTTTCCTCTGTCATTATTATACTTTTATCACACTTAACCGCCGACGATTAACTTATATAAAAATATATATAATAAGCTCAATTGCAGGAACTGCCAACATCATCCTTATATTATATTGCCTAAGGCAGAGATATACTTCCAGCTCACCACAAAACATGATACCAACAGTTGTATACCAACCCGGACAACAAGAGCCTTTCAACATATTAGCAACAAGGTTTTATCACCCAAATAGCAGCCCTCATGCGCCTGCAGCCATCAACTTAATTTCTTGATGGAACAAGAAACTTGAAGAAGAAAGGAGTTATGGAAGCAGCTGACACTTGCACACCGACTGTCAACAACACAGCTGACACCTGCACATCATCTTAGTCAGCAGCAATCTCAGCATTACACTATCTAATCCAGCCTTATAATTGTATCCCTTTCCTTTCATGAGCTCTCATTCATCTCGTTACTGTGCCCCTGACGTATTACTTATCACTCTTACCATACCTTTGGTTTCATTAGAATTTTTGAAGTTAATCCCGGAGCGGCCACCATTGAAAACTACCTTATTTTTACCATCTCTCTTTTTACTTTACTTAATTAATTTAACTTAACTAACTTGGCAGGTCCGTCATGAGATCTTTAATCCAAATTGTTTTATTTCTTGACATAGGAATTTATCCCATTTGAATCGCCCGATCTCAAGGCTAATGTTGTGGTTATTAATAAATTGAGAAATTAGGAATTGTGAAATATATTCAAATAAAAATGGTTATGACAAATAATTATAATTAAACATAGAGTATTGACAATATATAAAAAAATATTCAAATCCTTTTAAATCCCCCACACTAACGAACTGACAGCATTACTCTACGACAAAAACATCGACGTAGCTCTCATTACTGAAACAAGACTTACGAGTAAACGACCATTTACCGTTCGACAGTACCAGACTTATCGAACTGATCACCCAGATGGAACAGCTCATGCCATAACTCCATATCCCACCACATATTTCCTCTGGTAGCACATGATTTCCTTCAATCCACTGTAGTGTCAATCACCACCTTCACTTTTCCCCTTACACTAGCATCAGTGTACTGCCCTCCTAATAAATCCATTTTCTACTCCCAATTCATCTCCTTTCTAGACTCCATCGGACATCGTTTCCTTGTGGGTGGGGACTTTAATGCGAAGCACCAATACTGGGGGTCAAGATCCACAAATACACGAGGACGTGCTTTGCTGTCTGCACTCACACGGAAACATTGCTCCACTATCACTCCTGACACAGCCACCTATTGGCCATCTGATCCCAACCAAAATCCTGATCTCCTTGACTTCTTTTTTTACAATAGTTTAGGAACACTAAACTATTCACACACGCGCCTCGATGACCTCTCCTCTGATCATAGTCCTTTATTATTAACCATTTCCCTAAGACTAATTCACAAACTGCCTCCACCTTCATTTATTAGGGGACCAGTTGACTGGGACCACTTCCGCCAGCTTCTTACAGAGTCCGTAAACCTCAAATTATCCCTGAAAACATCCCAAGACCTAGACGATGCAGTGCATTCTTTCACTACTCTGGTCCAAAGGTCGGCTTGGGAGGCATCGTCACCCAAAAATCCACAATCATAATCGTTTACCTCAGCATCTCAAAGATCTAATCCAATCCATGCCCCTCCAGAACAGTGTGGCAAAGATCCCAGCATCCTGCCGATCGCCGCTCGTACAATCAGTACTGCCGATTGGTAAAGTGGCGATTGGCATCCTTCCGTTCCGATTCTTTCAATTCCTATCTCTCCTCCCTGTCTACCAGGGATAACTCCTTGTGGAATGTAACCAAAAAAATCCTAAAGTATCAACCTGTTTCACATCCACTCCGTCGTGATGATGGGTCCTGGGCGGCTTCGGATAGGGATAGTGTTGTGACAAGGGCTGAATAATGAGACACATTTTTATATGTAATTGAATAACGCGACACAATTTATTTACACAATGAGACATAGATATTACAAACAGAATGTATACACTCAAACAAACTGAAACCTTCTGAACACATGCCAGGTTTCGTAACACACTGTTATTTATATCAGCTAACCAAACTTATAGTTATTTATAACTGCTTCACTATAATCTCCCCCACTTATTTAATGACAGGTCCACAACACAAGTTGGAGACATAGTCCTCGAGATACTTCGGCTTTTTCCGGCTCCTGGTAGGGCTAGGCGATGGAGGGCCAGACGGACCAGGCTGAACAGGTGGCCTTGGATGGCATGGATTAGGCAAGTCGCGCTGTGTACCTGGACTACTTACATGTGGTGAAGGAGGCGTTGGTGGCGATTGGTGGTCTAGTGGCAAGCTTGTAGTTTCAGTTTTGGATGGCACCCCCATTCTGTGCTGTGGAACCAAAGGAGTTAAGGAGACTTCTTTCTTCGGAACCAAGGTGACGACCAGTTGATTAATATGGCGTTTCAGGGTGCGACCTGTGTCCAACTCGACAATATAATGGTACTGGCCGAGTTTTCTCCTGATGGTGCCAAACTGCCAAACGTCTTGGTTTTCTAAGCGAATCTTCACCTGCACTCTCTCCCCCACTTGAAGATTACGAACCCGCAATGCAGTAGGCACAGTTGGAGCCAGAGGTTTGCTGTTTGGTATCAGAGCATCAAGACGAGTACGGATCCTTCTCTTTAGGTACAGTTCCGAAGGAGATAGACCTGAGGCTAAGGGTGTTGCCCTGTAGCGGAACATTATGTTCCGCAGCTTAGAACACAGCGGAGCAGGATCATCAGCAGCAGCCTTGAGCCTTCTTTTCAATGTCTGGATGCTGCGTTCTGCTAGACCATTCGTGGCTGGATGATTTGGCGCGCTAAACTTTTGAAATATCCCCCGCTCTTTGCAATACAGCTGGAACTCTTCACTTTTGAAGATGGCGGCGTTGTCTGAAACCATCACCGAGGGGTAACCATGTACCGAAAATATGCCTTCAAGCAGAGTTGTTGTTGAAAACGAGGACGGAGCATCGCGGATCATGCGAACTTCTGCCCACTTCGACTTTGCGTCCACACACATCAAAAAGAAATGGCCATCGCAAGGCCCCGCATAGTCAATGTGCACTCTCTCCCAATTCTCATCAGGCTGATCCCAGTGATGAATTGGCGCTTTCTGCGGACTGTGACGGACTTTGGCACAGGATTCACAGCTCTTTACAAGACGTTCTATGTCCTTGTCCAATCCTTCCCAGTAAACGTATCTCCTGGCGAGTTGCTTCATCTTAGTTATTCCCAAATGCGATGCATGAAGCTCTTGGAGAATTGGCACTTGGAGAGACTTTGGGATTACTGCTCGATCGGAACGGAATAACATGTTCCCAGAGACAGTGTACGAGCTATCCTTGCGGCTGTTCTTGAGCTCCTGCAGTAATGCTTGCAACTTTGGGTCTTTTCCGGTTTCCTTGGCTACTGTGTCTGCAGTGATAGCCATACTGGAGATCTGGAGCAGTGTTTCAGCATACAGAACGTTGACTTCCTGATCAATCGACATTGCTTGAGACTCACTAGCTGTAGAGACTGGTGCCCGGGACAGACAATCGACATTCTCGTTCTCTTTCCCTTTCTTGTATCGAACGGTGTAGTCCACTGAGAAAAGAGGCATACCTCAGTAAACGCGAAGAGGTCATCTGCGGCAGTGTCCGGTCTGGATGAAAAATCCTCGAAAGCGGCTCATTGTCTGTGACGAGAACGAAACGTTTGCCGAGTAGGTAGTTAAAGAAGTGTGTTGCGGCATATACGATAGCCAGGGCTTCTCTGTCGAGCTGGCTGTAGTTTGACTCAGCCTGCGTCAGAGCTCGTGAGGCGTAGGCGATTGGACGCTCGTGACCATCAATTTCATGACTAAGTACTGCGGCTATCCCGGTTGGCGAGGCATCAGTTGTGAGAATAACCTGTTTTGAAGGGTCAAACGGAATGAGCACTTTGTCTGAGCACAACTCTGTCTTGAGATTCCAGAAGGAGGCCTCAGCAGCTGCAGACCAAAAGAATCGTTCACCCTTCCTGAGTAAGCAGCGTAGTGGGTAGGACTTCGAAGAGAAATCTGGAATGAATTTGGAATAATAAGTGATTAAACCAAGGAATCTCCTCAATTCATCCACATTCTTTGGTTGCAGCATCCGAGAAACTGCTTGAACCTTAGCTGGGCACTTCTGAATTTGATTGTGTGACACTACATGACCGAGGTAATTTATGCTTTCCTTGAAGAATGAGCATTTAGCACGATTGAGATGGAGATCATATTCTTTGAGTGTTTCCAAACATGCGATGAGAGTTCTGGAGCATTCTTCGAGATCTGAGCCATGACAGATGATGTCATCAAAGTATGCCTCAACCTTTGGTAGGCCGTTTAGCAATTGACCTAGGATCCGGTTGAATTCTGCTGGAGCGGTCTTAATTCCGAAACTGAGGCGATTCATTTTGAACGTACCCTTATGCGTTGAAATCGTTTGTATCTTGCTCCCTTCTTCATCGACCCGCAAATGCAAATATGCCTTGTGTAAGTCCAATTTACAAAAATACTTAGAATCTCTGAGACTATGTAGAACCTCATCTATTCTGCGGATAGGGTGATTTGAGGCAACGAGTCTGGAGTTTACCCCACACTTATAATCCACACATAGCCTTACACCACCATCAGGCTTAGCTATAACAACGAGTGGCGATCCCCAATCGCTTGATGCAACGGGACTAATGACTCCTTGAGACTCTAGCGTGGCTAACTCTCTCTCAACTCGCTCTCGCATTGCAAACGGAACATCCCGTTCACGGACAAAAACTGGTTTCACCCCTTCTCTAAGTTGAAGCTTAACTTCAACGTTTGGAACACACCCGATCCTTTCTTCAAAAATGTCTTCGTATTTCCTGAAGATGTCTTCGATCGGAGTGACTGCGTTGACATCAACTGGACGGAGAGCTGACTTTTTGTGGCTATCAATCTCATTGAGGCTGATCCCGAGACTACGAATCCACATGCGTCCAAGTAAAGCGTCATGTCCTGCTGGGACTATGAATAAATCGGCTTCCATCGAATTCCCTTTGTATGCGACTGAGACGGTAACTTTACCCTTAGGCTTGATGAGGTGATCTGAGTAAGAGCGGAAAGTGACTGGAGTCGGTTGCAGCGGTACGTTGAGTTCAAGTTTCTTGAAAGCAGTTTCTGAGATCAAGGAGAAACGTGCACCTGAATCCACTTCAAACGATTGCGGTTTGTTGTTTAGAGTGACTGTGACGATGTATTTATCGGTGTCTGGTCCAACCTCATACAGATCCTCGACGGTTTCAATCCGAACGATGCCATATTCGTTGTTGGGGTGATGATCCTCTTCCTCTTAAAGGTATTCAGTTGACAGCTTCTTGGTCTTCGATTTCCGGAGCAGGGTGGTGATACAAACTTTCGTGACATGCCCGATTTTTCCACAAGAGTGGCACTTCATGGATTTACGCTCTGTTCTGCAATCACGCGATTTATGGTTTGAGCGACCACAGTTGAGACAAAGGCCATCGAGACCTAATGCTCGATAATCCACACGGCTTCTGGTGCTGCGGGACTGAGAACGATGACGCGGATGAGAGCTGGACTGATGACGATTGTCTTGAGACCCAGAACGCTGGCGGCTGGGATGATTTCTTTCTTGACGACGATCAATCTTGTTTGCGTCTGTAACTTGATCCGGCGGCTTCTTAAATTGACCCGACTCAAATCGAGATGCTTCCAGTGCTGTGGCCTTCGTTACGAATCCATCGAAATCCTTGAGGGTTGTGTCTTGAAGGATCTGTTCGCGTATCCAATTGTCCTTCAGGCCTCTGATGAACTGAGCACGGAGGAATATTTGAGCTATTGAGAACCTCTTTTTACAGGTTGCACTGGGACAGGTTGTGTAAAAATCACAGTCTTTCAACTTTCCCTTCAGAGATGCGACGAAATCCGAAATTGATTGATGTGGCTGCTGAGTGATGCTGAGGAAGTAGTGCTGTGATACGACGGTTGAGACTGATGGAGACAGCATTTTTTCGAAATGGCACTTCAAGGTTATGAAATCGATTTCCTTGATAGGATCATCTGGTCCCAGAAAAGCGGCTAAGTTGTTATAATGTTCTTTTCCTATTGATGAACGCAAAAGTTGAACCTTTTTTGTATCATCAGTGACGTTTTTGAGATCACAATAATTGTCAAAACGCTCCATGTATGACGAAAACTGTTCAGTTTTGGGGTCATAGTTTTCAAATGGTGTCAGTGGTAATGCTGGTGTGGTTTTTTGACTTCCAGAGCAGATGACAAGACTAACATCAACTTCTCGAATTGTTCTGAATTCATTGTGACTTGATTTGCTTGTTTAAATCAGGTATATAACGGTTAGTAAAAAATAAATAAAATACCTTTTAGCGGTTATAGTATTGTTAGCGGCACTCAATTTTCCCAATGTTTTGTACTTTTATCCTCGTCGCCAACTTGTTGTGACAAGGGCTGAATAATGAGACACATTTTTATATGTAATTGAATAACGCGACACAATTTATTTACACAATGAGACATAGATATTACAAACAGAATGTATACACTCAAACAAACTGAAACCTTCTGAACACATGCCAGGTTTCGTAACACACTGTTATTTATATCAGCTAACCAAACTTATAGTTATTTATAACTGCTTCACTATAGATAGGTCGGAGGAATTTGCTCTGCATCTTACCCATACTTTCTCACCTCACCTTTCTCATCAAAGCCATACTCACAGCACAACTGTGGAAGATTTCCTCACTTCACCTATTCCACCAAAAGCCATTAATCCCTCTGAGGTCAAATACCTTCTGAAAAACTTACCTTACCGAAAATCCCCTGGATATGATCTCCTTACTCCTCTAATTCTCAAATAACTTCCTCCTAAAGCCATAATCTTCCTAACCTATATATATAATTGCATTATTCGAACGACGCACTTTCCACTCCTCTGGAAACATTCCATTATTGTCCTATTCGCCAAACCTGGTAAACCACCCAATGACGCCTCATCTTACCGTCCAATTAGCCTACTCCCTATCCTCTCAAAAATATTTGAGAAACTCCTACTAAAACGTCTACTTCCAATTGTTGAATCCAAAAACCTTTTTCCCACACACCAGTTTGGTTTCCACCAACGACATTCCACTGCTAAACATGGCCTTCGCGTGGTTGATCACATATCCTCAGCCCTTGAAACCAAATAGTATTGCACTGCTGCCTTTTTATACATAGCCCAAGCTTTTGACAGGGCCTGGCTGCAGGATTGCTTTACAAGCTCAAAAGATATTTACCACAGACCCTTTTCCTAATCCTACAGTCCTACCTTTCAAACCGCTTCTTCCAAGTCCGCTGTGGTTTAGAATACTCTAACTACTATCCCATAAGTGCAGGAGTTCCACAGGGCAGTGTCCTGGGCCCCATCCTCTATAACCTATACACCGCTGATGTCCCCTCTACTCCCAATACCTTCTTGGCCACATTTGCAGATGACACTGCAGTCTTGTCATCCCACCCAGACCCCGACATAGCATCCCATAACCTTCAAAAACACCTTGAAGAGATCGAGTATTGGTGCAATCAATGGCGGATCAAAGTTAATGAAACAAAACGCTCCCACATTACCTTCACCCTTTGTCGCAAGACTTGTCCACTAGTTTATTTTAATTCTATTCCTCTCCCTGTATCCGAGACAGTACGGTACTTAGGCTTCCATCTTGACAAACGACTGACCTGGAACCCACATACGAGACAAAAAAGACAAGAACTAAACAGACGCTTTGGACAACTGTACAGATTACTTCAAAGGACATCCCATCTCCCAATAGAAAATAAACTACTAATCTACAAAGTTATACTTAAACCAATCTGGACATACGGAATAGAGCTATGGGGGACAGCAAAAAAGTCGAACATCAAGCGCATCCAATCCTTTCAATCAAAAGTCCTGAGAACAATAGTGAATGCCCCTTATTATGTCAGCAACAAAACCCTTCATAACGATCTTAATATAGCCTACATTCTAGAACTCATCCCTTCCAAGTTTACGAAATTCCACAGTAGCCTTTCCAACCACCCTAATCCTGTAGCACAGTCATTGCACTGCGCCACTCATCCCTATAATCTTCCTTGGAGACTGAAACGGCAGTGGCCTCGTGAACTGCTATAAGCGCGTGACAGCGGGAGTCCTGGCGATGGCCAGTTTCTCCAATCATGTCCTGAGTGTCTGTGGCTCTCGCGCTCTTGGTCAGCCTCCACTGGCTAGTATCTGGTGACGCGGCTGACGGAGGAGCGTGGGGGACCTCCCAAGACTCCGCTTTCTCTTCGCATGTGTTGACGAGGAGTGTGGCCGTCTTGTCTCCCTCCCCCGTTCCTCTGGTATCTCGGCAACGTCCCCGCAGGTCAAAAAGAATCTCGAACGTTGAGGACCCCGTAGTCGTGTGTATCGAGTGATTATAAGCTATCACCGCTAGTGGTATAGCCTCAGCTGGCTCCAACCCCTTTTCGGTGTGATAGACGCGGAGATGATCCCCCAGGGTACTGTGGAGACGCTCAATTCCGCCCCTGCTCTTTGGGTGTCCCGGGGTGTTGACATGCCATCTGACATCCAGCAACTTCATCTGCTCTCTTATGTCGGCGTCATCGAATTCCCTGCCACCATCTGATGCTATTCGATCGGGGACACCATAAAATTGAAACCACCTGCGCAGTGATCCTAATCCGGCCTCTGACGACTTTTCGCGGACGGGGTATGCCATAGCCATTTTACTGAATAGATCAACAACGGTTACCCACTTGTGGCCCTTCCAAGTCAAAGGATCCCTTTGCAAGTCGGTCAGGGGTGTCTGTGGCGTGGGGGTCTCTTCTTGCGGTCCTATCGGTGGGTGTTGATCGTACTTCGTGCGATGACAGATCTCACACGTTCCTATCGTCTCCTGGTTGGTTTTGCGCATTCCCCACCAGAAATACCTGCGCTTCAATGCCTGCGCTGTTTCCTGCCCCCCCCCGATGATTCGTTTTGCCTTGGTGGTATGCAAGCGTAATTTCTTTTTTCATGGTATCATCCGAGACCGTTTCCACCATCATCGTGCATCGCACGATCGTCCGGTCAATTCCGATCCGCTCCGCTCGCAATAACCTCTTAATTTTCTCCCAAATGGTCCCGCTCCCTACATAGATGTAGTGCGTTTTCCCCGGCTTGGAAGCTTCGTTGAGTAGGCGGCAGATCTGGTCCAGTTTTACTCCCGGCTGTGACCAGGAAGTTATTACCTTCTTGGGACACACAATCTCCAAGGAGGGAGTGCGACCATATGTTGGGAAGATAGCAGCCATCGAAAAGATGGCGGTCCCGTCCGATGTCAAGGGAATCCGACGCCTTCTAGGAACGCTAAATTTCTATAGAAGATTTGTCCCCGAAATGGCGGCGTATCTAGTCTTTCTCAATGACCTCCTGAAAAAGGGACGGAAGGTGATCATCACTCCCGATATAGAGGCGAACAGCCGAAAGTGCATGAGCCGTTTGCAGGAACACCCGGTGTTTGCATCTCCCGATTTTAATAAGAAGTTCGCAATTACAACGGATGCTAGTGAATACGCGTTGGGAGCGGTCCTATCGCAGGTGGGAGACAAAGAAGACCAACCAGTAGCGTATGCCAGTAGACGCCTCACGGAGGCAGAAAGCCGATACAGCGCACTAGATCGGGAGTTGCTAGGTATCGTCTGGGCAATTGACCATTTTCGGCCCTATGTATTCGGGAGAAGATTCCGAGTCCACAGGGATCACCATCCGTTACAATGGGTAGGGAAACTGAAGGAGTCATCGGCAAGGGTCACGAGGTGGAAGAAATTCCTTATATACATGGAGATTGTATATAAGCCCGGCAAGGAAAACGTCGTCGCGGACTGGCTGTCACGGGCGATAACAGTCAACGCCATAGAACCAGAACAAGGGGAATCATCCAGAGATGACCGGCAGTTCCTCCAGGAATCGTCACCAGAGGAGGAGGGTGACCAAAGAGAATCTGGTTCCGCGGAGGATGGGCAGTCGACTGTCCTTATCTACCATAAGGAAATTCCATTACTTACGTAGTTGTTTACGTGAGGAGGCTTTATCTCTTGTTTCGGGATTTGCGCTAGATGAAAGGAATACACTCTGGCTTACGACACTCTTGTTTCACGATATCAAAATAGGAGACGTCTGGCCAGATTTTATATAAAGAAGGTAATGGACTTTGTCCCACTGTATAATTCATCGTCTACCAATTTGCAGACATTTTTATCGGAGTATGAAAATAACTTTTCTGCCCTATCGGTTCTTGGCATAGAGGACATGGGTGATTTTATTAAATTTCACATGGCCCTCTCTAATTTAGATCCCGGTACCAGGAGAGCAGTTGAGGAGCGATATAACTCCAAAGAAATTCCGTCATATCGAGAATTAATTGATTTTGTCACAGATCGGTGCAGAGTTTTCGAGATGATGGCTCATAAGAGCAGAGAACATAACACAAGAGCTAAAGATAAATCGAGATCTCCAAACACCACTAGGCGGGTCAGCGGTTCAAATTATAAACGATTATCTAGTATCTCGCCAATAAAATGTGAAGATTCATGCGATAGTAAGACAGCAACCGAGATTACCGAGAACACTTCCTCGGTGGCACACAAAAATTCCAAATTAAGACTACAAAGCAGTTAGATCGAACAGACTGGAAACTAAAGTGTTGGAATTGTGGGGGACCTCACGTTTATTCCCGATGCTCTCTACCAGGAAAACAGTTTTGTTATCGCTGCGGAATCTCTGGGGTATCTATCGATACATGTCCTCGATGTCAGGAAAACTACCAAGGGGATCGGAAGTAAGGGTCATTCCCATTCCCATAATCTCAGTTGACCCAGTTACCATGTCTTTTTCTACCGAACCTAATACCGTACACCACCGTCACATAAAATCTATAAGCAATTATATGTGGCTGGGAAATTAGGGAAACGTGACCAATGTGGTGAACGCACATACTTGGCTCTTTTTGACTCCGGCGCTACAATATCCTTCGTTGGGATAGAAGGGGTGAACATCTTTAGCCAATTGGGGTATGTTGCAGAGTCTGTACCGGAAT
Source organism: Acanthosoma haemorrhoidale (assembly GCA_930367205.1). Lineage (NCBI taxonomy): Eukaryota > Metazoa > Arthropoda > Insecta > Hemiptera > Acanthosomatidae > Acanthosoma > Acanthosoma haemorrhoidale. The sequence continues at coordinate 116,335,671 of OV884011.1, read as the reverse complement.
CCCAGGTCTATGTCGCTGATGGAAGTAAATATGTAGTGAATCAGCGATATATTGTGCCTATTACCGTAGAAGAGAGAACTTTCCACACCGGATTCTATGTACTAGTCCCGCTTCCGTTTTCTTTTATTTTGGGGCTAGACTTTCTATCAAATTGTAATATGTGCACGTACTTCCAGGAAGAAACCTAGTGGTTTCACGATGACCCTAAACGTCGATATCGCTTTTGCCGTGAGATTTCATTGAAAGACGGTGAGACTCGAGGCCTATGCGGTATAGTAATGCTTTGTCCTTCGGAACGGAGTGTTTTGGAAAGGGTCGTGAAGGAAGGTTTGGCTACAATTGAAAGTTCTCCAGGTTTACCAACCTGTATAAGTCATAAAATTTATGTAAAAGATGCCCAACCTATCAAGCAACGATCCTACCACTACTCGCCTAAAGTTGAGGCAATGTACAGCAAATTAGACCGACTGTTGGGGGAGAACTTGGTAGAGCCCTGTCAATCTCCACGGTCTTCACCAGTGGTCATGGTACGAAAAGGATCAGGCTACCGTTTTTTTATTGACTTTCGCAAAGTAAATCAAGTGACTGGTAAAGATTCGTATCCAATGCCCCAAATGACGTCTCTACTAGACGGACTTCGACAGGCAAGATATCTATCAAAATTTGACCTCAAGCAAGCATTTTTGCAGGTGCCACTTGCAGACGAAAATAGTAAAGATATCACTGTCTTTACAGTACCAGGAAGAGGTTTATTTCGATTTAAAGTAATGCCCTTTGGGCTAACCAATGCCCAAAGATTAGCAGATTCAATATTTGGGCCCGAGCTTTACCCGTATGTGGTAGTGTTCCTGGAAGATATCTTAGTATGTACTCCAACGTTGAAGTTACATCTGGATATACTCAAAGAAGTGTTCCGAAGACTTCATGATTCAGGCTTGCGTGTCAACCCGGAGAAATGTGACTTTGGATTCACAGAAGTTAGATATTTGGGATATCTAATAAATAGGAATGGCATGAATGTTGACCCTGACAAGGTTAACGCTGTTACATCGATTCCACCTCCAGACAATGTAGCGCAGCTTAGAGGGTTCCTTGGAATGGCTGGCTGGTACTGGCGATTCATAAAGGATTTTTCCACAGTCATATCCCCACTTACATCATTGCTCAAACGGAAAACTAAGTGGGTTTGGTCGGGAGAACAAGACAAATCTTTCAATACTCTGAAGACTGCTTTGACTGAAGCCCCAATACTAGTAGACCTGATTTTGAGTAACCTTTCCAATTACAAACGGACGCCAGTGAAACAGGTGTTGGAGCTGTATTAACTCAAATACAAGATGACGAAGAAAGAGTAATCGCCTTTTGTTCTCGTACATTGAATGCCGCCGAAAGAAATTATTCCGTTACCGAAAAGGAATATCTTGCTGTATTATTTGGGATAGAGAAGAATCGCCACTATTTGGAAGGATACCCATTTACTGTCATTACCGACCACGCTAGTCTCAAGTGGCTGTTGAATCTGAAAAAGCCCTCAGGACGTTTGGCCAGATGGGCTCTTAGATTACAACCATACGAGCTTAAAATCGAATATCGCAAAGGGAAATTTAACACCGTAGCAGACGCGTTATCACGCATAAATACAATTTCCGTTTTATCAACCCCAGGTCCTATTACATGTATCAAAACGTCTTTCGGGGACATACCGCCATCTGGTGATGCATGGTATGATCAGAAACGTTATCGAGTCCACCAGAACCCAGAAAACCACCCTAGATGGAGTATAAAAGAGGGACAGTTATTATACCATCGGAAGAACCCATTAAAAGAAGACCTAGAAGACCCCAGTGAAGAGTGGAAAGTTGTCGTACCGTTTTCACCTTCGAAAACAAATATTACATGATAATCATGATCATCCACAATCGAGACACTTAGGAATAGAGAAAACGATGGCCAGGATTAACCGGCTGTATTATTGGCCAGGAATGTATAACGATATTCGTAAATACGTGACGCAATGTGAAACATGCCAAAAGGTAAAACCCAACAATGGACCACCTCGTGGATTGATGTACCCTCGTTACAACAAGCAACCATGGGAATTAGTATCGGTGGATATCATGGGTCCCTACCCACAAAGCTCTAAAGGCAACGTATACCTACTTGTCTTCATGGATGTATTTAGCAGATGGGTGGAGTTATGCCCAATACGAAAAGCTACTTCCCAAAATATCGTCTCAAAACTGAAGTCACGTATACTAAATAGGTACGGAGCTCCGGCCAGATTATGTACAGACAATGCGAAGAATTTCGTAAGCCGGGTTGTTAGTGATCTTGCGGAGAAATTTGAAATCAAGAGACAAACTACCCCTCTTTATCACTCACAAGCAAACCCCACTGAACGAGCAAACAGGAACATCAAACAGTTAATAGTAACATACCAAGGTAAGAAACACCAGCGCTGGGACGAGCAAATAGGAGAAATTCAATGTGCCCTTAATACATCTCTCCTTAGTTCAACTAAGTTCAGCCCAGCATTCTTGAATTTTGGAAGGGAGCTGAAGCCTCTGCATGATGTTCCCAAGATCGAGACATTGGAGGTACGGGAAGAGGAGCGCTCATCATGGGCCGGAAAGATGACACGACTATCGGAAGTACACCATGTAGCCGAGGAAAACTCTCAAAAGGCGAGTATGGAGCAGACCCGTCGATACAACTTAAGACGCAGGAATGAAGGCTTCACTCCAGGAGACCTGGTTCTCAGGAAAGCGTTCCAGCTCTCTTCAGCAGTGAACAGGGTTGCAGCAAAACTGTACCCCAAGTATGAGGGTCCCTACACTGTCATATCTGTTACTCCCGGGGGCTCTTGCAAGCTGAAGAATCAGAATAGGAGTCTCGCAGGTTTGTGGCATCCTTCGAAGCTGAAATTGTTTCGTTCACCGAGAGGGACTTACCCGCTGCTGGAGGGGACTGTGTAATGGACTTATTTATCGCTTAGGTTTCATCCGTCCAGTGCTGACGGATTAACTTAAGCCTTGGTGAGATTACTGTTGTGGTAGACAGTCAAGTGGTGAGCGTGGAGATAGAAGGACTTATAAAAATCTCTCTCTCAGTTCTTACCGATATTAACGTGTTGTATTTTGTTTCGTTTAAAACAAAAATAAAGAAGTGTGCCTTAGAACAGTGGATATCAACATTTATCATTTAATTACCCTGGATCTAACAAAAATAACACAGTACAACTTTCGTCCTTATGGGTGCAACCGTTCGCTATATGCCCCTCAAAGGCATAACACCTGCAGATCTCCTCATACTTGGGACAGGTGGCTTTTGAGTACCCATAACCCTGTAATTTTTAACAACGGGTTTGGTAGTCCCATCAACGCAAATCTAACAGCGGTGGGAACCTCTGCCACACAGCTAACTAATACCGGGTCCCTTCCTGCCCCCATCGTGAAGATCAGCTTCAGAGCGCCCAGTCCCAGATCCTGAGCAGCCTCGAAACTCACCAAAGATGGATCCGTTCGAGACAATGGCATCTAAACCTCGTCCGTGAACTCCTTATCTATCCATGTCTTAGGGACCCTCAGAACATCACTCTTGGTCCTCTCTTCTGGGCCAACCGAGTATTAAGGCCCACAGATTTTGAGAGGACTCCAAGAGGCTCGCCACTTCCTCCATGTTAGGGGTCTCCACAAGAAGTCCCCCAGCCTTGGTACCTCTCAAGATTCTAGAGGAGCTACTTGGATCTCCTTCAGGGGGAGCTTCTTTAAGATCTCGTCAGGAACACTTTTAATGGTAACATAGGTTTTGCCTGGCCACAAAATCCGAGATATTGACTTTCAGTAGTGCCTTTGCTGGAGTTTTATTCTTCTTCTTCCTTTCTATCTACCACTGAAGTGGTTCATAGTTCCTAGTTTTAAGGGCCACTTCCTTTTTCCATAAAGGCTCCATGCCTAAGTTCATTAATATGAATGACTACCTTGATGGAGTTGTCGTGAGAAAAGGAGTAGCCTTTGAAAATTCTTAATTTTCAAGGTTATACAATAGCTTTTCATCAAACGGAAACACAATGGTGTGATTTTAAAAAGGGAAAGATACAACAAAAAATTGAAAATACACATATATTTCATTTGTATTTGGTCACAATACGTTTACACATCCATTGTGATATGGTGAATTGATAACCCATAAAATTGGGTGACGAAAAAGTAAAATAAAACAAACAGGAAAAAAGAACAATTATTATAATACTATTTCATATCAAATACATTAAGTCATATACATGCATTTATAATTTATACATTAATAAAAAATTAGACCACTTAGGCCATAATTTTGACATACAAATATGGTAGGGTATGCAGGGAAAAATTTATTTAAAATCTACGAAACCTTTATCTGTTGAAACTATAAATGATTACCTCAGCTATAGATTAAAACCTTTATTTGACATGTATAATTCAACAGATTTACACATTTCAATACCCTACCAATTTAATGAATGAACATAACAAAAAAAAAAAGGGGGGAAAAAGGCCATCAATATTTTAACATCAAACCTAACTTTTTTACTAGATAAACAATACATTCATAACACATATTTTATGTTAATACAACATGAAGTGATGTTATATTACAGTCAAATAACAATTTTTATTTTCTTAAATAATATAGACATAATTATACTAGTCCAGTAGAATAACAAGTCAATACACGAAATTAAATCACTAAAATAGTGATAAACGAATTACAAAATACGTTTTCTTGTTTTCAATGGGTCAAAATATTAATTATGACTAAAAAGTCAAAATTAACCTACACTACAGAAAATAATTTGTATATGTATGTAATTTGGTTTACTTAATTTTAGTTAACACTCATGAAATAAAATGTTACCTTGAAGAAAATTAATTTTTTATGTTGATCAATTATTTTTTTGTAATCACTCATTTATGTTAAAGGAAAAAATTATCACACAAATCCAATTTAAATAGTAAACATAATTAGTGGCAATACATAAATTTAAAGATTGTGATACAACATTAATAGCATTATATTGTATACATAAGAACGGTCATACATTAGAGGTATTTTGTTGGGGCTTCCCAGCAACAATTTAATAATGTATAGACTAAACACATCAAGTTTCCCTATTAATGGACAAATGTGCGTAATAATATATTATTCCAGTCTAGGGCAGGTGATTTCTCCTTTATCCAGGACCATCAGCATGGCTTCCTAGGTAACCTTTCCCTAAACCCTCCACCTATCAGCTCATCCTTGATGCTATCATAAATGACTAATTTAAATAAAAAAAAGAGATCAAACCTGTTCAAAGATTAATAAGAAGGCTAGTTATCATTATATATTTCCAATCCTATAATTTGTTTAAAACGGCGTTTCTATTATTTATTTGTTGAGTTTTTGAGTTGAACAACAAAAAAAATTAATAGAATGCTGGCAGTACAGTAGAATTTCTAATTTCTAATCATTAAGTGACTAGCAAGGTAAAGTTTAGATATTGAGGGATATACTTGTCGGATTCATGAATTATTTTGGAGAACAAATCATTTAAGATCTTAGGTTTACCCAAATAAAATAATAAATTAACAATAGATAGTATAGCATATATTGCATATAGAAAATTGTTGTAAAACAAACGTTATTGTAACTTTAGGATGGGAAAGTTGGACATACTACTTTTGACTTCATTGACATCCTTTTTGATGTGTTTGTCAACATAAAAATATATATTAGTAATAAATTCCAGCATGGATAATAAAATGTACATAACCCAGGCTCTAATAAAGGGTTAATATGATTGGTCTCTTTAAGTTGGACCTTCTTTATGTAATTATTAAATTTAATGACAAGAAAAAATCTTTTTGTAATTTGTTTGCATGCATCGTTAATACTACTGGACAGACTGCATACAAATTCTTAGAAATAGATTAGGTTTAAGAAAGAGAAAGTTATTTTGCTTTATTGAGATTAAAGGCACAGAATCTGAAGGATGCAACAAGTATAAATGTAGAGGCCTGTAGAGGATGTGAATGTATGTTTTTTTAAAGTTTCTCTTATAAAACCGAGGACATTAAGAACAACTCGAAATATTGTTATAACATCCTTATTCCTCACAGTTTTGATTTAATGGTACCTTAAAAATACTGTACTATATAATTTTAGTTATCACTTTCATTTAGAAAGATAATTTCTAGATTCTATAATATTTCTATTTCAAATGACAGCCACCTGCTTGAATTATTTTTCTATAAATGTATCCGTTTTAACAAGATACAATTAAGGTATTATTTTAATCATGGACTGTAATTTGAATTGGTTTAACTATCACTAAGCTAATAAATAACATTGTTCTCTGAACAAGGACGGGGAAAGAGTTCCGGGGTCATTTTTGTAAGACTTAAGACATAATAATCACTAATCCATGAAACATTAGTTGTAAGCTAATCTCATACACTTACTGAACTTGTTGTTTAAAGCATTGAATATTTGAAAATCAAGGTCACACTTATGTAACTATAATGGCATTACTTAATTTTTTTTTTAATTTAATTACCATAAACCACAATTTTCCTTTCACATTATTTTTAGTATGATACATTTCATTAGGGTTTTTATGTATGCAGAGAGAAATAAACACTATTCCCCAGCATTAAGATGAACATAGGAATAAATTTAATTTCCAGATCTAACAAACTTTCATAAAAACTTTGTAATACTTAAAAGGAATGCTTAAAAGAATTGAAATGATCCTCTAAATATTTACTAAAGAGAATTACATTAAGTTTTACTACATCATTTCAAATATTTGTCAGAGTTAATCCCAATATCATCCAATGATTGGAACACAATATATATATGTGAATACTAAGGGCGACAATAAAAACTATAAATAAAAAAAGAAATTTTAGTTGTGGAGTAGGCCCCACTATCATTAATAGCAATAAAATACTTTGAGGAGCTTGTTTAAAACACCCAGTTTCGCCATTTTAGAAAAAACTAGATATTTTCTTTAAAAACATCAAACTTTTGACCATGTCGCTCAAGTGATGAATACCTGAAACTGGCTACCAATTAAAGAAGTGATGCTTACTAATTAATTAATCAATTAATGGTGTTTTGTTTTTTTGTACTTGTTAACTATTTCATTTTATCTTGCATTGTGCCATTCCATATGACTTCATGCCACCAATTAGACAGTTTTATTTTAGATAAAAGAATAATGTGTTTAGAACAATTTGTTAGAAATTGATAATAGAAGATGGTTCACATAATTCTCTTTTCACTAATAGACATTAAATAGAGAATGACTATTGACATCCAATATCCCAAGAATGGCATTTTGACTGTATTTTGCTTTAATTTACAATGGCTATTTTATCAATAAAACATTGAAGAATCATATATATTGAACATCCCATGAAATATGCTATTAAGTCTACTTAGACTTAATTTTATAGTAATTATTATTGATTAAATTTGTGAGGGCAAAATACTTGTGTACATGATAATGATAAAGTTAAAACCATAATACTTAACACTTCTAATTATGTTGCATATTTTTCATAAGCATTGCAAATATTCAAGATAAATACCAATCACTAATGCTCGATTTACTTCAACATTTGTCGATTAATAATAGTGCAATGCAATCTAGCAATGCATGCGCTTTTTTTCATGAAAGAGAAAGTGTCATTTTCAAAACTTTAATGGTTTGAAAAGATCGATTATCTTATAATTTCTTTTGTATCAATTAACATTCAAAATATGCTATTCATTATTATTTCTAAATATGTCATAACTTTTCCTTCCCTGCTTTTATAATGAAAGATTATTATTAGCAGGTACACCATTTTTTTTACATTAGTAGATTCATTTTCATTATTATTTAGAGTATTTTAAGTATAAAAAATATTTAAACCTATATAGTTTTAACCATATGACCTAAATTATTTCATAATCTATGAGTATCTTACAGACATTATTTTATAATTGATAAATGCTTCTTCACAAAAATCATATTGAGTGTTACTAAATTATAAATAGAAAGTGCATATTACACGATAGGAAAATACTCGACAAAAAAATTCACATCCCCCATTTAATGGCCTTGAGAAGAAAAGAGGAAGACTGAATTCGGAAAGGATTGTCTAAAGAAGAGACATATACATCATATGTACAAAGCTCTGATAAAGGACTAGATTTTCAATTTGCGAAATCAGAGCGAAATAAATACTTCAGCGCAGTAAACGTTGGTGTAAATGAGACCTATGCAGGTATAAAATTTCATCTTCTATCTTGATCAGGAAGACAAAAATACTGGCCCATTTTAATTCATTAAACAGTCCTCATTACTATATTATTAAACTTAATGACATTGCTAACAGAAAAAAAACAACAACTATAATCCTCTACAAATGTGTAAATAACACATGCAACTTATATTTGAACATCCTTGTAAGAACCTTATACTTATTTTAGGTAAGTAAAGACATTAATCAATAAGTATCAATTAATTAACTGTAACTGTTAATTAACTGAAAAAAACTACGATTTTTTTTTTTTTTTAGAGAATAGCATGTCATTGCAACATAACCAAATTGAAGACTGAATACATTGGCCTTAAACAAAAACCATAGTGATGACAGAACTAAAAAAAAAAAAAAAAACAGTCTTTGACAAGATAAATTCTTCTAATTTTATTATTGGCAAAATAATCATGGGAAATTATGGGAGTTGATTAGATTTTTCAGAGTAAATGCTTTATGTCAGAGATGTTTGGAAAAATACTTGGAAATATAATACATATTACAAGTGCCTATTTTTTTTAATAGTACTGGTGTATGTACTGTGAAATAACAGCAGCCATCATTAAAAAACTACAATAAATACCAATACGAAAGTTTTTGTACAACATAAAACTGTTCCAGCCAGTTTTCTTCTTTTTTACTTTTCTTAATAATTAACCAATATACACATACCCAGCACATAAGAAGTTACTATATTAACAAAACTAAATTATGCACTCTCGAGTGAATTGATTGTTGGTTGCTTGAAATTGAATTATTCATATGCAATTTTGATACAAGCAAAACATTTGATTAAGATCTCAGTCTTAAGAGTATGTTACTTGGTCTAGTACTTTTTACTACATCAAATAAAATAAATAAATAACATAACTACTAATAATATTTAGACATTCATTGGAATATGAAAGAGTTTTAAAAATAAATACCACTAAGCCACCAGAGCTCATTAAATACACAAGAAACAATCAAACATTTTCAGTGCAATGATTATATGAAAGATTAAATTAAATTAATTTAGCTCTAACAAAATGTAGTCAAAAGGAATTTAAAGTTGATCTTAAATTTAAAAAATAATGATATTTTAAAATATAGCAACTTTGGCAAATAAAGTTTCTTTTTTCAAAAATTTCACATTTCTTTTATAAATACTCAACATTATAAACTTTAGTAACAAAAATATATTTAAAAATCTAAAACAATAATTTAATGTTCCAAACTATATAATGTTTGCATAAGAAATAATAGTAGTTCACTAATTTAAGAGAAATTTACAAAAGTTAAGTTATATAACTCTTTGAATATAAATAAAATAAAATAGTGATATAAATAATTTTTCCAAAATAACAGGGCTTACATAATAAAAATGATTTAAAACCAAACTGCATTTAATAAATAAAAAGCAGTAGTCACGTTTATCAATGAAGGATATGTACTTCAATATGTACTAAAATATTATACTGATAATATTAGTTAAATAGTTTTTTGTCAACAAAAAATAATTAAGTATTATGCTTTAAATTACCATTACCTGGATCAAAATAATAAAAACAACTAGTATTTATGAAAAATTCCAATCGATAAAATTTAAATCTCACATTTACGAACCAGACAGTTAAGTGTGTAATAAACTATTTAAGCCCTGTACATAATATATTTTTTATAAAATTGGAATGAGGCAGGCAAAATACATAACACTTCATATGATCTCTATGATTTTTTACCACGCAAGGATGAAACTAAGTTTTGAACCCAGTGTTGTCGCTGAGGAGAGCCTTCAACAGTGCGATTTTTTTTGCGGTTGTTATTTACACTGCTGTCTTCACTATCTCCTACTGAAAATTAATAACTGGTTATATTGGTATATTAATAGAAACATCTATAATTGCTTAACTATATTTATAAATTTATAATAATTAAAGATCTAAAACATTTATTAGATCTTAATAAAATGATTATTGAAAAAAATACATATCTAGAAAAAGATGAATTAAATGTGTTAAATTAAAAAATATATACATGCATAAAAGCTTACCAACAGTACAATTCATAAAATGTGACATAGATTTACTATTTTTAGTTAAAATTGACTTCAACTTCAAACAGTAAAAGTAAGTTATCTCTGGGTGTTTATTACCTTTGCAAAGATTTAGTAAAAAGTAATTGTAATACAATAGTAAAAGTAAATACACTGATGGATAAAATTAACGCACCGCCCTTATTTTTTGAATGATTTTTAATTTGTGCAAATTTTAGACTTCAAAAATATTTTTGGTTGAAAAAATAAGTTATTTGAACACGAAATTGTTTTTTATACAGATAATTAAAGGTCAATAATGAGTAAAAGAAAATATTAAAAAAAAAAGATTAACTCGGACCGAAAAAAAATTGAAAGAAAACGTACTCTACAGGTATTTCCGCTTCTGTCACGAATCATCTCTCTTAAATGCTTTCGGATTAATTGGAAGAGGTTTTCAATGAAGTCCCTGAGGAATATTGTCCCACTCTTCAACATCAGCCAATGTAGGGAGCAAACAACACTACATGTTCTTTGATTATATCTCTTAAGTACCTATGAGACATCAGGTGCCAGATGTCCCTATTGCCTATTTCTGCTGTAGATCTAGGCCGACCCCTGCCTATGGGCGAGTGATGTACACCCAGTCTCCTGGCAACTTCTTCACGCTGGCTGTATCATTCCTCTATTGATGTCACAGCACTAACCCTGCAGTATTCATTTAAATACCTTACTGGGGCCATTGAACAAAATTAAAAGGTTTACAAAGAGTTTATAAAGAGAAAGAATGAGTGAGAACGAATTTTATGATGTGTAGATTGGATGTATTAAATGCTACTGAGCTACTGTTTGTGGAAAAAGGATTTAAGAGTAAACAAAGCATTATTCCCGATTTATATTTACACCGATATCACTTAAATACCAATAGTTAATCAAGATACAAGAGGAAGATAATTTATTTAATTTTAACTAAAAACAATTAAGTGGTGCGTTAATTTTGTCCATCAGTGTACCATTCCTAAGTTTCTTAAAATCGTTAAATTTTTTACAACATTTTTTAAGACTAGTATGTAATGAGTTACATACTGCAAGAGTTAGTTAGCATGAAACTTACAAACTTGTCGTGAAAATGCTACTTTTCAAAATTATTGTCGAGTTTTTCATTTATATTTCCTCAGCAGTATGTCGTAGAGACAAATATCTCCAATAAAAGTTGTAGACCCTTAAATTTCCTTATGTTTTATACAATGAATTTTTGTCTATGACTAAACCAAGGACAAGGGTTTTTTTCTTTCTACCCCACCGAACCTAAGGGAGATCCCTATATACTGGTAGACTCATCATGCAATTTTGAAAACTAATGAAGTTAAATTATAGTTCTAAAAAGTGAATAAATAAATAAATATGAAAAAGTAAATGGCCACATGTCACAAGAGTTTGGGATGGCAGCAGTCTCCTGTATTGTTGCTTGAAATTTCTGGTCTGTTGGTCTTTGAAACTGAAAAGGAGCGACAAGGTAGTATTACATTAGCAATTACAGAACATTAGCATCTGAGGTCAACTTTTGGAAAATAGGAAATGATAAATTGACAATTGACACTTTTCCAGAAAATCTCTATTGTCAAGTAGATATCAGAAGATTTTGAAGAGTTCAGAAGGACTGGATGTGGGTAAGGATCCATTGTCCTTTTTTTTTCAGAAGATGGGATACAAAAGGGTATGAAATCATCGCCGTGTACAGCATTTTCATTATTACCAAATACAACCAAACTTCCACCCAACTGAACTACAGTATTAATAGAAGGTGGCTTCCTTCTACACAAGGTTAAATAAAATAGAACTTACAGTTTCCATAAAGTTTGTAAAAGATAAAAAAAATAAATGTAATTCATTCGTCATCATTATGAAGCAAACGTTGCGATAATTTTTAATGATTATACTCTTGATCCTGAGTTAAGAGGAACTGAGAGTACTGAAAGGAACTGAAGATGATATATGAATACTTCAAATGATGTCATGTTTGATGGGACAACCATTGCAGTAGTGTTACAGGAGATATTTCTAGCAAACAAAAATAAACTTATTGTCACTTTATTTCACTACTAAAGTAGATCTCATTCAAGACTTATAACTGTGAATTAGACAATAGAAGACACTGATGTGTTTATTGTAACATCTATATATCTATATCCCTCACTGCAGACTATGGTGCTGTGGAGGACATTTATTTGCTAGTTCTCTTAACAAGTTTGACTTAAAATCTCCCCATTTATTTCTGGAAACCTGGAAGAGAAGCTGCTTCTGACAAATTGTTTTTTACATCATCATACAACTAATCAGCACCTGAACATCTACTTCTTCCTCATGTATGACACTAGATTACCCCTGTTTGGTTTTGGCAAAATCAAGTTCTGCAGTTTGTTCTAGAAAGAAACAGCATTGCATGAACCTGTGAGGATCTTGAGACAACCTAACACTTCTGTTGCAGCTATCGGAGAAGCAACAGAGTACAGCTCTTGCTCAGCATGGTAGTGACAAAGCAACAACTTTAGATGATTTGTGCTATCAGCTATTCTCCATATCTGCTACTGGCAGCAAGGCCTATCTTTCAAAGCAGTCACTGGCACAGGATAGTGCTGTGTACCATGAGTTTTGTACATATCACCAAGTTCAGACAAGGATGGGTCAACTGAAAAATTGTCTGGACTGGATTGTTCCTAATAAAACCAGGAGGGGTATAGCTTCTCAGTCAATCCTGACCCTACATCTCCTGTCAACGCAAAATAGGATGCATCAAGGCCTGCAATTGTAGAAAGGTGGGATTTAAGTGCTCCATTATTTGTAAAAACTGTTTTGGGCACAGCTGTGACAATACAGCAGACATCATAATTGATGATAATGAAGAAGAAGATACAACTGAATTGAAAATTGAAGAAGTCGAGGAGGAACTAACCAAAACTAAACTTTTTTAAGTTTTATTGTCATTATATTAGATATATAATGTTGTGATATTTTAATATGATGATTTTTAATGATGTTTGTTTAAATAAACTCGGAATTAGCGAGCATTGAATAACGTAATAACAATCCGTGGTTCATCTCTGTGAAAGTATGAACGTTTTTTATTGTCGTCATATTAGTTATTAATAATTGAAATAAAAATAATATCATATTTAATATAAACATTTATTATATAAACTTCTAAATTAAGCAAAGTAATAAATATCCGAAACAACTGGCATTAAATAACCAGTTGAAAGTCAAGAAGGCAGCGGTAGGTAATATAAAGATCCGCAGGAGAAGGAAAAGGCCTCATTCTTTCGTCAGGTACAGGGAGCAGGTAGCAGACAGGTAGCGTACCCATGCTAAAGGCCTGTTGGGGCATCAGAGAGAGAAGCGTACCCAGACTTGCATCCGGCCATGAGACGTATGGAACCACGCCTGGCAGATTAGAACAAGCATGCTGATCCGCGAAACACACGAAGATTATCCACAAGAAGCACTGGCCAGTATTAGTATAGAGTTACGAATAATTTACAAGGTACCATTTTAATGTTAGTTTTAATAGTATTCTTTATTACGTACGTATTTTATTTTTGTATATCAATTTTAGTTATTCAATGTGTTATAAATAAAACCAATATTCCTTCCTATAAGTTTCCTAATAATTTATTAACAGAACCCTGAGATAACGATAAAGTTATTAAATATAAAGTTTTTTAAAATTATATGAAAAAATATATAATTAAAATATTATTAAGGAATAACAAATATTAGAATAATAAATTATTATAATATTTATTATTTTTATTTTATAATAATATTAATATAAGATCTACTTTGTGCGTTTTATTTTTCATTAAAGTTGATTGGATTCGCAGAAAGAAACTATTTTTGCTTTTACCCCTACTTATATTCAAATTAGCGTGAATTTTCCCTTTATAGCCCTTCAGAGCAGTGAAGCAGTGACTTATTATTAGTTCTAGACAATAATTTTAAAACTTAAAGGGTCTCCCAAGTTCATAAGTTGATGCTGTGTAACTCTTTACACATTAGTTGTACAAAGAAAACTTAGCAAGTGTTGTAGCAAATTTAACAATCTACAACTTTGAATCACAACTTATCTCAATAAGATGGATTGATAAAAATATATGATTGAAAAACGTTCAAAATTTCAGATCAAAGTGGATTTTGGTACAAGGGGAGGGAGGTAAAAAACTTGGATTCTCAACAACGGGACCGACCTGTATGACATACCATATGTTTTTGAACTAATTGAACTAATATTATTCTCGGAAATAAAGATTTTAATAGGCTTTTTGTCAATATTCTAATAATTTATTTGTTTTTTATTTGTTTAAAAGGCAATTTATAGTGATTGAGATGGTTAATCAGATAAAATGAAGGATTTTAGTTTAAAAATACTAAGCAGTTTTTTCACAATTACAGCATAAGTACTTAAAAACATTAGTTGGGTTCCAAAAGTATCTTGCAGAATAGTTTTTTCACTTTCTATACCATTTTTTCAGTTATATTGTATTCCAAAAAATACAATTTAGTTCATAATTGATGCAAAAACAATTGAAATTACTCAAAATTTAATTATCATAAAAGAACCAGCCTTTCTATTTAAAGAAAAAGTTTAAATATAATCAAAAAGGGTCAAATAAATTTGGATGTGGTTTTGATAAACTTGGAAATGTTTATATATGTTTTGAAAAACTTTAAATGATCTCGAAAATACTACATAACATATAATGGCCTTTCAATTATCTGTATCATTTTATTACCGCTTGAATTTTTTGAATTCTATACTCAACAAAAAAACAATTGTGGAAACCTTGGATCTGCTATTAATTTCCATAAAACCCTCTCCATAATTTCACGCATTGAATTGTTTTTTGAACTGTAGTCGTACATGTACATTGTAGATTACCTGCTTTAATTATGATCTGATCTAATTCGTAGAGATGAATCCAATGTTTTCAAAATGGCAATGTGTAGTTTGGTCAGCCATGGCCAAAATGGTAAAATAAAAATAATTCATTAGTTTTATAACACTTTTTTTAACCAACAGTTAAAAGTAACCAAACCAAAGGGTTTGAGATATATAAAATGAAATAAAAAAATACGAAATTTGAGGAATAGAAATCTCTAATGAAAGGTTTTTGGCAAGTAGATTTAAATGGTTTTATTTTCTCAATGATCCGAATTTTCAATCATCTGTAGTAACAGTATAAAATTTTCTTTCAATTAATTCAAACTGTATTGTATATATAAACAACCGTTGAGTAATCATTTATTAAAAAAGTGATATATAATTTTAATTATTATTGCTGAAATTTCATACATATATCTCTGTGATAAGTTTTATGACCAGAGAAGTAGAGTCAATCTCATAAGCAAATTTATGTAATTTTATGATTATGATTTTTAGTTTAGTTAGTCATTAGATAATACACCATTTTCTCGGGAGGCCAGGAAACTAATTAAGGGTCATGATAAAATAGTAATATAGAAATTGGTAAGCATGCTTTTGGTCAAAGTCTATATTTTCTATTTCATTGAAAATAAAATAAAACCACTACAAATTACTTGTAATGTTAGACAAACAAAACTATTAGCAATCGGAATTGTGTTATCAAGCCTTTTTAATCTTAGGAATGAGACCTATTTATAAATGTGGGTATGATCACACAAAGACATTATATATTTTTTAACACTCAATGTTTGGTGTTTAGTCTTTGTGGAGGAGTATGAGGGTGAATAATTCAATAAGTGATTAATTGGGCATCCGTTGGATTGGAGGGTCATGTACTCACAAATATTGCAAAAAGGAAATGGCTGAGTAGCCCCAGCTAAGTAAAAAAAAAAAAAGGTGATATCCCAAGAGTTTACTTAGCTTGGCATGCCTAATATTGCTTAATCCACTGAATGTTGTTTAGCCTATTCAAGCAGTTGCTCACCTAACCATCACAATTAATTATGGGCCCCAGTAAGAATGATTGATGAGAAGGAGTTAATTAGCTAGGTGGAAAATGTAGAAAGAAAAATTGTAAAAACCAGTAAAAGAGAATTAACATGCTTCTTTTGCATATTGGTCATAGTATGAGAGCGTACAATGCTCAATATAGAATGAATAATTAGTTGAGTGATTACAATAAATCCTAAACAGGGAAAGATGATAATGCCAAGAGCAGTCTTTAAGGAGCTGGGCAACGCTGGTCTTCAAAATCTGGAATCTGGTTCTTCAAATTTGATGGAATCTTCCTCTCTGGAAGTCAGATGATAAAATAAGAGATAATTTGGACCTACTACTAGCTTGATTGACAACTTGGACCAAAACAAAGATTGAACAGTTAAACAGTTCTTATGGTCCAGTGACCAATATAGGTATCACTTTGGAAGAGGGTGTTTGAGAGTAATTGATTGATTAGTGGCAGTTTGACAATGGACTTCTGGGTTATTTTCAGATTAACTTACCAATGGTGTCCTGAGAAAGACCATTTGATTTGCCTGCACCTTCTTCACGTTTCTTCAAAAGTCCACGCCAGCCTTTTCTTGCTTCAGAAGCGAACCGTTTTCTATTCACCTATAATATTGAAATATCTGCTTTAAAGTATTAAAGCAGTAAAACTTATAATTTTAATGTAATGTAGTTGTACTACACTGATGTTCTGCTTTCTAAACAAGATTTGGAAATACTTCAAAATTGAATATTATGAGCTATTATGGCCAAAGTATAAGAACAACATTGAATTTTGACCAGGATTTATATAAACAAAAAAGTGAAATTTAATTAAATGATATTATTATTACAATTATCTTTTCTATTTCTTTTTCACACTAATGTTAATAGAAATAATTGGAACTGAAGTAGAAAAGGACAACATCATAAAAGACCCAAGGGAAAAAAATAGGAAAAGATCAAGAAAATGAAGAATAAAAAATATTTATAAAGACAAGAGAAAAAAAAAGAAGAATAGGAAAAGATAGAAAAGGAACAAAAGTTTAATAAATTTCAGTATTACACCTAGGAAAACTTCTCAATTGCTTTCAAATCACTAAACCATTACATTTTTCTTTCTTACTGGTTCATAAAAATGTTTGTCTATGACATTGGTCTATGTACTTAGCCCAGTTAACAGAAAAAAGTTGATATGTTGTTTGTGTATTAAGATGCACAATTATAACCATTCATCTAATAATGTGCAGTTGTGGAAGTACAAAACGAACGATGAATAAGTTAAACACAATGATATAAAAGTACATATTCTGGATCATAGCAGTCTGTTTATGCCTCAATGATGTAGGTAGTTTAAATGTTTACATGCCTAAATCCATAGGGAGCTTTAGTTATTTTGTCAGCTATGTCATGATACTTTGTATTTTTTATGAATATTATAGTTAAAAAATATATTACTAGTAGTACTATTTATAGTAGACTAAAGTTATCATCGAGAAGTTAGGAGTATCTTGCTTTGTGAGCAACTCATCGATACAAAGGGTGTGGAACAGAGGTATAATACTATAATGAGCGTGTCTCAATTGTCAATTGTTATGCCCATATAATGTTTTGAAAAGGATCTTCAGAAATAGAGCTGTGGACTAATCATTTGAAATAAGTCAAAAGGTTGAAAGTGGTTTACTTTGTAATTAAATTTATAATTTGAAGCAGTTGAAAATTTAGGAACAAAAATAAATTAGGTATTTTTGTAGTTGACTAGATCATGCAATAGTAATCCTTTCTTAGTTTTAACAGAGTATACAGTATATTTTATTGGATATTATAAGTTATTGCATTGTACAATTTATCAATAGGAATTAAATTGACCTTGTTAAACTATCTTATTTTAATACTAGTTGATGAGTTAACCTTAAACATGCAAATACCAAGGAAGATTTTGGGTGAAAACGTTGCTTAACATGATCTAACGTTTTAAAAGTAATGAGCAACACCTCATTTTTAACAAACTCACCTCATCAAATTTTGTTTAGTATGTGTTATGTGGTTAAATACAACATTGGGAAGCATGAAAAACAAATTAGTCCTGTTGCACTTACTTAGTATTTTTAATTTATGATTAAAGTCACTTTAAAGATAATAATACAAAAAGAATGTTAAAAAACAAAGCTTTGAGAGCCAAAAATAGAAACGACTCCTTCTTCTCTTCCGACATAATCTAATAGTTATATTTTTGTCAGTGTTATGTTTTAGCTCAGTCTATGTTTGAGTTTTATCATGTTGTTCATAAAAAAACCCAACACCCTGAACTGTACTGTACTTGTTTTGGTTTTAAACTATGTTTTTTATTTGTTGATATTAAGAGATTAGTGTGGTTTAAAAAATAACACAAAATACTTTTGGCAAAAAATAATGAGTAATTTTTTTAAAACTATTTAGTAGAAATTGAAAAAAAAATCTCAGGTTGAGTCCCTGGGCTCATATCTTATCTTCATAACCATCTATATTAATAAACAATATTGTTTCTTCACTTTCTTCATTTTGGTCATTTATGTTTCATAAAATAGAATTAAGTTCATAATTTAAGTAACAAAATTTTAGACGCTAAAAATGAAAAACAAAATTCGGGCATTTTCATGTTTTATTTTTTTAATTTCATATGCTGTGTGATTTGGGGAATATTGTAAAGAAAGGAAAATGAAATAAAATTTTTATTAATTTTCTTTTACAATCATTCTGATCCGATGACATATCAATTTTACTGTATGAAACACACCAACTAACAACTTAAACATGACAAAGGCCAACAGTTCTGTGTACTTTGACCTTTGACCATGTGACGAATTTTTCATAAAGGTTTACTCCCAATACTCGTCCCATAAAACGTATTCTACAATAATTAAAAATATAGTGAGACTTTTAATAAATAGTGTTCGGCTACATAGTTAAATTAACTACAATAAATATTAACATATTAATATTACTGCACATTAAAGGACATTTAAGGATTTTTTTTGTGAAAACTATCGTGAGAACAGATCTTAAAAAATCCCAGAAGGAAGAAACCCACTAAAATAACAAGTTCATGCTACAGAAAACTGTTAACACCACATAAGCTTAATAACTATAAAACCTACTAATTTCTAATGACAACCAATACCATTAAAATAAGAGAGAGTACCTTAGGTAGTGTAGATGCTCTTCTTTCTGTCACTGCTGGTGGCCCAGAAGGGCACTTGAGACTGGCTGGCGAAGGAGGAGCACACTTCGGAGATTCCGAAGTTGATCGCAGCCTCTCACCCAGTGTTCGCAGTCGCCTCACAAGACCAGGGGACCTAGTGGCTTCACTTAGTGACCTCTCTTTTCGGCAAGGACATTCTTCATCCGTCAGACTGGCGGGGCCTCTCTCTCGAGACCCCTTTCTTGACCCAGGGTCAGATTTACGCCCGCTACTACTGTAAATATGTGAAAATGGTCTAAGAAAAAGGTAAAAAAGAAATGTTCACTCAGTATCAGATATGTAAAATATTTTTTAAGTTCCATTTAGAAGAAAAAAAATCATTTGGACTTTTATGTAATTTGTGAGAAATAAAAGTTTTATTTCCAATCAAACTTGTAATTTACTAGTAGGGTACAAGACTATAGTGAAAACGGATAGTAGTGCAATTACATTTCTACATAGTTGTAAAAATCCACCCAGTCGTTTGATCAGATGGATTAATTATTTAGGACCTTTAAATATTGATTATATTCACATTCAAGGAAAGCAAAACCAAATCGCTGATTTCATAAGTAGAAACCAAATTGAAAACCCGGAGCGGAGCGATTGGGAAATGATTTTAAATTAAACGAATTACAAGAAGAAAATTTCTACAAAAACATAATCAAAAATCAACAAAATGACTTAAAAATAAAAAGAAAATTTGAAAAAAATAAATAAAATTATAAAATAATCAATGGAATGATACACAAAAAATTAAAGAATAAATTCTATATTGAACTAACAAAAAATGATATGATAAATTTAATAAACATGGTGCATTTACAATTTTGTCATACAGGTGTAATTAAATGTTTAAACATAATTAGAGAAAGATTTTATTGTGTTAATTTAAGAAAGTTTATAAGTAAAACATTAAAAACTTGTCATATTGTCAAATAAATAAATCATCAATTAAATCAATAGTACCGTATCAGCCAATAATTTCTAAAATGAAGCTAGAAATTATATCTATAGATTACTTGGGTCCTTTTATTAATAATAAAAATTATAAATATTTACTAGTGGCAATAGACAATTTCACTAAGTATATTAAAATCTATCCAACAAAAAGAGCAAATATAACAGGTGCAATATCATTGTTAAATAAATTTTTTCAGGAAATAGGCATACCAAATAAATGTCTGAGTGATAACGCCACTTGTTTTACATCAGACAGATGGGGAAAATTTTTAAGCAATAATAAAATAGTTAGAATCCTTACTTCAATAAGACATCCACAAGGAAATATTTCAGAACGGTTTAATCAAGATATTTTAAAATATTTTAGACTTCTCATAAATGAAAACCATAAAGAATGGTTAAGTCAACTTAAAAAGATAGAATCTACAATAAATAGTCTATATCATACAACTACCAATATTACACCAATTTAAGCTTTTTTCGAAGTAGAACCATTACGCTTTTGGTCAGTATACATTGGAGACAATCCAAATACATCACAATTCAATGATCCTGAAGAAATAAATAAATTCATATACGAAAAATTAAATAAAATGGGAGATTTAAATAAAAACAAATATAATAAAAATAAAAAATTTACTGAATTTAAATTACAAGATAAAGTCCTTCTTAAAGCTTTACGCATTCCTAAGGCAGGTATAAAAAATGCAAAACTGTTACCTATTTTTGAAGGGCCATATAAAATTTTTAATCAAGTTGGTAAATCCACTTTCATTGTAGCAGATGATAGAGAAAATATTCGTGGAATGTTCCATGCCATACTATTAAAACCTTATTATGAAAATAATGTCAATCAAGCAATGTAAAGACTTGAAAATTAAAAATTTATTGTAATATAGTTAAATGTTAAAATGTCTGTATGGTACAATTACATATGTAAACATGTAAAATTTTGGTGACACATAATTTGATATTGTAATTTAGTTGTAAGAAAATGCAAATTGTTGAAGTGCTGAAAAAGTGAAAGTAAAATCAAAAGTGAAGTGAAATAAAAATTTTTATCGACAAGCTCAACTAATTTTTAAATCAGAGCGGACCCGAGTGTTGTGATATTTGATGTTTTGAAATCTACGATGTTGCTTTTGATTTGAATTTAGCAGGCATAAAATGGCAGTAACGACCCGTGGATCATGGTTATGAATGTATGGACATTATTTGCTCCCATTGTATAATATTAATATTTGTCATAAATAATATCAATGATTAAAGTCAAATATTTTATTGTATTTGTTAACTTTAAAGTAATAAAAGTTAAAATATATGAGACAACTGGCATTGGAAGAAAGAAGGATAAAAAAATCAAGAAGGCAAAAGACGAGTATAAAAACGACAAGAGAGCGGGAAGCGGCCCTTGTTCGTTTTGATAATCGCAGGAGACACATGGAACACATGTGGACATATGGAAGAACAGTAGTATGAAGAATAATTTTATCCAGAGAAGAAGGATTGAAGAGATGATAGCAGTGGAGGTGTACTGATCGCATGGCACAAACAACAACGAACAAAGAAAAAAGAAAGAATTCGCCGAAGGACGTAAGAATAGTAAATCTGGCCAGTCACAAGTAATATTAAGGTAAATTTTAAGTTTAGTTTTAACATTGTAATTTTGTCACAGATATGCTTATATATAATAAATTAATGAAAAGTTTTGTAAAATCTAATTTTCCTTTTGCCAGAGATTCTTTTTTATTTTAACAGAACCTTTAAAACCTCTTTTAAATTTAAAAAGAAAACAATATAGATAAAAAACATAAAAATATATATATATTGTTGTGATATTAGATATTGTTGAGTTTGTATATAAATATTTAATCCAACCTTGAATCAGGAGGGCGGGTGGAAACAATTGAGAGTGGATGAAGAGAAACAAAAGATAGTATACTGGTTGTTGTGATGATGAAAACACACACCGAATAATTCTCTATCTAGTTATGGGGCCGGCCTAGTGTATAGGTGTCTGGGTCTAGTGATAATGGAAAAACTTTTATAGTATAGTTGTGGTTGTATCATGATGAACACACACAGAATTACTCTCTAGTTTTAGCCGGTTGTAATATAGTTGTTGTTTTATGAGGAGAACTCAGAATTATTCTCTCTCTAGTTTTGGGAACACCCCGTGATACATGTTAGCTGTAAATTGTGTGTCAGAAAAACTTTTAAATTTCTTTTAGTTAGTGGTATTGGACTTAGCAGAACCAAGAAGAGCCATTGAAAGAAAAGAAATGATTTGGTTTGAAAATAATTGATGAGGATAAAAGAAGAAGAAGAACCAAAATTGTTAACAAGTATTTATAAATAATTAATTTAAGTTTTTTTTTTTGTAATTAAATATAATCTTTTGCCAGAATTAATTTTGTTAGAAGAACCTTAAACATCAGTTAATAACTAATAAAATAAAATTACGTTATATTTTAGAAAAGAACATAAATATTTTAATATTTTGCGCCCTACGTGGGGCTGATAACGAAGTAATCTGGCTAAAGGATTGTTTAGATAGTGTCACGAAAATTGTGTTTAAATTTGATATAAAGATTAGGGCTAAAAATTGTATTTGTGATTAAGATTCATATTGATAGAATTCAGTCATGGAAAAAGATAACCAAAGTTTAAATTATGATACGTAGATAAGGAGGAGAATAAGATGGACAATATGTTAAAATTAATGGTAGAAAATTTTAAACAAATTAAAGAAGAAAATAAACAAAATAATTTAAAACTTGAAACAAATTTATTATTACAATTAAAACAAGAAAGTGAAAAAAATAATTTAAAACTTGAAAAAAATTTACTAGAATTATCTAATAAAATCGATAAATTGGCGGATAAAAATAATGAAATTTTTTTAAAAATTGACGATAAATGTGAAAGAATTGAACAACAGTTACAAAATTCTTTCAATGATTTAAATGTAAAACTGGTTGAAAAAACACATATTTTAGAAACGTATTTAAAACCGGAACTGAAAAATCAGAAAAATGATTTTAAAGAAGTTAACTTAGAAACCGAAAATAAAGTCCTAGATCTTGAACAAAATTTAATTAAAAATGATTTGGATACAAATAAAAAAGAAAATAATGATAAAAGTAATAAAAAGGAGAAGGAAATGGAGGATATAAAAAGTATAATGGAACAAAATAAAATTAAAATAATGAGTAACACTAGTGAAATTAAATCGGTAATTAATCGTGATATAATACGAGTAATTAATAATCATAATAAGTTAGAGGTTCAACAATTTAAAAATTCTGACTCAGTAAAAACCTTAAGTAAATTTAAAAATACAATAGATAAATTTTTGTTGAATTGAAAAATATATAATTAAAATATATACAAATAATAAATATTTGAATAATATATATATAATTAATAATGACATTCCTTTTTGGTAAAACTAAAAAAAAAGTGTTTTATTTAAAATAGATAATAAAATATTATTATTCTCCTTACCTGGTACTCTCTGTAGATATTTTGAATTTAAGAGTTTTTTCACTGACTGCGACTTCTGTTACTGTTTCTTCTTCATCTGTACTACCTTCTCCAAAAGCACCTCCTTCTTCTTCTTCAAGGTCAGGATGCTATAATAATTTTTATAATTTAGTAAGATATATGAATATAACAAGTTGTTAGAAAATGATTGTCCAATTTTTCTAATTATGAAAATAAATTAATATTATTTGAATAATAAATGAGGAAAATATGGTAAATGATTAGTAATAAGCATGTTTGCATTATTTTACTGTCAACTGTTGTAGGAAGAAATTAATACAGTTGTTTTTAAGAATTGGAAGAGTGAGTTGAGTGTAAGTTGTTGAAGACGCAGTGTGCAGTTGTTAGGCGTCGAAAATACAATTCTTAGTGATTAGCAGTTAAAAGCAGAAGTTTTAAGAATATAGATAAGTAGTAGATAATTAACAGTTGCCAGTAGTTAAGAAAGAAAAGTCCAGCAAGTCTGCTGTTAAAGATTAAGATAGAAAAAGAAGATAGTTTGTATGCGATGAATTGATGATACAGCCTAGTAATTATACATATGGTACTGAAGAGAGAAGCCGTCAATCAAGCAAAAAGACAGTAAAGTATAATTTAAGTATGTAAATATTCATTATATTTTCAAATAAGAGTTAAACCTGAATTTTTGAAATTATGTTGTCTATTTGAAAATACTAGGGTAATTATTTTTTTTTTAATATAAAATTTCAGTATATAATAAATTTAATTGACATTTAAGTATTCAATTCCGAAGTATGGGGTTATGTAAAGTGCATTGGTCAGCATAATCGGAGTTTGTTGGTTTGTACTGGTTTTTATTTAAATTTCTATCATGTAGACATATTTCTAATCAATGTAAACAAGTCATATTGATAATAAGTTATGTCACTAACAACCAGTTAATAAAGAAGTTAATATTTCAATAATTAATTTACTTGATTTTGGTTTATTCTAATATGCATTGATAAATATAAATCTTTTTTTACTATCTATTGTTTCAATATTGATATTTGATCTCAATAATCTAATAGATCTTTGGAGTACAAATCAACTTCCTAATTTTTAGAGTAAACTAACAAAAAACGTTAAAATTTTCAATAGATGAAAAGTGCCTAGAAGTTGAAATACCTTTTAAAATAATTTTTTAAAACTTTAACTTAATTTAATATGAATTTAATTTATAACAATCGATTATGTACTGTAACCGCATTGTAACCTCACAGCCCGCAGTATGTTATCAGCTGTCAGCTTAGATAGTGTTTGTGTGTAAAAGGTTCGTAACAGTCAATGTTTCGCTTTTGCTAAGGTGATTTAGTTTAGACATGCGTCGACGAGCTGGTGTAGGAGCTATTCAGAAGCAGAAATTAGAACAGGAGCGGTACAAAGATAAAGGAAATGAAATACAAGAAAACCAATTCGACTTAATGACCAAACAGTTGGAAGTGTTTAGAGACAATTTAGAAGAATTTGCATCCAAGTATCGCCATGAAATTAAAAAGAGCTCTGCTTTTCGTCGTCAGTTCCAAGAGATGTGTGCTTCAATAGGTGTGGACCCACTTGCATCAAATAAGGGATTTTGGTCTGTATTAAATATAGGTGATTTTTACTATGAACTAAGTGTTCAGATTGTAGAGGTTTGCCTGGCAACCACTGTTAGCAATGGTGGGTTGATATTTCTTGATGAGTTAAGAGAAAGAGTGATAAAGTCGAGAGGCAAGAGACAATCGCAAGATATAAGTAATGATGACGTTTTAAGAGCTGCAAAGAAATTGTCAATTTTCGGAAATGGTTTTAAAGTGATACAGTTAGGTAAAGGTAAATATTTAGTACAATCTGTCCCGGGTGAACTTAGCATGGATCAAAGTGTTGTTTTGCAAAAGACTTCAAACTGGGGAAAAAGTTATATCACTACTTCAGAACTGATAACTAATCTTAAGTGGGAACAGCATCGAGCTAAAAAGGTTCTTGAATTATTAGTTCAGGAAGGAATCGCATGGATTGATAAGCAAGCTGAGAACGAGTACTATTATTGGTTTCCGAGCTTTTTTACTGAAACAATTCATTCCTCTAGCATTGGTGAAGAGGGCCTTTCGTTACACTGAATTTAGAACTGTATTATATATTCATTAAATGTATATATATTTGTAATTCTGTTGTTATTGTTTATGTAAAATAATTCTTATATTAAAGTTAATAACGAACTAGTATTGTTACTTTTCCCCTTTTTTTAGTTCAGAAATCTTGTTTAATCTGATTCTTATTGACATGATTTAGTTATCAGATATCTTTTACATCATTTGTTATTTTTATAGACATAAAGTTTGATATGAAACCCTTCGCTGATAAACCTATATCTCTCTTATAGTATGCAACAGGTAATGTTAACTGTAGATATGAAAGTGCAATTTGTAGATCAAATAAGAATGGGAAATATTTATCCGGATTCTTTGATGCTGAGTTCATGTTTCAGATTTTCTAGCTCTGTATGTCACATAAGGGATACAATCTATATTATGGGTTTCTGTATTATGTTGCTCTTTTCTTTTAAGATCATTAAATTTTTGGTTTTATTTTTATACTTTTTTTTTTTTATTAAATTCAGAGTTGAAGTGTATATTTATGTGAATTGTATATAATGGATTTCATGGACAACATTTAATATGATCTTTTTCTCTTTGATTATGACCTACTTTTCACCACTCTTTCTGACAGAACCTATTTTCACACAAGTATTCTACTAATTGACACCCATATGTTCTCTACTTACAAAGAACTTATCACATCCTGAAATGTTATTGTTTTTTTTCTATAAAGGATTTAAAACTATAATTTAGTGTTAATCCTTTAAGATTTCTACTTTGCCTTCTTTTTACTAGAGTCCACTGGATAGATGAATGAGAAGAATGAATTAAAAAATTTTTTTTAAAAATGTAAATCGATTCTTCCCCAGTATTAATTATCATTCTATCATACTTTAAAACCCTAGCAATCCTTCTTTCATAACAATTGAAATTTTCTAGTGAGAATATTTTCTTTCAACTTTAGTGTATTATATTTCTCCTCCATTACTCTCAACTTTTAAGTATTATTAATTTCATAACTTGAACCTGATAATTCTACTCCTCTTATTAGTTTAGTTTGTACTAATTTTGGGTTCTTTCACTGACATTCATGGGTATTCTTTAAATCTCAAAAATGTTACGCAATTTATTAGTTTAATGAATATAATATGTAGTGTAATATTTTGTGTAATTTACTAATATAAAAAAAAATAATGTAACTTTTAAGCTGGCCTGTAGATTCTGCCATTTTGGAAATATGATTTATGAGGTGATATGATGGTATGAGAAGATACTAGCTAATAGAAAGAAATGATATAAGAAGTGCATGCAGATATGATGAATGAGGGCCCTCACATCTAATATGTTTGACCATCCGCAAACTGCAACAGACCATCATCAACAGCTCTCTCCTCAAGCAAATTGAAACGACTCACAACTGCTCCTTTTAAAGCATCTCTTAACAACTGACTCTCGGTTCCCTTCTCACCTGGTTCACATTGATAGGTGTCCCCTCTATTGTTCCATTCACTTCAATCAACATTTCTCCTGCATAAGTAATTGTAGGTAGCACTGAACGTCATACATAATCACATTTTTATATTTATTAGTCCGGACTTAAACCTCTTAATGTTCGCAACATAGGCTCAGTTTTGACAAATGATTTGATTTTGGACCTCTTCATTGAGTTTATTCTCATTATTAATGCTGCTTCCCGGATATTTAAATTCTTGAAATGAGTTCTGGTAACTATTTGCAGTTCCCCATTAAATGTCATGCCGATTTGTCTACTTAATTTCCAGTACAGACATTTTTGAATTCAGAAATCTTTCAATGTGAACAAGAGCTTCATTCTGCGAATACTGTTAGGCATGGCAGAAGTCAGTATATAATAAATGGATTTGTGTTATTCTTTCTTTTTTTCTAAACAAACAGATTTTAGTCATGCAGATTTATTTTTCTAGAGATGTTCCAATCTCTGAAGTAATGCACACCTCTGCTCGTTCATTATAAATATTTTATAAAGGAAGACAGGGGCCTAACCAAGGAATTTTAAGTTTTGGGGAGGGGGGATAATATATTTTTTGAGAAAGAGATTGAAAATAAATAAATTATAATCGAATAAATACCCTTTTTTAATTTCTTTAAGGGGGTAGGTTTGGGTGGGAGATTTGATTATATTACCTAGGAGGAGACTTTAACATGAATAAATTATTAACAATTAAACATTCATAAAATAATAAAGGCATTTAAAACCAATTAGACTTACAAGTATTATGAACTTTCGTAGCTTTAATTATTTTTCAAGAGTTTTGGGAGGATATCTGTTCAATAAGAGATGATGGGCCTCCATTCTTAGAGCTGTTACACTCAAATTAACCTTATACCATTGTCTAAAACACACCTCATGAGATGAATTGAACTAATAAATTATCATGGAATAAGTTGATATAATTGGGACTATTAACTACTTTCTAGTAGGGTTGAGAGATACTAGCCTAGCACCACCTACCACCTTTGTGTATGGTGTGCTCTGGGATTAATTAATTTTGACAGATAGGTTCTACTTTCATTCAGCTATTGGGTACTCTTATTTCGTATGTTTGTCTGTATGCTCTACAATAGGGGTTGACTTTAGCATTTTACAGGTATATTTCAAAAGTAAAAATAATCTGATTGGTTTAAATACAATTACGGTAAATAAAACTGAACGTGACAACATCGGAACCTTTCTGCTAACTTTTAACATTTCTCGAGTTTCAGCTCAGATGCTTTTTAAGTTTCAAAGTTCTGATTTTCTTTGCCATGGTTGAGGGTGTTTTAATATGGTAAGACAAAAATAATTAAAAAAAAAAAAATTATGCAAGCTAGCAAGAGAAATCGAGTATTTAATAAGTTCAAACAGGTTTTTACAAGTCATTATTTTACCTATGTACATTTTTTTTATTTGGTGAAAATGTGATTATTATTAGTCAAAATCAAGATCGTTTATAAAATAAAACAAAGTATTTTCAGTTTTCTAAGAAACAAACCTTGATTCCGGTAAGCATCCCTTGTATTGTTTCCTCACTTTCTTTAAGTCCTTTGTTTATAAAATTACTATTTGCTTATCCAGCTGTAATAATTGTGATTTAATACCAAACTCCACTCACTCAATACTTACCGTTCTATTCATATAATACACCCATACAAAATCTGCTCAGGAGCCCCTATGCCCGCGAGGATTCCCTCAGTGAGGGAACAGGCAAGAAATGAGGGGCAACGAAGCTTCCCCCGGCAAAGTCTCCCACCCTATAGTTGAGTCTAGTTTCAAAACCAGCTCGATCCATTTTCAGGAGAGGCCAAAAACAAACAACTTAACGGGTGGAGCTGGTTACCACCAGAAATGCTCTAGGAGGTTATAGGATAAGCCTAATACTTTAAAAAAGTTAGTTTTGAAAAAAAGTGGAGATGTTGTTTTTGGCACTAAACGCCTCAGTTATAGTTTTAGTACTTCAACTAAAATGTTGGAGCTAATGTTTAAAACTGCTTACCTGCGAGAAGGAAATGCTTGGCTTCCGGACACTATAGCTGGACTGTGATTTCAACACATGCTTGGTTGGGGATGGAGGACCAACATCACCAGCCAGAGATCCTTTGTGGTGAGCCTCATTGAGACGTCGGTAGTGTTCTAAAGCTGACCTAACAGGATCTACCATCATAACCTGCAATCAAACCAATTCTACTCTAACAATATATTTATTTATAATCATAATAATGCGTCTAACTAGTGTATCCTGATCCGAAACCAGTCTGCAAAAAGAAGTTACTCTTCTTCTATCTAGAAACATGTCTTGAGAATAAAACGCCTACTGAGCAAAAAAAACAATACAGTTCCTCTGCTAACTAACATTGCCACTGCAGACCAGATGACTTTAAAAAATCTTCCCAAAATATCAAACAGTGCAAAAATTGTGCGAATGTACATATAGAGTCTGAATTGGGTAAACCATCAAGACGGTTGACCCCTAAGTTTTCTACTAAGTTGTAACCGTGTCAAATCAAGTGTTACATTTTCACTCGCTTAATAGATTTGGTAATTCTCTGATAGCTAGGACAGGTAAATCGCAACTCTTTAAGTTTAATACCAAAAACAAATTGTTCCATGTGAAAATTCGAACTCACTGACTCCAATAGCTTTGATAGTCAAAGATTGATAGCAAACTGTTTTTGTTATCGGCATTATAATCCTTACAATTAACAGTTCAAGTTAAGTAAATCTTGCGTAACATTCTTGACCCTTAGGTAATTAAGATAGTGTTATTAAAATCTACTCTAATAGACTGTCATTACAAAATGGGTGAAACGCTGACTTGTTTGAATACGCATTAATAAATATATAAATACTGCATACCCTTAAGGCATTTGATTTG
Source organism: Acanthosoma haemorrhoidale (assembly GCA_930367205.1). Lineage (NCBI taxonomy): Eukaryota > Metazoa > Arthropoda > Insecta > Hemiptera > Acanthosomatidae > Acanthosoma > Acanthosoma haemorrhoidale. Next base: position 116,305,161 of record OV884011.1, on the reverse strand, counting down.
GGAACATATTTTGAAATTTCCCATGGCATTAAAATAAAATTTTCATATGTTGTGGCCACCTCTTGATTATGAATAATTAATATTTCCCCTCTTCTCAAATCATATTATACCGTCTATGTTTCCATATTTGTTGTTAATAAAGATTATGACGTCAGTGAGAGTAGGGGGAGGATCTAGTGGAGTGTGGGCCCATCCCCACTTCCTCTAGCCGCCTGGTGAGGGCCCATCCCCTCCAGGGGGAGCCGGCTATATAAACCGTGCGTCCTCAGACAGAGGGCATAACGAACTTGGAAACTTGGAACACTACTCTCTCCTCTCTCTCTGCACTGGCGTTTGCTGCTCTACTGAAACCACGGTCTTTTCATTCAGCTACCTCTGCATCTCACTCTCCTAACCTCGCTATGTTTTAGTCCGGCGTTGTCAGACCCCACACCTTCCTAGTGGGAATCTCTGCCTTCGTCTCGCTAAAACTAGCACCTCCTTGGGAAAGAGCTCTTCTCCCTCGCGGACGACGGTTGCCGTGGCCCTGCAAATTTACCTAGCAGTGTCTCCCCTGGCAATCCAGTCTGCCTCTCTCCGGTTCACACTCGCCTTTGGGATCCGGACGGTTTTCGCCTACCCTTAGATACCGAGTGTGAATTCGTGGGCATTCCAAGACCACATAAAGTACCTATAAACCTACCCTGTACCTCTTCTCCTGAACATAGTCTACTATCGGGGCACACGCCTTCTAAAGATCTTATGGAGTCAGATCAAAGAGAATTAAAGCTGCCCGCCGACTAGGTTGGCAGACAGGGTGAAATACCATATGTCCACCCGCTCTATCTCTTTCTAGGAACTTACTAAGATCGACCGAACTTTAGATGGCCAGAGCCGTCGAACCTCGGCGACATAGAAGCTACAACCGTAGCTATCGCATTCTAAAAATGGCTGGTTAACAACCTTAGAACGAATATCATCTCTTCGAAGTGCCTCGAGTTCATCTCTTTCTGGGCGCTCGCCGTTCGGCGGCTAAGAGGTTGTAGTGACTCTAGCCCGCGGCGGGCGTCTCTTCCCCACTTTGGGGATACTCAGTTAACCTGAGCCCGACAACTGGTGACCTCGACGTGATCTGAAGAGTGTAACAGACTCTATACCAGTACACAAAATAAATTAAAATCAACGCCATGGTTCAAGTATAAAAGAAGGCTCAGTGCAGTGAAGATCACTTTTCCCTGTGAGTTACTGTTCAATTAAATAGCCGACAAGTATGTTCAAAAGCCGAGTAAGCATAATCTCAACCACTTCTCAAAGCAAGACGACCGATGACTCCTCAAGATCAATTCGCCAACGCAGGAAGAGACTGTAACAAAACAGCGTTGAGTATGTACCATTCCGAGAGATTAGATTACCGGCACCGACTGGTATCTGCACTTCCTAGACGGCTGGAAGAGGATAAACGCGTGCCTTTGACATCAGCATTGAAAGAATAAGAACACATGTTGTAACAAAACGAGGAAGGTTATCTCGTATGTGTGTAAGCTTGGATTGAGTATACTGAGAGACCTGTGAGAAATAGTGAGTGACCTAAAGGAGGAAAGATAGACGGAGCTTAGGAAAGGACTGTATTAAAGGTAACTCAAGCAAATTCACTTGGTGTGGGGGACATTAATCCCCGTGGGAGCTTAGGACATTCAATTATTATATCAATATACAATGAGTATCATCTGTTATAGAAATTGTTTAAAATGAGTTATTAACTTTAATAAACCAGTAGTTTTGGCGTAGAAAAAGGAGTTTATGTATCGTTTTTATTTGTATCTTTCCCAACCAATTCACCCGGTTATAAATTGGTGCAGGCTAGCTGATAAGTCTTCCATAATTCTTTCCAGGTTCCTAACTTCCCGTTCCCTGATTTCTCAACCTCTTCCAAAGGAAAAATTTCCTATTTCCCGGTAGGTACGGGGGTGTTCAGTGGTGTCAGGTGTGGGGTGGTTGCAATAAAACCACAAATTAAATTTACGCTCCAAAATGGCTACAGAAGAGTTAAAAAGGAAGCTGGAAGAGACGCTGGTTAGGAATGACGAATTTAAATTAAAAGAGACCGAGCTTCAACAAAAGATTGAAGAGCTGCAGGCTCAGCTGGCGAGTGAAACGAAACCGGTCATTAAACCGAATCGAAAAGACCTATCCTTGCAGTCATTAGTTAAGCCTTGGGGGGGGGGGGGGCGAGGCCACAGCCAGGCCGGTGGAGGAGTTTTTAGAATACCTGGCGGAAGTAGCGGATTGCGGGTCATGGGATGATGTAGACAGAGTACGGATATGCCGGTTAAAGCTACAGGGCCAAGCGGCTACGTTCGTCCGAGGGACGGAGGAACTAAAAGGGGGGGGGGGTGACGTTCGGGGATCTCTGCAAATCCTTAAAAGAGTGATTTGGTGACCCCAACACGTTCGAGTATTATGAAAGGGTGCTGCAAGATATGAGCCAACATTCTAAGGAGAAAATACAGGAGTTCGCAGACAGATGCATTGTGGTGGGCGGAAAAATGAGCAGACCGGCCCTGAGTGTGGAAGAGAAGGTATGGTGGACAAATGAGGTGGACCGAAAGGTGTTAGAGACGTTCAAACGGGGTCTGCTGGGGGAAGTTGGCAAACAAGTCCTGTTCGGCCGGCCAAGGACGTTAAAGGAAGCTGTGCGAATGGCTTTAGAGTTAGAACAAGCTCTGCAAGAGCATCAGGGAGGGAAGCAGGTATATGCGGTACGGGAACCAGAGGTGGATTCAGCCGGAAAGCAACGAGAAGCGCAAAGCCCGGCGTGTGTATGCGCGGCGTACCGACAGCCAAATAACCGAGGAAGAGAAGGCGAGACCCAACCGACATTGGCAGAAATACAATGCTATCGTTGTGCCAAAAAGGGGCACATAGCAAGGAATTGTCCTGGCCAACGAAGCCTGCCTCCAAAGACTGGACGAACTGGACGAAGGCCGGACGGCCCTAGGGTTTGCTACCGTTGTGGGCAACCAGGACACTACTCGTCCCATTGCAAATCGCCCGCTGTGAAAGAGAGTGACCCAAAAGGCCTAGGTCTTTCCCAAAAACCCGGGACGGACCGTTGTTGAACAACAAGGGTGGCCAGTGGCTATTGCCGACTATAACGTGGCAAGGGGGAGACGGGTTGAGTCTGGAAATAGAATTATCGGGGTGGATACGGCGGTTGCTAGTCGACACGGGAGCCCAGATTTCCGTACTCAAGGAGGCAATACCGGGCGTGAGGATAGCACAATCGGAAGTAAGGGCCAGAGGGGTGACCGGTCAGTCACTACAGATATTGGGCGAACAACAGCTAACGTGCCGGGTAGAGAGTATCAGGAAATAGAGCATACCTTCACAATCGCTGCCTTGGACACATCCTTCGATGGGCTACTAGGGCTAGACTTGATGAAGAAACTAGCGATACAATTAAATACAGAGACTATGGCGGTACGGATCGGTGAACGAGCGAAAATTAGGTGCGTAGGCCACGAGCGAACGGAGGCGCATGGGGTTACGCAGAAAGCAGGCCCTCAGGCAGAGATCATAATCTCAAGGGAGAACGCTGATAGTATAAATAGGGAAGAAGAAGGCGACGAAGAAGGGCGAAGCACTCCCAAGCGACGAAAGGGGAGACCGAACCGAAGGAAAGAGTACCGGAGGGACCAAGGAACTACGGAGCGAGAGCCGGATCCGGGAGAGCCAGGGGAATGCCGAGTAAAAGCCGCGAAAAGATATGTGATTCCAAAGTACGCGGAAGCAATTGTAGCAGGGGTAGTGGACTTGGTAGATGATGAAGAAGTAATCATAGAACCCGAGGTTCAACCACAAAAGGGACTGAGAACCGGCAGAGTAGTGGACAGAGTGAGCGACGGAAGAGTGAAAATTAGAGTAGTGACTCTAGCAGGGGAGCGAATTGTAATCGACCGGGGGGAAACGCTAGGAATGGCAACGAGGGCTCAGGTAAACGACCAGGTTGGGACGGTGGTAGGAGCGGTAAAGCAACAGCAGGGGGAAGCCTATGAGAAGCGTAATTGGGACAAGGAACTCGGCCACTTGCAGCCATGCGACCACGAGATGATCGAGGAAGTGCTTAACCAGTATGGGACACTGTTCGATCCGCCGGACGAGAGAGGATGCACCCTGGGAGTGGAACACACGATCGAGACAGGCGAGGCAGTGCCGGTGGCAAAAAGACCATACCCAGTACCCTTCCACCAGAGGCCAGTTGTGAAACAGCATATACAGGAAATGCTGGACAACGGCGTGATCCAACCGTCGTCCAGCCCGTGGTCGGCACCCATTATACTGGTCAAGAAGAAATCAGAAAACGGGGAAACCAAGTTTCGGTTTTGCACTGATTTTCGGGGTCTTAACGCGGTCACCAAGGTGGAAGTGGTACCCGCTACCACTGATCCAGGAGACGTTAGAACAGTTGGGGAGGAGTCGTTATTTCACGACTATCGACTTAGCCAGTGGGTACCACCAGATATCCGTAGCAGAGAAAGACCGGGAAAAAACGGCATTCACTACTGGCGACGGCCATTATGAATATAGAAGGATGGCCTTTGGGCTGGCGGGGGCGCCCGCGACCTTTCAGAAGCAGATGGATTGCCTGTTAAGCAGGAGAAAGGGAGTGGAATGCTATGTGTATCTCGACGATGTAATCGTGTACAGCGCGACAATCGAGGAGCAGGCACAGAGGATAGGGAACGTGTTAAGGAAATTACAAGAGGCAAACTTGAAAATTAACCGAGAAAAGTGTCGATTCGTGCGAAAGGAAGTTGCCTACCTGGGCCACTTAGTAAGCGAGGACGGAGTAAGGATGGACCCGGCAAAGGTAGAGGCCGTGAAGAGTTATCCCAGACCAAGGAATGTGAAGGAGGTAAGATCGTTCCTTGGGCTGGCGGGGTATTACCGACGGTTTGTGGATAAGTTCGCAGAGATTGCGCAACCAATTACGGTACTCACTAAAAAGAATGCCATATACAAGTGGACGCAAGAAGTGGAAGATGCGTTCAACGAATTGAAGACGAACTTAATGTCAAATCGTGTCCTGATATACCCGGACTTTCGGGATCCGTTCATCTTAGCAACCGACGCTTCCTCGATCGCCCTTGGAGCAGTGCTGTCGCAGGTCCGCGACGGGGTAGAAAGACCGATATGTTACGCCAGCCGGCAGTTGAGAGGATCGGAAAGGAACTACTCAGCCACGGAACTGGAGTTATTGGCGGTGATATGGGCCACCCGACAGTTCAGGTGTTATCTACTGGGACGAGAGTTCAAGTTAATAACAGATCACTCGGCCCTGAGATGGATGTTGAGCTTAAGGGAACCCTCATCCAGGTTGATGCGGTGGACCTTGAGACTCCAAGAGTTTAACTACGAGGTAGAACATAAGGTGGGTAAAAAGCATACCAATGCAGATGCCTTGAGTAGGGCGGTACGAGGTGTAAGGATGAAGACCCCGGGTTTCAGCGAGGTACGATTGCGGGCAGCGCAACAAAAGAACGCCTGGTGCAAGGCCGTTGCACAACAGCCAGACCAGGGGACCAAAGATGTGAGGGGGATGTTATACTGGACCAACGGCAGCCCCGACGTGGGAACTTGGAAGTTGGCTGTACCGGAGGAGTTAAGAGAAGCCGTAATGCGGCAGTGTCATGAGGCCCGGTGGGCTGGACATCCGGGTATTGAGAGAACGACGTTGTTGGTAAAGGAGGGATTTTACTGGCCAAACATAAATACGGATATAAAAGAGTTCGTAACCCAGTGTGACAGCTGCCAGCGAAGGAAGTCTCCAATGGGCTTGAAAGTTCCACTGGAAGCTCCTTTCTTCCCTACCCGACCATTCGAGCAAATCTCGATGGATATTGTTGGTCCCCTACCAAGAAACGGACGCGGGTATAAATACATGCTAACCATGATCGATAATTTCACTAGGTATGCCGAGGCCATTCCCCTGAAAGAGATTACGGCAGAAGAAACGGCCAGGGCTTTCGTGGAAGGAGTAGTGACTCGGCATGGAGCCCCGGAGAGGCTGGTAACGGATCAAGGAAGGAATTTCAGATCTTCCTTGATGAAGAACACGTGTAGGTTGCTGGGAACCAACAAGATACAGACCACTCCATACCACCCAGAAGGAAATGGAATGGTGGAGAGGTTGCAGCGGACGCTAGCGGAGGCGGTTGCTCATTACGTGCGACAAGATGGACGGGATTGGGATCGTTGGGTACCTTACGCGTTGATGGCCTATCGGGCTATTCCTCACTCGTCAACAGGATACTCGCCGAATTACCTCTTGTATGGGCGAGAAGTGCAGACACCGATGGAATGTAAAATCACGCCAGTGGATGGGGAAGCCCCAGTAGAAGAGTCGGTAATACGGCTTCAAGAAAGGCTGAATCAGGCCTATGAGGAGGCATCCCAAAGGATGGAGAAGGCCTGGGCCCGTCGGACAGCGCAATGCAACAAGGCGCGGAAACCCAGGGAATTGAAGGTGGGAGAGTATACTTTTCTGCATGTGCCGGTGATCAAACCGGGACATTGCAAGAAGTTCCATCGGCCATGGACCGGACCATATGAGGTGATCAAAAAGATTTCTCCGGTCACGTACAAGCTGCAATTACAATTTGGACGGCAGTTGGTTGTCCACATCAACCGTCTGAAACCGGCGGTAGGTAATTACCTAGAGGAAGAGGAGAGCGACGAGGAGAATGAACTGGAAGAACGATGGACTCCAGAAATGGAGGAGGTCAGTGAGGAAGAGACAGAGCCTTGGGAGGAATATAGCTACGAAGACGGGGACGACGAAGTGGAGGAAAGGGAGGAAGGTGCCGAAGTAGAGGCGTTACCCGGACCCAGTAAGGAAAGGGTGACCGCAACGCCACCCTCGTTAAGAAGATCACCGGGTATCCCCGACTGGGTTACTCCCCCGTGGATGCGGGAAAATACCGACGATCCCAGTAGCCTAGAGCCAATAGGAAGGGCTGGGGAAATGACTCCCAGAACCAGTTCAGGAGAAGATGGAGAGGACGACTCGGGTGGTAGCCAAGTGGACAACCCACGAGACGCCACTTGGGCCCCCGTAGGGGGTGAACCCTTGGTAGCTCCACGTTCCCCTATATTCTTGAGACCCAAGTAGACTGGTGGTTTCTTTACACTAACCTGTCTTTATCCTTAACGTCCAAGCTCTACGGTGCGACGGGTGAAAGAGTGGCCCCTATGGTCCACTCTTTTTGTAAGGGGGAGGTGGTGTAACAAAACAGCGTTGAGTATGTACCATTCCGAGAGATTAGATTACCGGCACCGACGGGTATCTGCACTTCCTAGACAGCTGGAAGAGGATAAACGCGTGCCTTTGACATCAGCATTGAAAGAATAAGAACACATGTTGTAACAAAACGAGGAAGGTTATCTCGTATGTGTGTAAGCTTGGATTGAATATACTGAGATACCTGTGAGAAATAGTGAGTGACCTAAAGGAGGAAAGATAGACGGAGCTTAGGAAAGGACTGTATTAAAGGTAACTCAAGCAAATTCACTTGGTGTGGGGGACATTAATCCCCGTGGGAGCTTAGGACATTCAATTATTATATCAATATACAATGAGTATCATCTGTTATAGAAATTGTTTAAAATGAGTTATTAACTTTAATAAACCAGTAGTTTTGGCGTAGAAAAAGGAGTTTATGTATCGTTTTTATTTGTATCTTTCCCAACCAATTCACCCGGTTATAAATTGGTGCAGGCTAGCTGATAAGTCTTCCATAATTCTTTCCAGGTTCCTAACTTCCCGTTCCCTGATTTCTCAACCTCTTCCAAAGGAAAAATTTCCTATTTCCCGGTAGGTACGGGGGTGTTACAAGACAATACATCTACTTGGACTTCATGGGACCGTTGCCACCGCCTAAGAAGATGCGATAGGAACTTACTAAGATCAACCGAACTTTAAGTGGCCAGAGCCGTCGAACCTCAGTGACAGAAGCTACAACCGTAGCTATCGCATTCTAAAAATGGCTGGTTAATAACCTTAGAACGACTATCATCTCTTGGAAGTGCCTTGAGTTCATCTCTTTCTGGGCGCTCGCCGGACGGCGGCTAAGAGGTTGTAGTGACCCTAGCCCGCGGCGGGCGTCTCCCCCCCCCCTCCCCACTTTGGGGATACTCAGTTAACCTGAGCCCGACACCATATTATAAATTAAAATGCAACAAATGATAAAATATTTTTTCATGTTCATAAAAAAGGGCTGCTGTCTTTGTGACGTCAGAAGACACATAAGTCAGATTGTCGGTTCCTTAGAGCATTCATTTAGCTAGTAAGCTCTCAGCTTGTTACCATATATATATTTGTACATTTGTGTGTTATCCCAAATAAAGTTTCTTTTTTGAGTTATTGAGCTACAGAAATATATTTTTCCCCCGAACTTGGACCGGGTTAGACTGCATTGAGGATATCTTGACCGTTCTAGTCATATTCTTCTTCAGGACAACAGGGAAGGCTCCGCCACTGAACCACTCAGATACTTCGGACTAGCAGATGAACCTCTTACTTGAATAAGAAGACACCGTTCACGAGGCTCATCGCAGGTACTCTAAGAGTTTCACACCGTCTGATCAATCATTATTATATCTAAGCTCTTTAAGAACGCCTTATTTGAATACTTGAGGTATAATCATTTTTGTACTAATTATATGGGGAAAAGTGGCGTTTGGATTAACCAAATATGAGAATTGAAAATACAAACAGTGAAATTAAGTACTCTATGACTAAAGAAGACTACAGACATTTGCCTTATTATAATGAAAAACCTGACGATTTAATATTTTCTATCATTAACGTAAGAGAAATGTATAAAAATGTAAAGCGCTCCTAATAATACTCTTATTATATTATTAACTGTTGTAAAATCTAGACTTACCGAACAAGCTAGGGATTGCTTATTAACGAATAAATTTAACCACACCGAAGATCTCTTAAATTATTTAACCCAGTAGTTCAAAAACGCACGTACAGTAGAACAATTAAAACGATAATTGATGCAAACGTACCCACTCAAAAACGAACATCCAGTAGAATTTATAAATCGTAGGGCTAAAATAAGATCGTTAATATTTTCAAGTATACAGATAGACGAGAATGTAAGTGACAAACATAGTTTAATGAACTATGAGGATAGGGAAATAAATTACCACATATTAGGAAATCTACACTCCCAATTAGGAGACTTTCTAGCACACATGGTACTTAAAAATATCGATAATATTTATATATAAGAAAAGATACGAGACCACTTCACACAACCCCTAGGCTAAATAACTTCGAACAAAGACGGTATCACACTTATTAACAAAATGACTATCACAGACAAAGCCAACATCAATATAACAATAGGCGCAGTCGATTTGATAACCGATTTTCTTATGGCAACAAACCCTAAGCGTGGGATGAAAAACCAAATTGGCGAGAGAAAGATCAGGCGGATGATAGTAACTTCCCTTCAAGACCATTTAACCCCACTCAAAAAATACCGTTTCAATGAGAACTGCTAGAAGTAACAACGAGCATCATTTAGAAGACGAAAACCACCAATTAAAAAAATAGATTTGCTGAATTAGAAGAAAGATTTGAAATTTTTTTTAGACTTAGACAGGCCCGAAGCCAAATGAATTATCACATTTCACCGATTTAAAAGGACAGACATGGCTAGTTCATACAGACTCAGAGATAAATTATATAACACCAAGTATATAACACCACTGTACCCGACCGAACAGAAATATCCTCGGAAGAACTTATTGCGAACACGCCAGCCGGTTGCAAATAAGGACATGGAGCGATCTTCATTGACTTAGCACCCCTTCTAGGACTGTCACATAAATTATTAGTGAAGTTTAAAATATTTGATTTTAGCAACCGTTACAATATGTTACTCGGTATTGAAACTATGAAAAAAAATAGGAATGAGGATAAACTTAGATAAAAATGAATTTATCTAATATAAAGACACTCTTTATTAGAAATAATAATCAAAGAACAGTTTGTACAAAAATATCACGAAAGATTAAAAATAGTATACGAAAAAGCCAAACAAAATATTGAAAGAGAAAAAGAAATTAGGACAAACAAATTAAATAAAAATCTAGAAGACCCACCCGACATAGAAGTACAAGCGTAAGTTAGAATTCATACTAGAACCAAAAATTAAAACATAAATAAAGCTGTTAGACAATTTGTTGACAAAAATAAGACTATGAGAGTACACACTAACAATATTAGACCAAGAAAGCAAAATAAGATGATGGCAAATTGGAAATTGATTTGGATGCTCTTACTAGTAACGTGTACTACTCTCTTACTAGTAACATGCCAAGAGGCTTAAAATCAAAGTATTATATTAGCAATGATATTGAAATATTATGACTAACAAGTAAAATACATTGTGCAATAAAAAAAAACAATACAGTACATTCTAACTATTCCACGTAAAGGTGAAGTAATGAAAACAATATACATATTACCTGTACCATCACAAAAAACGTATGTAATAACTATCATTCCTAATAAATTTATATTATTTTATGCTAACCAAATTTATTTAGGAAATTGTACATTTATTAAAAATAATTATTTTTGTAATCAAGTAACCTCTAATAACAATAACTAAAGCCATTAGAAATAATATAGGTTTATGCATAACTGTTAATTTAAGAAACAAAGAACCTTTTATAAAATATATAGAAGATATTGATGCATATATAGCATTTAAACATAAAAGTATTAGCTTTAAGCAAAAAGTATCTGTACCCATTCCTATTCCTCAAATTTCTGTAACTAAGCTAAGTCATAACGTATATTTTATAAATATGACTACTAATAAGGATATTAGTATATCACCCCTATCATTTTCACAAGAACATATGTTACATATGCTACTAACATATTACCATATGAATGTCTCTTTTCATGAATTACCATATTTTGTTGTACCAACTAATATAAACCTAGTACCTCTAACATGGGATAATTATATAGAAATTCCCAATATTATTCAAATTATAAGTTTAATAATTGTATTTTATCTTTTTTTGTATCATGTAAACCTCAAGTATTCTGATCTAAGGAAATTCCTTAAAACAAGGCTTCAGCGACCTTCAGCACCATTACCAGTAGAAACCATCCCTTTGAAGACAACAGAGTTCATTCCTTGGACACACGTACCTCCACCTCACTATTCTCCCAGGTGCTCAAGTCTTATAGGATGAGGAGTTATGTAATATATATAATCTTATCATTAACAAATGGTACGTTTATCAATAACATCCTAAGAACTGTATCTCTTAACTTATAATCAGCTCTATTGTAATTATCAATAACTTATTTTCCTTTCCCAGACCTCCATTCTGAATATTTGTCTCCCATAACCTGTCAGTAATATCTGTACTATTATCATTACTGTTATCATTTTCCTACACACATAAATACCCCTAGGTATAGGCATAAGCCAGAGTCTCGATTCCCTTCAGGCATTCATGTGGCTAGTTTGCTCTTAGTTTACAACCATATCTAATTGTACATTTGTGTTATACCAAATAATTTTTTTTTTAAAGAAGTCTTGAGCTACAGAAATATATTTAATGACAATTCCACTTCTCAACAAAGCCTTGCTGATCACAGATCCTCAACCCTTGACCCAAATAGTATTGCACTGCTGCCTTTTTGGACAAAACTCATGCTTTTGACAGGTTTGCTTTATAAGCTCAAAACATATTTACCACAGACCCTTTTCCTAATCCTATAGTCCTGCCTTTCAAACCACTTCTTCCAAGTGCGCTGTGGTTTAGAATATTCTAACTACCATCCCATAAAAGCAGGAATTCCACAGAGCAGTGTCCTGGTTCCCATCCTCTATAACCTATACACCGTTGATATCCCCTCTACCTCCAATACCTTCTTGGCCACATTTGCAGATGACACTGTTGTCTTGTCATCCCATCCAGACCACGATATAGCATCCCATAACCTTCAAAAACACCTTGATGAGATCGAGTATTTGTGCAACCAATGGCGGAAAAAAGTTAATGAAGCAAAATGTTCCCACATTACCTTTACCCTCTTCCACAAATATTGTCCACTAGTTTTTTTTTAAATTCCATTCATCTCCCTGTATCCGAGATATTACGCTACTTAGGCTTTTATCTCGGACTAAAAAGACAAGAACTCATATCAAACTTCTATATTGTGCTAAAATTACAATCTGCCTTATTAGGCAATAAGTAATTGAGATAAATGCTCTCATTTATACCATATTTACAATTCAACATTCACTCGCTCATTCATACAATATTTACAGACACCCCAGAGGCCTTCCAAATCCATATGTCACCTCCCTCGTATACGAATGAGGAAGCGGAGTCTTGGGAAGTCCCCCACGCTCCTCCGTTAGCCGCGTCACCGGATACGAGCCAGTGGAGGCTGACGAAGAGCGTGAGAGCCACAGACGCTCAGAACATTATTGGAGAAACTGGCCATTGCCAGGACCCCCACTGTCACGCATTTATTGCAGGTAACAAGGCCACTACCGTTTCAGTCTCCGAGGAAGATTTAGGGATGAGTGGAGCAGTGCAATAACTGTGCTACGGGATTAGGGTGGTTGGATAGGCTACTATGGAATTTCCTAAACTTGGAAGGGATGAATTCAAGAATGTAGGGTATATTAAGATCGTTATGAAAGGTTTTGTTGCTGATGTAATAAGGGGCATTTACTATTGTTTTATTGGACTTTTGATTGAAAGGATTGGATACGCTTGATGTTCGAATTTTTTGCTGTCCCCCATAGCTCTATTCCGTATGTCCAGATTGGCTTAGGTATAACTTTGTAGATTAGTAATTTATTTTCTAGTGAGAGATGGGATGTCCATTGAAGTAGTCTGTACAGTTGTCCAAAGCGTCTGCTTAGCTCTTGTTTTTTTAGCCTCGTGTGTCGGTTCCAGGTCAGTCGTTTGTCGAGATGGAAGCCTAAGTACCGAACTGTCTCGGATACAGGGAGAGGAAGAGAATTAAAACAAACTAGTGGACAAGAAGACAAGAACTAAACGGACGCTTTGGACAACTGTGCAGACTACTCAAAGGACATCCCATCTCTGAATAAAAAATAAATTACTAATCTACAAAGTTATATTTAAGCCTGTTATCTGGATTATCTGGACATACGAAATAGATCTAGGGAGGATAGCAAAAAAGTCCAATCCTTTCAATCAAAACTCCTGAGAACAATAGTAAATGCCCCTTATTACGTCATCTACAAAACCCTTCATGACTATCTTGACATACCTTACATTCTTGTACTCATCCCTTCATTAAATTCCATTGTAATCAATCCAACTAACCACCCTAATCCCGTAGCACAGTCATTGCACTGCCTCACTCATTTCTATAATTGTAAATATGGTATGAATGAGAAGATTTATGACTATTACTTATTGCCTAAAAAGGCAGATTGTAATTTTAGCAAAAAAAAAATCACTGTTCAATAATGACTTATTATAGAAAGGTTCTCCAAAATGCTCCATAGTATGATATAGCGTCAGATACAAGAAGTTGTTTGTTTTGAGGTTGTTACCTCAGAACAAATAAATATAACAGTACTGAGATCATATTTTTGTTTAAGAAATATGAAAAAAAGTACCGATAGCTCGGTGAGTAGGTCGCATAAGGCCTCGAAGAGAGGGAGCAACACGAAGCCGATAAAGCTGCACTGTGACGAAGGCTTCGTTATCTTGTCCCTGTCCATGAAGGGTGTCACTGGCAAGCCTTCTTCCTTCTCGGCATCACTTTGGGTGAAGAATTCCTAAAACATTTATAAAACAAGTCAAAATTATTTATTAAACGGACAAAAATTTAATACAATAAAAAAAAATCACAGCAAGTTATGGCCGTGCCCGAAGGTTAGGGGGGGGGGGGTTGGATTCAAACAATTATGGAGAAGTCGTCTTTCGTCGGTCGGTCTGTTCTAAAATAACCACCGTGATAATGACCAATATATCTACAATTAAGTAGATTGAAAATGTTTTTCAGTTCAGTTCCAAAAGGCTTTTTCAAGATAACCAGAATGCATAGTTGTAACTTGAGGATTATTGAAAGTAAGTGTAAAAGTAGTAAAAGTTTTTATTTTATTGTATAACAGAACATTTAGCAATAATTGATAATTTTCACAACGATATATTTAAGCGAGAATTTCATCAGTTTTCCGAATTATCATCTATAAAAGATGACTTCAGATGAAATTGAAAGAGTCTAACTTAAATTAGATACAAAAAACGATCTAGAAATATTTTGAACTTGAAACTGTATGAAAATATCTTTTTACAGCAACTATTGAGGAAGCTGATAGAACTTGCCAAGAAGAACTGTTAGAAGATAGATATGAAAACCTAGTGCTCAATAAAGAAATGACTGCTTTCTACCCAAATACATACATAGTTTAATAATATGAGATTTATTGATACCTTTCGCTACTTTGTAAAGGTTATGGGCTCAAGAAAACGTTTTTTTTGGTAGGGATTTGCCAGCGAATCAGCGGGTCCGAATTTTGTCTTTGCCAGTATATCCCTCACGCAATATTTACTGCCAATCGAGCGTCTAAAAGTCGTGAGAATTACGTCTAAAAAGATACGAAATGTCGTTCTAAGTTAATATTATTGTTTGATCCGGTGAGCTAGAAGCATTTTCAAAACACGACCACTTGATTTGGAAGCTTGTGGCAACTTGACGAAAGCATTTCAGGACCACGGACGAGGATTGACCAGAAGAGTTGGAATCTTTAGTATTTTAATAACTAAAAAAATAGAAGAGTGTAGCTCCGTGGAAGAATGACTGAATGCTCACAAACGTACGTCCGTGGTTCTTACAGTAATTGATGAATGGGTTGGAACAATTCTTCTAGCCGGTATAGGAAGTTGATAATAACCCACGATAATGGACGTCGAGAGTTCAAGTAAAAAGTTTCAGCACATGCAATAAAAACGAAATTATTGCAAGACGTTTCTACCACTCTCGCGTTGCTACTTCTCAACAAAACATTAAAGGACGATCATGTGAATATGGACAAACTAATTCAGATAAAATAGAGTGTGAGACTCCACAAGCTATTACTTCCTTGTTGCCGACTTGTGCTGACCCTCTTCCTCTCTTCGATTCACAGCTATTCACAAATGAAGAAAAGAGTTGCAGACGCTTACAACCGCTACTGTGGGCCATTACTGGACAGATTTCACCAAATGGCCGGAGGCACAACGCCACACATCCTACCCGGATCTTCCGTTACGGTGTTCCATTTTTGCTGTGGTGAAACTGTGGTCCTCTAATAGAGCATTCCTCAGCACAGAGAAAACACTTGATCTAACTGAGAGCAATCCTCAGTGTTAAGAAACGCTGCAGAAAGGTAGCATCCTATCCACAGTCAAACGAACAAGGGGGGTGTAAAAGTTATTAAAGCATTTACGTATGCACGGGAGTAACCGGCAATTTATCAAATACGGCATTATGAATACAAACCATTAATTAGGGATCCCAATAAATCCCTAAGGCCTGCGAGATAGTGTATAGAAGAGCGTGATTAAACATGCAAGGCCTTGGCTAATTCCTCATGACTGTTGATTCCCAGTTCGTTGTAGACAACCATGATAACATTCCATTTGACAAAACGTGTTGTAAACATTGATCGATACACATATTTACTTACTAACTGAGACCAATCTGGACTTACGTCTCACAAATCTATAGTTAGGAAAAAAAAAATCAAATTTAGAAATGATAAAATGATGTCAATCATTAGTACCACGCCTTATTGCTTAAGCACCATATTTATCAACAATAGGACATTGGACATCGATATATTTTTTATACAATTTATATATGTGTTCTCGGTCAACACGCACAAGACTGTAATAAATTTTGTCATTACAATCACCCAACATATATTTCAGACATGCATAATGTACATATACCAGAATGAAGCTTGAAAATGAGCCGGACGCTATCACTCAGGTTGGTCATAACAGGTTCTCTCTGCCTTATTAAGTATATTACGAACGCTCATGTGACTATCTATTTAAAATTCCGTTAAAATTTCGATTTGTTTGTATGACCTATTATGGCTTAGTCATTGAATTACATATTTTATAAACCACCAAGGTACGAAGTTCAACGTTCTGAAATATTTCAAACATAGCTAACTTAAGGGCTTTACGTTGTTTGTTTGCAATTGGACTTGCCCAGCTAACCCAATTATGATACGTTATCAATAATTCCATTGTCAATAATAGGTGCCGACATTATCAAATCAGTGAAGAGTAGCTGTATTGTTTACTTTTCCTAATGGACTCTACGCAACTTCCCTGCCCTTTTGTCGGACCGTCGGACCATTTCCTCTGCTCTACATAACAGGCGCTCCTTTAACAATGGCAGGGAAATTTTCCTTTGATTTCACTCGAACATTTTTGGAAAACATCTCTGGATCGTGTTTGTTTAGGCAAGCGGAAACGGGGGTTCTGTTACAAGAAAACAGTACGAACAGTTATGTCGGACCCTTCCAGAGAGTTGAGCCAACGCCAATCCATGTCAAATATAAATTTGTTAACAGTTTGATACACAAATTGTGAACAGAATTGGTTGTTTTTATAATTAATGTAACAATTCACTAACCTTTCGAATCTACTATTAAATAAAATGTCTGTATGATTTTGTTTAACAAGTCACTTACACCATCAATATATTTTAGGATTACAAATATTATTGAAGTTAAAAGATGTATTTATATATCGACCCTTTATATCATACCTTTTGAGACAGAAATTTTAATAGACATATTTTTATTTCTTGTAAAACAACATTATTTAAGAGTTTTTATTTCTATACATACAGGATTTAAATCTGAATAAACCTAAAAGATTGAAATAATATGTTATCAGTTGAACCGGTTTATACCAAGTAGAACAATGCCAACTCGGCACATTTCTGTAACAAACTCCAAGTTGCTTTCTATATCCAACTTGAGGTTTCTAAATTCAGTGAATGTCCTTAACAACTTTAAACACACTTCATTTTCAAATTTTCATTATGAACAAAAATGTTTTAAATGATTCATTCTTATCAGAATCGTCATATTTCATATTTATGATTGTAGCGACCGCTAACTACATAAGATAAATCACCCTATACTCTATTGTATATATATTGTAAATTAATTTAAACAAATGTAAATAACATAAATAAGTCATTGTAAATGTGCAAACAATAAAGAAGTCACAGCTGCAAGTTAAGAGCTGGGAACCCACTACCCCACATCAGGTAGAAAACGACCCTGCCGGGCCAGGCCTACGGCTGCCTACACAAAGCCCTACCGCATACTGGGACCTCATTGGATACAATAACGAGACAGATGGTTGGGCCTAACGAGCCACCACTAACTATAAATAGGGGCAGTTCTCGGGCTGTATTTCATTCTCCTCCTGTCGAAGCTACTTATGACTTGCAGCTGCGGTGGTATTCAAGAATTTGGTCTTCTTCCTTATGAAAAACCTCTGCATCTCTCTCTCTCTCCTCACCTCGCTACGTTTTAGTCCGGCGTTGTCAGACCCCACACCTTCCTAGTGGGAATCTCTGCCTTAATCTCGCTAAATCTAGCACCTCCTTGGGAGAGACCTCTCCCTAGTGGACAACGGTTGTCGTGGCCCTGAAAACTTACCAAGCAATGTTCCCTACGGCGATTCAGTCTGCCTCTCTCTGGTCCACACTCGCCTTTGGGATCTGGACAGATTTCGCCTACCCTCAGATAACGAGTGTGAATTCGTAGTCATTCCAAGACCACACAAACTACCTACACTACCTACCCTATACCTCTTCTCATTGTTAAACATATTATGAATCAGGGACAGTGAACAACACATGTAAACATTGGTAACAAGAATATATTTTGTATATACTCCCTCACTGGTTACCTTGTTTACATTGAACAGTGTTGACTATCACATGACTTTAACATCTTTTTTTTTGGTTTTTTTTTTTTTTTTTTTTTTTTTTACAACATATAAGTTTTTGATTACATGAAATTTCTTATAAGATAAATTCTTACAACATGTAAGTCTCTTATTACTTTCTTATTAAATTTTTATTAACATCTTAAGTATAGTCGGAATGAGTGAATCTTTTAGGGGGTTTAACAGTCCTACCAGATAATCTGGTACTATTTTCTTCCGTTACAATGTTTTCTTTGTTTTGATTTTTAGTCTTAGTTGGTAACATTATGTGTTCCCTAGTTCTCTTAAATAATTTTCCATCGTCATTTTATATTATATATTGCCTAGGACACTCACTTTCCTTTATTACTCTACCAGGTATCCATGGCTTATTTGTTGTCATTTTAAATTTTATGTGATCTCCAGGTGTTAAATCTATCAAATTTTTGGCATTTTTGTTATAATTTTTAGATACATTTTGTTGATAATTTGTTATACATTCTTTGTATTTTTGTTTATTTATTAATTTTGGTTGTAGTACATTTTTAGTGGCAGGTAATTTATCTCTCAGTCTTTTAGAGATTAATAATTGTGCAGGTGACACATTACTGATTTTACTAGCTGTATTGCGGAAGTTTAAGAGAGGGTCTAAGTAAGGGTCATCACCTGAGTGTGAGCATTTAGTTAGCATTTGTTTTATGGTTTATGGTTGCATTTCTTTCTACTAAACCATTTGATTTATGGTGGTAAGGGCTTGTTACAGTATGAGCTATGTCCCAACTCTGAAAAAAGTTACATAATTCTTTTGAAGTCCAAGGGGGACCACCATCTGTAACAAACTCTTTACAAATTCCATGTCGTGCCATTATTGACTTTAAATGTTTAATTACACATTGAGCATTAAATTTGTTGCCATTTAGTAAGCAAACTTCTGGGAATTTAGAATAATAATCTACAACCAAGAGATATACTTGTTTGTCAAAATAAAAAAAATCTGCTTCACATTTTTCCCAAGGGTAATCGCCTATTTCATGATGGATTATTGGTAGCTTAGAATTATTTCTTTGAAAAATTTGACATATTTCACAAGATTGTGTTAAATTTTTTATATCAGTATAAATATTGGGCCAAAATACTAGATTTCTAGCTCTTTGAATACATCTATCTTCTCCAAAAAGAGCTGTGCCGCACGACTTTTGGTATCAAACCACCTCTTTAGCACTTCCCAATTTTCTTATAAGTTTACCGAATCACACGTCCTGAGTTAATTAGATTAAAATAAAAAAAAACTGAGTAAATTTTCCGCGGGCCACCAATGGTCTTAATGGAAAACAATAATAAGAACATTTTTATAGGCAATTTTTTATTTAAGTACTTTTTCATAAAATCACCAGTTTGAGAGATTTTTAAGAAATCCGAAAAAATTACCTTTACAGCGCCCCTCCCCCCCTTACCTCGGGCACTTTTGGTATGTTGTACAGGACACTCCTCTCAAAAACTGTACCACAAATCAGACTTTCATGATTTTTTTTTCTACTTTGCCTTCGTTGCATGGGCTAGTTGGTTTGTCTAAGTATGACATCAGTCTTGGTGCGACTGTCTTCCAAGTTGATCCCCATTACATGGCACTGTTTCATCTATATTAACGTAGAATACGTTTTATCGCAGGAGTACGTTTGTTAGATAAAAGTCCCCACCCCCTTAAAATGGATTTCTGATCCAGCCTAAGGAGCCCATTTCAGCCCACAGTACTTTTGTTTTGTTTTTTCAGTAACAAATTTTCTCCTTTGAGGTTTAAAATAAAATAAAATTCTCCAGTTACTACTTGTGAGGAGAAATGGCATTTTTGCAAATGTGTATTATTTAAACAATAATATTTATCTTTCAAATAGTTTTTAATAGTTTTGCTTTAGTGGAAGACGGTAGAAGCCAAAGATATGCTGCCCGTACATTGGGTTTACCTGTAACTACTATTTGGAGATCAATTACAGATTACCGTGAGACAGGTTTGTGCAATCGCAGGCCAATATCAGGTTGGCCGCGAGTGACAGAGCCAACAGATGACCTGTTTATTGTAATACAATCACTTAAGAATAGGGTTTCAACTGCTACTGAGACTGCTCAACTTCTTATGGTAACTCGGGAAGTAGCAGTATGTGCAGAAACTGTTAGATGAAGACTTGCTAAAGTGAATTTTCCCACAGAAGTGAAACAAAAATCCAGCATTTGGGCCATTGTTGGCCAAAGAACATCGTAGAGATCTTTTTACGGCGTCAAAGAAATTCCACCGCATACCAAACTCTACCAGTGACATTAAACTCAGCGTAGCCCTCCCCTCGCCAAGCCTTCGGGAAATTCTCATCTGTCCATCTGGTGTATAAAGAGAGAAGCGTGACTCATCTGGAAACGTTCGCTGTTTTCGCTCCATTCGTTTACAGTCCACATTAAAATAACCCTTCTGCTATATTTTTAGATATCACTTACACAAATAGATATTTCTGTATAATTGTTTTAGATAAACTGTTTGAACATTTTTGGGAGTTTCCTTCATATTTATAGCCCCTTATCACTGAAAACGTTTAAGATTAATTAAAAAAGAATACAAAGCCGAAATAATTCTATTAGGAAGCAAATATTGGAAAGTGCTTCACTTTTTTGGGGGCAGTGTATTGGTTTGTGAACTTTCTTATACTAATCAATGTAGGTGTATAAGTGGCGTTGGGTAATAGCATAAGGGTCGTACTGTTTAGGTGGAAAAAGTCAAAGGAATCCTCCGATGATTTTTGAAAATCATTAATAAAGGCGATTTGTTTTTGACAGAACATTTAACTTGATGACATATTCCATTTATAGAATTTAACAGGGATTTTCTCCCTTTGGAAAAAGGGAATTCTATCCAGTAGAAAATTCAAGGGACTTCATTATTGTTTTCGGAATGCTTCACGAACCTTTATCATAAATAATGTACATTTAGTGAAATTTGGTTTAAATGTTATAAAGATGTCTACTTCTCTATCAATGTTTTTTTAATCATATATTGATAACGGGGAAACGATTCTAGACAATGGTTATTGTGTTTAAATCACGGAAGACTGATCAGCGTTATTTGTTTTATTATAGGTTATAGTGGCTGATAACATTTTTTGTCATACGGACGTGGACTCAGATTCATTATCATACAGTGCCCATAGTTTCCAATTGTAACAATTTCACAAAAGAAACATAGTTTGTTTTTATAATGTAAACTGAAACAGAAACTGAATAATTCTCTGTTTAATTATATGAGTCTTATGTGTTCCCATTTAGGAACGAAAGGCGGACATAAATGCTGACCACAACACCATACGAAAGCTATATTTCTTTGTTATATGCTTGCGATTTTTTTCCATTTGTGTAAGGCCGGTCAAAAATACAATATATTATTCTATACACTGTAGTTCTGAAATTATTTAACTATTATTAGTACTTTAGCGAGATATTTGGAGATTTGACTATTATTTATATTACTCGTAATAATTCTTGACTACCTACACATGGCGTAATTTATTTTTTTTAATGTGCTATATTACTTAACACGTTTTATATTTTGTCACGATTTACTAGTTTTGTTTTGAATAACCAAAACTACTGATGTATTACGATATTTATTTGTCTAACATATTACATATTATATCTGTAACCGAATTATATGTATAATATTAATGGAGCTGATACGTATAGTGTATTGTCATCAACTTTATCTATTTAAGCAGTACTACTTTTTCACTATTTTTGAAATAAAGTGCTTTTCTTTCTACCCCCAAATTATGACTACAATATTATTCGTAATACTTTCCTCTAAAAAATAAAAAAATAAATAAAGGGTGACATTCTATAACAGTGGCTATTGTAAAAACAGATAACTTAAAAAGATTTTAATGCGTACCTGAAGCAGTCTGTCCAGCCACGGTTCTGCTACATCCATCGGTCTCGCTTCATTGGAAATGTCAGCTACTTTGATAAGCACCATACACAACTGAAAAATATAAAATTCAAATGCAATGACCAATCATTAATTTATGTAATTTAAAAATAAAAATAATACATAAGCACCACCGTCGATACTTACCAAGTTTATGTGCGTCCTATTGTTGAAATCGAAACCACTTATCATGGCCTCCCTGAACTGACTAAGTATTTCATTGTGGCGAGCCATGTCGGTAGCCAATATACACCTACAACAGTATACGGTTAGTTCAATCTAGTAAATTGAAAATGATATGAAAACTCTGAAATTTTTAAAGCGAAAATGAATATCAGTAAACGGCAAAGTAAAAGTATCCAAATACAATCGACATGTTTTTAAATAAGTATTCATATTTTAACTCAGAATACGTTTTACTAGGAGAAAAATCGTCATGAAATTAATCGTCACATGGGGGGGGGGGGGTTCCCACGCATGAATAGTCGGTGTTTGCAGAAAGGAACACAAGTGACCTACTTTTGCCAAGACAAACGAATTTAAAACGTGGTAGATTGTTTTCATTACATAATTTTGGCTCTCCCTTGAAACAAATTATTATATATACATTTGAAAGGTTGATTGTACTAATCTAATTCAAACAATCTGTCTCTTATCAGTACCTATGACTATTTTTGGACCATTGACAATTTGTTGGATGCCCGTAAAGTGTTATTTTCCAACAAAGGTTCTACGTCGCTTGTTGGTAGTGTCGCTGGTAATAAATATAAAACGTTTCTACCTGAAGGCAATTACCGCTTTAGTCAATCTATAGAAAATGTGTTAACGTAAAGAACCAGAGTTATTCCACTAACATTTCGGTATTTATAGGTTTTTGGGTAATATTCATCACAACCTCAGAAGAAAATATGACCTACGAATTGAGCTGACGAAGCTATGGGCTTGGGAGTTAAATAAGAACAAGAGAAAGTTCACCACAAAAGTAAGTTCATTAATACAAGGATCTTAATTGAGAGAGATTAAAGCCGCAATGAAGAGAAGATGATTGCAAGTACAGAGGGAACATTTACGTAATCTATATTCACCTGTAATTCAAGGCCTAATGTAATTAATACATAAATCTACATTTTACATGAAAATTGGTCCTCCACATTGATTCAAGTTTTAAGAACATTTTTATAGTGTTTTAGTACTCTATAATGTTAGAAAAATGGCAGAAAGAGACTATAGAAAACTGGATTCTTTTGTACTGCAAGTAAATCCTCGCTACTCCACGAAACTCGCAATAGTTATGGCCACTAGTGAAATATTTATTATTACAATCATTTATTTATGTTGTATCTGTAAATGCCATAATTCCCTTTTAATTTAATACTATTTTTTATTTCATTATTTTCCGCTATAACTCTATAATGTAGTACCTATTTTTACTGGAAGTTTTTACATAGAATGTTCTCTTATTTAGTGTGGTTTTCTATTTCATACTGAGGTATACTCTTTAATTCATTTATGTACTTTTGTTTTCTTTCTTTGTGCGTTAGTAATTATTTTCTGTTACCCAGTGAATTAATCTACACCATAATGTTATTCATAGGGGACATGGTACCGATAAACAGGTGGCCGACTTCAAACCAATGCCTAGTACCCCTAGGCTCCACCATAGGTAGACTCTTACTACCTTCCCGAATCCACCCGCCGCTTTTCGGCATCCCACATTCAATATCCTTCTCATACTTCCTTCAAATGGGACTCCCCTTAGTGAAAGGCACCCATCATCCCAAATAATTTTTCCTTTATTTTTCCTACATCCTATATTTCCAAGTTTGAGAGCTGAGGAAAAAAAAACCCCCAAAAAACAACAACCGATAAACAGTTATTTTTTTATTCCAAATCTCAAAACTGCTGGAGAAAAGGCCAACGACCACCTTTGTCATTCCTTCCGAAAATCCAGAAAAGTGAAGAAGATGGAACAAAATCTGTTGCAGCTGGTCAATAACAATACACTTCCCAACTACGAGGTAACCAACACAATAAAATGAAATAGATATTGATATCGCTTGGGACAATAGGACTATCGTGAAACCTTGACGTCAATCAACCTACCCTAACCTCCAAAAATTCATACGAAACTGGATGAAAATTACAGAATGATTACTCACTTCACATCGTGGCAACAATCAATTTACCTGCAAAAACACCAATTGACAAACACCAACATACAAAATCATACAATTGACCCTAAAACCAATTGACAATTACATATATAAGGCGTCAGGCCAAATTCCAAACTGAAACAGGTCCTCCAGAATTGTTATAAAGAACTTATATTATCGCTACAGTATTTGCTATACAGACGTCATCCCACCGCTCGATACATCTATAATAACTTTAATAATCAACCAACACAAGCGTTTACTTCCCTTCAAATAAACTTAAACAAAATGGCGAATCAAATTTAATCAACATAAATCGTCTCAAATCATATTTACGCAGCTACATACTTAACCATCTACACATTTTAGCAACCAAATTATCCTAATAATATATATCTACATAGTACAATCAAAGTGAGCACGGGGAACTGAAATCTACGATTCGGCAGACATCATATTACCCAAGTGGAATCAGCACAAAAAAGGGGATGCCTTGCATAAGGTTAAGTGTTTTGATTTTTCCGGTATGCATTGACCACTTCGTAAAAAATAAATTGAAAAATTTTTAATTGAGCTAATGACCGAACCAATGAAATTTTCAGCAAGTTTTATATCTAACGAGTTGTTACAATTCTGTACAAGCACGGAACCTAAGGGGTTTTGAAAATATGCAAAAATCTATGAAAACCCCCCAAAAGTTAGATACGTCGTAGGTTTCACCTGTATATTTTTATTTGGATATTGTTTAGTGAGAAATGCATACTAACCAATCTTGTAGAGGATGACATTTCCTACAATATTTGCAGTTACTCCCAATAGACGGCCACAAGTAGGAAATAAAAATTTTAATCAAAGTGGTCCGGGAAAAGCAAAACCCCTGCATAAATTAGTATTCCTGATTAATATAATCTTCAATCCATTTCAATCCACGTACTATATACATGTAGTTTATGAAATTCCGGTAAATTTTGGGGGAATACAAATTTTTCAAAAGAAAAACACATTTCTTTTAAGCATAATTCACAAATTCTTATATTTAAACATAATATCCTATAATTTGAAAATGCATTTAAAATTATATATACAAAATCTTCAGCTGAAAATCCATCAATTTTTGCTAGTTTGGCCCTAGGTGTGGTTGATGCAATAGTTCCTCACATCGACCAATGTGCAGTAGATCGTTCGTCTATCTCGTCTTCTTCCTTGTATGGGGGATCTCATGTGTCAGGGATATGACTATCGATCAAACCATCGTGAAAATAATGTTGAGTTAAGGTGGGATGTCTCCTGGAAGAGTTATACATATATATATATATTATGTATATATATATATATGTTAAGCCTCACTCTAAATGTATATATAGGAGGTAGAGGAGAATAAAGAGTTAGTTAAGTTCTAGTCTTGCCTATTCTTATTACCTCATAACACCTTTTTAGTGTCGGATTCAGTCTAATTGTAACTGGTGCCAAAACCCGGGATTTACGTGCCTGATATACAGTCCTTGGACTTGAGCAATTAGCGGTATCCCCGGGGTCGGGAAACGGGTTGTACCGTAAGTGTTCGGCAGTGTGAGTAATCGTAAAATGACTGAGAAGGAGATCGCGAAACTAAAGTACGAATTAGCGAAGGGGTGGAAGAACGTGTTAAGTTCGAGTTTCAGTTGAACGAGGCTGCCAAGACCACGCAAATGCAATTGGTGAAGATAAGATCACAAAACTCGGCATTTATACACGGCGTTATTAGTCAATTGTAGCCCTTCACCGGGGTAACAGGAGACTTGGACCACTTTATTAAAGGAGGCGACCAGATTAAGGAGCTAATTTTAGCCCGGAAGGATGCGGGTATATTAGCAGAGTCGGATGTGAGGCTGATAGAAGCACCCCTGATAGGTCGCATTTTGAGAAGAGTACTGAAATGCCATACAAGGCGATCGATCCCAGCCGTGGAACGTATTGAAGCTAAGGCTGAAGAAACTGTATGGCGGCGGACAATGGACTCCGGAGGAGGATGTCTTCTTCTTGTTGAAAGAACGCAGGAGGCCGGGACGGTCAGAGGGAGAGTTCGCGGAGAAGCTTCTCATAATGTACAATCGCCTTAACAAAAAAAATGATCGAGAATTGCGGACAGGCCAAGGTAGCGCAAAATCTCGAATTTTCTAGGGGAGTGATGAAAGTACAGCTGAACCATTACATGGATCGGCCAGGTTCGCTTCCAAAGGATCGAGACATCCTAGAATGTGCACATGAACTCATCGATGCGCAGGAGCGGAAGTGGCAAGTCGTCATAAGGTCTCGACAGGCCCCGGGAATGGAATCGCGAATATCGGTATACGCAGGGTTGTCCCCGCTACTGATACAGACTCACGTGACAATCGCGGATTCTGAACTAGAAAGGATGTTCCGAGAGTTCACCACGCCAGGGCACGCGTGCTACGTCTTTGTAAGGAACCTGTTGCACGTAGAAAAAGTGAAACGACTCTGGCGGCAAGAGCGGATCGGGGTGGGATAGAGGCTCACACGATGTTTACGCCAAGAGGAAACGGTCTCCGACGACACTGTACAGCGACGTCTAATCAGTGATCACCGCACTGGCAAGACAAATCACCGGGGTATCGAGGAGTCCCTCTGCTCGTTGAAGCGATTATATTTCTGGAAGGTCACGGGGAATACGGTGCGGAATTGTGTCGCTAGGGGCGAAATACGTCAGTGAGCTAAGTATGATCGTCAACCTCCCGTGACTACCCAGGTAATCACGGACACTCCTACGGAACCACTCCGGTCGATACAGGTCAACCTCTACACCAACGATGGGCAGTCATGGCTCACAGCTGTTGATATTTTCAGCAAGCTGGCAACGGCATACCCGGCCGAGACTAAAACCCCAGTGACCGTCTGGGAGGGCGTCCTGCAGTGGTGCGCGATCTACGGTGTGCCGGAGGATCGGGGAAAACCGCCGTACGTACTCGTCGCTATTCGGGAGCACAACTTGTTCACCATTCGGGACGCGAATTTCCCATTTCTCACGCACATCGTAATGAACTCAGGGTTCCGCCGCTGGTGTCTTCTCGTGGGCCGTACGGCAGCGCTCAGGCGGACACACCCCACCGAATGTACAAAGTGTTTTATTATTTTTGTCCTTGTATCGCTCAAACTATGTAACAGTTATTATTTTGTTTGTACCATATTTTCTATTGATTGTGTTCACATTATGTACTCAGATGAAGTAACTGAGAGTTTTCTTTTGAGTTATTGTTATCATTACGTATAGTTGATTATCTATTGTCCTTATTTTGTACCAATTGTTTACTAGTTGTGACGGCGCGTCTTATTCTAAAAGTTCCCTCTTACGAAGGAACTGGAGGGAAGGAGTTAACTGGCATTAAGAGATTATTTAGACAAACAAATAAACAGAAGCTTAGAGTGGGGTCAAGCCTCACTCTAAATGTGTATATAGGAGATAGAGGAGAATAAAGAGTTAGGTTAGGTTAGGAGTTAAGTTCTAGTCTTGCCTATCCTTATTACCTCACAACTCCTTCTATTGTCGGATTCAATCTAATTGTAACTTATATATAAACAGTGTTAGAAGTATTAACAGATTATTATTGTAAACAACAACTAAGAGTGGGGCTAATCCTCACTTATAATGTTCGCCGGAAGTTAAGTGGTGCCGAAACCCGTGAAGTTTTTACGTGCCTGAGATACAGTCCTAAGACTTGAGCAGTTAGTGGTCTCAGGTGGCGGGAAGACGGATAGTACAGAATGGGTGAGACCAATAAGTTAAACTAGGGAAGAAGATCTAGCGAGGCTGGAGAAGGAGCTTGCTCAGTTAAGAGAAGAGCGCGAAAAGTTCGAGTACCAATTAAGCGAGTCAGCGAAGAACACGCAGATGGAGCTGGCGAAAATTAGAACACCGAACTCCGCATTTATTCACAACGTTATTAGTCAGTTAGAGCCCTTCACCGGAGTGTTGGGAGCATTGGACCACTTCATAAAAGGGGTAGATCAGATTAAGGAATTAATCTTAATGCGGAAAGAAGCGGGGACACTGTCGGATGTAGACGTGAAGTTATTGGAAGCATCTTTGGTAGGAAGAATATCACGAAGAGTGTTAAACGCGATACAAGAAGACGCATCACAGCCGTGGGACGGGTTGAAAGGGAGGCTGAAAAAATTATACGGGAGCGGACGATGGACCCCTGAAAAAGACGCGTTTTTTTTACTGCAAGACCACAGGAAGTCAGGTCAGTCAAAAGGGAATTTGCAGAGAAACTCCTCGTCTTGTACAATATAATTCTTTCTAGTCTCACACCTAGGTACACGTGAACTCAGTGCACACGATTATGGACTATCCTCCGATATCCTACCGAAGAGGAATTTTACCTCTCGCCAGGCTGGCTTTAGTCTTCTCCACACCCATTACCATCTTTCTGGATCTCCGGCACAACTTCATAGAGGTTGCTGGGTGTCTCTAGTTCCTGCACCTCTCTCGTTACGAAGAGCCACCAACCTCTGTCAAAGGCAGAGGAGATGTCATACATCATGACTATGTACTTGGAGCGAGTCTTAGCTACCCCCCCCCCCGCAACCTATCCAATTCGACATGCGGTGCGGCTTCCTCCTCACAAGTAGATCTATGGTAGAAGGGGGCTTTGGGTTACCTCAGAGGGGAAAGGTGAAGGTCTGGGGGTGTACGACTGTGAATGGCGTTTTCACCAAGAGTCTTCCAGTCTTGTTGCTTGTGGTGTTATACCGCACCGTATGCTGTGAATTTAGGTCACCTACCACCCAGTAGTTGGTCATTTGCGGGCATGCGTGTATCAGGGCTGAATACACCTGGAGAGACACGTACGGTCTCCTATAAAGAGCAGTAAGATAAATGCATTTCCCCAAATTCACCTTAACCCTCAAGTGATGAAATTCGGGATCTTTATTAAAATTTAAGATAACGTCACTTACCATTTTAGTTGTGAGTGGCCATTTGGGTTGAGAATAGCTGGCTGCAAAAGGTTACCAGGACGCTAACCCATTTCGTTCCATTTTTGAGGCCCTTATCTTGAGCTAGGAAGGTGTTTCTCGGGTCCAGCCGGGGGTTTACTGGCGGCGTCGTCTTCCAGAAGGAGTCGGCTGGTCCTGCTTCCGTCAGAGCTACTACATTAAGGTTCGGGCTCCTGGGTTAGAGGTGTCCTCTTCTCATCTTTCCTCTGTCACTTGGGCTGCGGTTTTGTGCCACTGCTCTGTCTTGGCTTGGCAAGCAGATACTTCCGTTTTTAGCAGCCCGGTACATTGCTGGGTTGGGCCCGTAGTTGGCGCGGGGTATTGGCGTTCTTGGGGCACTGCGCTACTTTGTGGTAGGTCCGGCACAACTCACACAGGTTGTTCTACTGCAGTGGTTTCGGGTGTGGCCCAACTCCAGGCACCTGAAGAATTACGGGATCCTATTTGTTCTTTTTATAAAACCACGCAAAAATTGCCTTAATTTTCTTCAGTCAGATTAACGTCACGGCCCAGCTTGTGACGATTACAGCAGATATTTCTCTCTTCTGTCCATTCGGGTCTGATTTTCAAAGTCATCGATGACAAGGGCGTAAAGCGTCCGAGTAAAAGCGGAAAGACTGAGTGGGGTTTTGGGCTAGAAGCCCCTGGATTAAATAGTATTTTCCCCCTCCTGACGGAAGGTGGAGTCGGTCTGAAAGGGGTATGTTTATGATGGCACACCTGCACCTCTGTCACATGAGCTAGTGGATGAACTCGAGGCACTTCGAAGAGATGATAGTCGTTTTACGGTCGTTAACCAGCCAGTTTTAGAATGCGACAGCTACGGTGTAGCTTCTATGTCGCCGAGTTTCGACGGCTTTGGCCATCTAAAGTTCGGTCGATGTTAGTGAGTTCGTATTGCATCCTCGTAGGCGGTGGCAACGGTCCCATGAAGTCCAAGTGGATGTATTGTCTCTTCCTGCGTTGGCGAATTGTTCTTGAGGAGTCAACGGATGTCTTGTTTCGTGAAGTGGTAGCGATTAGGCTTACTCGGATTTTCGAAAATACTGGTCGGCTATTTAATTTAACAGTAACTCACAGGGAAAATAAACCGTGACATCCGAGAGTTGGCTTGTACGGTTGCACAGCATGCTTCGTCGGACGGGGCTGGTGGGTCGGCCATCGTAAGAAAAGGTTTCTTCGTTCTTCTGAGATCACGTCTAGCTTCTTGTTTACATCGGGTTCACCAGTTGTCGGGCTTCTCAATCACGTCGAGGTCACCAGTTGTCGGGTTGTCACTAGGAGGTGCCTGATCACCTAGCCCTGGTGACAACTGCGGATTGTTCGAGTTAATAACCTGGACAATCGTTCCAGGACGGCGTTAATATCTGACTCCATTTTATGATAGGGATGTGCCCCGACAATGCACTATGTTCAAAAGAAGAGGTACAGAGGTTTCATAAAGAATAAGACATGTTCAGAGTTCGAGCGGGGGCCCGGCAGCGTAACAGGTACAAGGCGCCAGAGGGTCTGCAAGGAGGCTGAGAGACAGGGTGACGGGCTCGGAGGCGCTGAAGAGAGAGTGGGCGACGAGGCGCCTAATAGACTGACTTCCAGGGCCAAGTGGCCCTGGCGTAAAGCGACACAGAGTAACTGCGGATGAAAAGAGATAGAGAGTAGAAAACTGAGTTCCCGGGACAGTGGCCCAGGCGTAAAGCATCACCGATTGGAAGCGGGTGAGGAGACTACGAGAGTAGACTGAGAGGGCGATGAGGAGACTGAGTACCCGGGCCAGTGGCCCGGGCGTAAAGCGGAAAGACTGAGTAGGGTTTTGGGCTAGAAGCCCCTGGATTAAATAGTATTCCCCCCCCCCTGACGGAAGGTGGAGTAGGTCTGAAAGGGGTATGTTTATGATGGCACACCTGCACCTCTGTCACAAGGCGCGTGACCGGAGACAAGGGTTGCTTAGTTTACAACTGTTTATGGCATACTAGGGACTCACCCATTTAGGTTTATGACCGCCGAGAGGCGACGATTGGTCTAACAAGGTATGTTTTTTTACGGCCAGGTGGCTTGTAGGCCAGTGTACCTGCTGTTACCTGACTTGTTTTACGACTGCCGGCCCCTGCGTTTATTGCTAGACTTTCACCATGATTTACATCTAATTAGAATACATTATATATGCACCAGAGTATAGGGTGATTTAACACTTATGTAGTTAGCGGTCGCTACAGTGCTCTCTATAATGCTTATGTCCTCCTGGGTAACAGCTTGGAGCGAAGGAGTGGTGTGGTTTTCCAGCTTTTTGTTGGGTGCTCAGTATTTTCCAACGGTTTTCCTCCAGCTCTGCGTAAATAATAATGCCCGCTTTCGTTTTTCTGAGCGCCAAGTTAGATGTCGCTGCTCCCTGTAGTAGCTATGCGATGCTAGTTCAGTATCCAGATACCACTACCGGTGGCTTCTTCACTGCAGGGGTCTGTCCTGGGAGCTCTCGGGTCGGTAAGGTATGTCGGTAAGGGGCCGCCGACCTGTGGTCTGTTGGTTGGGACTACGATTGACTCGGTGTTTTTCAGTGCTCAATAATGATTGGGCAGAATGTCTTCCTGCTCTGTAACGGGGATGAACTGCACGTTGTCTGCCAGCCTGACTATGTTCTTATTCGTTACGTTAGTCTTATCAGCTTATCAGCCACCAGGTGCCTTAGTAGTGATTGAGTATACTGCGGAGGCGGTCACTCACTATTGAGCTTTTTCACCGGGCCATAAGAGAGGTAGCCTGAGTCGTGAGGGCAGTTATCAGCGGTCACAGATCTCTGTTCTTAGTCCGGAACCACCTGTTCTTGAAGTCGTTACAGTTGCATTATCAGCTGCAGGATATGTTTCGGTGACTTTCAACGAAGTCAGTACGGAACAAACTTCGGTATAAAACATCAGTGGCTCGGACGAAGATTTCCTGCAACTGATTGGTGGCGCTACATCCCAAGTTTGTCCAATTGTGGACAACTCAGCACTAATGAGATGCTTGTATTGGGCTCTTGGAACCTGAGTATCTCGTTGAAGGTGGTCCGAAATGTCTACTGCGAGTTCATACAGAACGTGACAGTGGTCAGACCATCCAAATCGAGCGCACATTGGCTCTTGTGCCACTTTAGTAGCTATGATTGGCGTTCAGGTCTCCAGTAACAACATAGCAAGGATAGCTGATCTACGTGATCAGAATTTTGGCTGTTGTGAAATTAGTTCTCGGCCTTCTGTAGATCACAGTCACGGTGATATTATTGGTCAGCCGGGGGGGTGACCATGTAGTGGTTGCTGCCGGGGGTCGCTGTTGGGTCTTTTTTTTTTTTTTTTTTTTAAACAAAACAAACAATTTTATTAAGATAAAATTACAATCTGCCTTTTATTAGGCAATGAGTAATTGAGATAAATGTCATCATTCATACTATATTTACAATTCATCATTCACTCGCTCATTCATACAATATTTACAAACAGCCCAGAGGCCCCCCAAGTCCACAAGGGTCACCTCCCTCGCATGCGAAGGAGGAAGCGGAGTCTTGGGGAGTCCCCTACGCTCCTACGTCAGCCGCGTCACTGGATAAGCCAGCGGAGGCTGACCAAGAGCGCGAGAGCCACAGACGCTCAGGACATGATTAGAGGAACTGGCCATTGCCAGAACTCCCACTATCACTTAGTTATAGCAGGTCACGAGGCCATTGCCGTTTTAATCTCCGAAGAGGATTATAGGGGTGAGTGGTGCAGTGCAATGACTGTGCTAGGGAATTAGGGTAGTTGGATAGGTTACTATGGAATTTTATGAGCTTGGAAGGGATGAGTTCAAGAATATAGGGTATATTCAGATCATTGTGAAGGGTTTTGTTGCTGACGTAATAAGGGGCATTTACTATTGTTCTTAGGACTTTTGATTGAAAGGATTGGATGCGCTTGATGTTCGACTTTTTTGCTGTCCCCCATAGCTCTATTCCGTATGTCCAGATTGGCCTAAGTATAACCTTGTAAATAAGTAGTTTGTTTTCTATTGAGAGGTGGGATGTCCTTCGAAGTAGTCTGTACAGTTGTCCAAAGCGTCTGTTTAGTTCTTGTCTTTTTAGCCTCGTGTGTGGGTTCCATGTCAGTCTTTTGTCGAGATGGAAGCCTAAATACCGTACTGTCTCAGACACAGGGAGAGGAATTGAATTTAAAAAGACTGGTGGACAGGACTTGCGGCAGAGGGTAAAGGTTATGTGGGAACATTTTCCTTCATTGACTTTGATTCGCCATTGGTTGCACCAATACTCGATATTGGTTGCACCAATACTCGATCTCGTCGAGGTGTTTTTGAAGGTTTTGGGATGCTATATTAGGGTCTGGATGGGTTGACAGGACTGCAGTGTCGTCTGCGAATGTTGCCAAGAAGGTATTGGTGGTAGAGGGGACATCAGCGGTGTATAGATTATAGAGGGTGGGACCCAGGACGCTGCCCTGTGGAACTCCTGCTTTAATGGGATGGTAGTTAGAATATTCTAAACCACAGCGGACTTGGAAGAAACGGTTTGAAAGGTAGGATTGTAGGATTAGGAATAGGGTTTGCGGTAAATATCCTTTGAGCTTGTAAAGCAAGCCTGCGTGCCAGACCCTGTCAAAAGCTTGAGCTATGTCCAGAAAGGCAGCAGTGCAATACTGTTTGGTTTCAAGGGCTGAGGATATGTGATCAACAACGCGAAGGCCTTGTTGAGCTGTGGAATGTCGTTGGCGGAAACCAAACTGATGAGTAGGGTAAAGGTTTTATGATTCAACAATTGGAAGTAGGCGTTTTAATAGGAGTTTTTCAAATATTTTTGAGAGGATAGGGAGTACGCTAATTGGACGGTAAGATGAGGCGTCATTGGGTGGTTTACCGGGTTTGGCGAATAAGACAATAATGGAATGTTTCCAGAGGAGAGGAAAGTGAGTCGTTCGGATAATGCAATTATATATAAAGGTTAGGAAGATTATGGCTTTAGGAGGAAGTTGTTGGAGGATTCGAGGAGTAAGGAGATCATATCCTGGAGATTTTCGGTAAGGTAATTTTTTCAGAAGATATTTAACCTCGGAGGGGTTAACGGCTTTTGGTGGTAGTGAGAGAGGGATAGGTGAAGTGAGGAAATCTTCAACAGTTGGACGGTGATTATTGTTTTGAGGAGTAAGATGAGGAGTGAAAGTATGGGACAGATGCAGTGCAAATTCCTCCACCCTCTCGCCATCCGAAGCCGCCCAGGACCCATCAACGGAGTGGGTGTGAAACAGGATGGTATTTTAGGATTTTCTTAGTTAGATTCCATAAGGAGTTGTCCCTGGTAGACAGGGAGGAGAGATGGGAATTGAAAGAATCGGAACGGAAGGATGCCAATTGCCGCTTTACCAGCCTGCAGTACTGATTGTATGAGCGACGATCAGCAGGATGTCGGGATCTTTGCCACACTGTTCTTGAGTGGCGTTTGGATTTGATTAGGTCTTTGAGATACTGAGGTAAAGGATTTTGATTGTGAATTTTTAGGTGACGGTGGGGTGACGATGCCTCCCAGGCCGACCTCTGGATCAGAGTAGTGAAGGAATGCACTGCATCGTCTAGGTCTTGGGATGTTTTTATAGGTACTTTGAGGTCTACAGAGTCTGTAAGAATCTGGCGGAAGTGGTCCCAGTCAACTGGGCCCCTAATAAATGAAGGAGGAGGCAGTTTGTGAATTGGGTTTAGGGAAATGGTTAATAATAAGGGGCTATGGTCGGAGGAGAGGTCATCGAGGCGCTTGAGTGAATAGTTTAGTGTTCCTAAACTATTGTAGAAAAAGAAGTCAAGGAGATCAGGATTTCGGTTGGGATCAGATGGCCAATAGGTGGCTGTGTCAGGAGAGATAGTGGAGCAATGTCTCCGTGTGAGTGCAGACAGCAAAGCACGTCCTCGTGTATTTGTGGATCTTGAGCCCCAGTGCTGGTGCTTTGCGTTAAAGTCCCCACCCACAAGGAAACGATGCCCGATGGAGTCTAGAAAGGAGATGAATTGGGAATCGGTAATGGATTTATTGGGAGGGCAGTACACTGATGCTAGAGTAAGGGGAAAAGTGAGGGTGGTGATTGACACTGCAGTGGATTGAAGGAAATCATGTGCTACCAAAGGAACTATGTGGTGGGATATGGAGTTATGGACAATGACAGCGGTACCTGCATGAGCTCTTCCAT
Organism: Acanthosoma haemorrhoidale; assembly: GCA_930367205.1. NCBI lineage: Eukaryota > Metazoa > Arthropoda > Insecta > Hemiptera > Acanthosomatidae > Acanthosoma > Acanthosoma haemorrhoidale. The sequence goes on along the minus strand of OV884011.1, from coordinate 116,269,834 downwards.
CAGGGTGATCAGTTCGATAAGTCTGGTACTGTCGAACGGTAAATGGTCGTTTACTTGTAAGTCTTGTTTCAGTAATTAGAGCTACGTCGATGTTTTTGTCATGGAGTAATGCTGTCAGTTCGTTAGTGTGGGTGCGAACACCATTCGCATTCCAAAGGAGAATGGATAAGGAGTCAGAAGGATCCACTTATGGATTTTGTTTAACGGGGATAAGGTAGGAGACAAGATTTGTAAGAAGGGAAATGAGAGGGGTAATTAGGGTTCTGAACTCTGTAAGGAATGAGGTTAAAAGGCTGGTGAGATCTGAAGAGCTTAAGGTGGTGGGATATGCGAGATGTGTGGTTGAGGATGGGATTGAGTTTGCTGGTTGACGGGATGAACGGAGTGCTGGGGAAGAAGAACTTGCGGAGGAGGAGTGGGCAATGCCTGTGACTGCTCTCTGTTCCGAACAGCGTCAGCAAAAGATACTGAAGGCCTCAAACTTCTGGCGGGGGCGCTTCTTGGGCTGCCTGTGGCTGGCGTTTCTTCTTCAGGACGACTACGTTGTTCGCTTCTGGACTCCAGAATTCTATATGCCGCACAGCCTTTATAGTTTGCCGGGTGGCCTTGTTGACAGAGCACGCATACAGCAGGTGATTTTAGGGGCTTCTTGCACAATTCGCTTTTGTGCTGCCCACTGCACTTTACACACCTGGGAGGGTGGTAGCAGTATGATTTTGTATGCCCATATGCTTGACAATTATGACATTGAACTATATCGCGTTTCGGGTAAGGCTTTTCGACCTGGACTCTTGTGTGATACAAGTGGGTGACCTTGTAGATTTTTTCCACTCCAGGTGTTCGCTCTAGTTCCACAAAGAATAAGGGCAGTGGTGTCTTGATTTTTGCATTATTTTCTTGTGTTTCCTCACGGAGCACATTTGTAATTTGGCGAACCTTGTATCCTAGGCTTAAGAGCTCCTTCTCTATCTCGTCCGCTGGTGTAGTGGGATGCAGGTTTCTAATCACCACCCGCAGCGATCTTTCTTGCTTTAATTGGTAGGTATGAAAGTCGGCCTTTGTCTCACCTAAGTATTTGACTATTGTACGGTATGTGTCCGGAGTGTCCGGAGAAACCTTTGTGTCTCGGGCCCGATTGAGACAAGTGTATTTCCCTGTACCTACAACTTTATTTAGTTGGGTACATAGTAATTTAAAATTACCAATGTTTCGTACGAATATTGCCGGTGGCTTGGGCTGTGTGGGTGTTTGTGTAGAGTCCATGTCCTCTACCTCAATATTTTTCAACACATCGTAACTATTGGGCGTGAAAAACGGAGACTCATGAGTTGTTGTTTGTTTAGATGTGCTTGGTAGTGATGGTAGTTCCTCCATAGAGCTGCTGGGAGCTGAAGAATTGACAGGAGCTATGTTTCGGTTAGATCGCCGTGGCTTACGTTTGACCGGCGACGAAGTGGGGGTAGGTCCCAACGACCTTGTGCGTTTTTTCTTATTTTCTGCAGACATTAACTGCTGATAGAAACGCATGTTTCATCAGCAGTATTTTTCTGAATTATTCAGTATTTTTTAAAAAAAAAATAAATAAAAAAAATATATGGCAAGTTGTAGCCGCGAACGCACGTAACTAAGTTGAGAGCCTCCTTCGCTAGCACCTGGCTGAGATGCTATGAGGGCTTTGCGGACTCCCCACTCTTATCTCTACTACGGCTGACAGTTGGCCTAGGCAATATGGCCGCCTTTGCTGTGTTATGTGAGGTGAATCTTGCTATTGGAAATCTAGTCCACAACTCCACTATCCACTCACCTGTAGATAGCTCCTCCGGGGACCGTTCACCCAGTAGTCAGTTGAGACGGTTTGAAGAACTGGACACTTCCTATGAACGGTAACAAAACAGTTGGTTTATAGAGCGATACGAAAACGTTATGCAGTGGTTTAGCGCAGGCGCAGTACACTCTGTTGGGTCTAGACGTTTTGCACGGTACTCCGTGCTTAGCTAGTACCCCTGATATAGTTTAGGTGTTCTGCCGGTAGATGGCCTAATCAGCGAATCGGCAATAGCTGTCCTTCAGTCTTGACTCGGGGGCTTGAAAGCATAGTATTGTATCCACATCTCCTTGTTTGGGCCTAAGGCCAGACACGTTGTAATTTAAAATGAGGTGGTGGATGATCATTATGTTGTTTTTTCGAGTCGGGCCTACACCCTTTCGATGAGACCGGTGAGCTAGGGCGTTAACTGATTCATCGCATTGATCATGGCGCCCATCATGATAAACCACGGCACCCATGCTCAAGACCGGAGGAGCCATAGGCTTGGGTCCTCACAAAAGAAGAATAGAATGGTCAAGAGACTTTACATCCGGCATGTGATAGCAGATTAGTATCGCTGCCATGGGCCTCCTTGCTCCGCTGCCCACAGCGACTAGTATAACTGTTGCCCCAAGAACAGAAACTCTATTCTTCACGCAGTATGACTCATGGATCATCGCAATATCATACTTACGGGTGAGCGCCGAGATCTCCGCTACAATCACCTGACTCTTAATCATGGTGATTGGTAAGACTCTGAGTAATGGCGGAGTACCTGGTCCCAATTAACAATCTCCTTAAGAAAGGACAAAAAGTCGTCATTACCCCGGTAATGAAGAATAATATAAGACGTTGCATGGAGCAGCTACAGGGGGAGCCTATACTAGCGTTTCTAGATTTTGCACTCCCCTTCATGATTACCACAGATGCCAGTGAATACGCGTTGGGGGCAGTACTCTCGCAGGATCGCGACGGGGGGTGGGGGGAGCGACCAATAGCATACGCTAGCAGACGATTTACCGAATCCGAGAGTAGATATAGCGCGCTAGGACGCGAATTACTGGGGATCGTATGGGCGATAGAACACTTCCGGCCCTACGTATTCGGTAGGAAGTTTCGGGTTCAAACAGATCATCGACCCCTCCAATGGGTGTGATAACTAAAAGATTCTTTAGCGCGTATTACCAGATAGAAGGAATTCCTCAGTCAATACAACATCGACATTATTTACAAACCGGGGAAGGAGAACGTCGTGGCCGATTGGTTATCCCGTGCATTGGTCGTGAATTCGATCGGAGAAGAGATTCCGGGACCATCACGTGACATCCACCAATTCGTCCAGGAATGGTCACCCGGCGAGGAAGGTGAGCGGGAGGGGACTCCATCCAATGATGTTCCGAGTGACAGAAGTTCAGCGGGGGATAGGCCCTCGGACGTAGAGGACGTCGACACCATCATTAATGACAAGAGGCGCCAGATCATTTGGCTCACCAAAACATCTGGGCTTTTCAAGATGGAATCTGAGAAGTACGGCCACTGCAACATCGTCAAGATCTGGTCGACACCGGGGATAAACGACGATATGATTTGCCCCGCTTTGGAGGACTCATCTACTCCAGGGAAAACGCACCACATGTACGTGGGAAATGCGACCATCTGGGCCCGCATCAAACGCCTATGGAGGACGGAGAGGATCGGAGTCGATCGTACGTTCGTCCGATGTACCCTGAAGGTGGAGACAGTAAAACAAGAAATGCGGCAGAGAGAAGTGACCGTTGCATTCCACCAAGGCAAGACAAACCACCGGGGAATACCGACGCTACCCTGCAAGCATTGAAGAGGAGATATTTCTGGTGGGGCATGAAAGACACAATTGCGAGAGTTATTGGTACCTGCGACACATGCCCCACCATAAAATATGATCACCCCCCCCCCAGAGCAATACACACCGACGGCAGACCGACCGTTGTAGGACCAATTTTATGGCGTACCAGATACGATCGCTTCCGACGGCAGGAAGGGAGTTGGTCTTGGAGATCCGTTGGCATCTCAACACCCCAGGACACCCAAAGGGTCAAGGAGACGTAGAGTTGCTGCCCAGGACGCTCAGTGATTACCTGCGAATTTACCATGGATAGAAGGGGTTAGAACCCAACGTGGCGATGGAACACGTGTAACTACTCAATCCATTCTGAAACCGGTTCCTCTCCAGTCGAGACGCTGTTCGGACTTCGAGGATGCCGGCGCAATAGCAGGAGTACGGTGGTTTATAGAGAACTGGCGGCGCGGGTAGTCAGTAACCGGATAGCGCTAGGGAAACATTGGGCGACCGTTCGTAGAAGGCTTGAGGACAAGAAACGGCGCGCGACAACCTCCAAGTCCTGATATCCTGGGCAAACTCAAGCTCGGCGCGCTCGTGTACCGGAGAAAAGGGTCGAACAGAGGTGAGGAACTGAGGAGTGCGGTACAAGGGTCCTTTCCGAGTGATCGCTCTCCGCGAACATAACGTGGTCACAGTCGAAAGCACTACTCCCCCGATCAAACGGCGGACGGTACATGTAGAACAGCTCAAGTTTCCCGCGGTGGAGCCCGGGAGCCCCGTTGTCGACACATAACTCTGGTGTGCGTCGCAGGTGATGGAGATTAATTTGAGATACCTCAGCGTCCAAGTCCCAAGAGGAATATATCTATTATTTTTTTTTGTTATGGTTTATTGTCCGTACCATAGTAATTTTAGAAATACCTGGAAGACGTTTTTTTTTCTTTTTTTTTACCGTTATCAGAATCTGATTTTTATTTTTATATCGATACATAACTGATTTTTCATGGTATGAGTTTACGGGGAATTTTCGTAAACTGGTAGGGGAGAGTTACGGCTATTGGGACAGCAATGGTAAGCCTAATTCCACCATGTAACAATGCAATGTAACCAAACCATGTAATGTATATAAAGAGGATCAAAAGGAGAATAAATTCAGTTATAAACCGAACCATTGCGTATTATTCGTAACCTTTTTATTAATTCTTTTTTTTTTTTGATCGTTTACAGCCGGAAGACGATAACTCATATATATATATATATTGATATCCTGACGACATGCTATCTTATAACAATACCTGATAATCCCTTCCCGGACATGCTTGTAGGTGTCCTTGTCCAGATCCTTAAAGATATTGGATTCATCGAGCTCAAGAATCCTGAAGGCTATCGAGCAGTGATGGTTCTCTAATGGCGAGATGTCATTGTAGCGCAGAGCCAGTTCAGTCCTTGCGTTTATCTAAGACAATTAATAATTCCATTAATAATCCAGAAATCTTAGAAATAATCCAGAATATTTCTTAGACGCATCATAAAATTAAGATTCGATACGCTTGCGAAAACTATTATCATGACTTCTTGTAATTATTGTACCCTAATGTCACAATCCATACTGCATAATATTAATCCTTGAGATATTTATATAATCGTTAAGTAACTGATTTTTCTCAAGCGCAATAAGATCCAGCTATAAAAAGACAGGGGGTTTAAAGTTCGAAAACGATTTTAATGACAGATTCATTAGTTTTTGCAACCATAATATAAACAAATTTAAAATGATTATTACTGCCACTGAAATAGCTTTTCCGATCCGTTTATATTAAATCATCCGTTTAGCGTTTCATCATATTTTACTTGAATTTCATTAGACGGGTATGCTATGCCGCATTTTCATAATTGTTCTAAATCAATAGAGTTAGTTTATTGTATCATACCCTAACGTTAATATCTATGAATCTGCGACCTCTTTTCTCTTTAGATAGGAAAAGTCAACATTGTTACTACCGGTTGAGAATTCATGCAGATTTGAGTTCAGTATTAAAGTTTTAAAATTACTGATAAATAAGAACTTAAGATGTGATTGTGAGCTATTTTGTTTCATACTATACATTTATATTATTACTGCTTCGATACCGTTCTTGCTACAATTGAGGACCAGCAGACTCCTTTCGTCTGTAAAGTACCATTCTCCCAAATTCTAATTGCTTATTGCTGTAAGTACCTTTGCGTAACACGTCAAGTGCAGATGCAGACAGTTTATCAGTAGTCAAATTACATCAAATATAAATATTTTGTATACAATATTTCTTACTTAATTAAAAAAAAAAAGAAAAATATAAGTTATTGGGGCTTTCGTACTATAAGGCGGTCAGCAGATATCATGTCACTAAACACTGTTCGACCACGGACACAACGAGCTTTAGCGTCGTTCCACAGTTCAGGTACTAACATCGAGTGTCGGTACGGAAGGAATTTTTTTGGAACAGGTAGTGAGTGAGTGAGTGGGCAACTACCTACCTGCTCAACCGACATAAGCATTCCGAGATAATTAACCCCGTTTCTACTGGTGTTGGTTGGACTGTGGAAGAAGGTGGCTCCTGACAAGCCACGCTACCTTATGTGCACTAATTTGGATCACAATGGAATGGAATGCCACAATTTGTATAGAAATTTAAGTTGAACACATGCAAAGTTCATTATTTTTAATAATTGTCAACATATGTATAATACGTCTAAAGAGAACTTTGTTACTACCGGTGGTGAATTCATACAGCTTTGAATTCAGTATTAAAGTTATCAAATATTCTACTAATAAATAATAACTTTGATGTGATTAAGAGCTATTTCGTTACATTGGTCATCCGTGTTTTATGAATTTGAAATGTTGGACCCTGTGTCAGATACAACTAATGAAACAAAGAATGTAGTGTTTGGAAACGTGCTGAATAAAAAAGAAGGAACTTTGAGAAAAAAAAGAAAATTTCTGAAAAAAAAAGACTATGAAATAATTTTAAAGATAATGGGTTCTTTACTAGCATTGCATCACGAGGGAACAAAAAAACGAAAAATGCTTTTCAAAAGTCGTCAACCCAAAAATATAAGAATTTTACATAAGTTAAAAAAACAAGAATTAGAACAGGAAATGACTAAAATGAAACAGTTTGAAGCGAGCAAAGACAATAAATTCCTAAGATCGTTAAAAGAAAAAGAAACGATTATCACCTTAAAAAACATGCTGAAGACCCCAGACGTACTGAATGATCTAGAAGGGGAGAGAAAAAAAGGAATGTCTGGTTATGATACAAATATTCTACAAAATTACTTAGACAGGCTTTGTTCCAAAAGTGAAGCTCGCATATTGCCGTCGGCAACAGAACGTACATGGGCAGAAAAGCTTGACATTTTAGATGAAGTAGTTTTATCTGATTCAAACAGGGAAGAGGGTTTTAGGCGAGAGGGTTTAAGGTTAAGGGAGGGGGAGTCGGAGAATCTGTTGAGCCAAGAAGCATTCAAATTAGAAGCAGACAATCTCTTCACGAATGAAGAATTGAAAATGCTTAAGATTGGGTGTAAATACTCAATCCCAATTTTCAAAAAGCAGGAACAAATCGAAAAAAAATTGGAAACCATCATGCACTGGAATGAATTTTTGGATGATTTTGTACTTAACAAAATGAATGATGACAAATCCTCTATTTCCAGCACAAGTGACAAATACATTGAGCAACAAGTTACAGTGGACAATGTTCAACAGCAGGAAGAGAAGATGATGAAATACCTAAGGAAGTGGCTGGAGAGGGAATCTCCGCCAAAGATCCGCGTTGACAGAACTTCCCGCTTCCGGTTCCATGAGCCCAAATATTCTCAGCTGTATTGCTTCACTTCCAACTCGAGACGACTTCATGCAGCAAGACGGTTTCTGCAGGTAGCTCAGTTAGTTTACCCCGGCATTGACACCAACCGAATTATGTCATATCTAGCATATTTTTTCGGAGATGAGAAAATCCCTACAATTCCACCCCAGGAACCGTCAGAAGTGAGGGAAATTATCAATAAGCCAAGTGAAAAACTAGGTTTTTTTGAGAATGTAGTAGCTGATTCTAAGGAATCAGCAAGCCTATTCAAACCGAAACAGATTTTGACTCAAAAAAGTAATGATACAGCCTATAGAAAAAGTTTAATTTCTATTGTAAAGAAGTATAATCTTGAATCCCTTTTTGAAAAGTTCACGCAAGCTTCGTTGGTTGAACCTTACGACATTCTATACCTCAGAATACTGAAGGGTTTGATACGCTTCTATGAATATAAAACTTCGGGGGATATTTATATAATCAGAGAATTTCTTCTAGAATTCATAACAGAAATAGCAGAATCAATACTGAATGCAGTAAATTGGATGGTAAACACGTTATTTAGAAATTACTTGCTACAAGAAACAAGGAAAACAAGCGATGAGAGAATACCAACGAACCCCCAAAAAGAAAGGGATAGCTCTTCCACAAGAATATGCCATGATGATATAAAAAGAGAAATGGTTTGTATAATTAAGTATAAGATACTCCATGATGCGCTTAAAATAATAAATTACCAACATCGACGGCTTAAGTACATAAAGACTTAGATCTGATGGGCATTCCACCTTTTAAATAAAATAATGTTTTAAGAATAGTAGTTAGTCATTTTTTAGTATTGGTTATTTGTTTAGGACCTTATTTAGGGCTTAAAAGTAGGCTACCGTATCGATTCTAACCCTCTTCTGTTCATGGGATTAAAAATAATCCACTATCCATTTGAGATCAATACCTCCACACGTTACGATAACCAGGTACCACGTTACATTACCACGTTAGGTTTTTTCGACGGTCAATCCGAAATTCACATGAAGGTTGCTTTTTAAATTAGGGTGAAATGAAAAATATTGACGTTTCCACAAAACCATAGTATGTGTCAGTTAACCTGTAAATTAAAAAAAGATGTTGGCAGTAAATTAGAGTATGGTATCAAATACAAATTTGAAAGTTCTTATTATGGGTAGTTTGTGTTTTTTCAAACGATTATTACAAAAAATTATGATATTTGTCATTAAGATCATATAAGTAAGTATAATTGACTCAACCAGCGTTATATTATAGAGGCATTATATTTGGCATGGTGGTAACATTTGGTGAATCCATGTTGCTGAAAATACAACCTGGCCTATGGAAATTAAATAAATGTTATTAAGGCATTAATTTGTGATAATGAAGTATGAAATCAAGGGGACTTTTTATTTTGTGAATAAATAAACCATTTAAAGTACATGAGTAAGTGTCATGGATTAGTTATTAGGTACTAAGATATAACATTTTTGGAAAATCTCATCATCGAATTAACAATATGTATTGTGCGTAACTATAATTACAAAAAGCCATTAAAAATATATTATGGTTAACACGCAACTTTGATTTTTTATAGTTTAATTAATTTAATAAGTTTGAATCTGTCAGCGAGCTGGTTTGAATATTCGAGATGAAAAAGACTGGGCAATCATGGGCAGGATAACGTTTCAAGATCAGTTGACCGAAGGTTCTCAGAAGACGCTGGGAGATCAGCGCGAAGAAATTTCACCCATGCGTCAGACACCAACAGGAAACCACTTTTCAACGCATGTGGGTGCTTTCTCAGGGTGCAAAAGAGAGATAGGCCTAAACGTTTGTGGGATCCATGAGCGGCCACGTCAAAATATAAGTTTCAATTTTTATTCAGTGAATTTTTAGAAAAGAAATTGTGCAGTAACTGTTTAACCATAAAAACACCGATGTGGAGGAGAGACGCTAACAGGAAACTGTCATATGGTTTTGTTATCTCTATTAAATGAACAAAGCCGGCTGACAATATTAAGCTAACTTATATATAACTTGTGACCTAAATGTACTTAATTTTATGGTTAGTAAATTATTACTTATATTCAATCAACCCATGTCTTTCATTCTGACATGGCGCAGTCGGTAGGACATGTGAATTTGAAACCGCCAGAACAATTTATTTTCGAAGGAAATATAGCAGAAGCATGGAAAAGGTGGTATAGAAAGTTTAATCATTACTTGTCGGCTATCGAAGCACAAGATAAAAAAGATGAAGTAAAAGTCGGTATACCGTTCAGCGTATTAGGAGAAGATGCACAAGATAAATATGAAACCTTCAATTTAACGGCAGAAGAACAGAAGGAATACGCAATTGTAGTTAAAGCTTTTGAAGATTATTGCATACCTAAAAAAAACGAGACGGTGACAAGATTTAATTTTTTTCAACGTAAACAGAGAAAGGGTGAGTCATTCGATGATTTCATTACAGATTTGAAAAAGTTAAGTGTTGATTGTGCATTTGAAACATTGAAGGATAGCCTTATAAAAGATCAAATTGTAAGTGGTATACAGGATGAACAAGTGAAAGATAGATTGTTGCGGGAAGATGATCTAACACTAGATAAATGTACTAATTTATGCAAAGTGGCGGAGTTAGCAAAACAAAGAATAGAGACGTTGCGAGGTACAGAAGAAGAGGAAATAAATATAGTACAGCAAAGGAGCAGAACCAAAGCAGCGACGAGAATCTGAGAGTGAGTACGCAGCCGTGGACGTCGAAACCAAGTACCAGCGATAGCAGCAAGACATCACTGCAACAAGAGCAGCAATATGGAAGCCAGCAGCGATTGAGGTGCAATAAATGCGGCAACGTCTATGGGTATAGAAATATCTACGGTAAAATTTGTATTAAATGTAATCGGATAAATCATTTTGCAAAAATGTGTAGATTAACTCGAAATATAAATAATGTAAGTATGATTGAGGGAGAGGATGCTGAAATGTACACTTTAGGGAGAATTCTAAAAATAAATAATGTTCAAAAGGGTTGGGAATTATCTATAAATATATTGGAAAGCAAAACTTCACTTTCAGTCAAGCTCGATACAGGGGCGGAATGCAATGTTTTAAAAAAAAGCGACTATGAAAATTTGAAAATTAAAGAGAAAATAAATAAAACTGATAACAAATTGGCAAATTACAGTGGTTCTGAAATACCGGTTATAGGAACTGTTATATTAGATTGTGTAATCAAGGGTAAAATAGAACCAATAAAATTTTATTTAGTAAACTGTAATAGCTCAAGCTCTGTTACAATTAAAAAACTGAACTTAATTACCAGAGTTGAAAATATAAATATGAATACAAATAATGGTCTCACGAAATTGTTTAGCAGATATAAAGAACTATTCGAAGGTATAGGAAAAATCTCAAAAATATATGATTTCAAATTAAAAGAAGGATATGAAGGAAAAATTGAACCATGTCGTAGAATACCTTTTAAATTATTAGATCTTTTCAAAGAAACATTATACAGAATGAAAGACAATAAAATTGTTACAGAGGTTAACGAACCTACTGAATTTATGAACCCAATCGTAATCACCAGTAAACCTGATAAATCTTTACGTATTTGTTTAGACCCACAGCATCTTAACACTTGTTTACTAAGAGAACATTGTCCTTTACCTACATTTGAGGAAATATCTAGTAAAATGGCGGGGGCAAAAATGTTTGCAGTTCTAGACGCATCAAATGGGTTTTGGCATTTAGAACTTACACATAGGAGTTCGTTAATGACGGCTTTTCAAACGCCATTTGGTCCATTTAGATTTTTAAGAATGCCTTTCGGGGTTAGTATTGCACCAGAAGTGTTCCATAAAACTTATTCAGAGATTTTTGAAGGTATAAAAAACGTAGCTGTGTATATCGATGATATAATGATATGGGCAGAAAATGAAAAAGAATTATTAGAAATTTTAGAATTAGTAATGAAAAGAGCTTATGAGCATGGGATTAAATTTAATAAAAACAAATGTAAGTTTAAAGAAGAAAGAATTAAATTTTTAGGTCATTACTTCAGTAGCAAAGGGATAGAAATTGATGATGACAAAGTCAAAGCAATTAGTGAAATGGAAAGACCAAAAGATGTTAAAGCAGTAGAACGATTATTAGGATTGATAACCTACGTGGGTAAATTTGTAGAAAACTCAGCTCAGTTAACGGAACCATTGCGTAATCTAATTAAAAAAGGTACAATTTTCAACTGAACATGAAAATTGTTTTAAAAAGATAAAAATATGTTAAAGCAAAACTCCTATTCTACAATTATACGATGTAAATAAGGAGTGCAAAATTAGTGTAGACGCTAGTAGTACCGGAGTAGGGGCAGTTCTGTTACAAAATGATTTACCAGTAGCATATGCATCACAAGCATTCACTGAATGTCAAAAATCGTGGGCTCAAATAGAGAAAGAATTATATGCCATAGTGTTTGGATGTGAGCGTTTCAGACAGTATGTAATCGGTAAACCTTTTGGAGTAGAATCAGATCATAAACCGCTGATCCCTATTTTAAGACGAAAGATAACTGATATACCAATGAGACTACAAAAAATGCGAATGCGGTTACAACCATATGATATTAAAGTAACTTATACAAGTGGTAAAAATTTAATAATAGCAGATTTACTATCGGAGCTCATTTAAAAGAAACTAAAGAGGATGGAGATTCCAGAATGTATATATTAGAACTTACGTTAGCAAGCGAGATGAGTAATCAAAAGAAACAAAAATATATAGAAGCAACAAAAAATGACATAGAATTGCAGACATTGAAAAATACAATAAAAGAAGGTTGGCCAAAAGAAATAAAAGATGTACCAAATTTAGTTAAATATTATCATTCTTACCATGCCGACATTTATGAATATGATGACTTACTGTTTAAAAATAATTGTGTAATAGTACCAAACAAATTAAGAGAAGTAGTTTTGAGTAAGTTACATTATAATCATTTAGGCATTGAAAAAACAAAAGCTAGAGCGAGAGAAATAGTATTTTGGCCCAATATGAATAAAGATATAGAAAACAAAATAAACAACTGTAAAACATGCTTAACGTTCCAACGATCAAATCAGAAAGAAAGTCTAATACCAACATTAATACCAGATAAAACGTGGGCAACCTACTGTTATATGAGCTGATATTTTTTACATTGATAGAAAACCAAACATGTTAGTTGTGGATTATTTTTCTAAATATGTAGATGTTTTACCATTGAAGGATGAAACTAGTGTAAACAGTTTTAATAAAAGCATTAAAGTCTTGTTTTGTACACTGGGGTATACCAGAAGAATTCAGATCAGATAATGGCCCACAATTTTCGAGTTTTCTATTTAAAACGTTTACAAGAGAATGGAAATTTAAGCATGTCACGTCGAGTCCAACATATCCACAAAGTAACGGAATGGTGGAGCGGCACATACAAACTGTGAAAAATGTAATTAGAAAAGCTCATTTTGATAAAAAAGATGTGTACTTAGCAATACTAGAATTAAACAACACACCAATATCTAATACAATACCTTCTCCAAATGTGATAATGCAAGGTAAAAATGTGAATGGTGTTCTATATGATATAACAAAGTTTAAAAGTGAAGAAAATTCATATATAAAAGGTGAATTGTTACAAAGACAAAGGAAACAAAAAATTTTTCACGATCAACGAGCCAAAGATTTGAAAAAATACGAAAAAGGAGAAAATGTTAGAGTTAGAAACAAACAAGGAATGTGGGATCGGGCTGTAATAATAGATAGAAACATAAACAATAGGGCTTATCAAATTAAGACAGAGGGAGGCTCCTTATTGACGCGTAATAGGATACACTTAAGAAATGATACTAGCCTACCATTCGAAATAGAAAGTAACGAATATAGACTTGATGAAAATATTAAACCACAAATTTCGGAAAATTCAAATAATAATGGTAAGGTTAATAATACAGCCGATCCAGCAGATCAGCAATTAATGAACCAAAGCCAGAGCGAAGATATCAATAATGACAATGACACATATGTAACTCGTAGTGGACGAATCAGTCGTCAATTAGCTCATTTTAATTTATTTGTATAACAATAGTTCATATAATTGTTTTGTAGAAAATAAGTTAATTTTTTTATATCAACACTTAAATTTTCCATAAGTTATGTATAATAAATTATATAGTGAATTAAGTTTTGTTTATATTAACTATTCCTAACTTCTTTCGGTACTTTATAAAGTTCTATTTTTTAACAACAATCATAGGATTTTTGTTTTAACTAGTCGATTATAAAAGTAAAAGTAAATTATTTCCACTATAAATATAGTGGTGGGGCCCGCTTCAGTTACTATTATTACTCAGTAGCTGGCTGGACAATTGTACTTATTGACGTCTTGCATACTCATCAGAAAACGAGATACTTACTGTCGGGAAAGGTTGAACAATTGTCGGAAAAGGTGAACAATTGTCGGAGGTCAACAATTGTCGTTTACATATATAATTTACATATATAGTTAGCGCTTCGCTACACTTACATAATATATTAAAGAGTATAACGTAAATGAAGTCCAAAAATTAAGGAAGTTATGGTAAATTTAAATGTTGTGTTATTTTAAGGTTGTCATGTTTTTTGTTGAATAGTTTTTTGGCGTAGTTGGAAAAATTGACTCCTTCCTGTTCGGAATAGGGCCATAGCCCTATTGCATTTTTCTGTTGCATTTGAGGTTTATTATTACTTCATTAAATTTCGGTCATAATTTACGTTACACCCCGTATAATGGAACATTTTTTAGTGTTGGGTACACAAATATTTACCTTTAACAAAAGGAACACCTGGGAATGCTTCTTCCAGCGGGTCATGAAAGGGGCCGGAATAAATAATTGAAGTACTGATAACTGTGCGTTTTTTTGTGGTCTCTTTGAGTTTTTGAAAACCTGGAACACTTGTGTTTTCATCTAAGTGTTTGTAAGTCCCTTGTTCGACTTAATGAAATTTCGCATAGGTGTTGGTTCCATTTGATAATGAACGACGAAAAACTCCATAAAACATGACATCATATTAATTTGTTGACGTAATGATTTATAATGAAACATTTAAAACAATCATTACAAAACGTAATCAAATCGTGTTCGCAATATCCCACCCGCGACCGACAAAGAATCATGGTATTTTGCTCAGTTGTTCCATTTAATACTCCAATAAAAGCGAAAAATAATAATGCATTAGTTGACAATTTAAAAAACTATATATTTATCATATTTAATTAAAACCCGAAATCTTGGCTAGTAATACACAATACCTGTTTACTATAGAGAAATATAATTATAAAACACTATCATTCAAACCGTTTTAGCTGGTGTATAGAAACCTTTAACTGTGTGATGCGCCACGCACGATTTCGATTTAACTAAACTACAAATTTTCTTTTTTCTTTTTATTCTCTATCACTTGTGTGTTGAGGGGAAAAATGGGACACTTTGCTTTTGTCAATAATAATTGTTGTTGTCGGGTCGTCACTAGGAGGTGCCTGATCACCCTAGCCCTGGTGACGAGTGCGGATTTTTCGAGTTTATAACCTGGACAATCGTTCCATGACGGCGTTACTATCTGACTCCATTTTATGATAGGTATGTGCCCCGACAATGCACTATGTTCAAGAGAAGAGGTACAGAGGTTTCATAAAGAATAAGTCAAGTTTTCAGAGTTCGAGCCGAAACCAAGCAGCGTCACGGGGGTACAGGTCGCCAGAGAGTCTGCAAGGAGACTGGTTTACAGGGCCAGAAGCCTTGGCTTAAATATCGTTTCTACTCCCTGCCGGGAGGCTGCGAAGGTCTAATTCGGCGGCCGTTCCCGCGCACACCTGTCACGAGGCGCGTAACCGGTGGAGAGGGACGTGACTGCCACCTACTGACCCGACCCAGGGCCCTCCCTGGAGGTAGAGAGGGCCTAAAAGGGTCGCTAAGTTTATGACTGTTTATGGCTGCCAGGTGGTGACCCTTTCATGTTAATGACTGTTTGGCTTCCGCGTTTTATTTCTTAACCTTTTACAATGATTTACATTTAATTATAATACATTTAGTTCATGTTATTTTACTTTTGCTTACAATATATATGCAATAGAGTATAGGGTGATTTAACTTATGTAGTTAGCGGTCGCTACAGTTGTGTTAAATATTCAGATGGTTTTCTCACTTCCTTATCTAAGGTAGCATATTGTTATAAGCAAGCATTCATTTTACACTACAATAACATGGTCCAGTCGGTTCATTGTCAGGTCCACATCTGTCACCTGGTTCCCGCTAATTGGTTAGATAACACGAAACAATCGATCAGTATTGATGAAAGGGCTCCTCCCACCCTCCCACTAACAATTATGCATGCAGATAATCTCATCGCTTCGACTCCGACTCCCGATAAACCGATGCAGCAGCATAGCTGTCAGTAAGAAAGATGCGCAAGACACTTTTGTTTTTAGTTGTATTAGGGTATTACGTCACCAACAAAACCCTTCATAATGATCTTAATATACCCTACATTCTTGAACTCATCCCTTCCAAATTCATGAAATTCCATAGTAACCTATCCAACCACCCTAATCCCGTAGCACAGTCATTGGACTGCACCACTCATCCCTATAATCCTCCTCGGAGGCCACTAAAACAGGAGTGGCCTACTGACCTACTATAAATGCGCAACAGTGGGAGTCCTGGCAATGGCCAGTTTCTCCAATCATGTCCTGAGCGTATGTGGCTCTCGCGCTCTTCGTCAGCCTCTACTGGCTCCTATCCGGTGACGTGGCTGGTGGGGGAGCGTGGGGGACATCCCAAGACTCCACTTTCTCTTTCGCTTGCGAGGGAGGCAACAACCGTGTGGACTTGGGGGGCCCCTGGGCTGTTTGTAAACGTTTGTAAATATTGTATGAATGTGCGAGCGAATGATGAAAATATGGTATGAATGAAAACACTTTATCTCAATTATTTATTGCCTATTAAGTAAAGGCAGATTGTAATTTCATCATAATAAAGTTGTTAACACGTAAGTAGTTGTTGAAATATAAACAGACTAACTAGTAACCTCCTCATACTGAACTTAGTGCGAGCCATAGCAATTGCTACCACCGCTAGCAGATCAGATTTGTCCACTCGTGACGTCACTTGGCGACGTGTTTTTTTACGACTGTGGTCGGCAATGTGTGGCTCCAGAGCCGCATGTGGCTCTTTGCTTCCTTAAGTGCGGCTCTTGCACAAATATCCACGGAAGGCGCAATAATATTTTCATTTAAAAAAAAACTTGGTAAGAAAAAAATTACATCTTATTTTGGTAAATTAAAATTCTTCTATAAATCGAGAACGTGTATAATTTTTGTTTAAGTTAGAAGATAGAGAGGTAGTTAAAATTTTATATTGTTGTAAAAATACATAACGAACATCGAGTTTAATTTTATTAGTTTTCGTAAACGTAAACACAAACCATGTACAAGCTACCGGCTGAAATTGTTCGTAAATTCCGGTACAAAATTTGTAATCTATTTTTCGATAACTTTTATTTGTCAAAATGTTGGAAGTTTTCTTCCATTTTTGGTCATATTAAAAGTTTTGTTATTCTGATGATGGAAAAAATTGTTTTTGTTTTTTTTAGTGCAGTTACACATATTAATAAAATTGTATTTTTTAAAAAGATTTTTTTTTAATTTTTATTTTCATCAATTTAATAATCTTTAGTAAAAGGCGAAAGATTTATTCGCTTTGAAAGGAGACCAGAGTTTGACCTCTGATCATAGTCCTTTATTATTAACCATTTCCCTAAGACCAATTCACAAACTGCCTCCTCCTTCATTTATTAGGGGCCCAGTTGACTGGGACCACTTCCGTCAGCTTCTTACAGAGTCCGTAAACCTCAAATTATCCCTGAAAACATCCCAAGACCTAGACGATGCAGTGCATTCTTTCACTACTCTGGTCCAGAGGTCGGCTTGGGAGGCATCGTCACCCAAGAATCCACAATCATAATCGTTTACCTCAGCATCTCAAAGATCTAATCAAATCCAAACGCCGCTCTAGAACAGTGTGGCAAAGATCCCGGCATCCTGCTGATCGCCGCTCGTACAATCAGTACTGCCGATTGGTAAAGCGGCGATTGGCATCCTTCCGTTCTGATTCTTTCAATTCCTACCTCTCCTCTCTGTCTACCAGGGATAACTCCTTGTGGAATGTAACCAAAAAAATCCTAAAGTATCAACCTGTTTCACATCCACTCCGTCGTGATGATGGGTCCTGGGCGGCCTCGGATGGGGATAGGTCGGAGGAATTTGCTCTGCATCTTACCCATACTTTCACACCTCACCTTTCTCATCAAAGCCATACTCACAGCAAAACTGTGGAAGATTTCCTCACTTCACCTATTCCTCTCTCTCTTCCACCAAAAGCCGTTAATCCCTCTGAGGTCAAATATATTCTGAAAAACTTACCTTACCGAAAATCCCCTGGATATGGTCTCCTTACTCCTCAAATTCTCAAACAACTTCATCCTAAAGCCATAATCTTTTTAACCTATATATATAATTTCATTATCCGAACGACGCACTTTCCTCTCCTCTGGAAACATTCTATTATTGTCCTATTCGCCAAACCCGGTAAACCACCCAATGAAGCCTCATCTTACCGTCCAATTAGCCTACTCCCTATCCTCTCAAAAATATTTGAGAAACTCCTACTAAAACTTCTACTTCCCATTGTTGAATCCAAAAACCTTTTTTCCACACACCAGTCTGGTTTCCGCCAACGACATTCCACTGCTCAACAAGGCCTTCGCGTTGTTGATCACATCTCCTCAGCCTTATATTGAGTATGAGCTATAATTTTAATCATACGATCGTATCACGTGAAACAATGAGTGCTAATGATACATTATACAATCATATTCAACATCATTTGATGTTATATTCACTCGTGACTTCAATCATACGATCGTATCACGTGATATAATGAGTGCGAATGATGCGGTACACTATCATATTCGACATCATTTGATGTTATATTTACTCGTAACTTTAATCATACGATCGTATCGCGTGAAACAATGAGTGCCAATGATACGGTACACTATCACATTCGACATCATTTGATGTTATTTATATTCGTAATTTTAATCATACGATCGTATCACGTGAAACAATGAGTGCTAATGATACATTATACAATCATATTCAACATCATTTGATGTTATATTCACCTGTAACTTTAATCATACGATCGTATCACGTGAAACAATGAGTGCTAATGATACATTATACAATCATATTCAACATCATTTGATGTTATATTCACTCGTAACTGTCATCATACGATCGTATCACGTGATACAATGAGTGCTAATGATGCGGTACATTATCATATTCGACATCATTTGATGTTATATTTACTCGTAACTTTAATCATACGATCGTATCGCGTGAAACAATGAGTGCCAATGATACGGTACACTATCACATTCGACATCATTTGATGTTATTTATATTCGTAATTTTAATCATACGATCGTATCACGTGAAACAATGAGTGCTAATGATACATTATACAATCATATTCAACATCATTTGATGTTATATTCACTCGTGACTTCAATCATACGATCGTATCACGTGATATAATGAGTGCCAATGATGCATTACACAATCAAAGTCGACATCATTTGATTTTATATTCACCTGTAACTTTAATCATACAATCGTATCACGTAAAACAATGAGTGTTAATGATACATTATACAATCATATTCCAAATCATTTGATGTTATATTCACTCGTAACTGTCATCATACGATCGTATCACGTGATACAATGAGTGCTAATGATGCGGTACATTATCATATTCGACATCATTTGATGTTATATTTACTCGTAACTTTAATCATACGATCGTATCGCGTGAAACAATGAGTGCCAATGATACGGTACACTATCACATTCGACATCATTTGATGTTATTTATATTCGTAATTTTAATCATACGATCGTATCACGTGAAACAATGAGTGCTAATGATACATTATACAATCATATTCAACATCATTTGATGTTATATTCACCTGTAACTTTAATCATACGATCGTATCACGTGAAACAATGAGTGCTAATGATACATTATACAATCATATTCAACATCATTTGATGTTATATTCACTCGTAACTGTCATCATACGATCGTATCACGTGATACAATGAGTGCTAATGATGCGGTACATTATCATATTCGACATCATTTGATGTTATATTTACTCGTAACTTTAATCATACGATCGTATCACGTGAAACAATGAGTGCCAATGATACGGTACACTATCACATTCGACATCATTTGATGTTATTTATATTCGTAATTTTAATCATACGATCGTATCACGTGAAACAATGAGTGCTAATGATACATTATACAATCATATTCAACATCATTTGATGTTATATTCACTCGTAACTGTCATCATACGATCGTATCACGTGATACAATGAGTGCTAATGATGCGGTACATTATCATATTCGACATCATTTGATGTTATATTTACTCGTAACTTTAATCATACGATCGTATCACGTGAAACAATGAGTGCCAATGATACGGTACACTATCACATTCGACATCATTTGATGTTATTTATATTCGTAATTTTAATCATACGATCGTATCACGTGAAACAATGAGTGCTAATGATACATTATACAATCATATTCAACATCATTTGATGTTATATTTACTCGTAACTTTAATCATACGATCGTATCGCGTGAAACAATGAGTGCCAATGATACGGTACACTATCACATTCGACATCATTTGATGTTATTTATATTCGTAATTTTAATCATACGATCGTATCACGTGAAACAATGAGTGCTAATGATACATTATACAATCATATTCAACATCATTTGATGTTATATTCACTCGTAACTTTAATCATACGATCGTATCACGTGATACAATGAGTGCTTATGATACGGAACACTATTATAATTAACATCATTTGATGTTATATTTACTCGTGACTTCAATCATACTCTATATATAGTATAGCCTTATATTGATATTGCTCTACAAGCTCAAAAGATATTTACCACAGACCCTTTTCCTAATCCTACAGTCCTACCTTTCAAACCGCTTCTTCCAAGTCCGCTGTGGTTTAGAATACTCTAACTACTATCCCATAAGTGCAGGAGTTACACAGGGCAGTGTCCTAGGCCCCATCCTCTATAACCTATACACCGCTGATGTCCCCTCTACTTCCAACACCTTCTTTGCCACATTTGCAGATGACACTGCAGTCTTGTCATCCCACCCAGACCCCGACATAGCATCCCATAACCTTCAAAAACACCTTGACGAGAACGAGTATTGGTGCAATCAATGGCGGATCAAAGTTAATGAAGCAAAATGCTCCCACATTACCTTCACCCTTTGTCGCAAGACTTGTCCATTAGTTTATTTTAATTCTATTCCTCTCCCAGTAACCGAGACAATACGGTACTTAGGCTTCCATCTCGACAAACGACTGACCTGGAACCCACATACGAGACTAAAAAGACAAGAACTAAACAGACGCTTTGGACAACTGTACAGACTACTTCAAAGGACATCCCATCTCTCAATAGAAAATAAACTACTAATCTACAAAGTTATTCTTAAACCAATCTGGACATACGGAATAGAGCTATGGGGGACAGCAAAAAAGTCGAACATCAAGCGTATCCAATCCTTTCAATCCAAAGTCCTGAGAACAATAGTAAATGCCCCTTATTATGTCAGCAACAAAACCCTTCATAACGACCTTAATATACCCTACATTCTAGAACTCATCCCTTCCAAGTTTATGAAATTCCACAGTAGCCTTTCCAACCACCCTAATCCTGTAGCACAGTCTTTGCACTGCACCACTCATCCCTATAATCCTCCTCGGAGACTGAAACGGCAGTGGCCTCGTGACCTGCTATAATCGCGTGACAGTGGGAGTCCTGGCAATGGCCAGTTTCTCCAATCATGTCCTATTGTATGAATGAGCGAGTGAATGATGACTGTAAATATGGTATGAATGAGATCATTTATCTGTATTATTATTGCCTTATAAAAGGCAGATTGTTATTATTGCACAATAAAGTTCTATAAAGTTCAATTTAATAATAATAATAATTTTGTACTAGTGGCTTTAGAAAAAAATATATTTGGAATGTTTTTATAGGCATCCCAATTAACATGGCTACCAAAAAAAAGCAAAGAAAAACGGAAGATGAAAACTGCGAATTTAAAGTTGAGTGAACCGAGAATTTTGCGTTTATTCAAAACTTGAATGGACTTCCGACATGTCTTATTTGTAAGGAGAAATTTGCGCATAACAAGAAGTCAAATTTAGAGAGACACTTTACAAGAAAGCACGCGTCATTTAGCACTAAATATCCTACCGGTGATGCAAGGGAGAAAGCAGTTGAGGAACTTCAGAAGAGTCAAGAGTCGTCAACTTCTGTGTTTAATAACTGGATGCAATCTTCCAGCAATATTAATATGGCAAGTTTTGTTTTTAGCCAAGAGATTGCTAAGAGAGGGTTGTAAAATTTATGTCTCATTCAGGCCCTAAAGAAGAACTTTTAGGATTATTGCCACTCAAAGGTCAGACGCGTGGAGAAGATATCGCAAATGCTGTAATTGAGTGTATGGATAAACATCATATTCCCCTCGATAGAATGGTGTCGATTTCAATAGATGGGGCCAAAAGTATGACCGGCGTAAGAAAAGGGTTTGTTGCTATTTTGAAAGAAAAAATGAATCACGAGATACTTGTTTACCATTGTACCATTCACCAAGAAGCGCTTTGTGCGCAAACATTTATAACAAAGTTATGGAATTAGTGATTACCATTATCAACTCCATTTTAGCTAAAGCTCTTAATCATCGCCAATTCAAAGAATTTTCATTTGAAATGGAGAGTGAGTACGCTGATCTTCTGCTTCATAACAAGGTACGTTGGTTATCAAGAGGGAACGTTTTAAAACGTTTCGCGTCCCTTTTTTGGGAAATTAAAGCATTTCTCTTTGAGAAGGGCGTTCACTATCCAGAACTAACAGACGATCAGTGGATCCAAAACTTTTATTTCATGGTAGACGTTACGTCTCATCTAAATCAGCTTAATCGTAAACTACAAGGGAAAGGAAAATAATTTTTTCAATGTTAGAAGAAGTAATAACATTCGAAAACAAATTATCCATTTTTGCTCAGGATTTGGAAAGGGAAACATTGTTTCACTTTCCGAGCCTGCTGAAGCCAGAAAATAATTCCTCTATTGATAAACACCATTTTAAAACAATAATTTTAAATATGAGGGAAGCATTTCTCAGCAGGTTTCAGGAATTTAAAAACAGCAGAGCAACTTTAGCATTTGTCAAAAATCCTCTTAATGCTACGATAATCGAGTTGAAATTTTCTCCTTTAGAAATTGACATTGGCAGCATTGAAATACAATTGCTGGATTTAAAAAACAAAGAGATATGGAGCTCTAAATTCGAACGTCTTTGTGTTGAATTGGAAATATTTGAGAAGAAAAAATGTGATCTTAGTTCACAACACAAGTGGTCTGCTTTGAATGACCTGGAGAAGGAAGGCATGATCATTTTCAACGCTTGGAACAGTATTCCTGACTCTTACGATCAGCTGAAAAAGCTCGCGTTTGCTGTTCTTTCCCTTTTCAGTTCTACATATATATGCGAACAATCTTTTTCAAGCATGAACACTATCAAGAGTAAACTGAGAAGTCGTCTTATTGATGAGAACTTGGAATCATGCCTAAAATTAAAAACAACAACATACAAACCTGACTTACTAAAACTTTCCAAGGAGATGTAAGTACATTGTTCGCATTAATAAATATTTATTAAGTATGAAATTTAGTTTTATTTAGTGTGCTACTTATTTAATGTAATAAAAGTTTACTAAACAAGCAGATTTGGCTCCCAATTTTTTTTAAAATTGTTGTAATGTTCATATTTGGCTCTTTGGCTAATAAGTTTGGCAACCACTGGTTTACGACATTAATCCTTTTATTTATTAATTAGGTTTTTTTTTTTTTTTTAACAGTTCAACAGTACCATACTTATCGTACTGATCACCAAGATGGAAGAGCACATGCAGGTTAGGTACCGCTATCATTGTCCATAAATCCATTTCCCATCACACAATTCCTATGGTAGCACAAGATTTCCTTCAGTCCACTGAAGTGTCAATCAGCACCTTCACTTTTCCCCTTACTCTAGCATCAATGTACTGCCCTCCCAATAAATCCATTTCTGATTCCCAATTCATCTCCTTTTTAGACTCCATTGGGCATCGTTTCCTTGTGGGTGGGGACTTTAACGCAAAGCACTAACATTGGGGCTCAAGATCCACAAATACACGAGGACGTGCTTTGATCTCAGCACTCTCCCGGAAACATTGCTCCATTGTCTCTCCTGACATAGCCACCTATTGGCCATCTGATCTTAACCGAAATCCAGATCTCCTTGACTTCTTTTTCTACGATAGTTTAGGAACACTAAACTATTCACTCACGCGCCTCGACGACCTCTCCTCCAAACATAGCCCAGTGATCCTTACCATTTCCCTAAGACCTATCCTATACAAACTGCCTCCTCCTTCATTTATCAGGGGCCCAGTTGATTGGGACCACTTCCACCAGATTCTTACAGACTCTCTAGACCTCAAAGTACCTCTGAAAACATCACAAGACCTGATGCAGTGCATTCCTTTACTACTCTGATCCAGAGGTCGGCCTAGAAGGCAACGTCACCCCACCGTCATCTGAATATTCACAATCAAAATCCTTTACCTCAGTATCTCAAAGACCTAATCCAATCCAAACGCCACTCGAGAACAGTTTGGGCAAAGATCCCGACATCCTGTTGATCGCCGTACGTACAATCAGTACTGCCGATTGGTAAAGCGGCGATTGGCATCCTTCCGTTCCGATTCTTTCAATTCCTACCTCTCCTCTCTGTCTACCAGGAATAACTCTTTGTGGAATGTAACCAAAAAATTCCTAAAGTATCAACCATTTTCACATCCACTCCGTCGTGATGATGGGTCCTGGGCGGCTTCGGATGAGGATAGGTCGGAGGAATTTGCTCTGCATCTTACCCATACTTTCACACCTCACCTTTCTCATCAAAGCCATACTCACAGCAAAACTGTGGAAGATTTCCTCACTTCACCTATTCCTCTCTCTCTTCCACCAAAAGCCGTTAACCCCTCTGAGGTTAAATACCTTCTGAAAAACTTACCTTACCGATATATCTCCAGGATATGATCTCCTTACTCCTCGGATCTTCCAACAACTTCCTCCTAAAGCCATAATCTTCCTAACCTACATATATAATTGCATAATCCAAACGGCGCACTTTCCTCTCCTCTGGAAACATTCCATTATTGTCCTATTCGCCAAACCCGGTAAACCACCCAATGACGCCTCATCTTATCGTCCAATTAGCCTACTCCCTATCCTCTCAAAAATATTTGAGAAACTCCTACTAAAACGTCTACTTCCCATTGTTGAATCCAAAAACCTTTTTTCCACACACCAGTCTGGTTTCCGCCAACGACATTCCACTGCTCAACAAGGCCTTCGCGTTGTTGATCACATCTCCTCAGCCCTTGAAACCAAACAGTATTGCACTGCTGCCTTTCTCGATATAGCTTTTGACAGGGTTTGGCACGAAGGTTTGCTCTACAAGCTCAAAAGATATTTACCACAGACCCTTTTCCTAATCCTACAGTCCTACCTTTCAAACCGCTTCTTCCAAATCCGCTGTGGTTTAGAATATTCTAACTACTATCCCATAAGTGCAAGAGTTCCACAGGGCAGTGTCCTGGGCCCCATCCTCTATAACCTATACACCGCTGATTTCCCCTCTACTCCCAATACCTTCTTGGCCACATTTGCAGATGACACTGCAGTCTTGTCATCCCACCCAGACCCCGATATAGCATCCCATAACCTTCAAAAACACCTTGACGAGATCGAGTATTGGTGCAACTAATGGCGGATCAAAGTTAATGAAGCAAAATGCTCCCACATTACCTTCACCCTTTGTCGCAAGTCTTGTCCACTAGTTTATTTTAATTCTATTCCTCTCCCTGTATCCGAGACAGTACGGTACTTAGGCTTCCATCTTGACAAACGACTGACCTGGAACCCACATACGAGACTAAAAAGACAAGAACTAAACAGACGCTTTGGACAACTGTACAGACTACTTCAAAGGACATCCCATCTCTCAATAGAAAATAAACTACTAATCTACAAAGTTATACTTAAACCAATCTGGACATATGGAATAGAGCTATGGGGGACAGCAAAAAAGTCAAACATCAAGCGTATCCAATCCTTTCAATCAAAAGTCCTGAGAACAATAGTAAATGCCCCTTATTATGTCAGCAACAAAACCCTTCATAACGACCTTAACATACCCTACATTCTAGAACTCATCCCTTCCAAGTTTATGAAATTCCACAGTAGCCTTTCCAACCACCCTAATCCTGTAGCACAGTCATTGCACTGCGCCACTCATCCCTATAATCCTCCTCGGAGACTGAAACGGCAGTGGCCTCGTGACCTGCTATAAACGCGTGACAGTGGGAGTCCTGGCAATGGCCAGTTTCTCCAATCATGTCCTGAGCGTCTGTGGCTCTCGCGCTCTTGGTCAGCCTCCACTGGCTAGTATCCGGTGACGCGGCTGACGGAGGAGCGTGGGGGACTTCCCAAGACTCCGCTTTCTCTTCGCGGTGGATATGGGGGGTCTCTGGGCTGTCTGTAAATATTGTATGAATGAGCGAGTGAATGATGAACTGTAAATATGGTATGAATGAGAGCATTTATCTTAATTACTTATTTCCTTATAAAAGGCAGATTGTAATTTTAGCACAATAAAGGAACTTAACTAACTAAAAACTAACTTATTATGTCAGCAACAAAACCCTTCATAACGACCTTAATATACCCTACATTCTAGAACTCATCCCTTCTAAGTTTATGAAATTCCACAGTAGCCTTTCCAACCACCCTAATCCTGTAGCACAGTCATTGCACTGCGCCACTCATCCCTATAATCCTCCTCGGAGACTGAAACAGCAGTGGCCTCGTGACCTGCTATAAACGCGTGACAGCGGGGGTCCTGGCAATGGCCAATTATTCCAATCATGTCCTGAGCGTCTGTGGCTCTCGCGTTCTTGGTCAGCCTCCACTGGCTAGTATCCGGTGACGCGGCTGACGGAGGAGCGTGGGGGACTTTCCAAGACTCCGCTTTCTCTTCGCATGTGGATTTGGGAGGTCTCTGGGCTGTATTTAAATATTGTATGAATGAGTGAGTGAATGATGAATTGTAAATATGGTATGAATGAGAGCGTTACTGATTGCCTTATAAAAGGCAGATTGTAATTGTAGCCCAATAAAAAGTATTTGCCAGTTTAAAAAAAAAAGAAGTTTTTTATTGTCAAAAAGAAATATATTATTACTACTTTCTGATACTAAATCCTTATAAAAAGCCAACAAACACGTATCAACTATCAATAGAAAGCAAGGTAATCAACTTAAATTAACTAAATTAAATAAAGAAAGATTAAATTATGAAAACATGTGTAATTCAATTAGACTAATCTATTTAATTTAAACAACATATTCGGCATATGTTATACAACATTTAACAATTAGAGTAAACTACTTCCTAGTCTAGTTATTTTTGTTCAATTAGTTTTAGAAGATGAAAGTAAGTTGTTCATACCTTTGTCCTGTTATTAGAACCGATGCCACATGAAGGTATATAATTATGATAGCTTGTTTACTAGAAGATATGTACATTCGCAAAAATATTTTATATAGCTGCTAATCTTATAATAAAAAACAAATAATTTAAATAAGTATAGGATAATTCTGCCTTTGAAATGGATGAATGGGATGTAGATGATGCTTACAGTGCTGATGATAGCGTTAGAACCAAGAAAAAAATGGCTATAGAAAAAAAAGGTGACTATGATAAGCTAAGTGGCGCTGTAGGGGCTTTACGTCAGTTATATATCATCGGGGACAAACGAAAAACTACGATATATAGAACAAGAAAGTATGACACACCTCAAGAAAAATACAAACGTAGGATGCGATTATTCAGGCCACTAGAAGATTCGAAAATCCCTGATATACCTACTAAACTCGAAAAGTGCAAATTAGAAGTGGCAACAATAAGTAATCTAAAGGAAATGTACAGAAAAAAACCTATAATATTAAGGGAACCAGAAGAGGTTTTGAGCACAGACCCTCAAGTAACCACGCATGAATTACGCGATTCGCAACTGACAGATGAATTTCAGAATATATTTAACAATTACGTGAACAAATTCAAAGAAACGAATTTTTTTGAGTCATCAACGGATTCAGATGTATCAATTAATAAGGACAGAAGAAGTAAACATGAAGAACATCTCTCCTTCCAAGAAGAACAAGATATATTGCTATATGATATGGATGGTGATAATTTATTCAAAAATAAAGAGTTAAGACAAATCACGGGATTACAACAAGAGTTTTATACAGTTCCCCGGAAACCGGAAAACCAAGTAAACGCCCCTTCTGGAATTTTAAGCTGGGATGAATTCGAGAATAATTACGTGTACTTTCCAGCGGAAGACGAAGTGTCCATGACATCACATTCAAGTGATCAATCGCAATTTCCTAAAGGAGAAATCACTGCCAAAGAGGAACTTGTAATGCGATGTCTGGTCAGGTGGTTTAAAAGGGATTCACCTCCAGACTCTTCCAGATCTCCATTTTCATTTTATGAGAGTAAATATCCAAAAAAATACATATTTGAATCAAATGAAGACAGAAAAAAGGCTGCTATTAAGTTTGTAAAGTTGGCAATGATTGCTTATTCCGGCTTGGATTACAACAAAGTATTCACCAATCTGATTGAATATATAGGTTTCTATGCCACTGATTCCATCGATGAAGGCAAAGTAAAAACAACCATAGAAACCCCAGATAAAGATTTGAGATCCTTCAAAAAGCTTTTTGAAAAATGCGATGCTTTAAAATGTGTTTTTAAAAGTCCTGTAACAGATTTAACCGTGACAAAAGAATTAAAACATACAACTACATCGGAAGATTTATATACTACTCTCAATTCCCTCGGAATGGGATCAGTTTACCAGGAATTCGCTAAAAGTAGTTTACCACCTCCTTTGGACATATTATTCTTTAGGGTCGTTAAAGAACTCGGCAATTATTGTGATGAGATTTCTCGAGAAGACGATATCATACGCTTCAGGAAGGAGTTGACAGGTCTTGTAAAGGAAGTACTTCGTGTGATCCTAGGTTGGATGAAGCGGACCGTGGATGAAACATTTAAGGATAGTGCTCCATTAGCATCACTGAAGGACAACGAATCATATTACAAAACTAACGATTTGCCCATTGCGGATCCCATTGAGCCCAAATGCACGAAGAAACAAAATGAAACCTCACTGAAGAAACTTCTGATAAAAATAATCGAAATCCTCGACATTAGGTCTTTCTTAACCGAGCAAAATCTTGAAAAACGTTTCTCTGAAAGCATCAGTCGTGAGAAACAAAGCGAAGCGGAAGAACAACGAGTAGCAATAATTGAGCGGGCATTCTGAGCATGATTAAATTACAATCTAAACGTTATGAGCAATGTACATTACCCTTTTTTTTCTAAAAATATATCAAATGCCTACAAACAATAACTTCATCAAAAACGAAAATCTATAAGTATGTCCAGGGGTCATTAGCAAGAAAAGGTTGGTTCTGTATTAGCGCTTATTATGAGTGTAGTAATTCTGTATTAAACTTAATACCGAAGCTTTATCATTTTTTTTTGTAAAAAACTATATATTCCAACTAGCAATAATTGCACCTCACCAAACTACATCGGTTACATTCCCACTGCGCAAGATTTTAAATCTCTATGTATGCGAATTAAACAAAAACTAAAAACCCTGATGTATGATGTGCCTGCCTGTGTGTCTATATGAATGGAAGTGCCGCGGAGTGAAGGGCCAAAAGGACTCGAAGGCCTTCTCTCCCCGCGTCAAAGGATGGAACAATTCTCAGCGAAGATGACTCTCGTTAATGCTCTGATCTCCAGCTAGACTGGATCACCTCGACGGAATAAGATTTAATTGTTAAACCATATGAACATAAATTTCTTTCAGTCCTATTGTACACTTTTGTTTGAGACAAGAACATTTGTTTTCAGATCCATTCTGGATTGAAGGTTAGGATAGTGTCATGGGGGAAGTCGATTTGGAGAGGAGGGAGTGTGTGTGTGTGTGAGAGAGAGAGAGAGAGGGGGAGAGAGTGAGTGAGAGAGAGAGAGAGAGAGAGAGAGAGAGAGAGAGAGAGAGAGAGAGAGAGAGAGAGAGAGAGAGAGAGAGAGAGAGAGAGAGAGAGAGAGAGAGAGAGAGAGAGAGAGAGAGAGAGAGAGAGAGAGAGAGAGAGAGAGAGCGAGCGGGAGAAAGCAGTGTCTAATTCTAACTGTGTAAAAAACTCAGGATATCTCCTTTAGGTAGGCATGTCATTCCTACGCCCAACAAATGAGAAACCGTTTATTTCGGCCAATCGGGAGCTACAAATAAGAAATCCCGCGAAATGTATTGATGAAAAATGGAAAGGTAGGTGGGGTTTTTTTCTGGTCCATGAAGAGTCCACCTGTTCCGCAATTGAGAAGGCGCAACAATAAACCTCCCATTTGCATCTACGCTGAAGGTATATTGATTTAGGATGAATATACCTTAAGAGCCAAAACAGTCGGAAGAATGACTTTATATGTCTGTAAACCCCTAAGAGTTTGTTTACCTACATTGGCACTACAAATGTGACTGAATTTCGTACAAATATGCTATTTTGTATTTACAGCAATAACAACATAATATAGTTTGCAATATCGTCATCCTCATCAAAAAACCTCCATAAGAGTTACATAGGAGTTAAAAGGTTTTCCTTATATATAGTATCTGGAAGTAAATGCTTCCAAATCTCACTCCCATTCATTAAACTAAACTTCCCTTTTCCGAAAGACAGTATTGAAACCCAATTTCGGTAGAGTCAGCCACGGCACGTAATCGCTCACCAACCTTCATCTCCTCAGGTATTGGGAGGACGCAAGCAAAGGGAGGGGGTCAGGAACCCCGTGAGTGAAATTGTAGTGAATAAGAAATAAATTAGGTCAAGGGAAATATATTTAAAGGCCTGTTGATTTTAACTCAGGCAACAGAAGAGACAGCCAAACTTTTTTTTTTACGAAATGCTTTGCTTTTATAGACAAAATACTATTGGTATTTCCCAAATGCAAACTATCTAAATACAAATTAATACTTTTTTTTATAAATGTTATATATATATCTATATTTTATAAATCCCCCCAAGATGCAAATTCCTGGAAATGGCAACGTGCCTGCGTGCATTTTGTAATATCTCCAAAAGTAATGTATTTTGATTTAAGTTTGTTATCGAACTCTCTTCTAGTGAACTATAATCTTCCACAGTGGACACCACAATACTACATTTTGGAGAAATTTGAGAGATTTTAGGAATCAGTTCTTAAATATTTTCGCTAAATCCATTAACGAACAGTTCTGGTTTCAATTATTACCTAGCACCTTTTTCTTAGGGGGGGGGGCAGGCTGGGTTCCTCTTACCGTCGTGAGGAAAAACGATTTACTACATGAATAAACCAGTAAAAACCCAGAAGCTTTGATCCTGCTGGTACCTTAGCGCCATCTCTAACTACGGCTGCAGCCTCAGGCGGCCTTCTTTACCTCTTTACGTATTGTTGCGATACGGATAATGTTTAACTGCCAATTAACGGGAGTGTAGATTTTTTTTACCAGCAGGTTGAATGGCAGATTGAAATGAGAAATTAATAAAAGTCGACCTCTCTCCGGTAAATGTATTATAAATTGTGTGTTGACGGAAGAGAGGCATACTTTTATTAATCTGAATAGCCCACGACCAGCCTACCATGGTAACTGAAAAATTCGAAAGTGATGCTATGTCAAAGCCTTTGGATTTCAAATTTAGTTGTGTAGGCTGTATTAGCTGTGTAGCAGGTACAGTGGGGATATGATAAACCCCCCGTGCGAACGAGAGTTTTGATGATTGAACTAAGATGAAGAAGAGGTAGAAGGATGATATTCTGGAATGCGACGCAAGCTCAGACCCTGCTTCAGCTAATTAACGTAGCAAGTATCTGCTAGGCAAGGACAACACCAACTGAAGGCAAAACGCTGCTAACGACATCTTGAAAATCTTTCTTGTATTCCAAAGTAAGATAATTTTAATTTAAAAATATATAAGTTAAGATAGACTGAAGTATAACGATAAAAAAGGGGGAAGAGGTAACTGATTGACACGAAGGTTAGAATAATAATGACTTTTTTTTTTTATTTCAAAACCTCAAGAAAATACAATGTACAAAAGAAAAATAACAAAATAATAATCGACTTACAAATTTCTCCTCTTCCTGCATTTAAATGCATTTGGAGGAGTGCATAATACAATAAATTTTTTGATGTTGTTAATAGTACTCAGTCTTATATTCACACTAGGTGATGAGGCTCACCTTCTTTTTGTCACCGACACCAAACACTAAACACTAGGAACAAAACAAAACAAAACAAAAACAAACTAAATCTCTACCTAGAACCTAGGACTAGAGTGTTCCAGCCGCGACAGCGTCCTGCCTTTGATGGGGGAACGGAGCGGGGGTTATAGTGTTAAACACGTGTAAAAAATGTCTACGCTGGATGAATGACTTTATTTATCTGTACAAGTCTATATATAGGATCACTGATCCTCTGAGGGGATTAACTAGGGAGACTTACCTATGTTATCTCCTCATAGCCGCCTCTCCAGTTAACTTATATATAAACTTCCTTTATTGTGCTAAAATTACAATCTGCCTTATAAGGCAATAAGTAATTAAGATAAATGCTCTCATTCACCATATTTACAATTCATCATTCACTCGCTCATTCATAAAATATTTACAGACAGCCCAGAGGCCTCCCAAATACACATGCTAAAGAGTAAGCGGAGTCGTGGGAAGTCCCTCACGATCCTCCGTCAGCCGCGTCACCGGATACTAGCCAGTGGAGGCTGACCAAGAGCGCGAGAGCCACATACGCTCAGGACATGAGTAGAGAAACTGGCCATTGCCAGGACTCCCACTGTCACGCGTTTATAGCAGGCCACGAGGTCACTGCCGTTTCACTCTCCAAGGAGGGTTATAGGGATGAGTGGCGCAGTTTTAAGAGTTTAAGAATGTAGGGTATATTAAGGTCGTTATGAAGGGTTTTGTTGCTGACGTAATAAGGGGCAATTACTATTGTTCTCAGGACTTTTGATTGAAAGGATTGGATACGGCTGATGTTCGATTTTCTTTGCTGTCCCCCATAGCTCTATTCCGTATGTCCAGATTGGCTTCAGTATAACTTTGTAGATTAGTAGTTTATTTTCTATTGAGAGATGGGATGTCCTTTGAGGTAGTCTGTGCAGTTGTCCAAAGCGTCAGATTAGTTCTAGTCTTTTTAGTCTCGTATGTGGGTTCCAAGTCAGTCGTTTGTCAAGATGGAAGCCTAGGTACCGTACTGTCTCAGATACAGGGAGAGGAATAGAATTAAAATAAACTAGTGGACAAGACTTGTGACAAAGGGTGAAGGTAATGAGGGAACATATTGCTCCATTAACTTTGATCCGCCATTAGTTGCACCAATACGACTCGATCTCGCAAGGTGTTTTTGAAGGTTATGGGATGCTATGTCGGGGTCTGGGTGAGATGACAAGACTGCAGTGTCATCTTCAAATGTGGCTAAGAAGGTATTGGGAGTAGAGGGGACATCAGCGGTGTATAGGTTATAGAGGATGGGGCCTGTGGACACTGCCCTGTGGAACTCCTGCATTTATGGAATAGTAGTTAGAATATTCTAAACCACAGCGGACTTGGAAGAAGTGGTTTGAAAGGTAGTACTGTAAGACTAGGAAAAGGGTCTAGGCTAGGGAGTAGGCTAATTGGACGGTAAGATGAGGCGTCATTGGGTGGTTTACCGGTTTGGCGAATAGGACAATAATGGAATGTTCCCAGAGAAGAGGAAAGTGCGTCGTTCGGATAATGCAATTATGTATGTAGGTTAGGAAGATTATGGCTTTAGGAGGAAGTTGTTTGAGAATTTGAGGAGTAAGGAGATCACATCCAGGGTATTTTCGGTAAGGTAAGTTTTTAAGAAGGTATTTGACCTAAGAGGGATTAACGGCTTTTGGTGGAAGAGAGAGAGAGGAATAGGTGAAGTGAGAAAATCTTCCACAGTTGTGCTGTGAGTATGGCTTTGATGAGAAAGGTGAGGTGTGAAAGTATGGGTAAGATGCAGAGCAAATTCCTCCGACCTATCCCTATCCGAAGCCGCCCAGGACCCATCATCACGACGGAGTGGATGTGAAACAGGTTGATACTTTAGGATTTTTTTGGTTATATTCCACAAGGAGTTATCCCTGGTAGACAGAGAGGAGAGGTAGGAATTGAAAGAATCGGAACGAAAGGATGCCAATCGCCGCTTTACCAATCGGCAGTACTGATTGTACGAGTGGCGATCAGCAGGATGCCGGGATCTTTGCCACGCTGGTCTGGAGCGGTGTATTGATTGGATTGGATGGTAAACGATTATGATTGTGGATTTTTGAGTGACGATACCTCCTAAGCCGACCTCTGGACCAGAGTAGTGAAAGAATGCACTGCATCGTCCCTAGACGATCCCAAGACCTATCTTGGGATGTTTTCAGGGACAATTTGAGGTCTACGGACTCAGTAAGAAGCTGGCGGAAGTGGTCCCAGTCAACTGGGCCCCTAATAAATGAAGGATGAGGCAGTTTGTAAATTGGTCTTAGGGAAATGGTTAATAATAAAGGACTATGATAAGAAGAGAGGTCATCTAGGCGCGAGAGTGAATAGTTTAGTGTTCCTAAACTATTGTAGAAAAAGAAGTCAAGGAGATCAGGATTTCGGTGGGGATCAGGCCAATAGGTGGCTGTGTCAGGAGTGATAGTGGAGCAATGTTTCCCTGTGAGTGCAGACAGCAAAGCACGTCCTCGTGTATTGGTAGCTCTTGACCCCCAATGTTGATGCTTCACATTAAAGTCCCCACCCACAAGGAATCGATGTCCGATGGAGTCTAGAAAGAAGATAAATTGGGAGTCGGAAATGGATTTATTGGAAGGGTAGTATACTGATGCTAGAGTAAGGGGAAAAGTGAAGGTGGTGAGTGACACTGCAGTGGATTGAAGGAAATCATGTGCTACCAAAGGAACTATGTGGTGGGATATGGAGTTATGGACAATAACAGCGGTACCTGCATGAGCTCTTCCATCAGGGTGATCAGTTCGATAAGTCTGGTACTGTCGAACGGTAAATGATCGTGTACTCGTAAGTCTTGTTTCAGTAATAAGAGCTACGTCGATGTTTTTGTCGTGGAGTATTGCTGTCAGTTCGTTAGTGTTAGTGCGAACACCATTTGCATTCCAAAGGAGAATGGATAAGGAGTCAGAAGGATCCACTTATGGGTTTTGTTTAACGGGGATAAGGTAGGAGACAAGATTTGTAATAAGGGAATGAGAGGGGTAATTAGGGTTCTGAATTCCGTAAGGAATGATTTTAATATGCTAGTGAGGTTTTAAGAGCTTCAAGGTGGAGGAATATGTGAGATGTGTGGTTGAGGATGGGATTGGGTTTGCTGGTAGACGGGATGAGTGGAATTCTGGGGAAGAGAAATTGTGGACGACAAGTGGGCAGTGCCTGTGACTGCTCTCTGTTCTGAATGGCATCAGCAAAAGAGACTGAAGGCCTCAAATTTCTGGCGGGGGCGCTTCTTGAGCTACCTGTGACTGGCTTTTTTTCTTCTGGCCGACGACGTTGCTCGCTTCTGTACATCTGAATTCTATAAGCGTCGCAGCCCTTGTAGTTGGCCGGATGGTCTTGCTTGCAGAGTTCCCGATTTATATTTTCTCCACGCCAGATGTCCGCTCGAGGTCTACAAAGAATAACGGTAAATTCCTGATTTACCTTAGAAATGTTATGGGGGTTTGAGATCCCTACGTAAACTAATGTTCTTATTTTTTCTGGCGTTACCAACTAAAGGATAATAAGTTAGTTAACATTTTAGAGAATCGAAAGGTTTCCTAATTGTCCTTAGAATACAATTAGTTATGTTAAACGCATACAGCAGGCGATTTCAGGGGCATATTGCACAATTCGCTTTTGTGCTGCCCACTTTACTTTACACACCTGGGAGGGTGGTGGCAATACGATTTTGTGTGCCCATATGCCTGGCAATTATGGCATTGGATGATGTCTGGTTTGGGGTGAGATTTTCTACCTGTATTATTGTGTAATACAGGTGTGTTAAGTCGTATATTTTCTCCACACCAGATGTCTGCTCGAGATCTACAAAGAATAACGGTAACGCCGTTTTGGTGGATTCGTTTTGTGGTCAGTCCTCACGTAAAACGTTGGCTATTTCGCAAAACTTGAATCTTAGAGCTGATAGTTCGTCTTCAGTTTCAACAGCTTGTGTGGTCGGTGCAGATTTCTGATCACTACTCATAACGATCTTTCCTGCTTCAACTGGTAGGTATGGAAGTCGGCATTGGTTTCTTCTAAATACTTGATGATCGCTCGATAAGTTTCGGGAGTGTCTGGGGAAATTTTCTTATCCCGAGAGCGATTGAGGCACGTTTATTTTCCGGTACCTACAATTTTGCACATTTGTGAGCGTAATAAATTGAAATTGCTAATATTCCTAACGAATATAGCAGGCGGCTTGGGCTGTGTTGGTGTTTGATGACTTCCATGTCGTCAGGTTGGCTATTTCTAAATGCTTCGAAGCTGTTAGGCGTGAAGAATGGAGATTCGTCTACTGTTTCTTCTTTTGAAGTGCTGGCAAATGGTGGTAGGTCTTCCATAGAGTTGGCAGCATATAAATTTATTGAAATGTTTCTATTTGATCTTCTAGGCTTTCGCTTAACAGGCGATGGGGTCAGAGTTGGCACTAAAGACCTTGTTCTTTTTTTTTTTAATTATCAGACATTATCTGTTGATAAAATTTCGTTTTATTATAAACGGTTTTTTTGTTAGTAAAAAGAATACGTGGCACCGGTGGGATTCGAACTCACAACTTCCAGTGGTGAGTCACCGGTCTTGGCTCTGAGCCACCAGACCGTCTGGCTCACTGAGCTTATTGCTTGGTGTTATCTCCGATCCGTGAAAGACTAATGGCAAGGCGTCCAATATGGCCAACTTCTCGGTGCGATATCACTTATTACACTTCACACAAATATAACAAGCGATTTACTCACTTCTTGAGGGCTCCCTCATGGCCAGCTCACGTAAGTTGCCTGCTGGAACAATTTCATAGATGAAGTGTGGCATATAAACGGTAGTATACAGTGTATGAAGTATGTATCGTTCTTACTTCATACGATACAGAGAGGTGTTGTGAACAGTAGCGCATAATTTAAAAATAAAATTCAATAAATAAGTTAGAGGAGTGCGGTATAAATTATTATTTTATACTAATTTATACTTTATTCTGCTTATTAAAGTTATTCATTAAAAACAATCCTGATTTACCATAGAAATGTTATGGGGGTTTGAGATCCCTACGTAAACTACTGTTCTTATTTTTTCTGGCGTTACCAACTAAAGGATAATAAGGTAGGAAACATTTTAGAAAATCGAAAGGTTTCCTAATTTTCCTTAGAATACAATTAGTTATGTTAAGTACGTGCCCATAATAAGAGCGACTCACGCGATTAATGATCACGAGCTTTTAATGAAGCCTTTGAAGTTAACTGAACAAGAAGAATGAGGGCATGATTATAAATAGAAGAGAGTATAGATGCTTATATAGTATGTTTATAAACATATTACTGTTCAAAGTATTTATTGTAATTTTTTTAAATTAACTTTTATTTTATTTTATAAGACCATCTGGAAAACATTTATTCAAATATTTCCAATCACTGGAATTTTTTTTAACTCTGTAGATACCCTAGTTTCCAATAGAGGTATAGATTTTTCCGTTATTTGGTAATATTTTGGATGTTGAATCTTTGGCTTCAGTATAATGGCGTTTTTCGTTAGATACTAATATCTCTTCAATGTTGGAGTTTTTGTTTCAATCCTGAAATACAGTATCCTAAATAAAAATAACAATAAAAATTATTTAGTAATATTTATGTATTTGTTTCTTATTTTTAAGCTAATATCCCTGTTGAATGTACCAACTTCTCCAATCCAGACTCCCGAGCACTTGCATGCTGCACTTGATGAGTTTTGGGGTTCTGGAAGAGGGCTTGCGCTCTCAAAAATACTCAACTTCAACCACATGTCATTCTAGTAACCTCTCCAAAATTTTATCAAAAACGCTTAGTGTATTATCGACATTAATTTCTGAAATTAAGCATTGAAAGAGTTAATAAAGAAATAAAAACTGCCAATATTTTTCGGTTTGAGTTCAGGGTAGATGTAGGGTTTGATGGAACCAAATTTCACGGATAGCAGTAAGACGGAGTGTCATGACTTCAAACGCATTAAGGAACTTTTTCGCTGGAACCTCATTTTTCTTCCCAAGACATCTTATTTTCTAGAAATGCAAACCAACATTAATAAATAATGTTAGATGTGCCTACTACCGTCAAGGTATTGCAGCTGTTCCTAATATATCTTCTTTCACCCTCTTAAAAAAAAAATAAAACTAAGATGAATTGAGTCAAAAACTAGTTTCTGAACCTCTCTTCATTATTCTGCAAATGGATGCAATTAAGTTCCTTCACGTTTCCGGGCTTTGAATATGGTGTTAGGGTTAGATCTTGTTGATACCAGAATTTCTTCTTCTTCATCCAACAAAAAACCTAGAATGTGAGCAGTTTCAACGCAAAAGACAAGCAATAACAATTGGAAGTTAGCGTTGGCACTCATCCAAACCGCTACGGTGTGCAGCTCCAGCGAAAAGGTACCTTTAGAAATATTTGGGAACGCATTAAAGGGGAGGTTCAAAACTTTATAATTGTTTTCCTCTCAGTCACATTTCTTATTTCTCACCGTACTTTTGAAATAATACCACTTAAGGAAGTGTAAAAAAATTGCATAGTCCAATCTACTCTAACTAACATATATTCCACAACATACGGTTTTAGCTATAACAAGGTTAGACACAAAACTAGGGTATCAATTTTTATTTATTATTTATCTTGTAATCAGAACAAAGAAATGATTAAAAATAGGACGTCTCTGAGATTGAAATTACCTTATTGAAGAAGAATCTATCTGAAATACATTGATAGTTCAATTCGAAAATGATTTATTATTTCGGATTTATCTTGTAACCAAAAACGATTCCATTGGGTATTGTTCGAAAATGGGACGATAAAGTTTATGAAACTACATTATCAAAAAAAATATTAAATTGAACAAGGTTTACAAAGCTACCGTTTTTTTTGCTTGCGTAATTAATGCTCTCGAAGCATTTAAGTACTTAATCATAACATATTATGTCATAAATTGTGGGTAATAAATACGCTTGAAATCGTGGGGGTGATATAAGATGTCTGACATTAACAGACAAAGGGGAGGCTATCCTTTCCCGCGAGTGAGGAGGACTAACTCCGTTAAATCTTCATTAGAGGTAACGGAATTAACCCTTGCGTCTTCACCCTTTACAAAACTAATTTATAACTTTTATCTTTGATCTTTTACATTTTGATAACTTTTAGTTTTTTTACTCTCTTTTGGATTGGCAATTAACCCGACCTGTTTTCTACGCCGGTTTAATTTAACCCATACGAATTCAAATCTACTTAGCTATTGTGAAATTAGTCTATTCAAGCTGATTTTTTCTTTTTTAATAATGAATACTCACTCATATGGTTAAAATACTGATACATTATCAACGATAAATAAAATATATATTAATATGTCAATGGCATTTTGTTTATAACTGAAGTGAGTTTTTGCGCATGCGCTATTGTCAACAAGCTCCTCTCTATTTCGTTCTTCCTTTAAACACCACATACTACCGTTTACAGGCCGTACTTCAGTTCTTAAATTGTCTCAGCAGGCAACTTACGTGAGCTGGTCACAAGGGAGCCCTCAAGAAGTGAGTGAATCACTTGTTATATTTGTGTAGGAGTATAATAAGTGATATCGGACCGAAAAGTCGGTCATATTGGACGGCCCTACCACTTGCCTTTGTCGGATCAGTGATAACATTAAGAGCTAGACGTGGTGAGCCAGACGGATCAGGTACCTGACAGCCAAGACCGGCGACACACCCCTGGAAGTCATGAGCTCGAATTCCAGCGGCGCAACTTGTTTTTTATTAACAATAAACTTAATTTAAATATTAATAAATATCGTAATATGATAAAATGCGATTTTATCAGCAGTTAATGTCACGAAAAAAAAGAAAAGAAAAAAGGTCCCTAGGACCAACTCCGACACCATCGCCTGTAAAGCGAAAACTTATACGTTCAAATAGGAACGTACAAATGACCTCCCTCTGGAGGGGAGTGCCCAGGTAGCTAATTTATTGGCATTTGTTAGCTTATTAAAGCTGATGCCGAAGAAGACGGTGGCTTTAAGAAGAGAATATCCATTGGAGAATACTCGAAATGGATTTTGGTGATTAATATAGTCAATGAGAGTGCTGGAAAAACTCAATACTATCAATACAGTTGCATTGCCAAATTTTTTTCTCAATTATATCGATTTTTTTTTCATCAATTTCCCTTGCCATGTCTTTAATGGTTGCTCTCAACCATAGGGAAAAGTCAGGACTTTAAATTTTAAATAGTTCTTGACCTAGGACTTTAGAAATCTCAAAATCTGGTGAATTTGTTCGCCTTTATTATTTTTTTTTTTTTTAGTGACAGTATTCTCCATGATTGATTTTCTTCCGAGAAACAATTAACAAATTTTAAGCTGTAGTGGGACAATTTAAGTTCAATTAAATCATTTTACGACCCTCGTCAAACATGTAAACAGACGGTTCGTCGAAAAATGATTTCGATATTAAGAGCGACTGTAGAGTGTCCTCCATCGGGCTCATCAAGTAAACTATAAATCAAGTAAAGAAGTAAATATCAATTTGAAAGCTAGTGTGTATTAGTAATTGATGTTTTATTTTGTAAGCATTTGTCCTAAAATAAAGAAATATATATAATATAGAGAAAACATCTTTTTTTTTCTTTCTCACTCATTGAAATGAACACAGGCCAGTTCCCGAAGATTTCTCCCCCAGTGTACTCAGCGGTTGCGACCGGGGATGAATGTTACGCCCAACTTCTAACCCTGGCTTGCGAAAGGAAGTTATCCAAGTTCAACTTACTCAGCCAGTTCCAAGAGAAGAGCAGCAATCAGCTAGAAATCTCGAAGGAAATGCAGTATTAATACTACCTTTTTTCGGGCAATGGTACCTTGATTCCAGGCAAACATCGATAAATGGCGGGACAACATAAGAAGGTCGTCACATTGCACAGAGACCGTTTCTGCTCTTTTATCAGCTAATGATCTTTGTGAGGTAATTTGAATAGTAATACCTTTTAACTGACCAGCAAAATAATAATTTATTTTTGTAACGGATATTTGCGAAGCCCAAAACCGCGTATTTGCCTCTATGTTTGTCGATCGCTAGTTCTGTCATGAACCATTATTTTACACGGCCGACGAAAAAAAAAAAAATTAACGTCATAAAAAATAACTTAAAATTAAATCCTGTTGAGTAGTCATCTAGATTAATACTATATAATAGTTATTGGGACCATCACGGATGGTAGTTACCCATCCTTCAAAGTTACCGAGGGAAATATATTGAGTCATATTCAGATTTGTACGCCTGCAACTATTTCTCACAAATAGGCTAAAAGAAGCACACAAGTACATTACTGGTAGTTCCTTCCTCCGGGAGGGGGGTGGTAATCAGTCTACATGCTCCATGTATAAATGTATAACATTGAATATATCCAATAGAATGAGTTTTAATAAGTAAAAAGGAAGAGGGGTTGTAAGATTATCTTAACTTAACTTAAAGAAAAACTAGTTATTAACTGTATCCTTTGATAGTTATTATACAAAAACAATTTATTCTACTAAACGTTATTAAGTTTTGGTTTTGAACATTTCCGAACCGATCTAGCGCTTTATTATAGATCAAATAATGGCGTATTATTTCTTTGCGTATTTACTCTATACACCGGTACATCGGGTAAAATATTCGATAAGTTCACTCACCTGATATATGTTATTGTATCCCGGGTGATCGAGATCGTGGCAAATACAGGATACTAGCAGAACCAGCACTTCCAGATCCCCGATCCTCTTCACCAGATCTGCGCTGCAAACCATTGCGTACATCTGAAACAAATAAATTCTATGTGAACGATTCGTTTTGTGGTATGTAAGTAATTAAAATTATTTCCTATTGCTAGAATTTAAGCCATTTTGAATATTAACTTGTATCTAATAGGGAGTTCATAGTTAGCTGTTGATTTGCTGGATCTTATGTATGTGTTGGGTATTGACGTAGATTTGTTTTTGACTTAGACTTTTAGATTTTTAAATATTCTTATGGAAAGTAGATGATAGATTTTTTTTCAAATTTATTTTTATTAATCAACTATGTATGTGACTGAACGTCACATCATTATAATAGATTTGAAAATAATCTAACATCTATATTACATGGATGAATTGAAATAATTTGCCTGCCCACGAATTGTTGATCATTGTATTATAGATCATTTATCCATTATCACATTTTCTGATTTACAAAATCTTGGGAAACCGTATTCAAATTTATTGATTATATAACAAAGTAACTGTTGTAATCCATAAATTGGTATATTGTTGTAAAGCAGAATTTAAGATTGGTTAATAAATAGGGATGAAAGCGAGTGGTACAATGCATTTAGATAAGAAAATACAACAATATTTGTTCTTTCAAGTGAAGAAGCAGTCAAAGAAGTGGTCATAACCTTTTTATGCCCCACTGGACATAAATAATGGTCGTCCTCAAAGACCCACCCCAAATGAGACCAACAGTCAGTAAGTATTCCAGTTTCCAATGAGTGAAAGGTAGGCATGAATGTTATTTCATAGATAATATACGGAAGATTTAGAGACCGGTGGCTTTATTATTGCATCTAACCAACATAAACGTGAGATTGGTTTTACGAGCCGTATTATTAAAATAATGGGAAAACATATGCAAATAAAAAATATTTGGGTGTCTAAAAAATATCGAAATATATTTACTGTTGGTTTAGATATCAGGTATCAGTCAGATTTCGAACGTATAAAAATAATTATGTTTCTATCATATTGAGTAGGGTATGAAATCAAAGATACCATTGAATAACTCTTAATTAATAAGGTAATATGCGATTTGGCTGATATTGAACTATAATTACGTAATATCATTAGAACTGTCTTCAAAAGTGGACTAACATTAGTTGTTGGCCCATTAATGTTAGGTTGTTAATGGCATTAATGTTAGGTTGGCCCTATATCGCAATTTTACACCGTTATTTGTTTTGTTTATGACCGTGTAGTATAGAACCGTTTACGGTCAAACATTGACCGTTAATGAGTTTCGTTGAAGGAAATGGGCAATACCCACATTTAATGTGTTCAGCTCTTCCAGGAAAATTCCGTGTCCTGTCGAATGTGAGCTTCTGTCCTGCAATATCCTGTTTCGATTAAGGATTTCCGGAGTGCCTACGAAGTGGCAGACTCCATCATTCTGGGCCTTGCAGTGCTGGGCATCCCACTATTCCCCC
The DNA here is from genome assembly GCA_930367205.1 of Acanthosoma haemorrhoidale. NCBI lineage: Eukaryota > Metazoa > Arthropoda > Insecta > Hemiptera > Acanthosomatidae > Acanthosoma > Acanthosoma haemorrhoidale. Next base: position 116,226,395 of record OV884011.1, on the reverse strand, counting down.
GAATTGTCTCCTGATTGACCGCTGCGATAGGGCCACCCATAAGTTCCAATTGACAACATTTCCTTTATTCTAATACTTCCATTTCCATTCTTTTTCGTAGGAGAAAGGGTCTCAGCGACGCTCCTTTATAAGATCATCTGATTGCTTTTCTTTGTTCCATTCCAGTCCAGGATGGAGAGAGAGGAGGGAGTGGGTAAGATGACAATGACCTTTCTCGGAAAAATAGATTTTCAAACCTAAACGTCAACGAAAAATAATAAAAAAAACACCTGTACTAGAAAGGGGGCCTTTAATAAGCCCTCCTGTAACTTTCAGTCCTTTAACTCGTTTTTCCTGGGAAAAGTTTAGAAGCTTAGGTTCGTCATCTTTCCCTCCCTTGCTCTATAGTCAATTTTAAATTTTTTCTTACAAACTTTAGCGAGTGGTATGTTGCGGCCCCATGTCGTGATTTTACAAAGGTAAAATAGTCTTGTTTACGAGCGCGTACTGTGTAAGGTCGACTTAAGTCCTAGCCCCTTATCTAGCCGACCCTGTTAATTCAATACTAGTTGCCTATAATACTAGGGAGGTGAAGAGGTTTTCGCCCAGCTCTGAATCTCCCACATTTCTTCCAGTCTCACACATCGAATCATCGTCTCCTGTTATCTATGGTGACTAATCATTGTTTTATAGTGAATATTCGAGATGAACTTACATGTGAATAGTTCTTACTGGCCTGGAATTATTCTTCATCTTCCATGCTCCTCCTCCGATGATTCAGAGAGCCTCTCTATTCAAATATCTTAAAAGTAGGATAATTGAGAAATTATGAAAGGGAGGAAGATATCGCACATGGGATATTTTCTTGACGTATGCGAAGCTGCTTAGACATCCAGCGTACACGCCCCGTCCCTTGCGTTCATCTTATTCTATTGTCGTTACATTAAATGTCTTTATAACTACATTTAACTTTATCACGAAGTTTTTTTCTTTCTTTCTTCATTTCTTTGTTCAATTTTAAGATCATTGTTTTTTATTAATAAAATAAAATAATTATGATTTCGAATTTTTTCACACTGTGTTGGAACTTACATTATTACAGACAGCGCGGAAGTCCTCAGTGCCATCACACATTTTTTTTTTTGCAATCTTTTATTTATCTAGTTTTATATTTTTTAAACGTACCAGAAGAAGGTTAGAAGGTTGAGAGGTAGAATTGTAATGGCAATAACGACAGTGGGTGGCGCTGTTGGGGAAGGGATGAAGAGGATATTTCTGACAAGTTTACAAATGCAGACAGACTAAAACTTCTCAAGCAAAGTTTGTGAAGCTCCTTCAATCTTTACAGGTTCCTGATCCGTTTCTTATAATTTCGTATATAACAAATGAGGAAAAAGTAAAATAACATCGTGTCTTATCTTTTCTGTATTTTTACATTTTAGTAAAAGGCGAAAGATTTATTCGCTTTGAAGGGAGACCAGAGTAATTGTATGAATGAGAGCATACATCTTAATTACTTATTGCCTTATAAAAGGCAGATTGTAAATATTGCACAATAAAGGAATATAAAGGAATAAAGGAATAAAGGAATTTTTACATTTTTATTTTGTGAATATATTTTTGTTTTCTGCACCTATTACACAGTTCTATTTATTTGAAGAAGTAACCGCTTATAATTATTTTTCATTTGAAATTTCAATATACATATTTTGTTATTATTCATTTTTATATCATAATGGAACGATAGCAAATATTTGTTAATTGATATATTTACTTTTTTTCTCTCTTCGGTGCACTATTAAAGTTTTGTTAGCCAGACTAAGACTTAATTAATAATAATTCGTTGGTCAGATTATTTTAGTACATTAATTCGTTTCGTATTATCACTATTTATTGGGCGATTGGTCACAAAATATCTTGGTCACAAAATGATGTTAAAAGAAAAAAGAAAACATGAAATTCGTTATTAACCAAATTAGTTTTGTCTAAATTAATAAATGTACGTACACTCACATAGCTCTTTCATCGGATGGTGCCCTTAAAATCGATGCAAGGAATTACTTATGTACAAGATAGACATTAAAATTTTCATTTCCGTGCATAACATGGGTTGGTTACCTATTTGATAGGCAACGTTTCAGTTTTAAAGGCCGTAAATAAACTATTTATTCAGAAAGGTCAGCTCTTTGGCAGGATGTGGTCAAAACTCTTTACTTCAACTCTTTTGACTCTCAATCAAAAATATCGATATTTAAAGCTTATTACAAATATCGTAGAAAAAGTGAAAAAAATATACTTCTGTGTTCAACAACTAAATATGATTCTTTACAAATTTAATTACCTAGCCTAAAAAGTCACGGTTTTTTCATCCGATGTTTTTATTTATTCTGGTTGTCGTGTGGGGGAGTGGTTTCTCACTTTTGAGAAAATGAGATCAAGAATTTTTCCCGTTATTGTTCACCTAATAGAAAAAAAAGGAAAACAATAACAATAAGAAAGCGCTAGCAGCTTCACTCATAACGAATTTATTATAAGAGTGAACCCGCATTACAATAATCTTGAAAATTGAACAAACTCATAATATATTAAACTAAAAATCTACAATTCGACCCTGGTGAAAAATATATAATGAATTTATAAAAAACAACTATTTGACATTATTAAAAAATAAATAAGAAATTAAATGCCACTCGTTTCACTTCTATGTACATTAAGTATTAAATTTAATACCAAAAACAAAACCTTTAAATCTAGACACTAACCATGATTTAAAACCAATCGATAAAATTAATTTAAATAACAAATCGATGAAATTAAAATTAATTTCCTTGCAGATCTATTAGCAAAAACATTTTTTTGCTAATCGATATTGAAATGGAATTAAATTATCAGTAAAAAAGTCCTTAATACAAGAATATTACTTGAAGAGACGATGACCAATATTATATTGATTATGAACGAAAAAGTTTTTGTTATTTATTGTTAGCCAGAGATTACCTATGACGTTAAATAATAGCTGATGATATCACCCAAAAGGTTACGAAAACGAAAGATCATAATCTTCTGGTAATAGATAAAAGGGCTGATTGCCTGAATCCAGGTTCAACGACAAGTCGATTTCTCGACGGCGTACTAACTCATTCGACAGCTTCGAATCCATCGTCGAGTTTTCCAGGTACCAGAGTGATTGAGTTAACCAACTAGGGTTGAACCGCTGAACAAGGCGACAACGATAGAGACACGATACACAGGTCAACACAGTCTTTTCGATTCAGGTGAGGTGTTCAATTGACGGTCTTGGTACGGCATTACCACGCCGATTTGATAGGTGTTTATCCACCGGTTATTGACGGCTTACCCATAAACACCTCCACTTTGAATTTAAAGTTATGTAAACAAATCAATACAGAAAAAAAAAAATGAAACACATCTTTCTAGTAGAATAAACACAGAAAAAAAACAACGAGTGTACAATGTGGAAATGTATTTATTTTTATTTGTAATTTAAAATTACGAAATGATAAGTAATGAGCTACAAGCATAAAATTAAAAATAAATGAAATGAAATTGTAATTAAAATAAACAACTGACAATACTGGTAAATAAGTAGATAAGTACATAGATTTTAACAATTTATAGCGTATATGAAGTTCTGTAGAAACTATAAGGTCGTAAGCTGCTTATGAAGTGCAACAGTAACCTGAAACTATATCCCGCATAAGCCATCAATAATCTCCCTTCAGTCGATTAAGTTAACGAAAGGCTCACAGTATTAATCAAGCGGAGATCTGCAATAACATTCCAAGCGGTGTAATCTCGAAATAGAGTTACATAAGTATCGATCTAAGGTTTTCATACTGAACACGCCTGTTTCTCTATAGCAAATAACTATTTCTACTACAAAATAAGTTTTAAAAAACCGGAACCTATAATAAACACTAAAATTTACATCGCTTTAAAGTAAAAAATACAAAAAAATTACTATGAACAGCGTACACGCCCCCACCCCTCACTTCAGATATAATATTTTCCTGAACAATTAAATATTTTTGTTTTTGCTTTAATGTTTTATTCTTGCACAGCAAGTGCAGTTTTGTGGAATTAATTATCAAAAAAAAAAACAGTCTTGTGGTCTGCCAAACCACAAATCGTCAACAGACCTTTTTAAAAAAAATGTTTTTTTCTAACACGAACTATTTATGTCAATTTGGTAAAATACTGAATCAACTTCATCATCGAATAAAAAAATATCGACCAACGAAACAAATTTAAATGAGTCCATAATCCCAGTATAATTTTATATTCCCCCACTAGATAATTGTAAATGATATTTTTGATTTTGATTAAATTAAATTACCGAACATGTGATCTCTCCTTTTGCCAATGTGTTGTTGAGGAGGGAAAGGTTAGTTTAAGCCTAGCCTTGAGTGAAGGCCGTGCTCCCGTTCAATATAATCAGTAATTTTGAAAATATTGAAGAATAAAGGCCGCTTCAAGAAGAATCAGCGACTTTAAAGAATAATTGAACATACCGACGATCAGAAAAAAAGAGTCACGAAATTCTGAAGAACTCAACAAGTATATGCCTTATATTTACATTTATTTATTTAATGTTAAATGTTTGGTTGTAAAGGACCACCGTGAGCTTAGAAATAATATATTATAAGTTTAATAGTTTAAATTGATTCTTGTTTTTATTGGAAATTAAACAAAATACTAAATAATGGCACCCTTGTAATAATAAATTGGCTCCTTTTTACTTTTTTTAAAACATCTATATAAGAAAAAGCAAGCATATATACTACGTATAAGTGGTAAGTAATATTTTATTAAAGTCTACAGTATTGGGAAGATTTGGGTGGACATGAGAAGAAAACATGTCGCTTCACGTAAAGTTGTCAGTTGTTCCTAGGACTGGGTGGTTGGTCAATAGTTATTAAAGGATATAAACATTTATTTACTTCAAAGCCTGATTTGAATCCAATTTATAATAGCGAAAATTAGTACAATAATGATGGATTTATAACTAATAATTTATCCTGACATATATAGCCAGGAACACACATAACGAATTATATATATATATGTAAAGAAAGTATTCTCTCTTTAATTTGAATTTGCCACGTTGCTTCCACTGGCCCCCACCAGATGGAGCACTATCAGATAGAGAAGGTTATGCTAAGTAACAAAACTTGTAAATAGAGTGTGAATATAGAAGTTATAGTTATAAACTGTAATTGATGTTCCTTTGTTTACGGAGAAACTGATTTCAGTTTATTCACCCCACCTTCAATAACTGTCTTACATAATATATATATATATTGAAACCTACCTCATTTTTTACCATTATATTTTTCTAATTTAATAGATCAATTGACCTTAACTAATTTGGTAGATCCGTCATGAGATCTTTAATTCAACTTGTTTTTATGTCTTCGACATAGGAAATTATCCCGATTGAATCGCCCGATCTCAAGGCTAATGTTATAGTTATTAATAAATTGAGAAACTGGGAATTGTGAAATATATACAAGTAAAATGGTTATAACAAATAATTATAATTATAAATAGTGCTGACATTATTTATATAAAAAAATATTCAATTCCTTTTGAACAAGGATAGTTACTACTAATTAGTTATATAAAAAAAATGATAATTGAGCTCAATCTCTTTTTAATGGATCCATAATAAAAAAAACAATATCTATATCACCCAATCGATGATATCCGTGTAACCTTCTTCTTCTTCTTCTTCTTCTCCTCTGCTTGTGTTGATGACCGTCAACGGAACGGGAGCTTGCTCTGCTTTGCTCTCTGGCTCTTGGCTAAGACTACCCTTTTATCCCATCCCCACTCCTAAGAGCATAAGGGCAGATGCTGGACAAAGTGGGAGGGTGGCTGGTCATGATATTCTCAAATATCATGAATGTTACAATTGCCTTCCCTTATAAATAAAAAAAAATTTATGAAAATTTTTTTTTTTTTTTTTTTTAAGTGGATCCACAATATTATGTTGCTGTGTTCGGTTTGTTGAATTGGTTGTTTATAACGGGTGTTGAAATTCTACAAAGTTTATAGTAATAATAGTTCAAATTTTGCAAGGTTTTAAATTGCTTGAAAAACGTACAAGTTGTTTTAATTTTTTACTTAACTAAATTATTATGCTAATTAGTATGGATTAGTTCGAAGGTACATTGTTTTATGGATCATAACGCGATTTGGAAAACATTTGTTGAAAAGACGGTTGAGTGTGATTAGTAATACATATTGGTTTTTAATTAAAATACTAGACAATTCTACTGGTAATTAGTAACAATAGAGAAAAATTGTCGAGTGTGTGTGTGTGATTTGAATATTTTACCTGAGTGAAAAGATAGTGTTTATAAAAAAATTATAAATGTTACGAAAAGATAGGGAGGTCGTTGTCGTGTATAAAATTGTATGAGCTCATTTTATTTCCTTGCTATAAAATTAATTATAATGGACTTAAGCATTCAAAGAATATTTATGATCTGTTTTATAGATTAAGTGATAATGAAAGCAAAAGCTTCACTTGCTGATAATTCCATAGACTTTACTAGGGTCAATACTTCTAATAATAGTTTTGTTTTTGTTTGTATAAACTTCTAAAGTTTATGTGTCATCCGATCAGTATTATTTTCATTTAATAATGAAAATAATAAAAGAAAACTATAATTTTTTTTTTTTTTTTTTTTTTTTTTTTTTTGAAGTCATATTGTATCGAACAAAAAACATCCCTGTTATTATTTTTAAATGCCTTCCATTCATTAATTTTAATGTTGTTCAAATCAAACACGCAAAAAGGAATTTCATCAAGATGAGTTGGAATTTGAGATTCCAATTTCTTCATATCCAAAACTTTATTTTGAAATATTTTAAAATTTTTCACGTTATCGCTGGTTGTCTGCTGATGCTCTGTAATTTGATCTTTCAATGAAATCACTTCTCCTTTCTTACTATTCGCTGTATCTTCTAACTCTGAAAATTTATTTTCCAACAAACTCATATTATTCTCATAGTCAAGCTTTATTAGATCATGTTGACGTGAGGTACACTCATCATTGTTATCTGCAATCTTCTGTTCATCCTCCAATGAAGTCATTTTCTCTTCATTATCCTTAATTGAATATAAGCTAAGATCTGTCTGACAATCAGCATCAACTAGTTGTGACTTTGTTAAATTTGTTTTTTCATGATCTGTCGTATTTTTCAATAGAATGATTTCTTCTTTTAATTTTGAATTAACATTATTATTTACTCGGAGTGTTCTCTCCTCACAAATTCGTAATTGTCTATCTAATTTATCGTTTACATCCGTGTAACCTTGTTCGAATTTAGCCGATCTTCCCGATTTTATTTCTTCCCTTAATTGATCAAACTTCCCGCTCAACTCTTTATTAAATTCTTTAATTGCGTTATTTTGACTGTTTATTTGGGCAAGGATTAGTTTTAACATCTTGACATGATTTATCGTGGGTTCGGGGTCGGGGGCTGAGGGGTCTCCTTTAGAGGCTGGGTTTGACCCAACCCCAGTACCTGAGTCTGACCCCCACATGTTTGTGTTCGTCATTTGTGTCTGTGTTTGTGTAACAAATGTAAAATTATAGGAAAATATAATTTGTTATTGATTAGTTCTAGTTATTATTCTAACATGCAATACCTCACAATTCCTTTGGTTTCCTTAGAATTTTTGAAGTTAATCCCGGAGCGGCCCCCATTGAAACCTACCTCATTTTTTACCATTATATTTTTCTAATTTAATAGATCAATTGACCTTAACTAATTTGGTAGATCCGTCATGAGATCTTTAATTCAACTTGTTTTTATGTCTTCGACATAGGAAATTATCCCGATTGAATCGCCCGATCTCAAGGCTAATGTTATAGTTATTAATAAATTGAGAAACTGGGAATTGTGAAATATATACAAGTAAAATGGTTATAACAAATAATTATAATTATAAATAGTGCTGACATTATTTATATAAAAAAATATTCAATTCCTTTTGAACAAGGATAGTTACTACTAATTAGTTATATAAAAAAAATGATAATTGAGCTCAATCTCTTTTTAATGGATCCATAATAAAAAAAACAATATCTATATCACCCAATCGATGATATCCGTGTAACCTTCTTCTTCTTCTTCTTCTTCTCCTCTGCTTGTGTTGATGACCGTCAACGGAACGGGAGCTTGCTCTGCTTTGCTCTCTGGCTCTTGGCTAAGACTACCCTTTTATCTCATCCCCACTCCTAAGAGCATAAGGGCAGATGCTGGACAAAGTGGGAGGGTGGCTGGTCATGATATTCTCAAATATCATGAATGTTACAATATATATATATATATGAAATATGTATTAATTTTCATGAATATATATACTTATTCTCTCTCTCTCTCTCTCTCTCTCTCTCTCTCTCTCTCTCTCTCTCTCTCTCTCTCTCTCTCTCACACACACACACGTAATGATCATAGTGTCAGATGCTATATACTCGTAAAAATTGGAGTCTGAATGAGGATGCCCGCTTACGTGAATTCCCACCGTACTATTAATATCAATTTCAGCAACACTTAATGGTTTTCAAAACCCCTTTATCTTTTTCAGCGCACGTGGTGATTATTCTTTTAGTGAGCATCAACCTTTTAGAAGACTTAACAATGACAAATGATACCGTTCATCGTATCCGACGCTGACGATAAACCATAAAACAGAACAATTAATTGGACGTACGGACAAAAGGTCACGAACATATAGAACGAATGATCATAAAATCATACGTTTACATATAACCCGTATTATTACAGGTCCACATGACTATAATGGTACGGTATTATCCAGTAGCGGTCGTCTTTTGTTGGGATTTCTCTCGACCACTTCGAAGGATCAGGCACTCACTTATAAAGATGGCTAGGGTAGACAGGATTTGTGTACTTCCTCCGTAAGAGTTGACAACTGAACAGTTTTAGAGAAAATAAACATGGACGTGAAAATTGAAAGTGACAGCATGTTGTTTTTCTTATCAATTTAAACATTAAACTATAAGCGCATATAGTCAATATCATCAATTGAGGAATGGAATATTGATTTTTTGTCAGGCATATTTATTATCGTTAAAAGGTGTACATAGTGTCCTTCCCAAATTTAAAATGTTTCTTAGCCTGAAAATCGTCATAGATAATTTAGCATATTTTTTTGTTTCTCAGTCAGTTACAGTAGGATTTAAATGAATGATTGAATTAATTATTTTTTTTCAATTAAATACACCCTCACAAAATATGTTTCCTGAGGATGAATTGATTGATGAACTATATATTAACAAAAGTTTTGGAAGGATATCATGCACACTTTCTAGCGATAATCAAGTTCCGTATCCTTCAAATTATTATACATGACATAGTTGTAAATAGTTGCGTGTTACTCAAAAAAAGCCTAATTATTGAGCACTTTAACTGCCCTATCAAAGGATAGTTAGCTTTGTTAAAAACCTACAAATTCAAGACGTACAACGGATTTCTTTGCTAGCTATTGGCCGCAATATTATCATCAAGTCAAAAAAATGCAGTGAAAAGAAACAAAGCAACTAATTGATTTCTTTCCTTTTACAGTGTGAGAAAGAGATTTTTTTACTCAATCTATTATAAAATTACAGGCACTTTTTATCGTTACTATTTTCGATTCAATGCATGATTCTGAACTGCTGGGTCATTGGTGACTCATATTATGATGGCGCATTTTGTGCTATTAACAATTTTTTTTTAACAAATATTCTCAAGGACTGACCGTTTAGTTAATGAATAAAAATTGGCAGTGTCATTTTCTGCTAAAAACAACAACAACAAATGAAGATCGCATGACTTGTCAAATATTAATAACGAATTTTCCGCAAGTAGATAGAGTGGAGCAGAATATTTTTTTTATCATTTCATGTAAATGTCAGTAATTTATCATAGCCAACGACACGATACTATCCACCATCCTTTTTGTTGAATAATACAGCAGACACTGAACTCGCTAAAACAATGTTGAGAAATTTATTATAAAAAAATACATTACAAGGGAAAACTGAAGGCATCCTTTAAATAAACAAGTATAAAATAATCTGATTTTTATCTAATGAAAATTCACATATAAAAAGAAATACTTACTGTATTAAGTAAGACTAAATTTTTCAATCACACTAAAGATAAAGATTTATACTCACGAAACTCAAAAGTAGGCATATAAAAACTATAACTACATTTGAATTATTTTTATTACTATAATAATAATGTCTGTTAAATGTGTGATAATATATAACGCATAATTTATATAAATAACGCTTCTATTTATTGTAAACTACAGTCAAACAGTCAAAAAAGCTAGTCTGTTCACATAGGATTTATAAAAAGTATATTCTTATTTTTTTTTTGTCACGGGATTTGGATCGCGTGTGTATTCGAACACCTTGTGATGCAAAAAAAAAAAAAAAAGAAACAGGCATACGTATTGAAGGATTTCAAAAATGTACAAACATCCACTCCTCCCACACCCTTCCGCAGGCAGGGAAAGTGGCTTTGTGAATGACAGCTTAAGCGGAGCTTCAACGTCAAATATATATGACAGAAGGTTTATTTGATTTTGCCATTAAAATCGTGAACGCCATTTTAAGTCAACGAGAGATTTTTTAGAAAGGCATAATATTTTGTTTGCATGTAGTCTAGGGGATCATAAATAAAAGTAATTCCAAGAAAAATATTAAGTATCATTAATCAGGAAAAATAATAATTTTTTCCCGAGCATATAAAAGATTTTGTTTCAGAATAGGTCTATTCTGGGGGTTTAATATACTACAAATACTAAGAAAAAGATGAAATTATATTAATAATATTTCTTTTAAAAATATTTGTATGAAACCGGAGTGGCTGTGGTTACAAAAATCAATAAGCACTATGAAACTAATAGACAAGTTAGAGATACTGCTTTTCAATGTTTAACACACTACATTAACTAAAATAAATATTGTAAAATATATAAATGATGAGACAATCTATTAATTATGACAGTGACCAACGCCGGGAGGTATCTAAGTTAAAAACACATCAGGTCTCTCCACGAGCTCTAATTATTTAGTGCCGATGAAGTACAAATTCAAATTTGTAAATTCATGTGAAATAGCCATGTCCAAAACTTTTCCGGGCTCAAAGCCACGTAGCATAGTAACGGACTGCTATGGCTTTAAATCACGATGTACAGGGGCAGCATAAACTTATTTAGTTAAAGGAAACGATATGATTGACAGATTAAAGACAGTCTGGATTCCATATAGGACAGTCACTCTATTTTTCAGCCATAATATGGATGTATTATATCAATATCTTCCATTAACTATGACTTACGAACACTGAAAATGTATTCATATATAAACTAAAACAATTAGCAAATCATTAATATTACAAATAGAAAACTCAATCCGGGATAGAACATAGCTAGATAGGAGACAGCATAAAAAAAATAGTAATTGAACACTGAATACAATTTATATTATTTATTTTTTTTTTTTTTCACCTTAGCCTCTTTAAATTCACAGATAATTATATACAATTATTGAACCTCAGGCGAATCTATTTACAAATTATTTTTGTATTTCCTGTAGTGTCGCTACATTATTCACAGGTTTTGTTATTTTCGAAAAATTATATAATGGAATGAACAAGTATAATGATACACATTATACGTGACTGGACTGAACTGACTCTAATAAAGGTGATGGGGCTCACCTTTTTGATCAAACTTAAAAATAGCTTACATACTAATTTTTCCACGACAGTTTGTTGCTATAGATGCGGGAGGGCCATAGTGTTAAACACTGGATTGGTTAGGTGCTGCAACGTGTAAAAAAACTTAATGTGTCTCCGGCGGATGAATACTTGACTTTTGATTGACTTTTTATGTTGGCTTTTTTTAATTCATTAGAGTTATGCCATTACATTTTTATTATTGTTTGTATTATTACTGTAGCAACGGACAGAATTTTATGCACATCTTGTATAAGCACACGACAAAATTGTCCAAAATAATAGGTAAAAGACAAAAGTAATTTTTGTGATCACTATAACATTTATTATTTATAAAGATTTTAAAATTTTATTTAGTTTGAAAATCACCTTTCAGTGCAATATGTGACCTGAGGATACCCAATCGGTAACGTGATTTACCGAAAGGTTACCGAACTTGAAAATGAACTACAAAACTTGCCCTTGTACAGCCCTAATTAGTTCTTTTTTTGGAATGAAACCATATATATGCATATATTTCCTCAACCTAACGGAAAATTTCTTGAAAATCACAAAAGATAGAGAAAAATGAAAAAAATATTTTGTATCTTTTGATGGCTTCGAGGTATTTGCCGTTGAGTCATATTGAATAATCTCGTTTTCTTTTGTTTAAAAATGTTTTCAGCTCAAATATGATTTTAATTAAACAAAAATATCTATGTTTGACAAAATGTTACTTATTATTTTCGAAGTAAAAATAAATGAAATACATTAAATATATTTATAGCGTAATCATCTGAATGAGAATTTTAAATAAAATCAATTCTATTGATTTAATCAACCTTTCAACAGCCAATTCTGTTCTGGGGTCACGATAGTTTCGAAATGAAAATGGACAATAAACAAAAGTTGACAGAAATAGATAAGGTTTTTTTTTTTTTTTTCAAAGCTGTCAAGTAGTAGACAAAGGAAGTTTTGTTTCAAAACCTTCAATATACAAAGATGCGACTCAAAAAATGAGAGCATAAATAATATTATAACAGACAACAAATCATATAGTATATAGGAGAAATAAATATTAATCACGTAGAAAACGAAACATAATGTCGGCTTCACACAGGGCATGAATCACTATAGTGTATTTTATTGATATACTCAATATGTATTAAGGAAACTAATCACATTAAAATTAAACCATTCACACGAATTCTTTAATTTCCTTAAACCGTATTAAGTATAATGATACTCACTATCGCGGGAACCGGCATAATACTATTTTTATCTTAATTTAAAAGCAACTTTATTACATCTATCATTAAAAAACAATCTTGGTCAACCTTGTTGCAACGGCCATAGTTTGAAGATATGTCAAAAGCCTGTTCTACATCAAGAAATGTTCCTGTCACGTAAAGCTTCTTCTCAAAAGCTTTTTCATCCGAGAGAAAAACTACAACGACTCTATCCAGTTGGAGGATGAGTGATGCGAGGGGAAACCGAATTGATGGTCTTGAAGTGAATTCGTTGTCGAAAAAAGATCGTTTATATACGAGTTTCGCAAGTTTTTAACAAAGAGTTTGAAAGTTTGAAAGAGGGGGACGTAGGTTGATTGATCTATATGAGAAATGTGTAAGTGTGAAGGCTTACTAGATTTTAAAATCATTCTGATAAGCAAACGTACTTATTGAATAGGAAAGTGTGTTAAACGTAACAGAGTTACACAGAGCTTTCCGGGGCAAATGGTGAAGTATTTCACAAATTATGAAATCATAAACAACGTAGCGGAGTCTAATACTGTTAGTTTGATGTCATTTGGAAGGTTAGTCAAGTGATAATAGTCATTTAGTGAAAATAAAGGTCATTTTGCTTTCTGTTCTCACATAATGAGGTAATCGGAATTCGGCTGTTTTTCGCAATGACATGGGTACTTTACCGGCTCAAAACATTCTTATGAAATCTAAGTAGAACTGAAAATTTTATTTGAAAGTTTATTCCTTACTTAAAATAAATATTTGTGTGAAAGTGCTAAAAAAAACAAAAAAGCTTTTGCTTCCCTGCAGAAACACTTAGTATTGAAACATCCAGGATCGTTGTCGATTCTTGAGCTGATGAAGCATTGATGAATTAACCATATAATTTGATTTATACGGCTCTACCACAGGCTTATACCTTTCCCGTAGAGTCTTCTTCGATAGTTTTCTCAGACAAACTTAAATGAAGCTATAAGTTCTTAAATATAATTTGAAATTAGTCAATGAAAATGAAAATAGTATATTTCTATAGACATGTGTACTGTTTTTCGATACTTGCACTTTGCAACAAGAAGATTGTTGATTAACATCAAGTCAAAGGAAAAATAAGTAAAATAAACCAAAACTCACTGAAATGAAATCAAATCGAAAACTTTAAAAATAACTTTTTTAAAAATTTAAATAATGATAAAATGTATTAATAACTATTTAATTTTATGGTGAAGTGTTCATAGCCACCAAGAGGTTGCAAGATGTTTAATAAATAAAGCAGAACGATTTTTTTTAATAAGCAAAATCGTACACTCAATTAAACGGCTGGAAGCCCAGGAAAAGCTCCCTGCCGGGATAAACTCTTACCCTACACGTCATAAAGCGATACAATAAACCGCTAGATTACATTTTATGACAGTTGTAAGTGAAAATACGTTCTGAAAATTTGTAGCATCTACTGATACCTAAAAAATATTTTTTAAACAGATCAAGTTAAATCCGTGAAACAAATCCTCATTAAGAAATAATAATAGTAAATGAGGTTGGCGCGTACGTTTTTGAAATATACAGAGAGTGAGCGAGCAGCTGTGTTCAGCCTGTTTACTCGACATTTGAACTTATAGACAATTGCCCCAGTTTCTAGAAGTCATGTTTCATGTTTGCACTGTACTTATTGTACATCAAAAGGATGATAACAGCGATTAGGCTCGTTCTCAAATGAAATCATTCTTGAAATCGGAAATCGATCCCAGGCCTCCTATTTAGTCACCAGGCGTGGTGTTAGCACTAAGGGTTCTAACTTATGACTAGGAAACCAGTAAGGTGGCTTCCACCTTTGTAGTTCCACTTAAATTGATGAAGTAGCATTTTGAAATCATCCAGTGATATGCATTTCAATACTTCAATTACCATTTTAAAAATGAAAAAAGATTTTATCCGTATAGTTTAATTTTTAATACTTTTTTTTTTGTTCATTTATAATTTAATTCGACGTAAGATTTCACATGTTCAAGCTTAATGTTATGGTTTGGTTGGAGGCAGCAAAAGATTGATTTTGCACCGAAGATATGGAGACACGCCAGTTAGAGGGGTGGCCCATAAAATCAATCGGAGCACAAACACCGTAGATACATTTCCCTTTAGAATCTCTGTACGAAGAAAGATGCACTAATTTGGATGAGATTCCTTTGATTGTTTGAGATTCTTTTGGAATCAAGCACTGATATATGTGAGGACTATACTTATTGTACCTCTCAAGGATGAGACAACTACGATCACGCTCGTTCTCAAATGAAATCGTTCTTGAAAGCGGGAATCGAACCCGAGCCTTCTATTTGGTCGTCAGTCAATCTATTAACAGTAAGGGGTTCTAATTTAAAATTACTAGGGAAACAATAAGCTGGCTTCCATCTTAGCAATTCTGCTTATATTGATGAAGTAGCATTTCGAAATCATTTAGCGATATAAATTTCAATACATTAATTACCATTTTAAATATGAAAAAAGATTTTCTCCATATAGTTTAATTTTTAATAAATTAATTTTTTTCATGTACAATTTAATTCAACGCGAGAGATGAGATTCCTATTTTTTGGAATCAAACACTGGTATAAAGCTGGTAATCGGTACAATATTACAGGAGTATTGCTTGTAGTTGATTCAGACTAATATGTTGTGGTAAGCATAACATAATATACAAGTTTGTCATAAATTTTGAGTAAAATAATTAATTTTTTTTGCGGTATTGAGTTTAGGCAATCAAATTATAGGTCTGGATATCTTAATTAATAATATATATTTTTCTTCTTTATGGCTGATAATCTATCTACTGATAGCTAAAAAGTTTTTTTTAAAACAGATCAAGTTAAATCCGTGAAACAAATCCTCATGAAGAAATAATAATAGTAAATTTCAATGATGGTCATCTGAGTCATTGAAATTGTGTTCGCAACGCGTTCATTCTCATCCGGTGTTTTACAAAGAGGGATGAAATTTTGCCTCTGCGTTTCATATATTTATTTTTAGCGCCATCGGGGCTGAAAATAAAACCAGCCATATTCAAATTAAGACATGTCAAAATTAATTAAAAACATATTTTTTTTGGTGAGTTATCCTTGCACCTCATTTAACTTAGTCGACAGGAAATCTATAGCATTTCTCTCGCAGTCATGAAAAACCTCGCACCAACCTTTGTTGTTATCTGTTAAATATTGAATATCAGTGAAATATAATGCCTTAAGTAATCAACTCCGAGTAAATTTGAACTAATGGAGTACTATTTATTAATTAAACTAATTTACCGTTGGTTCGAAGGCTTGTGAGGTTCCGAGGGAAAAACTAAAGAAATTATATATTGACTAATCGCGGTCCAGTTTTTCAGTTTTTTTGGATAATACTTTTTAAAACAGCGAGATGAATAACGAATATAACAAGCTATACAAATTAATGTACCGATGGGAAAATAGAAATAAACGACCTCCAGTCAAAGATACTCCATGGAAGAATAGTGGAGAATACTCCCGCTTCATCCTACGCTTAAGTGGACTTGATCCAGTACAGTAACTCTAAAAATACAAAACCGTTTGTTCAACAAA
The DNA here is from genome assembly GCA_930367205.1 of Acanthosoma haemorrhoidale. Lineage (NCBI taxonomy): Eukaryota > Metazoa > Arthropoda > Insecta > Hemiptera > Acanthosomatidae > Acanthosoma > Acanthosoma haemorrhoidale. Next base: position 116,209,810 of record OV884011.1, on the reverse strand, counting down.
ACATGATAAACTTTAAATAAACCACATAATAGTTAAAGTTCATGCCTGTTAGGGGACTTAATATTTGACTCCATTTATGCTAGGTATGTGTCCCGACAATACTCTATGTTCAAAAGAAGAGGTACATAGATTTCATAAAGAATAAGACCAGTTTTCAGAGTTCAGGCGGGGGCCCGGCAGCGTCATAGGTACAAGTCGGCAGAGGGTCTGCAAGGAGGCTGAAAGGCAAGGTGCCAGACGCAGAGGCGCTGAGGAGAGAATGGGTGACGAGGAGTCTAATAGACTGACTTCCAGGGCCAAGTGGCCCTGGCGTAAAGCGACACCGAGTAACTGCGGATGAAGAGAGATAGAGAGTAGAAGACTGAGTTCCCGGGCCTGGTGGCCCGGGCGTAATGCGTCCGAGTGAAAGCGGAAAGACCGAGCGGGATTTTGGGCTAGAAGCCCCTGGATTAAATAGTATTTTCCTGCTTGATGGGGGAAGTGTGCAAGTGAGGAAATGCGCACACCTGCGACCCATTACGTGTCCCTCTACCCCTAAGGGACTGTTTACGACATGCCAGGTGGCATTATTGCCCACCTGGCTTTTAAGTTTTATGGCTGACGGCCGTCGACCCTCTAACCTGCCTTATTTACGACTGCCGGTCCGCGTTTATTGCTAGAAAAAGCTTTTACCATGTTTTACATCTAATTACAATACATTATATATGCACCAGAGTATAGGGGATTTAACTTAAGTAGTTAGCGGGCGCTACAGTTGATAATAGAATAAAAGTTGATTTGTACGAAATGATCGGCGAATAAAAATACAAATAAAATAAAATTCAAGAATTAAAATAAATAAAACTTCAGGCTACAGTAGAGATGTAATCTAAAATAGATATATTTACCTTAGTGGACTATAAATTATTATAATTAATCATCTATCATAAAAAATTTGTGTTATTGCAATTTTCATGACCAAAGGGCCAATGGCGAACGAGTTTCAGCTATAAATAAAACAAAAGACCAATCCACTTTTTGAAGTAATTGAAAAGGTTAACGGAAAAATAGACATTTTTTAAGAATCATTTGTTTACAAGGAAATTCGGACCAATGAAGAGTTTGTTCTTTTCAAGATCATTATCGGAGTTATAAATAAAGAAAGTTACCACCGGACCTAAAATACACTCCCCCCCCTCTAAGAGTCACTCAACTTAGGGGTTCGAACAGCAGAGAGAAAAGTTTTAAAGGACTTAAAAACAAACTTATATATTTAATAACATAAAAAAATAAATTGAGAAAACGGAAAAAATCGAACAAAAATACAAGATGAATTCCACAATAATGTGAAAACTATTTTAGAGATGATCGGAATTGAATGACAGTATTCATTCGGCTTATCAAGTGTCTTATTTCAGCCGTATTCTGTACACAAATTTACAATAAAAATAAAGACAATTTCAGGTGTTGACACAAAATATCATAACAACATAAACTAATAAAATCCAAGCAACGAATTACTTAAAAATATAGCAATAAAACAAAATAGCGTTAATCATAGTTTTTTTTAACGCGTAAGAAGACTTTAATGGCCCCATATTTATAAATACTCGCCTCATGGGACCCTGGTCGAAATTATAAACTCAGTTGCAGGGCTGATACCCCACTGATAACCAGCTTTCTTAGGTGATATTATTACCTTGCCATTTAGGAATGTATTATATGTATGATTCCAATTACTGAATCTATGCATTCATACTCTTTTGATAATAAGATTGGATTGTATACATCACAATAATGTGTTTGATATAAGGTGGTCATTATGTGTAACATTGTAATGTATTGCTTTTTGTGACATTTTTTTTACATTTCAAAATAGTGGCGTGAGTTACCAAATGGGCTTATGTATATTGCTATTCTACATGCGCTGGGATAGGCAGTGCGGCCTATCTAGCTCTGTAAGGCGGATATGTCTAATGGATCATTTTGATTTGAACATCTTGGTTAAAACTTCTATCCGAAAAACGACGATGTCCACTTTCATGGTCCATAAAGCGTAAGGGACCACTTTAATAGACAGGATAATGACGATATAGGCAGATTTAAATTAGATCGTTTAGACGCTGATAGAAAAATACAAAAAAAAGGATGAGAATTTTATTGATAAAAATATGGATTATTGTACGTTTAATGACAACAAGATAGTCATATTATGTGCCATACAACTGAAAAAAGAATTATAAGAACAAGATGAAACAGACGACAGCCACGTAAAACAAATGAAGTATAGAAGATAAGTGCTCGTAACGAAACATCAAACGACGAGAAGGAAAATCCGAAAAGAAAGGAGGCGGTGATTTCGATGACGATGGTATGAACGCAGAAGATTCAAAATCGGATACCTCGAAAAACTGAAGATGTTGAAACATATATCTGATTGCGAAAATATGCTAATGATAATTATTTCGATGAAGAAGTCTCTAGAGGTATATTTTAATTGAGATTTAAGGAACTATGAATATATTGAACAAAAGTATAGCAGATGTCTATAAAATAACTGCGAGACTGTAATTTTACAACGGGCAAACACAAAACAAAACGGGCCGAACTAGTGATAATTGCTGACGTAGCAGCTTTGAGTATATCTGAACCTGCATGACAAGCAACAACACTATCATGTTCAACTGATAGTGAGCCGCCGTTTTAAATCAGTTTATGGTGTAAAGAAGAAAACGACATATATGTTAAAACAATCGTCAGAAAGTGTTTTTATCCCGGCTTTCGATCAATGAAAAAATTCTGTGACCAAATGCTAGTACATCGAAGGGGACAAACAATAAATTTGTTATATCAATAAAGGTGAGTTATTCAATTGACATGCTGCATAAGCTCACATTATTATTACTATATGTTCGAAGTGGAATATAGAGAAAAGTCACATGCGGAGAGAGAACCTTTTACAAGTTGGAGCAGACATGTGAGAGGACACTCGTTTAATTGTTTATTATTATTATAACATGAACCCTTCTTGACTGCCATCATTTTATTTTTCTAAGATTTAATTTTTTTGATTGTAAGTAACTTTTTGTTAATTACTTTACTAATTGTCTTAGATCGTTGACAAAGGTAACAATCATGTCCATGAGTAAAGAGTTGATTTGAATTTATATTTAATTAGGGGTAATTAATAGACAACAGGATGCAATAATAATATTCAATAATAAATAGGATTTCAGGAAACCTTTGAAAAAGCTTTAGTTAGAACTTTTTGATGGAAAAATGAAGGCCTAAATTAATATTATAAACGAAATCATGTTAAAAAACAGTGTATTTATCTAACCAGTTTAAAATCACAAATTGAAAACCCTATATAATAGACTTTGAATTTAATCGATTACGTTGAATATTCTCGACAATAAAATTCTCCGCTTACTCTTTTAGAAAGTATTGAAGAGCGGAGGTTGTATCTCTTGATAAGCGTCCTCTCGTATTGCAAATCGAGAGTAGAAAGACGTCCGATGTTGATTGGACTCCGGCTTGGGACGAAAGAACGTTTACCCTCGCTATTTCGTCCTCTGTTCTCAAATTTAATTGGCGTTTCTATTTCCCTTTATATGACGCGGTTAAAAAATAGTTAAGTTGGCTTGGTCGCTGCTGCTATCCCATGTGAAAATTGGACACAGCATTAAGCGACTTGTTCGATCCTAAATACTGAAGTCATTCTCGCGCCACCTGTTTCTTGGTCCCTGTCATCAATACCCGTCATAAACGCAACTTTGAAGAGTTCTTGTTCACTGTAGATCCTCTATTCTTAAAAAAAACACGTGATATTGACGAGTACTGCCGAAGTAAGGTGAGAAAATTATTACTGGAACTACAGAGGTAAACGCAGCGAATGTTGGAATGAAATTCACAAAGTACGAGAAGTTTTTTTTTTATATAAAATTGAAAAATATGTATGCATCTTTCCGAAAAAAATAGAATTAAAATATTATCCTAGCGCCTTCCTTCCGTTCAGATGAAAAGCTAAATATTTGGAATATCATAAACATACAAAAAGAAAATATTGACAATTTCATCTTATTAGGTTAAACTATTTCTATACGTTACAGTAAATGGATAACAAAAGGGAGCAGGTTTTTCTTCTGAAGCCATATAATATTGAAAAAAATCAATGCATATCGTAAAAAAAAAAAGTAAGCAAAGTATTGTCCTGGCATCTCCCTTATAGATGGCAATCTAAATATTTGGAATATAAGAAAATATACAAAAAGAAAAAAATTGGAAATTTTATCCTTTAATGTTGCAGTTAATGGATGACACAGGTACGTTGACAGTGATACTTCAGTGCCATGATAGACATCTAGGCACAATTACGAAAGCCCTTCTTCACTCCTAAAGTTGCATTATCAGTGACTTCTTGTCTTACTGCACTGCGCCGTTTTAAACATTAATCTGAATTAATTATTAGATAACGACTTAACCAAGATTGTGCGCTTCAGTGCGGTGCTCTTAACCATAAACATGGACTTATTGAGTATCGACCTTTCAGCCTTATAGCTAGATGCTAGTACTCATATAAAACATTCGCAATTTAGCCAACTAGGTAAGTACTTGATGAGTGCAATTCAATGGTACATAGCAAAATATCAGTGACTGCAGGTCATATAACACAATGTTCGAAAAAATAATACAGAATTTTGTAATTGTAGTATGGTCATGGAACTATTTCGGAAAACAAAACAAATCAGAAATTGGAGTCATAATTCTGAAACGTGAAATCGGTTTTGGTATCATTCAAAGGAAATAGTTATTGGCGATACATTAAATTAAAACGATTCATGAATAAGGCAAATATTTAGTGATCTTGGCGACCCTTTCTGTATTAATTTATGCCGTTTGTCAGGATTTGTTTTTGTAATTAAACTCATTCCAAGTGAATATTTCAGGAATCAATATTTATTTTTAAACGGATATGTTGAGGGAATTCTAAATTTGAGCTGGGTGTAATAAATCATAGAGTAAAGAGTTTCGTTACTGCTTCGATGACGATTTTATTTACAGTTTTAAACACTTTTAAAGATTTAATTTTTAATAACACGTAATTGATTAATTATTGTCGTGTTACTTAGCATAATAAATTAAAGACGACGTTCTGGATGATATTTAATAATATATGTTGACACTTTAGAGGACTGTAGACATTATTTTTAATTACACGTAATTGATAAATTATTGGCCCTTGTTGATTGTTCACGGGGTTATTTTTACTATAAGCACCATTAGAGAACTAATTGGATCTGCTATACAAAATATCATAGTTAAAAATCAATGAGAAATTAAAAATATAGCATCTTTCGAATGGGGGACTCGGCCAATAAGAAAATTAAAGCTGCACTCTATCTTTTTTACCATAAGAATGTTATCAATGAATATATATATATATCATTTGTTCTTCTGCAGTACCATTTTTTCATTCATTTTATACCGTTTATTAATATACAGTCCACTACATACCAGCGCAGCCCATATAATATTTATGGTGGTAATATCTGCACCCATTACCTGCATTAGGTGATAACTACACACAATACCATCATAACTAAACACAGTACAATATACAATTGATTATTATCGAATGTAGAAGCTTTTCACATCATTTTCATTCAAAAGTTCATCAGTATCTTCAACATAAAATAATAAGGTACGAAATGTAAGATAAATTTTTAACAACTTTTTGTTTTTGATCAATGATGTAATCACCCTCGTTATCAGCAACCTTTTGCCATCTAGTGGGCAAATTTTCAATGCCTGATCGATCAAAATGAATTGGTTTTTGAGCAAAACATCTGGAGATTGCATTTTGGACATCATACAAATTTTGAAATTTTTTGCCACTTAGAAAATGTAGCGATCGGAATAAATGGTAATCCGATATTGAGCGAGTATGGTGGTTGATGCAATACCTCCCTCCCCAATTCATTAATTTTTCCAGGGTTCTTGCGGAAAAAAAAGGCGCAATGGGGTCTTGCGTTATCGTGTTGCAGAATAACGCCTTTTTTATTAACAATCGCTGGACAATTTTCACTTAAAGATTGATTTACTCGATCCAATTGTTCAGTGTAAAGATCTGCATTCACAGTTTTTCCAGGTATCAGCGATGAACGACCCCACGAATACTCCACCAAACACACAAAAGCGCCGTTTTGGAGTGCAGGTTTACACTAGATGGCTGGTAGATGGATCTAGCTGTAATTCGTGCCGATTCATGCAGAGAGAGATTTTTGGATTATCATAGAGGACCCATTTTTCATCTCCAGCCTCACCCATCATACTCGCCGAATATTGCGCCATCGGATTTCCATTAATTCCGATCGCTAAAAATTTGAAAATTCGGATCATGTCCAAAATGCCATCTCCTGATATTTTGCACAACAACCAATTGATTTTTATCGATTTGGCAATGAAAATTTGCTCACTAGATGGTTAAAGGTTGCTAATAACGAGGGTGATCACATCATTGATTAAAAACAAAAACTTTCTAAAACTTTATGTATTTATACTAACTAATCTGCTTTACTACACTGTTGATTGGCAAGAACATAATTACATAATGCACTTGTAATGTGTTCTTCCAAGAAGGCTTTGTGCTTACCCTCCTTACTCACTGTGGTACCTGGGCTTGAAAACACTCTTCCTCATTCTAACCTTTCACTTTTAGTTAAATTCTCTGGTTACAGAATTTTGGATTTCCCCTGCATTGGTGTCAACTTCTATTTTATTTTGTTTGAATCTTCTCATCCAAATTTTAAAATACAGGCAAAAATAACCATAATTCAAATTACTATTATAGGATGAAAAGTTTGCCTATTCTAAATAAAAATGGATATGTATAAAATATCACTCCAGAATATTGGTGACAGGTAGATAATGTTTGTTATTAATAATATTTTCTTCCACAGCCAAGGAGCTCTCCATAAAGAAGAACTTATAGAAGAGGAAACACCATTCGATGAAGAAAACAGCCTTGAGGTAACTTCATTTTATTTTTGAAAGAGACAGTTATTTATTTTTTGTAAAAACGAAACGACATTACTTTCCGGTCCCCCTATTACTAAATTAGAGGTCATTGACGACTTAAAATGGGCACGTGGCCATTTAGGAACATAACTCAAGTCATAATAAATCTTTTAGCATAACAGGAAAGAGACCTAAGATTTCAAAGGTACTATCTCCGTTGAAGTAACTGAAAATAATTTTAAATATATTTAAATAAAGAATACTTAAGTAGGGCCCCAAGCGTTGCTCGTTATTTTTTAGACCCTGAAGAAAAAAATAACCTTTACACAGAACTGCTAAGAATAGAAAATAGATAATTTTTCATCTTTCATTGCAGAGTTTATACAAAGGTTCTTGGCATTTTTCCTTAAATTATTAAGGAAACATTCACAAAGGGTGAGACTTGATCATTAGTATACATCATTAAAATTCGCGCTGAAGTGGTGGAATTCGGTTTAAAGCTTCAGGCAACCTAATCTAAGTTAAGAAACCGGGGAGAGGCAGTAAGAAAAAAAAAAGTGAATGGAACAGAATAAAGCTGATTCCCTGCCAGTTTAACGAATCCCCCCCCTTCAACACTTACTTTGCAAATCGTTAATTCTTATTTATCGGTAGTCTGCCGTATCCAGTTTGATTCAAATTTTAAACATCCAGCTATAATGAGCTTTGAAACTGAGGTAACTAATTGAAGCTCTTAATCCAAAAGTAATTCAGGCCATAGAAGGCTATAGGTTAGGGAATGAATAGGCACTTAAAATTTTAGGAACTTTAAGTGAAAGATAAACTAACTGCCTCGAATACAGATTCAAACATTTTTCACATTGACATCTAGTTTTTATTTATTGAGAGAACAAATAATCACCTGACCATTGATAATATGTTTTGTCAATTGGATCGCTAATCGCTAATTGCTAATCAAAACAAGCGAGGGAGTAAATATCGAATTATATAATTATTACATAAATCAAAGGGAACCAGAGGACATGTTAAATGCATTTAAACTACTGGATTTCTTAAAACATTGTAAATAACCTGAAATAATTGTAGGATAAAATTAGTAATGAAGTACTATAAAATTATAAGGGTTTATAAGCCCTATTTTAAAACTTCTTAAATGAATAAATTTTAAATTAAATATTTTATATAATATAATAAAGGTAAATATATTTTAAATATTTGAGCAGAAATATTGTAATAAGTAGTTAATTAGCAGATAAATTCTTACGAAACACGTTTGCATAAATTCTCTTAAAAAACACTCCAGTTACCAACATAGGCAATTCAATGACATGCAGACAATAAATGTGAATGCTTAAAATTATATATATATATATATATATATAAAATATATATATATATATATAAAATATATATATATATAACATACATACAATATGCCAAAAAAAATCAATTTGTTTGAGAAGAAATTATATACATCCGAAAAAGCAGTTACTACTGTTATGTGCCATGTTTTATAATAGGTAACATATTATATAACGAACGGGCAGTACGCCGGAAGGATGCTGGATACAACAATATCACGGAGAAGATGCGGGAGACAGTAAGTGCGGCGGAAGTAGAAGCCAGGATGGCGTTCTTATCAACTATCCTGTAAGTACAGCTAACGAAGGAAACTGGAAGAAAGGAGGGGTTACCGAAAGAACGCACATTTCGGAATGTGCCCAAGAAATGGTGGAGACCAGTGCCAGAGAGGAAGACACCACAGTTGGTGAGGAAGAAACGGGCTGGAGAAGAGTGCCGTATAGAAGGGCCCAACACCACGCCCATCGCATGGAAGAAGAAGGAGGCGGAGTACGGTGGAAGAGAAAGAGTAGCGGCGGGGGAAAGGAGCCGAGGGAATGCGGGGCGCTCCAGAAGGCGAGACGACCGGAAGTGCTATGAGTGCGGGAAGGCAGGGCATTTGGTATCACAGTGCCCACGCCCTAGGTGCTTTGAATGTGGTACGGAAGGGCATGTAGCCAGGCAGTGCCCGTATATGAGCCGACGCAGAGACAGGAAAAGACCTGAACCGATGATAAACGTTCAGAGGATGCCGAGGAAGCAGAGGCCGCAGCCGGAAGCGTCAGAGACTCGGAAATTTCCTAGACAGAAGAAGAGAGGGATGAACCAGGAAACCTAATGGGCTGGGAAAGCGGCAGTGCCCGGAGGACCACTCAGGAGCAGTTCAAGCTTTTAGTGGGGAAGCCCTCCAAATAGGAAATTGACTCTAATTTCCTCACTCCTGCACACATCTGTTTTTTGGGGGTTTTTGGTATCTATACTTTTGCCAGACACAGATTTTATTTTATTGTTTTAACCTTTGTACCACACTGGATAAAGTTATTTTCTGTTTCTATGATTATAAGACAGTGTTGTGCTGCTTTAGGCGAGCAGGAAATTATTATGCCAGAACTGTATATAATTAGAATACGTGTTAAGTTTCAGTTCCCGACGGATGGTCAGGAACTGGCAGGGGGAGTTAAAGCCAGAGGCATGTTTATGTTGTAAACTAATACGATCATGGGAGGTAAATAACCTATGATCCTATGTAGGTTGGATTACTGAAGACAATAAAGCAGTCTCTTTACAGAAGTTCGAGAGTGTAGTTCGTTTACCTCTTTCCTATTTTTTCTTTAAGCTTAACCACTGACGACTAACTTATATTAGTATATATATAATATATATATATATATATATAAGTTAAGGTTCGGACGTCGTAGGCAGCCAGCCTAATCCTTAAGTCATCGGGATGTAAACATCCCGAATGTATTTAGAGAGGCTTTAAAAGCTCAAATAAAAACAGTCTTGTGACAACTCTCGTTCAGTAACTACATTCAACCTCTTTCCTTTTTCTTCTCGTTTTTCGTTGACGATCGTTAACTGGTGCCGAAACCCGGGAGCGGAGTGGGTTCGAGTCATTAACGTGCGAGTTGGTTTTTGTTTTTTTTTTCCTTCTTATTCACTTTCGTGTGATTTAATTAAAGTAGGTAATGGTGGAATTGCGGCCGGCAGCGTTTGAAGTTCCACAGTTACCTAAAGAAACCATGGCTGAAGCCCATGCGAACACACTGGCGTGGATGAAGGTGCGGGCAGTGACGTCACAGGACATGAGGAAAATGATCTCAGACCTCGAAAAATTTTCTGGGGAAATAGGTGAGTTAAATCATTTTCTCAAAGGTGGAGATAGGATTATGGAGAGGATACAAGCCAAGATGGACGAAGGGTTACTCGACCCAGGTGACGCTAAGTCAATAAAGGCAGACCTGGTGTGCAGGGTGAAAAGGAAGGTGCTGAACCTGATACAGGCGGACGAGGAAACCCCGTGGGAGATAGTAAAGACGAGACTGAAAAAAGCATATGGGGGGGGGGACGATGGACCCCAGAGGAGGATATATTCCAAATGTTTCGAGAAATGAAATCTCCGAGACAGAATAGTGGACAGTATGCTGCAGTCCTGGTTGTCCGCTACAATAAAATAAATGAGAAAATGAGGGAGACAACTAGCGCCGATGAAGTGGAGGGCAGGATGGGATTCCTGTCAACAATCTTAAAGGTACAATTAGCGAAGGAGACGGGAAGGAAGGAAGGGTTCCCTAATGAGCGATCGTTCCTCGAATGCGCCCAGGCGATGATAGATGCTAGCGCAAGGGAAGAAGAAGTAAAAATGAACGAAGATGACAACGATTGGAGCCAGATCCCATATAGGAGAAACAGGACCCCAAAAGCAGTGTGGAGGAGACAGGAAACGCCGTTTGCCGGTAGAGACAGGGGAGCGACAAGAGAGAGAAGATTGGGAGTGACGAGGCCTAGGTACGCACCTCGGAAAGAAGAAAGGAAATGTCATGGTTGTGGAAAGACGGGCCATCTGGTAGCTCAGTGCCCTCGCACTAAGTGCTTTGAGTGTGGGGAAGAAGGACACATAGCAAGACAATGTCCATACTTGTTTCGTAGAAGGGAATTTCACAAAGCAGAACCAATGGAGGTGAACAACCAGGAAATCCGGGAGAGGCGGAGCGCGACACCAAGAGAAATTGGATCATCGGGCGACGAGTCATCAGGGGCGTCGGAGACAGACGGAGAGGAGTCGAAGCGCAGCGGGAGCAGACGACGAGAGTGGCAGAAGAATCCCTCGCGCAGATGGGAGCGGCGTACGGAGGCCTGAGGAGAGTGGCAGCAGAGAGGCGACCGCATCCTAAGGTGCAATACAGTGCGGGAAAGGATGTGTGGTTTGCCAATTATCGAGTTCGGGAAGGGGGAGAGGTGCCTCATTGATACTGACAGCACCAATACAATATTATCTCGTGGTGCGTTAGAGAGGTTGCGTAGAGGAGAGAGGGCACACCAGATCAAGGTATGTAAGTGTAAATTACTTACTCTTGGGGGACCCTGCGAAGTAATGGGAGAAGCGGTCGTGGGGCTGGAAGAATGGGCGAAAGTAATGGGTGACATAAAAGTACACGTCGTGGAAGACATGCCACGGGAATACCAGATAATAGTGGGGTGTGATTTACTGGGAAAAGTAGGCGCGCGCATCGAAAACGAGGGGGAGAACTGGAGGATCAAAATAGGGAAGCGAACCTATCGAAGCCGGGGGGGCGTAAGGGGCGAAACGGAGCAAATAGGAGCGGTTAAGAGAGTGGAGGATTCGAGGGAGAGTCTGAGGAGCGAGTTTAGGGATATTTTTTTCGCTGAAGGGGACAAGCTAGGAGTAACGGGGAAAACGCTACATGAGATCCCGTTAAAAGTAGAGCGGGTGACGTATGTGAAGGAGAGGCGGTATCCGCAAGCGCTCAGACAACACATTAGAAAGGAGATCGAGGATCTCAAGCGCCAAGGTATTATCAGAGATAGCACGTCTCCGTATAATAGCCCTTTGTGGGCAGTGAAAAAGAAAAGTCGACCGGGAGAATGTGAGGAAAAATACCGAGTCGTGGTGGATTTTCGGAAACTTAACGATAATACCCTGGACGAAAAATATCCGATCCCGCGGTTCGAAGACATCCTAGACAGACTAAACGGTGCAAAATTTTTTAGCACATTGGACCTAAAAGCAGGGTACCATCAGATCAAACTAGCTGCGCATGACCAACATAAAACGGCGTTTTCGTTTGAAAGAGGGCATTTTGAGTTCACGAGAATGCCGTTCGGTCTCAAAAATGCTCCAATAACCTTTCAGCGTCTCATGGACGAACTTCTGAGAGGAATGGACGAAAATATGTGCCAAATTTACATGGATGACCTGCTGATCTTCAGCCAAACGGAATCGGAACATATTCAACACCTCCGGAACGTATTTGAGAGATTAAGGGATTTCGGGTTGAAACTGTCAATAGACAAATCGTCACTGGGGCAGGAGCAGATTAGTTTTTTAGGGCACACAATCTCACAGGAAGGGGTTCAACCAGACTCGACGAAAGTAGAAGCGATCCAGAGAATGGAGGTGCCAAAATATGTAAAAGGGATTCGGAGATTACTGGGCACGCTCAATTACTACCGCCGTTTCGTGCCGGACATGGCAGAATATATGGTACCCATTAACAATTTACTACGGAAAGGAGCACGGATAATGATCACGCCGCTGATAGAGCAGAATATCCGCAAATGCTTGGCACGTTTGCAGGAGGCGCCGATTTTGGCTTTCCCTAACTTTGAGAAGGATTTCACGATCACCACCGACGCAAGCGACTATGCCTTGGGGGCAGTATTGTCACAGGAAGGCGAAGACGGGGAAAGACCGGTGGCTTACGCGAGCAGACGCCTGACGGACACGGAGGCTCGGTACAGCGCTCTGGAACGAGAACTCCTCGGGATAGTGTGGGCCATTGGGCACTTTCGTCCGTATGTATTTGGCAGAAGGTTTCGAATACATACGGATCACCGACCTCTTCAATGGGTCGGAAAACTCAAAGAATCCTCCTCAAGGGTAACAAGGTGGAAGGAATTCTTAGCCCAATACAATCTGGATATTGTATATAAGCCAGGCAAAGACAACGTCGTGGCAGATTGGCTGTCGCGCGCTATTATGGTGAACGCCATAGAAGAAGGGGAAACATCGAGCGGTATGAGGCAGTTCATTGAGGAATGGACGCCTGGAAAAGCGGGCAGGAGCAGCACGCGAAAAGATAGTGACAGGAGTGCGGACACACCATCAGACGAGTCTATAGGAGAGAGACCGCGTGATATGGAGACGACGGACGAAATTATCAATGATAAGCGGAGGCAGATCATTTGGAAAACTCAAACATCGGGTGCTCTGAAAATACTCCATAGTACGTACGGTAGGAGTCAGATCGCGACGATTTGGTCACCACCGGGAGTTCGAGGAGATCAAATTTGTCTGGCTCTCAAGGACGTGTCCAAACCCGGCAAAACACACCATTTATTCGTGGGCAACGAGACTGTGTGGGACAAAATTAAAAAGCTGTGGCAAAAAGAGCTGTTGGGGGTGGATCGCTCGTTCATTCGGTGTCTTTCCGTGGTCCAAACCCTGCGGGACGAGGAGCAGCAACGCGAGGTAACACTGGCGTATCACCAAGGAAAAACCAACCACCGCGGTGGGCAGGAGACGGCACAAGCACTACGAAGGCGCTATTTTTGTTGGGGGATGCAGCGGACTATTCAGGAGGTAATCGGAGCATGCGAAGTTTGTCAGAAGACGAAATATGATAGAAATCCCCCGCAGGGACTCCAGGAGGAATCACCCACGGCAGAAGCACCACTGACGGAGATTCAAGTGGACACCTTCACGTGGCGGGGTTTTAAGTGGGTCACTATCATCGACCCATTTAGCAAAGTGGCTATGGCCTAGGCGGTGGGAGACAAGTCATCAGATTCCATATTACAAGCCCTCAACACATGGTTTCAGTTCTACGGCATACCAGAGAGGATCTCGTCGGACGGGGGACGGGAGTTTGACAATGCAACCGTGAGAGCCGAAATGCAAAAACGGGATGTGGTATGGCATTTTAATACCCCCGGGCATCCCAAGAGCAGGGGAACCATCGAAAGGTTACACAGCACCCTCAGCGACCACTTACGCGTGTACCAGGTGGATAAAGGCCTGTCGGCGAACGTAGCGATGCCAATGGCGGTGGCGGCATACAACCACTCGATACATGCCACGACGGGGTTAGCACCCTTCGAAATTTTGTTTGGATTACGAGTGAGACCGAGGAACTGGCCAGAGACGGTGGCGGATGAGGGAATGGTGGCACAGCTCCATAACACCCACATACAGCTCGGAAAGATTTGTACCACATCGCGATAAGATTATGCGCGAAAAATCCAAGCGCGTGGCACGGGCAAATTTGAAGGTGCGTGATCGCATAGGAGCAATATCGATTGGGACCGTTGTGTACAGAAAAGTCGTGTCAAATCGTAGTAAGGAACTTGTTCGGTATGAGGGGCCCTTTAAGGTCATCATAATTCGGGAACATAATCTCGTGACCATCGAGAGTATGACCACCCCAAAGAAGAGGCGAACCGTTCACATTGAACAGTTGAAACTCCCAACACAGGGGGGAGGGTGTTGAATGTGCGTAAGATGGTGTGCCCTCGATCCGATACGGAGCAACTGATCCGGAATCATATGTTTCACATGTTCACATTCACATGTGCTGCTCAGAGAGAGTTTTTGTTTTCATTATTTATATTGTGGATGTTCCATTTTTTTTTACCTGGCTGTAAAAAAATGAGCTGTGCCACCATTCCCTCATCCGCCACCGTCTCTGGCCAGTTCCTCGGTCTCACTCGTAATCCAAACAAAATTTCGAAGGGTGCTAACCCCGTCGTGGCATGTATCGAGTGGTTGTATGCCGCCACCGCCATTGGCATCGCTACGTTCGCCGACAGGCCTTTATCCACCTGGTACACGCGTAAGTGGTCGCTGAGGGTGCTGTGTAACCTTTCGATGGTTCCCCTGCTCTTGGGATGCCCGGGGGTATTAAAATGCCATACCACATCCCGTTTTTGCATTTCGGCTCTCACGGTTGCATTGTCAAACTCCCGTCCCCCGTCCGACGAGATCCTCTCTGGTATGCCGTAGAACTGAAACCATGTGTTGAGGGCTTGTAATATGGAATTTGATGACTTGTGTCCCACCGCGTAGGCCATAGCCACTTTGCTAAATGGGTCGATGATAGTGACCCACTTAAAACCCCGCCACGTGAAGGTGTCCACTTGAATCTCCGTCAGTGGTGCTTCTGCCGTGGGTGATTCCTCCTGGAGTCCCTGCGGGGGATGTCTATCATATTTCGTCTTCTGACAAACTTCGCATGCTCCGATTACCTCCTGAATAGTCCGCTGCATCCCCCACCAAAAATAGCGCCTTCGTAGTGCTTGTGCCGTCTCCTGCCCACCGCGGTGGTTGGTTTTTCCTTGGTGATACGCCAGTGTTACCTCGCGTTGCTGCTCCTCGTCCCGCAGGGTTTGGACCACGGAAAGACACCGAATGAACGAGCGATCCACCCCCAACAGCTCTTTCTGCCACAGCTTTTTAATTTTGTCCCACACAGTCTCGTTGCCCACGAATAAATGGTGTGTTTTGCCGGGTTTGGACACGACCTTGAGAGCCTGACAAATTTGATCTCCTCGAACTCCCGGTGGTGACCAAATCGTCGCGATCTGACTCCTACCGTACGTACTATGGAGTATTTTCAGAGCACCCGATGTTTGAGTTTTCCATATGATCTGCCTCCGCTTATCATTGATAATTTCGTCCGTCGTCTCCATATCACGCGGTCTCTCTCCTATAGACTCGTCTGATGGTGTGTCCGCACTCCTGTCACTATCTTTCCGCGTGCTGCTCCTGCCCGCTTCTCCAGGCGTCCATTCCTCAATGAACTGCCTCATACCGCTCGATGTTTCCCCTTCTTCTATGGCGTTCACCATAATAGCGCGCGACAGCCAATCTGCCACGACGTTGTCTTTGCCTGGCTTATATACAATATCCAGATTGTATTGGGCTAAGAATTCCTTCCACCTTGTTACCCTTGAGGAGGATTCTTTGAGTTTTCCGACCCATTGAAGAGGTCGGTGATCCGTATGTATTCGAAACCTTCTGCCAAATACATACGGACGGAAGTGCCCAATGGCCCACACTATCCCGAGGATTTCTCGTTCCAGAGCGCTGTACCGCGCCTCCGTGTCCGTCAGGCGTCTGCTCGCGTAAGCCACCGGTCTTTCCCCGTCTTCGCCTTCTTGTGACAATACTGCCCCCAAGGCATAGTCGCTTGCGTCGGTGGTGATCGTGAAATCCTTCTCAAAGTTAGGGAAAGCCAAAATCGGCGCCTCCTGCAAACGTGCCAAGCATTTGCGGATATTCTGCTCTATCAGCGGCGTGATCATTATCCGTGCTCCTTTCCGTAGTAAATTGTTAATGGGTACCATATATTCTGCCATGTCCGGCACGAAACGGCGGTAGTAATTGAGCGTGCCCAGTAATCTCCGAATCCCTTTTACATCTTTTGGCACCTCCATTCTCTGGATCGCTTCTACTTTCGTCGAGTCTGGTTGAACCCCTTCCTGTGAGATTGTGTGCCCTAAAAAACTAATCTGCTCCTGCCCCAGTGACGATTTGTCTATTGACAGTTTCAACCCGAAATCCCTTAATCTCTCAAATACGTTCCGGAGGTGTTGAATATGTTCCGATTCCGTTCGGCTGAAGATCAGCAGGTCATCCATGTAAATTTGGCACATATTTTCGTCCATTCCTCTCAGAAGTTCGTCCATGAGACGCTGAAAGGTTATTGGAGCATTTTTGAGACCGAACGGCATTCTCGTGAACTCAAAATGCCCTCTTTCAAACGAAAACGCCGTTTTATGTTGGTCATGCGCAGCTAGTTTGATCTGATGGTACCCTGCTTTTAGGTCCAATGTGCTAAAAATTTTTTCACCGTTTACTCTGTCTAGGATGTCTTCGAACCGCGGGATCGGATATTTTTCGTCCAGGGTATTATCGTTAAGTTTCCGAAAATCCACCACGACTCGGTATTTTTCCTCACATTCTCCCGGTCGACTTTTCTTTTTCACTGCCCACAAAGGGCTATTATACGGAGACGTGCTATCTCTGATAATACCTTGGCGCTTGAGATCCTCGATCTCCTTTCTAATGTGTTGTCTGAGCGCTTGCGGATACCGCCTCTCCTTCACATACGTCACCCGCTCTACTTTTAACGGGATCTCATGTAGCGTTTTCCCCGTTGCTCCTAGCTTGTCCCCTTCAGCGAAAAAAATATCCCTAAACTCGCTCCTCAGACTCTCCCTCCAATCCTCCACTCTCTTAACCGCTCCTATTTGCTCCGTTTCGCCCCTTACGCCCCCCCGGCTTCGATAGGTTCGCTTCCCTATTTTGATCCTCCAGTTCTCCCCCTCGTTTTTGATGCGCGCGCCTACTTTTCCCAGTAAATCACACCCCACTATTATCTGGTATTCCCGTGGCATGTCTTCCACGACGTGTACTTTTATGTCACCCATTACTTTCGCCCATTCTTCCAGCCCCACGACCGCTTCTCCCATTACTTCGCAGGGTCCCCCAAGAGTAAGTAATTTACACTTACATACCTTGATCTGGTGTGCCCTCTCTCCTCTACGCAACCTCTCTAACGCACCACGAGATATTATTGTATTGGTGCTGCCAGTATCAATGAGGCACCTCTACCCCTTCCCGAACTCGATAATTGGCAAACCACACATCCTTTCCCGCACTGTATTGCACCTTAAGATGCGGTCGCCTCTCTGCTGCCACTCTCCTCAGGCCTCCGTACGACGCTCCCATCTGCGCGAGGGATTCTTCTGCCACTCTCGTCGTCTGCTCCCGCTGCGCTTCGACTCCTCTCCGTCTGTCTCCGACGTCCCTGATGACTCGTCGCCCGATGATCCAATTTCTCTTGGTGTCGCGCTCCGCCTCTCCCGGATTTCCTGGTTGTTCACCTCCATTGGTTCTGCTTTGTGAAATTCCCTTCTACGAAACAAGTATGGACATTGTCTTGCTATGTGTCCTTCTTCCCCACACTCAAAGCACTTAGTGCGAGGGCACTGAGCTACCAGATGGCCCGTCTTTCCACAACCATGACATTTCCTTTCTTCTTTCCGAGGTGCGTACCTAGGCCTCGTCACTCCCAATCTTCTCTCTCTTGTCGCTCCCCTGTCTCTACCGGCAAACGGCGTTTCCTGTCTCCTCCACACTGCTTTTGGGGTCCTGTTTCTCCTATATGGGATCTGGCTCCAATCGTTGTCATCTTCGTTCATTTTTACTTCTTCTTCCCTTGCGCTAGCATCTATCATCGCCTGGGCGCATTCGAGGAACGATCGCTCATTAGGGAACCCTTCCTTCCTTCCCGTCTCCTTCGCTAATTGTACCTTTAAGATTGTTGACAGGAATCCCATCCTGCCCTCCACTTCATCGGCGCTAGTTGTCTCCCTCATTTTCTCATTTATTTTATTGTAGCGGACAACCAGGACTGCAGCATACTGTCCACTATTCTGTCTCGGAGATTTCATTTCTCGAAACATTTGGAATATATCCTCCTCTGGGGTCCATCGTCCCCCCCCCATATGCTTTTTTCAGTCTCGTCTTTACTATCTCCCACGGGGTTTCCTCGTCCGCCTGTATCAGGTTCAGCACCTTCCTTTTCACCCTGCACACCAGGTCTGCCTTTATTGACTTAGCGTCACCTGGGTCGAGTAACCCTTCGTCCATCTTGGCTTGTATCCTCTCCATAATCCTATCTCCACCTTTGAGAAAATGATTTAACTCACCTATTTCCCCAGAAAATTTTTCGAGGTCTGAGATCATTTTCCTCATGTCCTGTGACGTCACTGCCCGCACCTTCATCCACGCCAGTGTGTTCGCATGGGCTTCAGCCATGGTTTCTTTAGGTAACTGTGGAACTTCAAACGCTGCCGGCCGCAATTCCACCATTACCTACTTTAATTAAATCACACGAAAGTGAATAAGAAGGAAAAAAAAAAACAAAAACCAACTCGCACGTTAATGACTCGAACCCACTCCGCTCCCGGGTTTCGGCACCAGTTAACGATCGTCAACGAAAAACGAGAAGAAAAAGGAAAGAGGTTGAATGTAGTTACTGAACGAGAGTTGTCACAAGACTGTTTTTATTTGAGCTTTTAAAGCCTCTCTAAATACATTCGGGATGTTTACATCCCGATGATTTAAGGATTAGGCTGGCTGCCTACGACGTCCGAACCTTAACTTATATATATATATATATATATATATATATATATATATAAGTTAACGATCGTCAACGAAAAACGAGAAGAAAAAGGAAAGAGGTTGAATGTAGTTACTGAACGAGAGTTGTCACAAGACTGTTTTTATTTGAGCTTTTAAAGCCTCTCTAAATACATTCGGGATGTTTACATCCCGATGACTTAAGGATTAGGCTGGCTGCCTACGACGTCCGAACCTTAACTCCCCCCTGCCAGTTTACGCATATCTCTTCGTAAACTCCAAGGTCCGCCGCACTCAGCACACAGCCTGTAATCCCTTACATCACGTTTACGGTCTAATATATTCATAGTCCTCACAAAAAAACAAAGAAAAGAGATAATACAGAAATAAAACAAAAATAATAATAACAAAAAATAATACATTCGCCCTGGACCCGGTGGCTGCCAGGTAAAAAAAAATGGAACATCCACAAAATAAATAATGAAAACAAAAACTCTCTCTGAGCAGCACATGTGAATGTGAACATGTGAAACATATGATTCCGGATCAGTTGCTCCGTATCGGATCGAGGGCACACCATCTTACGCACATTCAACACCCTCCCCCCTGTGTTGGGAGTTTCAACTGTTCAATGTGAACGGTTCGCCTCTTCTTTGGGGTGGTCATACTCTCGATGGTCACGAGATTATGTTCCCGAATTATGATGACCTTAAAGGGCCCCTCATACCGAACAAGTTCCTTACTACGATTTGACACGACTTTTCTGTACACAACGGTCCCAATCGATATTGCTCCTATGCGATCACGCACCTTCAAATTTGCCCGTGCCACGCGCTTGGATTTTTCGCGCATAATCTTATCGCGTACTTTGTACCACATCTTTCCGAGCTGTATGTGGGTGTTATGGAGCTGTGCCACCATTCCCTCATCCGCCACCGTCTCTGGCCAGTTCCTCGGTCTCACTCGTAATCCAAACAAAATTTCGAAGGGTGCTAACCCCGTCGTGGCATGTATCGAGTGGTTGTATGCCGCCACCGCCATTGGCATCGCTACTTTCGACGACAGGCCTTTATCCACCTGGTACACGCGTAAGTGGTCGCTGAGGGTGCTGTGTAACCTTTCGATGGTTCCCCTGCTCTTGGGATGCCCGGGGGTATTAAAATGCCATACCACATCCCGTTTTTGCATTTCGGCTCTCACGGTTGCATTGTCAAACTCCCGTCCCCCGTCCGACGAGATCCTCTCTGGTATGCCGTAGAACTGAAACCATGTGTTGAGGGCTTGTAATATGGAATCTGATGACTTGTGTCCCACCGCGTAGGCCATAGCCACTTTGCTAAATGGGTCGATGATAGTGACCCACTTAAAACCCCGCCACGTGAAGGTGTCCACTTGAATCTCCGTCAGTGGTGCTTCTGCCGTGGGTGATTCCTCCTGGAGTCCCTGCGGGGGATGTCTATCATATTTCGTCTTCTGACAAACTTCGCATGCTCCGATTACCTCCTGAATAGTCCGCTGCATCCCCCACCAAAAATAGCGCCTTCGTAGTGCTTGTGCCGTCTCCTGCCCACCGCGGTGGTTGGTTTTTCCTTGGTGATACGCCAGTGTTACCTCGCGTTGCTGCTCCTCGTCCCGCAGGGTTTGGACCACGGAAAGACACCGAATGAACGAGCGATCCACCCCCAACAGCTCTTTCTGCCACAGCTTTTTAATTTTGTCCCACACAGTCTCGTTGCCCACGAATAAATGGTGTGTTTTGCCGGGTTTGGACACGTCCTTGAGAGCCTGACAAATTTGATCTCCTCGAACTCCCGGTGGTGACCAAATCGTCGCGATCTGACTCCTACCGTACGTACTATGGAGTATTTTCAGAGCACCCGATGTTTGAGTTTTCCATATGATCTGCCTCCGCTTATCATTGATAATTTCGTCCGTCGTCTCCATATCACGCGGTCTCTCTCCTATAGACTCGTCTGATGGTGTGTCCGCACTCCTGTCACTATCTTTCCGCGTGCTGCTCCTGCCCGCTTCTCCAGGCGTCCATTCCTCAATGAACTGCCTCATACCGCTCGATGTTTCCCCTTCTTCTATGGCGTTCACCATAATAGCGCGCGACAGCCAATCTGCCACGACGTTGTCTTTGCCTGGCTTATATACAATATCCAGATTGTATTGGGCTAAGAATTCCTTCCACCTTGTTACCCTTGAGGAGGATTCTTTGAGTTTTCCGACCCATTGAAGAGGTCGGTGATCCGTATGTATTCGAAACCTTCTGCCAAATACATACGGACGGAAGTGCCCAATGGCCCACACTATCCCGAGGAGTTCTCGTTCCAGAGCGCTGTACCGCGCCTCCGTGTCCGTCAGGCGTCTGCTCGCGTAAGCCACCGGTCTTTCCCCGTCTTCGCCTTCTTGTGACAATACTGCCCCCAAGGCATAGTCGCTTGCGTCGGTGGTGATCGTGAAATCCTTCTCAAAGTTAGGGAAAGCCAAAATCGGCGCCTCCTGCAAACGTGCCAAGCATTTGCGGATATTCTGCTCTATCAGCGGCGTGATCATTATCCGTGCTCCTTTCCGTAGTAAATTGTTAATGGGTACCATATATTCTGCCATGTCCGGCACGAAACGGCGGTAGTAATTGAGCGTGCCCAGTAATCTCCGAATCCCTTTTACATCTTTTGGCACCTCCATTCTCTGGATCGCTTCTACTTTCGTCGAGTCTGGTTGAACCCCTTCCTGTGAGATTGTGTGCCCTAAAAAACTAATCTGCTCCTGCCCCAGTGACGATTTGTCTATTGACAGTTTCAACCCGAAATCCCTTAATCTCTCAAATACGTTCCGGAGGTGTTGAATATGTTCCGATTCCGTTCGGCTGAAGATCAGCAGGTCATCCATGTAAATTTGGCACATATTTTCGTCCATTCCTCTCAGAAGTTCGTCCATGAGACGCTGAAAGGTTATTGGAGCATTTTTGAGACCGAACGGCATTCTCGTGAACTCAAAATGCCCTCTTTCAAACGAAAACGCCGTTTTATGTTGGTCATGCGCAGCTAGTTTGATCTGATGGTACCCTGCTTTTAGGTCCAATGTGCTAAAAATTTTTGCACCGTTTAGTCTGTCTAGGATGTCTTCGAACCGCGGGATCGGATATTTTTCGTCCAGGGTATTATCGTTAAGTTTCCGAAAATCCACCACGACTCGGTATTTTTCCTCACATTCTCCCGGTCGACTTTTCTTTTTCACTGCCCACAAAGGGCTATTATACGGAGACGTGCTATCTCTGATAATACCTTGGCGCTTGAGATCCTCGATCTCCTTTCTAATGTGTTGTCTGAGCGCTTGCGGATACCGCCTCTCCTTCACATACGTCACCCGCTCTACTTTTAACGGGATCTCATGTAGCGTTTTCCCCGTTGCTCCTAGCTTGTCCCCTTCAGCGAAAAAAATATCCCTAAACTCGCTCCTCAGACTCTCCCTCCAATCCTCCACTCTCTTAACCCCCCCGGCTTCGATAGGTTCGCTTCCCTATTTTGATCCTCCAGTTCTCCCCCTCGTTTTTGATGCGCGCGCCTACTTTTCCCAGTAAATCACACCCCACTATTATCTGGTATTCCCGTGGCATGTCTTCCACGACGTGTACTTTTATGTCACCCATTACTTTCGCCCATTCTTCCAGCCCCACGACCGCTTCTCCCATTACTTCGCAGGGTCCCCCAAGAGTAAGTAATTTACACTTACATACCTTGATCTGGTGTGCCCTCTCTCCTCTACGCAACCTCTCTAACGCACCACGAGATATTATTGTATTGGTGCTGCCAGTATCAATGAGGCACCTCTCCCCCTTCCCGAACTCGATAATTGGCAAACCACACATCCTTTCCCGCACTGTATTGCACCTTAGGATGCGGTCGCCTCTCTGCTGCCACTCTCCTCAGGCCTCCGTACGCCGCTCCCATCTGCGCGAGGGATTCTTCTGCCACTCTCGTCGTCTGCTCCCGCTGCGCTTCGACTCCTCTCCGTCTGTCTCCGACGTCCCTGATGACTCGTCGCCCGATGATCCAATTTCTCTTGGTGTCGCGCTCCGCCTCTCCCGGATTTCCTGGTTGTTCACCTCCATTGGTTCTGCTTTGTGAAATTCCCTTCTACGAAACAAGTATGGACATTGTCTTGCTATGTGTCCTTCTTCCCCACACTCAAAGCACTTAGTGCGAGGGCACTGAGCTACCAGATGGCCCGTCTTTCCACAACCATGACATTTCCTTTCTTCTTTCCGAGGTGCGTACCTAGGCCTCGTCACTCCCAATCTTCTCTCTCTTGTCGCTCCCCTGTCTCTACCGGCAAACGGCGTTTCCTGTCTCCTCCACACTGCTTTTGGGGTCCTGTTTCTCCTATATGGGATCTGGCTCCAATCGTTGTCATCTTCGTTCATTTTTACTTCTTCTTCCCTTGCGCTAGCATCTATCATCGCCTGGGCGCATTCGAGGAACGATCGCTCATTAGGGAACCCTTCCTTCCTTCCCGTCTCCTTCGCTAATTGTACCTTTAAGATTGTTGACAGGAATCCCATCCTGCCCTCCACTTCATCGGCGCTAGTTGTCTCCCTCATTTTCTCATTTATTTTATTGTAGCGGACAACCAGGACTGCAGCATACTGTCCACTATTCTGTCTCGGAGATTTCATTTCTCGAAACATTTGGAATATATCCTCCTCTGGGGTCCATCGTCCCCCCCCATATGCTTTTTTCAGTCTCGTCTTTACTATCTCCCACGGGGTTTCCTCGTCCGCCTGTATCAGGTTCAGCACCTTCCTTTTCACCCTGCACACCAGGTCTGCCTTTATTGACTTAGCGTCACCTGGGTCGAGTAACCCTTCGTCCATCTTGGCTTGTATCCTCTCCATAATCCTATCTCCACCTTTGAGAAAATGATTTAACTCACCTATTTCCCCAGAAAATTTTTCGAGGTCTGAGATCATTTTCCTCATGTCCTGTGACGTCACTGCCCGCACCTTCATCCACGCCAGTGTGTTCGCATGGGCTTCAGCCATGGTTTCTTTAGGTAACTGTGGAACTTCAAACGCTGCCGGCCGCAATTCCACCATTACCTACTTTAATTAAATCACACGAAAGTGAATAAGAAGGAAAAAAAAAACAAAAACCAACTCGCACGTTAATGACTCGAACCCACTCCGCTCCCGGGTTTCGGCACCAGTTAACGATCGTCAACGAAAAACGAGAAGAAAAAGGAAAGAGGTTGAATGTAGTTACTGAACGAGAGTTGTCACAAGACTGTTTTTATTTGAGCTTTTAAAGCCTCTCTAAATACATTCGGGATGTTTACATCCCGATGACTTAAGGATTAGGCTGGCTGCCTACGACGTCCGAACCTTAACTTATATATATTACAAAATGTGTATATATATTACCGTAATGTGTGTATAGAGGATCAGGAGGAGAATAAAGCCAGTTATAAACCAAACCATTGCGTTGCATCATTAACCTCCTTTTATGTTCGTCTACAGCCGGGAGACGATAACTTATATATAAGTTATAGTTTACGAACTAGAAAACTCAAAAAAGAAAACAAAAAGGTAGTTGAAATAAACACGCATGAAAGTTTTCATAAGTTTGTTTTATTCTCAGCATTAATCCCCTATATATACAATCGGAATGTTTACATCCTGATAAGTGGGGATTAATGCTGTTTATTGCTGCCGTCCGGATCTTAACTCCCTTGCACCAATTTACGTGCATCCGAACGCAAATTCTGCCGATACTATGCGTGTTAATCTCTAGTTCCAATTTCACGGCATGTCGGAGCGGATCTCCTCGGATGGGGGCGCGGGAATATTACAACGAAAAGCTGCGTGCGGAGATGGAAAAAAGAGACGTCACGTGGCCCGTAAACACCTCCGGTCATCCTAAGAGTCGAGGTATCATTGAGCGCTTCCACAGGACTATAGGTGACCATCTCAGAATGTATCAGGTAGCCGCTGGATCCATTTAAACCATCGAGACTTTAGCCCCATTTAAACTATCAATGATATCCTCAAACCTTGGGATGTGATCGACTGTATTCTCGTTCAGCTGTCTATAGTCTATCACAACTCTATACCACTCCTCCTTCTCCCCTGGCCCTATTCTTCTTGTTCATTGCGCACAAGGGACTGTTGTACGGCTAGGTGCTATGTATGAATATCCTATGCCTTAATAGCTCATCTGTTTCCTTTCGGATATGCTGTCGTAGTGCCTGTGGATATCTTCTCTCCATTTCATATGTTATGCGCTCGGTCTTAGCGGAATTTCGTGCACCGTTCTCCCGGTTGCCCCTAGCGTGTCTCCTTCTACGAAGAAGATATGTCGGAACTCCTCCCACAGTTTTTTCCTTTAGCTCTCTACCCCGTTCACCGCTCCTATTTGTACCCTTTCGCCCCGTACAGTATCTCGACTCCGATAAACTAACTTCCCCAGTCTAATTCTCCACTTCCTCCCGTAATTCTTAATCCGCGCTCCCACCTTTTCCAACAAATCACATCCTGCGATCATTTGGTACTCCCTCGGCATGGTCATTACGTCGTAGGCCCCTCTAGAGTAAGCAATCTACACTCACATACCTTAATCTGGTGTGCTCTCTCTCCTCCACTCTACCTCCCTAGTGCACTGTAAGATACAATGGTGCTCGAACTAGATACCTGACTTCCTTCCAGAATCCGATGATCGGCAACTTACACATCCTCTCCCGAATTGCGTTGCACCTTAGGACGCGGTCACTTATCTGTCGACACTTTCCTCAGGCTTCAGTATGTTGGTCCCATCTGCGATGCTCGTCCTTCGGCCCTGCCTATCTTCTGGTTCTGCTTGCTTGGTCTCCTCTCCTTCCAGAATTCGTCGCCTGATGATCCGCTCTCTCTGGGCATCCTAATTCACCTCTCCCTTACCTCTTAAGCATTTACTCCCACGCGTTCCGTTCGTGGGTATTCCCTCCTTCGGAAAATATACGGGCAATGTCTTGCTATGAGCCTTTCCTCGCCGCACTCAAAACACTTCGTGTTGCCACAACTTTGCCTCCAGATGTCTTGTCTTACCACATCCGTGACACTTTCTCTCTTCCCTGCGTGGTGCATATCTTGGTCTTACCCCTCTGAATCTTCTTTCCTCTTCAACCCCCCTGTCTCTACCACCAGACAACATTTTATGTTATGTTACGACATAGGAGACCCAACTCCACAATTTTTACGTGTATAACTGGCGCATGAGTGAATTTTAAACTTCATTATTTTTCTTTATCAATTAAGTAGTAAAAGAAGAGGATTATTAAGATTAACAGAAATATGTGCAGTGATGTTCATATTTGTAGTGTTTGCGTTTAGTTTTATTGATTTTTACATGTAAATTGTAATAATATATTATCATTTGCAAAGGCGATTGGAAGTTTAATACTTTTCAGTTACCTCTGGGGGGCCATTACTCCCCAGTAATGTATAAAGTAATTATAGGATAAATAACCAATTATAAATTAATTTTTTTTAACAAACGAAATTACATTAATAAAAACTTCCTGCTCAGTCTTGTTGAGCTGTAACCATATAAAGTTATTAAAACTCTTATTAACATCGTTTTCAAAACTTTAACACAACCCTCGTTTAAAAAGCAATGAAGTGTCATTAACCAATATATTAATAATTAAAATATATAAATGTATATAAGTTAATCTCCGGCGGTAAAGATTTGTTAAAAACAGAAAGAGGGAAATGAACTGACACACTTGGGATCAAGGGAAAGACTAATTTTTATTATTCTGACGATCCTACACATATAGCACATGGGTTGTTTACATCCCATGATGATCGTATTTATTTACAACAAAATCATACTCCTGACTTTAACTCCTCTCTGCCAGTTTCCGACCATCCATCGGGACTTAAGAAAAATCATAATGATAACATAAAACTTATAACTCATAAAACATAATGATTCCGTACTCAAGGGAACAACTAAGCAAAACCTTACAGGCCTAAGAAAATAATTTAATAATAATAATAATAAAAAATAAACATAAAGAAAGACCAAGGTCTGGTCCAAACTAAGGAGTGTGCAGGGGCGAGGATACTACAGGTAGATTGCTATTTGCAAGGCTTCCCCGCTGGAAGCTTTAACTGCTCTATATGTACAGTCCTACGCTTCCTGGGTCCGTGGACACTTTGTACGGTCACTAGATTGTGCTCGCGCATCGTATTCACCCTAAAGGGACCCTCATATCGGGACAACTCTTTGCTCCGATTGGATGCATCTTCCGATAAACTGTGGCCCTTATTGTGACACGCACAGCGATCGGTTGGAAACCCAGATTCTCCCTCGCTACCCTCCTAGCCTTTTCCGCTGTAATACCCTTGTAAACCTTCCCCGACAGTTTCCCCAACGCCACACACACGAGCTGTTCGGACATCTCGTCACCTTCAGCCAACCCACTGGCGTCTCTGCGACGGCCAAAAAGGACATCGAAGGGTGACAACCCTGTGACCGTGTGGATGGAGTGGTTGTTCACGCTTTTGTAAATGTACTGATATGGGACGTCAATGGAGTAAAAATTTGGCAGTCATTAACACCATCGTCTAAAGTTTTTTCGCGACCCTAGATTTACGAGGAGTGATGATACTTTCACTTTGCAATGGAAGTTTTACTTGATTTTTTATGATGCAAAATAATAAAGGGTTACACCAAAAAATCCCCCATGAATTACGTTTAGCCCTCAGTTCTATTGTATTAATATTTTTCGGATCAAATTAAATTATTTTCATGGAAGTAAGTCAATGATAAGTGAGTATTTATAGCTTGTGCGGTTACCCAAGACCTTTAGTATGGTGGAGATAAACAACAGATTGGCCAGACAAAGCAGATTTATATCAGACCTCCGTCCAGCAACACGTGTGTATACTTGGATATATTTCGATACAGTCAGATTTAGTGTTGTTTTAGAATGGATTTCAGGCATTAAAACATCGAAACATACTCACCTGCTTGCTTCCTAAACTTCCTTTCTATTTAGCCACAGGGAGGACGCTAGAGCGTCAACCACTAAGGTAAGCAGATTAATTTTACAATGTCCAGCTGCCATAGTTGCTCAGTTTAATTTCATTTTGCAAAATTACTCTGCAAACTGCGCGTACACAAATTATAAAAATAAATACTGATAAGAGTAACTTACCATTTGCGCTACACAGAAACAGTGTCTGAAGTTGTGAAAAGGGACTTCATTGTAGTTCTTGTAGACCTGGAAGAGGAAGTTGCGGAGGATGTTCATGTCAAGAGGGATGGACTCCACGAGGCCGAGGTCGGTGAACATGAACTGGAGGAGGAGGAGTATCTCTTCATCGGACCAGAGCATCGAGTCAAACGAGGACAGCCTCAGACATTGTCGTACCTCCTCTGAAATATGCTGTTCACTGCGAAACGTATTGTCATTAGGACTTAACAGAGACTAAGAAAAAACATTATTATAATTTAATCAAAAATGTAAATAATAGTGGGAGCTATATCACAGCTAACACTAACGATATCAAACATTTATTTGAACATGATTACTGGGGGTAGTGATAGGAGTTCAGGTAGCTCCGGATATAAGGAGGCGGAGGCCCTGGTAAGGAGAACGCATTATGTGTAAAATAAAGATTATCCAAGTCAACATGGCAAAGAGCCAGGTGGTGGCCACAGAGCTGTCTGCCCTCACCCGCCGCTACGATGTCATGTTGCTGCAGGAGCCGCACTGTCAGCGAGGAGTGATTGCTGGTCTCGGCGCGTCGGTGAGAGTAGTCGCCATGGGCAGTAGAGAAAGGACACCCAGGGCGGTGATCGCTGTCTGTAACCCCACGCTGGACGTCATGTCTCTCGACCAGTTCTGTCGGGAGGACCTGGTATAGGGTGGAGAGGGGGGCAGCTATTGGTATCCTCTCTCTATCACTCAAATGACTTGAACCCGTCGGAGCTGCTTGGGGTGCTGAAGGAATGTGCCAGGCAAAGAGGACATAGGGAGATCCTTATCGGTAGAGACTTCAACGCCTGGCACACAACGTGGGGTTCCACACACACTACAAGGAGGGAGGTTGTGGTGGTGAACTTTGCACCTGCAAACCAGATGGTGATCATAAACAACGAGCAAGGACCCCTGACGTTCACGGGTCCGCAAGGTAGCAGCTGGATAGAAGTTACTATGTCCTCGATCCCCCTCGCAGGACGTATCGAGAACTGGAGAATATCTGCCGAGACCAGCAGTGACCACAACTCCATCTCCTTCGATGTGGTCACCGGGGCGCTAAGACAGGAAGCTGGCGCCCAAGGGTACGTCACGCGGGGAGTTAGGTGGTCCGCCTATCAGATCCAGATCCAGTTGGAGGGAATACTTGTGGACGACGAGTGGGCTATTCTAGGGGATCTATCCCCTGGAAAGGGATAGCCTCGACGGGAAGGTAGCGTCCCTCACAGCGGCCATGAGGGACGCTGCGGAAGCAACCCTCCAGCAAAGGAAGTCCAGAAAAAGGCCCAACCCATGGTGGACACCTGCCCTCACATCGGCCAAGAGAGAGCTCTACAGGGCGAGGCGAGCGTTCCAGAAGTGCAGGAACCAACAGGTCCGGGAGGTACTTCAGGCCCGACACAGGTCCCTTCGGAAGGAGTATTTGAAGATGATTGAGGTTACCCGGAAGGAAACCTGGGATGAGTTCAGCCAAGGCGAGTCGGAGAACCCCTGGGGTATACCGTATAGAGTAGCGAAGGCCAGAGGTGGTCAGTCCAAGACACTCGCCGCACGGAAGAGCGGCGATTGGCAGGCCACCTCCCCGGAAGAAGCAGTGGTCTACTACATGGCGAAACATACCCCTAGGATGACCCAGAAAGAGACTCACCTGAAGACTCCCAGGTAAGATCCCTGACAGAGGCCCCATTCGGAACGGACCTGTGCCACTATGGGACATTTGTGACCTGCGCATCGCCGTGGAGAAACAGAAGACCGGGAGAGCTCCAGGACTGGATGAGATCGATGCTACAATAATCAAAGCACCGTGTCCAATCATTGAGGGTAGCTGCTTGCGATCATGAATGAGTGCCTCGACCGCGGGAAATTCCCGAGTGTATGGAAGAGAGCGGAGCTCAGACTAATTCCGAAGGGAGCCGATCGGGACCTGACAGCTACCAAGAGCTACAGGCCCATCAGCCTCCTCCCAGTCTTGAGTAAAGTCCTGGAGAGATTGATGCACACGGCGTTGCGGCAGACGTTTGAGAAGGCGGACCACCCAAGACAGTACGGCTCCTGCAAGGGCAGGAGCACAGCTGATGCCTTGGACAAGATAAGGGACGATATGGCGACTCGCTCCAAGTACGCTCTGTTACTTACATTTGACATCTCCTCTGCGTTTGACAGGGTGTGGGCAGCTACCTCAGCAAACGTAGGGCGGTCATCAGAGGAGTGTCTTACGACGGTCAAGCACCGGTGGAGCGAGGGTGTCCCTATGGATCAGTCCTGGGCCCTGCCCTTTGGAGTAGTTTTTAATAAGGTCCTCGTGACCCTGGAAGAGCAGGGATTCCCCGCGGTGGCATATGTGGGTGACCTTGCCGCAACTATCGTGGGGAATTCGCGTGCCGAAGTGACGAGAAGAACGTGCGCCTGTGTCACCTTGGGCAAGGAGTGGTGCGCCGGGAAGAAGATGATCATGGCTGAGGAAAAGACGAACGATGGCCACCCTGGTGAGAGCCAAATGGACCGTGCACACCCTATGTGGCTGTATATAGAAGGAATAAGAGTTAGCGTGGGCACGGAGGTGACGTACCTGGGGGTGAGACTGGGAAAGAGACATAGCCTTTTTCCCCACATCGAATACCTGAGCAACAGGATCGTTTCAGTTTGCAACTCCTTCCCGAGGATAGGGGTAGCGATGTCGGGGGGGGGGGTGAGGTTCCCAGTCTCGAGAACCTTCTACCAGGCTGTGGTAATGGGCATAGTAAGGTACGCTTCGCAGTCATGGTCGGCGCACCTGAACAAGGGGCAGGCGCACGCCCTGAAGAGGATAAAGCGAATGGCACTAGTACGGGTCACGAGGTCCTACAGGACGGTATCTCAGGACGCGGTGGAGGTTTTGGCAGCCGCTGCGGAGCCAGTGGATCTGGTGTTCCTGGAGCAGCGCCTCAGGTCGAAGATGAAGAGAGGGCAGATTGAAGATATTCCACCTCCCCTACGGAGAAGATTTGAGGAAGAGCCTGGGAGGTGGAAGGCCCTCATAGGGGAATGGACGATAGAGGCTTGGGGCGCCAGGTGGACTGGTACGACTAAGGGGAGCACCCTGAGGAAGTACTTCCCCTCAGTCCAGGACAGGCTGAGGGCAAGTTGGGTCTCCCCAGACTACTGGGTGTCACAAGTGCTTACAGGACACGGCGGATTTCGTGCCAGGCTATACGAATACTAGAGGGCAGAAAGCAGGTTCTGCCCTCATTGCGGAGAGGACGACACCACGGAGCACGTCGTGCTCTCTTGTTATGCGTTAGAACCGGCTAGAGCACGGCTGCTCCACTCGATAGGAGAGTATGGCCTGGACGAGTTCGACCTGCCGTCGCTGGTGAATGATGAAGTGAGATACACCGCGTTCTGCAGATTCGTCGGGGAGTGGAGAAGGGTACAAGGCTCCCGGCACTTCAATATATTCAGGGGGTGGCGCGGGGTGAGCAGCCGTGTCTTTGGGAAGGCTCACCCGAAGCCAACGATGTATCGGCGGTTCCAGAGGAGTCACTGTAAATATGTACATATAGATATAAGGTAGGACTGAGTAGCCTATGGTTAGATATAAGTTTAGTTATAGGGGGATAGAGGATGCACACCCCTTGTAAATATAGTACTTAAGTATAGTAGTAAGATATTAGTATAGTTAACGGATCTGTAAATATTGTAAATAGATTAAGGATACTAGCTATAAGAACAAAAAAAAAAAAAAAAAAATAGCTAGTTAGGATTGTACAAAGTAGATTTAAGGAAAAGTTTTTATTTTATTTTGTTTTCTTTGGAACTGTTGATTTTGAAAAAGAAAGAACGAAAAACAGTATTACTCAAGGTGCGCTGACCGGTGCAACAATCTCATTGCACCGGAATACGCGCACCACAGGCTACGTAACCCCATGAGTTCGCTTCACGGGCTTGTGGGGTAAGCCCGTTTAAGGCTCAGCCTCAGGAAGGGCAAAAAAAACAAAAAAAAACCTCCGGATATTATGGTATTTCGATGAAGGGTTCTTTCACGAGGGGGAAACTATGAAGAAAAAAAAAAGAAAATATTTTCAAGAAAAAAAAATTACATAAAGCCAACCAGATTACTTTCGAAATGAAACTATAGGGTTAAAAAGATTTTTAGATAAGCTGTTATAAAGATGGTAAATTACGAAAAACAATCGTTGCAGGGGATTAAAGGTTTGCATCAAACAAGAACTAAAACAATTCGACAGCACAATTCGATTTTTCTGACAAAAGTCCTAGTGCATAAAATCATTACTGACCCCAAAATAAATATCAAATTCTTATTCGATTCTTTTGTTTATACAATTTATGACATATACTTATTCTTTATTCAATTCTGCACACCATCATTGCATTTCATTTCCTCTTGTATATTGTAACGAGAATCCCTGACAAAAAAATTGTGATAAGGTGTATTTGTATTAAGACTACTGGAAAAAAAATTGTGAATGTGAAGCTAAAGAAATTCGTTTGGTGATAGGTGAAGGGGTGCTGCATCTAAAAATGGCAGGGCTTTGGTCAAACGATTTAATGCTGAAAACACCCGTCTTCAAGGCCCTTCCATCAGTTGTCAACGATGATGACTTAAAATAGGATTCATACACGAGTGGGTCACAAGTGGACTTCATATGACAGTTTAAGCATTTTAAGTTTTATAATGAAGTTTTACTTTGCTACTAAGATTAATAGTTCAACTATGCTGATAAATATTCTTTTAATTATTTATACGATTCCTTAAATAAGTAAGGAAAGTGTTGCTATATTGACGCCACTAGGCAGCAAGATCCAAGACACTACTCCTATGCATAGTATACTTAAGGGAGTTTATATCTGACCTAAGTGTATGTGTAAGTATATTTTATTGCATTGAATTAAAGGGAACTACTCAGCCCAAGAAATAGAAAATACATTTTTGACTAGACGAAATAAAGAGAGAGGCAAGAAATAATGGTTCGGTTGTAATTTTTAATGATCCATTTTGTTTTTTCCATTGTCTTTAATTAATACACTAATACTTCGATAATTAATGAAATATTTTGAAATATTATAATACAATCAACATTTATGTACCTATACTATTCTAACAAATTCGAATTCGACTGAAGAGAGAGACAGAGTAAGGAAGAGAGAGAGAGAGAGAGAGAGAGAAAGAGAGAGAGTGAGAGAGAGAAAGAGAGAGAGAGAGAGAGAGAGAGAGAGAGAGAGAGAGAGAGAGAGAGAGAGAGAGAGAGAGAGAGAGAGAGAGAGAGAGAGAGAGAGAGAGAGAGAGAGAGAGAGAGAGAGAGAGAGTTAACGAACGGATCAGTTGAATTTGTTTATTTCTTATTAGTAATTAAATTAATGGTAATTACGTTTACATTAATCTTGAGTACCTTGCATATTCACAAAATAATGGACGTACAAACGTTAGAAATAATATAGCGATATTATAAGAAAATAAAAACGAAGATGCCATCAATAATATCATTGTCAACACCTGAGGAAGTCAACTATTAGAATTTATAGAAATTATTAGTACCTCCTGATTACCAAGTAGGCAGGTCGAAACGGGCAGAGATTTTTTAGGAAAATTATTTCATATAATTATCTATATCGGTCACAGGTAATAAAAGAAATATCGTGAGAATAATCCTCAGCGTGAAGACGGTAAAATATACTTCACCAGCAGCTAAACATATTTCTAAATAATAAAACAACTAGAGAAATCCTATGGAGCTTGGGGAATGAATGATTGTTTGAATGATACAGTTTTCAGGGAGGGAATATAAGATCAGAGGGTCAGGCACTTATTCGACTCGATGCAATACCAGACCTAGCCCGTGTTCAACACTTCAGCTAGTAAAGGGCGGGTATCCCTCCGTTTCCCCATCGGTAGCAGCAGGCAGTCGAGGCGGGATCACTTTAAGTTTAAGGTAGTTAGTTAGTTAGCGGTAAGATAGTTTTAGGTTCTCATTTGTAGCAGGAATGTGAGCCTCATTACTTTTGTCCTTTTTGTGTTATATAGAATTTTCAACAGTAATGAGATGGTATCAAATTTAACAGAAACTGTTTAAAATTCATTGAATTACAGTAAAAGGAGTCATCTGCAGCTCAATTTATATTTGTACTAACATAGCTTCAGTCCTGCACTCCTCCACGCTCTTTCCAGTGGAGTTCCCCGGTCTTGCTCTTCACTAGCATATCCTAGTAACCCCGCCCATGCAGAGGACGATCTCTGGAGCCTCAAAAAATGTACCTAGTAGCGTCACCCCCAGCGGTCCAGTCTATGTATATCTGATGGATTCCAAATGCGAGCGTGAACCGGAAAGAGGCAGTCATTCCAAGACCACGTAAACTACCTATTCTGT
Source organism: Acanthosoma haemorrhoidale (assembly GCA_930367205.1). Taxonomy (NCBI): domain Eukaryota; kingdom Metazoa; phylum Arthropoda; class Insecta; order Hemiptera; family Acanthosomatidae; genus Acanthosoma; species Acanthosoma haemorrhoidale. The sequence goes on along the minus strand of OV884011.1, from coordinate 116,174,965 downwards.
ACCTGTTCTACCTAGCCTGTACCAGCTTTCCTGAACATATTGCACTGTCGGGTCACAGCTTCTAAGATCTTACGAAGTCAGATATTTATCTATTGAGATAAACACGAATCAAGCTGCCGGCAGACTAGGCCGCAAGAAAAAGTCAAATACCACACACAGGTTTGTATGAGTTTCTCTTTCTGACGGCCACCAGGGCAGTGGCTAGGTCAATGAGACCGTCCCTGGCGGGCGTGCCTGACAGTAAACTATTGGAAACGTTAGTGATTCATGTTTGGAAAGGAGGATATAGTGATAAATAGTGTCAAAACCTTTAGAAATATTGAGAGTTTTTTTGATATCCATGGCTTGATGAAGGTGATTAGTAATTTTGATTAGAGCCGACTGGTTGTATTAACCAGGGAGGAAATCGTACTGAAGGGGATTAGTAAGTTTGGAACTTTCTAAGAACCACGATATGGCATTTGGCATTTTTCCTAATGGTAGATGGTTACAGATATATTAGAAGTAAGGAGAAAATGTAGATAACAAAAGAAATGGAAGAATAGAAAAGATATATAGCTTTAATAATTTAAAAGAGGCGCCATCAGCCCCAATCGATTTTTATTGAAATTTCGTTAACGATTCGAACAGATCTGCGAGTGGATGATGCACCAGGAGTGATGGGTGATTGATGTATGAGAAATAGAAATTAACTTGGCGGTATTGAGGACCTTTCGGCTCAAAGTAGGTGCTAAGCAATATTGTGATGGAGAGGAATGTGGATTTGTCGGCGATAGACTGTTGCAGGGATTTGAGAAGCTGAAAAGGTAAATAAGAGAGGGGTCAGTTAACACAACTTCCGACTTTTTTTCAAGTTCAAGTCCCTTATTTCATATATATCGCCCTTTCAAATCGGTTTGACAAAAACATAATCATTAAAATAAAAAAAATACCGTTTTTTATACGTAGTGGATATTGAGTTGAGATCGCGAAGAAAAAAAATCGCTTGACAGCTCTGCTAATATTTTCCCTAGACAAGCAGGGATGGTGAAGCGACCTCAGAAAACCCTACCTCAGGGTTGGAAGAAAAACAGATTATTATTCCAACGGCTTATCGTTCTAGAATGTCTGAGTGAAGAGAATTTCTATCACTAATACCTCGGGCATTTCTAACAATTTTAGCTGACCTACACTATATTGCAGCACTGACCCAAAAAAAAGTACCATTTAATTTTGGTAACGGATTTTTTATTATAATTTTGGCCGCAGAAAGCCAACCACCAGGTTATTGTGCACGGAAAAGCTCTTGTGCGGTTGCTTATTCTCTGCCTTACATACAACGCACTTTCTCATTCAATATATTCAAAACCTAGTAACCCTTCACACTTAACTTGCTCGTATAGATCTAGCAACCTTATTTCTTTTTACTCTTTCTTCTTTCTATCTAAACGTTTGGAAAAACTTATATTTAAACAATTCCTCTTTTTTTAAAAACAAAATTAACTTCCAGGCCATCGGATTCGGCCAATTGCATAGAGTCGTTGACGATGTGGCTTCTTCTTTCGAAAGCAAGCTTTTCGTAACCGGAGCTGTTTTGATGTAGAAAAGCATTTGGATAGAGTATGGCATGTAGGACTTTTGTTCAAACTGCACCCATTACTATCATTTTTCACGCTGCCAATACTAACTCTTGATACTGAAACGAAAATTAGATTACAGCTTCCTGGCAGTAAGTAAAAACGCAGCAACCTCCACAGTAAAAGGTCGCAAAACAGCGTTTCATCAATTCTTAGTACTAGCTACAATACTTAACTTTAAACATACCCACATCTTCTGATAGAATTAAATAAACATTTGCAGCCAGTAGCCAGCAATACTCGCAACAGACAAATACGGAAGTATTCAAAATTATTTGATTGCGGCTTAAATAATAAGCCTTTGCTATATTTAAAGGCTATCCAGAATATGACGCTAGTCAAACGTGTAAATCAATAATAAAAAATATAAGTAAACAGTAGAAATGTAATAAATATTATCAATAAATGATTTTTTTAGTGAGACAATCATAAATTATCGACAATAACAAGTAGTATGATATAAATTATTCAAAAGTAATGGCACACTTAGTTAAAGAGTTCCGGTACACATTTCAAATACTTAACGAACGGATAAAAATATATTAATTGGATTTAAGCATGCTTCATTAAAGAATAATTTTGTAAAAGGATAGCCTCTTATTTATCTTCTTTGTGTATAATGAAAAAAAACGAAAGAATAACAATTTCTAATTAATACTAAGGGTAAGCAACAAAGGCTTTTCCTCCCTTGAGTATTTTTAGTTAAAATGAAAGAATTTTTTTTTACACTTCCCTAATTAGTTGGAATGAATGGATATGCCACAGCCTGACGTTGATAGATACTTTTGTTGTCGCATGCTCTAGCATCGGGTGAACATAAATTTAACTATACTAAAACTAAGTACTGTCGGAATTCTGGATGATTTTAATTTAGCAATATGGCAGTGTAGAATTTGAGTGGCGGAAGGGGAAATTTTTCTATAATTTGATATTTCATCAATATTTTTGAGTTTCCTCAAGGGTGGAACTGCTCATTTGAACTTTGGAACACCTTGAAGACGGATACTATCCTATCTGGGTACTATGAAGGAGCAAATAAATCTGGTAAGCACAATGAGGGGAGGGGGTAAGGTAGTCACAGCAAAGTAGAAATGATCGTGACACAGCCCATACCTACTATCCTTTTACACATTCCAGGTGTCTTTTTAAGCATGATCATGATGATTTATGTTAATTGATCTCATTTGTTATGTAGATTTACCTCAATCCAGCATTTGTTTAACGGCAATTTTTTTATTTTTTCAAGTTCAAGTTTTTTTTAAACAACTGTCTCTTATTTCATATATATCACCCTTTCGAATCTGTCAAAAACATAATCATTAAAATAAAAAAAATACCGTTTTTTAAACGTAGTGGATATTGAGTTGAGATCGCGAAGAAAAAAAATCATTGGATAGCACTGCTAATATATATATCTATCTATATAAGTTAAAGCCAGAGGCATGACTATGTCGAATATTAATACGATCATCGAATGTAAACAACCTGTGGAGACCGCTAAATACATAAGTTAAATCACCCTATACTCTATTGCATATGTATTGTAAGCAAAGTAAAATAACATGAACTAAATGTATTATACACAAAGGTAAATAACATAAACAAATATAAATCATTATAAATGTATTAAGCAATAAAGAAGGCGGAAGCAAAGTAACTCGAGACGGGTCTCCATCTGTCAGTCATAAACCTAAGAAACCCTTACAGCCGGCAGTCTGGTCAGTTAGGACCTGCGGGGTACCCCTCAACACATGCGGAACCGCAGGTACTAAGCAACCCTTTCAGCCTCTCCTAGACAAGGCTGGTTAGGTACTTAACGGGGGCTAGTAGCCCCTGCAAACCAGTCTCCCACGACCGCTACTCAGTGATGCTTTGCTTCCGTTCGAACCCTGAAAATTTGACTTATTCTTTATGAAACCTCTGTACCTCTTCTCTTGAACATAGTGCATTGTCGGGGCACATACCTATCATAAATGGAGTCAGATAGTAACGCCGTCATGGAACGATTGTCCAGGTTATTAACTCGAACAATCCACACTTGTCACCAGGGCTAGGTGATCAGGCACCCCTAGTGACAACCCGACACAACCCATGATCCTATACATGTAGGATTATCATCAAGAATAAATCAGTCTTTTACTAGAGTCAGAGTGTGTCGTTGCATTTCCCTCATTCCTTATTCCATTTCATCAATCGTAACCGCCGGCGATTATCTTATATATATATATATAAAAATGTATACCAAATGGCAAACAAATATTTTTATTCATTTTTCCCGTTAAATTAGGAAATAACGAGGGTTAAAAAAATGAATTTCCACAATTTTTGCGAAAGAAAAGGAATCAATTAATGTTAAATAAAGCGAAAGATTTTTAATAACTACATCAATACTATTTATAAGTAAAAAACGTAAACATACATCAAATCATATACAAAATCAGTAACTACTCATCAGTGTAGGCCCATGTCTACTATGTTTTTTTTTTTACTCACCGGCTAGTAACTCAAACCTGTTTCTAGGCTGATGGTTAACCCTCCTAGCTAATTGTATCCAAACAGTTACACGCCTCCGTCGCAGTTCTCTTATTTTCGCCGTGTTTTGGACGATTCGGCCGTGAATAACGTTTTTACATCATTACCTCAAACAAAATACTCAGGAACAAACACTCGTTAACGGTGTATCTATATGTTCATGAGTTGCTCAATAACCGCATGTCACCAGATCTGTGAGGGGGAAGGAATGATAAATTATTGTACCCAATCGCCAATCGCTCCTTCCACAATCCTGAATTCTATTTTTTGTTGCTGTTCTCCTGGGTGCAGTGGAATGTTCGGGTGCCGGAGGGCTGTGACCCCGTGCTGACCTATTAACCGCAACTGCCATAGAATAAGTACCAAAGGGTCAACTCTTGATGAAGAATTTGAAAATGGTTTTGTGGAGGAAGACTAATAGGATTCCGTTTGATGATGACAGGATACCGGCTGTAAACAAAATAATTAATCCATGCTCATGGCGATATATTCATTACTGATGTTGTAATATGATTTTATGCTGTATGTGTAGAGCTTTTTTTAGCTAACCTAGTATTCTTTCGTTGTGCTGAACATCAATAGTTTGCGCGATATTTTTGAAAACCTCCAAAAATTGCCTTTAAACCACCCCTTATCTCGCGCTCACACCCACCCTTAGGGCTTTTGGTATGTTGCACAGGACGCTCTCCCGAACAACTGTACCAAAAATCAGAACTACATAATTTTTTAATATTTTTCGTTTGTTTCCAGGTCTATAGCTTCAGATTGCAAGCCACAACGGTTTTATTAAAATGGAAGTTTGGTTGTCGGCTATTACCAGTAATAAATATACACCCCTTCAGGCCTACCCAAAATTTATTTTAAAAATATTATGAGGACCTAATGGCAACGCAACGTATCTTTCAACTGACTAGTTATAAAAACATAACAGCTTCTCTACTAAAAATACTACTAGTGGAGCAGAGCCCGGCACTGAGTGTAGGCTAACCCGCAAGACTGTTCGGCGTTGAGTGGTGGGTTCCCATGTTTAGCGCCTTGTAGCACGTTTGTTCTGAATTTACTCAGAACAAAACACAAATACTTTCTGTGGTGGAGAGAAAAACAGCACTTACAAAAATTATACTACTACACTTCCTTTAAATCTATAAGAAAGTTATATCAAAGTTATAATTGAAATGATAAAGACAAATAGGGCTATATTTGAATTAGATTGCTCGACTTCAGATATTATTGATTGCATCAAGCATTATAGGAAAGTATTTCCTCTTATCAAATACTTCCATGATTAAGTTTTTAACCTAATTGTAAAGGTGTAGCATAAGTTGACTGTGTGAAATCACAACTTAACAGATATTATTCCTCCCATAACGGCGCTTAACGTATTTATTCGTAGGATAAATTGAATATGGGACGGTAGAGGGGGATTCAGGGCCCTAGTCACTCAGCCAGTAATAAAGACTAATAGGCCACTCATGGAGTGGGACTTCCACCCGTTCACTGAATTAACTTCTATTCTCACCATTATGCTTCCTTGTCGCCGGTAAAATTGCCCTCCTTTTGCGTAAAATTAATAAGCGTACAATATCTATTAAACATTTGAGCATTTATCACCAATAAAGTCCAGTATTAGATAAGGATGGGTTTAAAATACCTCACACAACCCATTCGCCATGATAAATACTGAGATTTCGTTTATAATACTAACGTCGGGAGAACTAACGACCTGCTACTATCTGCAATTCACGTTGTGACGTAATTCTACCGTAGATTCCGACCAGTGAAACCCAAAGAACAAACGTGGGGTTGGAAAAAAAAAAAAAAACAAAAAAAAAAAAAAACAACGGTATTGAACTCAAATCTGAAATTATATCTCAATTTGCTATATTTTCAGAGTAAACAATTGAAAGCAAATAACGAGGTCCACTAACAGTTAGAACACATCGTTATCGAGGGTCAACGTAGCAGATCAATCAGTAGACCATGTGCCACGCTAGAAACAGTCCGGGCTCAGAGCCCGCCCCTGTTAATATTTTTCGATTTCACCGATAATTATTCAACTTAAGCAGTGGATTACATGTCACGGCAAAAAATGAATAAAATTGTACTGATTTACTATAACAGCAAAGGATCAAGGGCCTGGTATGTAGTGCTGAAAAAAAACAGATTCAATAAATGCAAGCCTGAAATTAGAAACTCTAGACTCAGAATCAGTAAGCAGAATCAAATGGGACTGTTGTGCCAACATCTTTACCACAAACAAATAGAAGTTGTCCTCTTCTCAGACCAGAACCCCCCCCCCACCTATACCTTTCCATACTTAATCAATAAATCTTCGGCGTCAGTATAGAGAGAAGGGACTAGTTCACGATCCCGGAGCAGCTCAGGACAGCTTAATAGCAGTGCAAGCAAAGTAGGCCAAAATAAACGATCATATGATTGGCCTAAATACACGGATCACTCATTCGCTGTAGGCAGAAATTCTGAGCTTTATCAGATAGTCGGTATAACACATTTAATTTGAACACTGCTCTCTGTCTATCCCTCTCTCTGCCCTGGTGGTTGTTCTGCTCAAACCGTGGCTTTCTTGTTTAGTTACCTCTACACCTCTCTTTCCTAATCTTGCTATGTTCTAGACCGGAATTGCCAGACCCCACACCTTCTTCCTCGTGGGATTATCTGGCCGCGTCTCACTAAAACTAGCATACCCTTGGAAGGGATTCTTTCCATGCAGACGACGGTATCTGGGACCCTTAAAATTTCACATAGTAGCGTAGCGTCTCCCACCCATAAGAACTTATGAAACCAGATCAATAAACAAATACAAATTAAGCTTCCCGCCGAATAGGCCACCAGCAAAGGTCTTATCTCTCTTCCTGACGCCAACCGGGCAGTGGCTGGTTCGACGAGACCTTCACCATCAAGTACTCCCAACTTGGACCAATATACTTTTGTCAAAGGACTTTCGTCCCTAGGGATTTAATAGAAGATGTATAATAGTTCAATTTTCGGTCTGAACCTCAACGTTTGGACCAAAAACCTCGATACTATCGGCTTGACTGTCCTGGTTGTCAATATTTTCTAAAATCACTTCACAGTGGAGTTATTAAATTGGACACATCCGGAATCGAAACAGATAACATCAAATTTAATAAAAAAATACTATTGTAAATCGTCGCTAGGGTAGACTAGAGATGTGCAGGGAACATGACCGTCACGCTCTGGTCGAGCACTGTATTGCTTGGCTTTGCATGATGTAATGTTAGGATTATGGCGTACGCTTACTCTCTCTAACTAATTTACAAACGCTGGCTGCCATCTCGGGAGGATATGTCGTCGCCCTAATCTGATCTAAAACTGAATGTTTCGTAATCACAGTTCAACAACATGTAATCAGGTAAAGTAACATTACATTAGAAATTACAGAGTAAAACGTGTATGGGTACGGTTAATTTATTCACGTTTTATAAAATTTACGAGCTTAGTTAGTATCACAAGTAACAATCTAAACTTTTTGTTTATTTTCAAGGGAAGATTAAACACAGAAAGTTCTAACCTGCTTAAAAAGGTCTTCACAATTATCACTTAGTCATATTATATAGACATAATTTTATTTGGCCGAAATCTGCCGTGTATAATGCTGAAAAATAAATAAAAAGTTGAGGAGATTGCTATTTGTAATATTAACTATCCTAATATTTATAATACTTTCATTTTATATAGTTTTGTAGACAAACATAATATCATATAACGACAGTAACAGTTTGTCAAAAAATTAAACTCAAAGGGCAAAGTTAAAAATAAACATAATTTTGTTGTACTTAATCTAACAAAATGTTATATGTAATTATTGAAAAAATTTTAAACCCCTATCACTTGCCTAGTCCAATTTATATTTATAATAGTATAATACTAATTTATGTTTATATTAAACATAAACTCTAAAATAACTAAAATATAGTTTCGAATTTACTCTAAAATATAAATTGACTTGAGCTTGACAAGAACAAAAAAAACAACATTAACTCTTTTCATTTATCAAATCACCTAAAAATAGCATGCCAACATCCTGGGATCATTGAGAGAGTTCGGTGGAACGAGATTAGGTAGATATATAACTACACATATTAGTATGTTCCCTCGATAAAAAGTGAAGATTGCAAATTATGTTAACCTCTCATATTACTTTTATATATATTATTATTTATATTAATATTAATAGGAATATTATAATTTTTTTTAGTAATGTCAGAAAAAATTCCAAACTCCTTCAGGAAAGAATTCCTTCAGTCTAAGCGTACATTGAGAAATTTTAAAATTTTAGCCTTGGAAGATCTGATAATTTTATTAATTTTTAACTGTATGTGTTACATTTTTGCCTAAGGACGGTTTATCATGCAAGAAGACTAGAATGTTATGTTTCCTCCATGCATAACAACAATGAATCCTAACTTTAGCCATTTATTTAATTAACAATATTATAAAATGTCTGACTTTTGCTTTTGTACGAGGCACCTCAAAGTAATCCAATAGTTGGTAAATAAAATATATTATTTCGTTTATAAACAATAGTTCAAAATATTTATATTCATTACGAAGGCCTTCTGACTTGGGAGAGGAAAGCTGGTTTGCTTTTTCGAGCTTTATTTATAAGATTTTTCTTTTGGGGGAATGGTGTGTCGGGGTTCACTCATTATTACGAAGACAAATAAGCAGATACTGAAATATAGTAGTAAATTATTTTCACTTGACAAGACAAAAACAAAGGTCGGCGGAGTCTAGTGTCAACCACCTCGGCTTTACTTCTGTGTAGCGCCAGCGGAAGTTGTCCACTCAATATAGGAAAAAGATAAGCAAGAATATGTCACTTTTTTAAAAAATGGATTATACTGGCATTCTTTTATCCTACATATATTTGGTATAGTACTTTACAGAATTTATCCAACTCTAATACTCAATTTTCAAATTTGTACTGTGTTTTAAATTAGCACCAAAGGGTAGTTATTAATTTAATTTATTTTTCCTAGGTAAATAATTTTCCAGCTGTGATTTTACCCTTTTATAACTGTTACTTAAAATATAAGAATAATTTAGTGAGGTATATTTCCGACCAAATAAATTTTTTTTAAATATTAACATCTGAAGTTTAAAGCCATTTCCTTTTTGCTATAACCAAAAATAAGTCACAAGGGCAGACAGAGTTTTGAACATGTTGGTGCTGCACGCAGCGCGCAGTCGGAGCACACTTAATATATAATGATGTAAGGCATCAGTCTTACTGTATCAAAATTGACATGTCTTGCAACTCATTTGCACCTTTTCATGAAAAAGGAACGCTCCGCATGGATAATCAGTTGACTCGGGTGGGGGGAGGTTGTAAGAACATTACCAGTCCAGTATATCTGTAGCATTTATTAGCTGAGCAGCTGTGTCCGAAAATACTATCCACAATCAAAGAGCAAGGAAGTGATACAGCTGTAGTCTGATCATTCATAAACGCATGTTTTAAAAAAAAAAACAACGGGACGAACATTCACAAAAAAAAGAAAAAAAAAAGAAAGTATTATGAAAACTGCAAGGGATTCCCTGCAGCTTGTAACTTCGGGAAAGATAATAAGAGCAACAAGTTTAGACTTGGTTCGTGGATGGCAACCATTCTTCATAAAATTCAGACATACGATTTTGATTGAATGGAAGATAAAAAAAAATACATGATAAAAACAAATTTTTCTGTGTTCTCATCCAACTTGTTCCATGCAAAAAGAGCATCAGTATTTATGAAATTCATCAATTTGTGACTAGAAAAGTCCTAAATGGTTTACTTCATTGATGCGGTCTTGTGGTATCTTCAGGATATCTCTAGGAAAATGACATCAATGGACTAACACCCTACTTACATAAAGCCATCAATATATCCATTATGATAAAGAATTATATAAACAATCAATCGTTATAGACGTTTTTCTAGTGAATGAAGAGTAGTGATTTGCGGAGCGAATCGACGGAGTATAGAGGATAGAGGAAGTACGAAGTAATCATTTGTGAAGGAAAATAAAGCCTGGAAGAAATCAGATTGAAACATTCAGTACCGAGATCAGAGTGAAGGTATTTGAATATATTACTTATTACCTTTTACTTCCACCAGTCTTGCTTCATCTATTATTTTAGAATCATTTAAAATTTATTTATTAAAAAAAGACTGTTTTAAGGGAGTGAGTAGTCAGTTGGAATCTCCTGTATAAGTGGGTTTATTGCCTATAGGTATCTTTGGGTGACGTTAGGAGAGGACGTAGGTAGAATTTTAGTTAGGGTTATAATACAACGGAAGTGTGTATAATCCTCCTTTGAACCTCATTCCCTTGCTGACTAAACATTCTTCTACCCAACGATTAACAGATGGAGGATATAATGATAGATCTTCAGATAATAATAATAATAATAATAATAATAAGCGAATCAATTTTACATTGCTTAAATTTTTTAGTGATATAACGTTTCATTTCATAGTGAAAAATCATTCCTCAAACTAACGCGCATACAACAATTACTGGAGTAATCTTACGTGCTCACTGATCTCATTGTTTGTTTTAGAATAGTTTTAATTTTATTTTTAACTTATAAAAAATCATCTTCGTAAAAATCATTCAGCCATGTAATATGGCCACAATCTCTAAAGGCATCGCTCAATATTTTTTCAACTTGACAACGATTAAGTCAATATTTGATAATTTTATTTTCTCTTCTAGGCTACGTTTGTTAAAAGAGGTTTGTAAAAACTTCTAGCTTAAATTAGTAATATATTCATATTTTTTTTTTCTTTTATGAGTAATCTTACGACCCCAATTGATGTTAACAATAATTGTCAGTATTTACACCAGTCGGATTACATTCCACAACTAGTAATTATGAACTTACGGAGTATAAATTACGCCGCGTAACATTCACATATTATAAATTATGCTGTAAAATATCTTTAGAAGTTTGATTAGTATGTAGATATAAATAGTCGATTTGATTTATATGTATGTTCGATTTTATACTACGATTTAGTTGAAATAGAGATGATGATTATGGTGAAATGAGGGAGTGAATACAACTAAAAGGGCATTTTTTCAGATACCGTATATACCATTGTTAACATTCACAAATTGATGAAAATTACTTTCAGTTAATTTTATTTAGGATGCCTGAAATCAGGCATTATCCTAAAAGAACTATAGCATCATGATTAAGTTATGTTATGATTTTGATGATGGGATAACACATATAGTTCGGTGAAAATATTGGGTTAATAATGAGCGTTTCTTAACATTTTATTATTATTTAAATTAAGAGAACATTATATTGAAATGTAATAAAACATCAGGAATAAAAATATACATAATATGAAATTGGATACAATTAATTGTAATCCAGTAATTGTAATAACTGGGTACTTATATAACTATAATATTCTATTGGACAAAAGAGAATTGTCACTGGTAATTAGTAGATAAAATGTGTTTACAAATGGAGGGACAGCAGCTCCTTTGATAACAGCACAAACAGTCCACATCAAAGGCCCGCTGAGTACAAGACGACTCCAATCAATAGCTAAGTAACCTTTGTAACGTCCTGAATCATTTAGTGAAACCGCTGCCTCTCTAAAATCTCTGTAATTGTAATTAATTATTGTTTCAAGCAGAGCTACGCAATTTTTTATTAAAACCTAGAAGAGTTGTAAATAGACAAAATAAAATAGGTTCATATTCCTTTCTAAATGTGAAGTTCTTGGTGAATAACATACAAAAAAATATGAATCTGACTAATGCTGTTAGGAGAATATTGATTTTTGAAGGTAGTTGTCAGTTAAACAATGATTGATTTATATGGAATTCACCTGCCTATACAGAAGATTATCAGTGAACAATTGACCTTGAGAATGTCCCAAATATGATTTTTTAGAGTTACACAAAATATAAATGAGGTCACTCACTACTTCTGATCAAAGACTAAGGCGACCAGATCACAAAAAACAACAACACGTCTTTTCAGTCTAGCTTTCGTTAATTTCTGCTATTCTTTAATTTTATTTTCTTCTGAGACTTATTTTTTACTCCATGATTGTCCAGTGATGGTTATTTTTTGCCTAAAAGGTAAATTACTGATATAATTTAAATTTATTAAGTAATATCCTGGTCGTTCAATGGTTACGCGAGCCATGGGCATATACATTGTGCAGAGGAATCTGCAACGAAGAGCCCCCCACCCCATCGCAACTCATTTCGTCCGTCAATTGGTTCGGAGCGAGATGATTCGACTCCGTAATACGAGACAGGACTTCTCCAAACATCATCTATTGGGTCATCGATACTTGAGCCAGGATATGTCTCCGGGAAATTGATCTACTAGTTATCGAGAAAGTTAAAGATGGCCGGCGAGGTCAAATTCGTCTGGTTCGCGGGCGACCGGGTCAGATGTCGTCGTCTCACAATAATATTTATAAATAAGGTGGATCGCCTTGACCTCTTCGCCTGGCCCCTCAATCCAAGAGGAAATCTCATACCCCAACTGAACTTTCCTTTCTCACCCGTATCACCTGTGACTTCCTCCAGACAGTATTCGTTTTAAGGTTCCAGTTTTTATTTCATTTTTACTTTCTTTTTAGCCTATTTTCTGTACTCAATGTACCTATTTTCTCCACTAAGTATTTTACATCACTTCCAAACACAGCTCTCTCTTCAAACACTTTACTTTCTGTCCATCACTTTCCTTCATATCTTACTCATTACAGCGCATTCTTTCAATTCTTACTTGACGACATTTATTATATAATAATGAGGGGATATCTGGCTTAAGCCTGTAAATCCTGGCTTAATCCAGATATGACCTTGTTTTCTGTTTCTATCCCAAATTATTCCCTTTACCGGCACCACTTATGTCCACGAAAGCCTCAGATCCCGAATCCTCCAATCCTCTTCTCCATCCCTCTATCCCTGTAAATGCATCCTCTACGCTGCCATTTATTGTCAACCTCATGCTCCCATCGATCCTGTATTTGAATCAACTCTCCTCAACTTTGTTATTTTATTTATTTATTTTTTTTTAACAACTTCATTATGATAAAATTACAATCTGCCTGATTGGGCTATAAGTAATTGTAATAAATGATCTCATTCATACAAATTTACAATTTTCATTCACTCGCTCATTCATACTATATTATATATACAAACAGCCCAGAGGCCCCCAAGTCCACATAGTTGTCACCTCCCTCACGTGCGAAGGAGGAAGCGGAGTCTTGGGAAGCCCCCCACGCTCCTAAGTCAGCCGCGTCACTGGATAAGAGCCAGCGGAGGCTGACCAAGAGCGCGAGAGCAACAGAGGGTCAGAAAATGATTGGAGGAACTGGCCATTGCCAGGACTCCCACTGCAGGTCACGAGGCCACTGCCGTTTCAGTCTCCGAGGAGGATTATAAGGATGAGTGGTGCAGTGCAACAACTGTGCTAGAGAATTAGGGTGGTTGAATAGGTTACTATGGAATTTTATGAACTTGGGAGGGATGAGTGTAGGTTATATTCAGATCATTATGAAGGGTTTTGTTGCTGATGCAATAAGGGGCATTTACTATTGTTCTCAGGACTTTTGATTGAAAGGATTGGATGCGCTTGATGTTCGACTTTTTTTCTGTCCCCCATAGCTCTCTCTATACCGTATGTCCAGATTGGCTTAGGTATAACTTTTTAGATAAGTAGTTTATTTTCTATTGAGAGATGGGATGTCCTTCCAAGTAGTCGGTTATTTTATTCAATCATTTCATTTAACAAGCGATCTAAATACCAATTTCCTTAGTAATTGTTCAACTTAACGCTTCCTTGTCAACCCTAAACTTCCTTGAATCTCTTTTTAGCCCCATAGTCTGCTACCCATCATACAATTATCTGACTCCTGGTCAGAAATATTTTTAATAGACTCCTTCGCCAATCTGATTTTCTCTTTTCAGCTTCCAGTCCCTTTATTTTCGGCGACGGTCTCATTTTCTTTTCTTACAATCTGGATGTCACTCTTCCCTCTCCCAGGAATTTCACCTACCGTAACTTCGATTCTCTGTCATTTGAGACTATTCTATATATCTTATCTAGGGATAACTCACTGGGTCCGGTTATATTCCTTCTCACCTTTATCGGCCCTACTGTCGATTTCCTAACACAGAACCTCCACACCACCCTTAACAAGTATGCATTTAAAGAATTGCTGCGTACGCCGTCCCCCAGTTCCTTGGTTGACTCAGTAAATGAAATACTTAATGAGGCGTCGGAATGCAGCAACGAGGACGTTTATCCGCACCAGGAACCCCGAAGATGAATCCTTTTAAAACGCTTCACAACTATAACCAGTCTAAAATCCACCTTGCCCAATCAACCTTTTTCACGAGTCGTTATCTTCTGCAAATAACTCTCGCTCCAGCTGGGACCTCCTCCGTGAATTTTCTCTTATTAAACCAATTACCTCTGCTGCTTGCCATACTTTTTCCATCGACCTTAATTCTCACTTTCTGCCCATCCCAACGGCTTCATCCTTCCCTCCAATCCAATCAACCCCACCTGTGATTCCCACCTAGACAGCTTCTTTTTTTCTCACATTTCTCCTTCCGACCTCATTTCTTTAATTATAACTCAATGAACTAATTCGGTCGGCCCAGGTGACATTCTCGTGAAATTCCTAAAGCTCTGTCTCCCTAAAATTCTTCTCCCGTTCCTTTCCATTATTTCTTAAAAATTCCTCATTTCTCTCTTCCTGGAAAAAAGTGAATGTGCTTCCATTAAATAAAGATCCCACCAACCCCAACTCCCCCCAAAACTCCCTACCTATTCTTCTTTAATATTCTTTCTAACCTTTCCAAAGCCATCGAAATACTTCGTATTAGTAGTATAGTTGTAGTTAAATCTCAAAGTTCTTTATTTCTAGAAGAAATGTTGAAATCCCCTTCCCGTCAATGTTTCATACCCAATCAACTCTCACCAAAATTACTGAAGAATTACAATCCGTCAATGACTAACAACACATATCTATCTATCTTCTTAGACTATAGCAAGGAATTCAAAAACTTGTACCGACGTCCTTCTCTTACAGTGACGTCAGCTGGATTAAATAATCCATTTCTAATCTTTCTAATTCAGTACTCATCCCTGATCTAACTCCATCCTAACCCCTTTCATTATCTTCCGGTGGAGCTGAGGGTCCATCTACGTCGCTATTACGTTTCTGTGCCTACATCAACGACCTACATACCTATCTTTCCATCCCAGTCAGCTGCAATCCACCTACCTATTAATTCAAGAAGACCGGGACCGTATTGAGGCCTGGGCCTCTCTTTATAATCTTTGTTTGAAAGCTACTATCCAGGGAAGATTACTTTTCCCAAATCACCTGGCGATCCATTTCCAGCCTTCAACTGTTCAATCGATCCCGATATCTCCACCTAATACATACGCGCCAACTCCTAGTTTCCTCTCTTATATTCTCCCATTTTAATTATGGGCTCGTGGTGTATAGTGGTCTCTTTGAGGATCCCGAGGCTAGGTTAAAACGGCTGATGTTTTCTAAGATTAATCCTTGGGATCCCCAGAGACCGTCGGAAATAAATCCTCTTCAATACGAACATGACTATTAAGTCCCCTTGCCTGCACAACTTCTTGAAATTCGTACCAGGGATCATATATCTCGCATCAATTGATCCAACTGCGAATGCAATACTCAAATTTTTATGCACGAAGCATTTGAATGTTTAGAAAAATATGATCTATATGACAAACTCTAAACCTTCTAGCCACAATTTATATTATAGTAAGTGATACAACCGCTTCCGGTGGTTATACTACCATTCTCAATTATATTATAATTAAATTGATAGAATAGGAAACTGAAGTTCAAATAAATAATAATTAAAATAAAAGTTAAAAAATGGCTCGTATTTTTATACGGTCAGATCTGTTACTGGCTAACTGTGGACTGATTACTGTCACAGGTTTGACTGCGTGAAAATAAGAGATATTATTTAGCCTTAATTATTATTCATTTATACTTTATTTCTTATTCTACAAACTTAAACGTGCGTTTAAATGGCGGTATAACCGCCGAAAGCGCTTGTGTCACTATTAAAAGAATTATGGGTAGACCAGAGAGAGGAATACAGTTGTGAATATGACCCACATTTCCCAGCTGTAATATAAAAATGTCGTAAGTAAGAATAGGACATAAGACATTTTGATGTAACAGCTGGAACCACTAGTGGTTTCTGGCGTATTGTTTTTGATCTGTTACTTGAGTTCCATCATCTGGTCATGGCATTCGACAATTTTAGAGCAGATGTAGCCAACAAAAACAAGTGTTATTCCTCAATAAAAATTATTTGGCAAATTTAACAACGCTTTTTTGATGTAACGTTGACGATATTTATAATGTATAAGGGCTTTAGTATTTCAACGAAGAACTTTTTTATATTTTATTTTATTATAAATAGAAGTTATAATTAGATTGATAAAACTTTTTACTTGGTTAAAATTCATTCCAGCACTACTTTTACACATTTAGTGATTATAATAAGGGAAAAATCTACTGATATAAAATCGCATCAACAAATAAATCGCATGTAGTTTACAGGGACAGAGATGCCTTTAAAATGCAAATGTACTGTACAGCCCTGAAAAGTACGAAAATAATCCTTTTCTAAGGAAGCTTCCACTAAAAACTATGAAACATGGTAGATATGATATGAGGTATTTGATAGAAGTGAACAAATATCATATTAACTTATCTAAAGGGCGTCATAGCAAGAATGATCAATATTGCCAGAGGTCATGGTAAAGGTCATAAGGAACCAAAAGTTCAAACGATCATGAATTCCAGTTGCAACCTATTCAAAGGATATTCGAAAGCTATTGAAGAATTACTTATTTTATTTGGTTATTGCACAAGTGAGGACAGAGTTCTCGTTTAAGTAATCATGGGTTTTTTCTGATTAGTACTCTGGAAGCTCTAGGGTTATGGGGGGTTATGTGTATCAAATATTGGCCAATATAAATGTAGTATTATCCTGGATCAAACATAAATAATCTCATTTTAACGAGGTTCACATTTAAATTTTCTGTATAAATTTAGCTTAATACGAAGAATGCTCTAAGATATTATCGGTTTTATTACTAGGTGTTAACTCTCTATTGCAGTCAATCATATTCGGTTTTTATCAATAATTGCTACAGAAATAAAACATCAAGGATTGACATTGAATGACAAATCTACGTTTTTTATATCTATTTACAATTGAAATCCGTGTATAAATAAGACAGATTCAAATAGAGAATGCTTAATTATTATAAATGTAAGTAATAGTAATAATTTATATGTCATTTTTAAAGAAATATTATTATTATGCTAATCTAAAATAGTTGCGAACGCATATCAACAACGATCATAACATATATGAGCTATCTAAATGACTGTAACATTCCAGCTACACTTAATATCAAGCTGTGTTGACGGCCCATAAATAATATTCAGAATAAAGTAACTTTGCGATTTTTGTGTGTATTTGTTTATTGTAGTCCATAGTTAAGATAACACATTATTTTCAAGGATTTGTTTGCAGGTTTATACTTAATCAGTAAAAGTAGTAACCAATTAACCATATTTAGTCAAATTTTTCTAGTGGAAAAAAAGTTAAAAGGATTTTTACTATGCATCAAGTTACTAGTTTTATATTATATTATAATCAAGTTTTTTCACTAGCTTTAATTTGATATTAATGAAGGTTTTTTATCATATATGTTGTTCTTCATCAAAGTTCATGTGTTGCTGATGATTTTTATTTGTCGTAGCAGCACATAATAATGGAAGCCTAACCCATTAAAAGCGTTCAATTGACATCTATGAAACTAGTAACAAAACGAAAAAATAAGAAATTTGTTTAGAAGCAATTTTATCCCAGAGCCCTCCCTCTTGGAAGGTGCTTGAAAAATAGTCTGCCGTCGCTCGGATACAATAAGTCGCGGGCCCAATCACTGATGAAATATTGTGCCTACTTATCCGCGTAGCAGCAGATTTATAAGTCGTTTAAGGTTTCAGTTTATGAATGGGACCAAGATTGCCTACTCAACAATGAAATGATCAATGATGAAAGATCATGCAAGTCCAAGTTTGATTTACGAGGGACTGAAGTAATTGCCAAGCCCGAATCTTACATTCAAACTGGCACCTTCCTTCGTGTGTATATTTGACACCCTGTTTGTTTATATATTTGGAACTTTACTTTACTTAGTTTTAGCATAAAAATACTATTTAGGTTAGTATTAATGTAAAAAAAGTTTCGTAAGTAAAAACCAAATCATTCTAATAAGTGAAGCTACTGGATCCTTGGATTAAACGATTTTTATTATTAGTGATTAACATTTTTTACACTAATTGTAAACAATAAAAGCCGATTGTTAGGAAAGAATAAATTGCAAAAGAATGATTCTATCAAGGTGTTGAGCGGAATAGCCCATAAATATTACAGGCTATGAACAGGTATAGATTGCCATTAGTTAAGGTTTTTAATTATTAATTTTCCTTATCGTGTGGTTCAGCGATAAATATTATTGTTCTGTGTACTCCTAATTTTTGCGGAACAGTTTTTAATGCTACAATTGATAGATAACTTACTATGACTTGTTTCCCAAACGATTTGATAGCTCAGTTGTGATTAGTAGTTATTTTGAATTAACTATAAGTCCTGTGAACCCACTATTTGGGTGTATTTAATATTTATATATTATCATGCTGTTTATTTTTGTTTCAAAACCCTTTTATTTCGATTTACAATTCTTAGAAACTATAAGAAACTAAGCAAACTAACATTGCAGGCATCGCTTCTATATATATTTTCGGGAGCTATATTAGATTTTATAAAGATAATGCAGTTATGTAACTTACTAAATTAGTTATGCATTTATATGATGCCAGTATTTTTAAACGTGAAGGTATTGGGATTTACCATCATGTTAGACTGTAAACTAAGGCTGACATAACCTATGTTGGTCAACAGTCTGTTGACATCTAAGAGGGAACGGTGGTGGAGTCAAGTAAGTTGCTGGAACAAGTCAAAAAAACCTGATATTTCTCTTGATTAGCTCACCTATCATGGTATACATGTGGCATTATATAATATAATAATGTCACATATATATATATATATGCTTACATTTTATGTAACAATGTAACAAAAACGATCAATAAAATGTCTTTTGAATGTGGGGTATTTTTTGTTTAACCTGTTATGTACGTTAAATTATTTGTGATTTATTCACATGTGCTACTCTGCTATTTATCATCATATACACAATATTAGACCATTAGTAATGTAAAAAAATGTGTTGCTGTCGAGGCCAAAACTCCATTCATATAAGCACGCACGTTTAATGAGAAATGGATATTATTTACATGCTTCTATTTTAGTTACAACAACGTATGTTAACTTATTTATAACTTTGATCACATTATATACTGTTTATGTTTTTTTAAATGTACGTTTGCTTTGTTTTATATACATATCAACGTAGTACTTGACAAATTAAATAATTGAGTTATTAATGAATATATTAGGTGTTAAATTACATTCAACAACTATTATTATATATATTCTAGCAGTAATAATCGTTTTTTGTATTGTTTTAAAATATTTTTCTACATAACCAAAATTAGAAAGTGAAACTTTCAGATCGATTAGCTAATTTTTACTCCTTCGTACCAGAAAAAACAGTGATTTCGTGAGATGGAATCATCGAAATTTTTTAAATAGAACTTCAATTACTTGGATGTTTTTTTTTTAACATTGTTGGTACAATATTACTATATTTACAAATACTATAGTAATATCGACATAATGACTCATAAGAAACAGGCTCAGAGAATCTTACTTTTCATATTTAGAGGGCGGCCAATAAGAGCCCTTTGGTTTTTGTCCAGGAGGGTCTCTCACCTGCTGATATAAAAATGATCATTGCGTCCCATGAAGATTATAGACAAAGTATTCTATGGCAGGCTATGCTGTACGGCGACACACTAGTATCTCAATGCAACGACAGTAGAAATTCTCCTCTTTTTCCCTAGACAATATTCATACTAACATAATCCTAACTCTAGTTTTAATGTTAATGTTTAACAGTTAATCATGGAAAATTAACTCATCAACTCAAACTCATCAGCATGGAAACAACTAGATAAATCTAGAGCCTGTACCCCCAACTCCTAAATTTGATGGGCGAGGAATTGCTGCATAACTTAGCCATTCATATGACTCATTAATGGCGGAAATGTTCATGGATGTCAGGTTGTCACTAGGAAGTGCCTGATCACCTAGCCCTGGTCACAAGTGCGGATTGTTTGAGTTAATAACCTGGACAATCGTTCCAGGACGGCGTTAATTTCTGACTCCATTTTATGATAGGGATATGCCCCGACAATGCACTATGTTCAAATGAAGAGGTACAGAGGTTTCATAAAGAATAAGACATGTTCAGAGTTCGAGCGGGGGCCCGGCAGCGTAACAGGTACAAGGCGCCAGAGGGTCTGCAAGGAGGCTGAGAGACCTGGTGACGGGCTCAGAGGCGCTGAAGAGAGAGTGGGCTTACAGGTTTTTTTTTTTTTTTTTTTTTTTTTATTTCAAAACCTCAACAAAACAATACAATATACAAAACAGAAAAATAACAAAATATTTGGATTACATATTTCTCCTCTGGGCTTACAGGGCGAAACGCCCTGGTTTAAATATTATTTCCCCTTCCTACTGGAAGGTGGAGCCGGCCTGAAAGGGGTATGTTTATGGTGGCACACCTGCACCTCTGTCACAAGGCGCGTGACTGGAGACAAGGGTCGCTTAGTTTATGAGCGTTTATGGCATGCTAGGGGCTCACCCATTAAGGTTTATGAGAGGCAACCCTAGGTCTAAAGGGTCTGTTTTATGACGGCCAGCTTTTAGGCCGGTGCACCTGCTGTTACCTGACTTGTTACCACTGCCAGCTCATGCGTTTATTGCTAGACTTTCACCACGATTCACATTATTACAATACATTATATATGCACCAGAGTATAGGGTGATTTAACCTAAGTAGTTAGCGGTGACTACAATGGACAATTTGGAACAACTCCGTATAATGTCAACAGTCCCTTCATTGACAATATCCTGTACTGTGTGAGGTTGGTCGAGAACATGTTGACATGATTGAAGGGCTCACATAAAAGTATCAGGAATAAAACTTTCCTGCAGAAGCTCGGGAACATTTAACAAAAGTCAGATTTCCAGGGCAAAAAACCCTTTTCCTATTGAGGATCCATCAGGGATGTACTGACTAAAATGAGGGAAACATGGTGCTACGTATGTGGGTAGGAATTCAATAGTTAGGTCTAGGGAGCACATGGCTAGAGAGTGCATTATACCAACATTTATATTCTGCAGCTCATTGAGATTTATCCTACACCGTAAGTCTCATACAAAGTGGTAAAAACATAGACTGATGAACAACATAAAATATGGGAATAAAAATAGACCCAAAAATGTCCAATAATGTTAATGAGAATTAATATTTCCTAAATTAACCCCTCTCAGGAGAGCTCCCACGCCAAATCCTTAGGATAAGTCACACGGTTGACAGCCATTAATCTCTTTTAAGGTTAATACCATATTACTACAGAATTTCATACGTGAACCATACGTATTTCAACTTTTTACTTTTACGGTTTCTAGATTTATTTATGTTTAATGATCTTTAATTTATTATTATTTGAATTGATGCTGAATTTTAATTTTTATTGTGGTTTAAATATGTAATTCTTTCTCTCTCTTTCTAAATTATGACCTTTATATCAAGAAAAGCTGGTACACTGTTTATCTTAGTTACCGGATGCAAGTCGGATGCTACAAATACGTTATGAAATTTCCAATAAATATTCAATATAAATGTATATAATGTAAATAAATGTACATAAATATGTCCAATAAAAATGTTTAGTGAAGATGTATCAAGTTAAAGCACCTGAAGACAAAAGTTGCTTCAATTAATTTTAGAGTTTTTAATTGTAATCAATAATTTAGTGTTGACCAGTGAATAAGAGCAGTTGTGAGTTTTTTCTACTTGAGGGAGTTGATTTCCAGTTCCTAATTGGTTTTCGATTTGTCAATTAGCGCATTGGGTTTTGTTCAACAGGCAAGCTTCAAGTTGATTATTAATTGCTGAACTCAGTCCTTTGATAACCTCCGGAGTGAAGTCATGACAATTGGAACACTACTTTCGATCTCATGAGCGAAAACAATATGTATTTTTAAGAGAAGTACACAAAATAGCAGTAATCAATTCAATCACTTATTTTCTTATTGCTTAATAATTGGCGTTAAGATCAATCTTAAAAAAAATAAGGGAACAGGACTTGCCATGTATGTGCTATGCACTGCGGGTCTCATGCTTCTAATTTCGTGACGGAAACTATAGTTGTAAATTGGATGTAATTATACAATGGTAGACCTAACGACACCCAGTTTGTTTCAGGTAATTTGAATTTTACAAAGATACTAGTTTACAATTGCATCGAATCCTTTCAATCAAAATCCCTGAGAACAATAGAAAATGCCTCTTATTACGTCAGCAACAAAACCCTCCATAATGATCTGAATATACCTTACATTCTTGAACTCATCCCGTGCAAGTTAATGAAATTCGATAGTAACCTATCCAACCACCCTAATTCCGTAACACAGTCATTGCACAGCACCACTCATACCTATAATCCTTCTCGGAGACTGAAACGGCAGTGGGCTCGTGACCTGCTATAAATGCGTGACAGTGGGAGTCCTGGGAGGCAATGGCCAGTTTCTCCAATCATGTCCTGAGCGTATGTAGTTTGTCGCACTTCGTCAGCCTCCACTGGCTCGTATCCGGTGGAATCTGACGGAGGAGCGTGGGGTACTCCACTTCCTCTTTTTTATGCCAGGGAGGTGACAACCAAGCAAATTAGGGAGGCCTCTAGGCAGTTTGTAAATACTGTATGAATGAGCGGGTGAATGAAAATCGTATGAATGAGAACATTTATCACAATTATTGATTGTCTAATAAGGCAGATTGTAATTTTAGCACAATAAAGAAGTTTCAGTAGTAATATTATACAAATAACTTACTGCACTACCAGTATGGCCGATACATATAATGTATGATAATAATCGTAGGCTTTACTTATGTATTGTACTATATTTGTCATTCAAGGTAGAAATTAACATTTGAAAACTAGTAGGAGTATCAACGGCGTGAATTTAACTGACAATGACAGTGCAGATTTTAGTTGTCCCATGAAATGAGTAAAGCATTCCCAATGGTGGTGGCTGTGTAAACAGTGCACTTTAATACTCATGTTGAACCCGAGGGATTTTAAACTGCTAAGCATCTCGTTCACTAGTTCAACATAGCTTTCAGCTTTGCGTTTGACAGAAAATTTCCGACAAATGAAACAATGAAGCCAAGGCTTTCACTAACCCCTCTAATCATCGTATTTACGAAGGAAGGATCCTTAATGAGTTGTCTTATTTGTGGGCCATTAAATATTCCTCCTTTAACTTTATTGTACATAAGCAAGGATATTAGGTGTGGCCACTTTCTTATCCAAAAAGAAAGTTTATTCACAAAAGCTCTACTATAATTTTATCGACTATAATTTTTCACTAGATATTTTGCAATTTTAGATAATAATTTTCATTATTAAACTCATTTTCCTATCGATCTATTGTTGTTAAGAGACTTTTATGTATGCAATTATATTCAAAAATAATTAAATAAGTCATATATTTTGAAATTCAATACATTTGTTGACTGTACCACAATAATGTTCACCAATTTGCAGTAAAAAAAAAAATTAAAAATACGATTTATTGTCTTTGATTTGAATTCTAATTAAATTATTTTCATAATAAACCGGTTCACTGACCCATGATGGATGGCAATCTCCCAAATAGACCAAGTGAAAAAATTCAATCAGATGCGGACAATGAAGAATAGGGACCCCCTGGTAGGGAATTGTATGTTGACAGTTGTTTGCGTACGAATTTCCTCCATTTCCCACCGACTCACTCTACACTTCTAGATCCAATCATGTGAGAATAAATACCATTCCTGGCAGTTGAGAGTCTTGTCCTCTCTTCAGCTCAGAATATTTTTATCAATGTATATATTGTATTTATCAACCGACGAAAATCAGTATTATACCTGAAAAAATAAGTCAAGTCTTAAAACTAGTTATGAGCAGAATCGTTTTATATAGGTTACACTTCAAATGCTTTGGACCGGCTCTGTTTCTGCTGATGACATGATGTAACACAGAGTTTAATTATTTTATTTCACTTACCTTGTTTAAAGAATGTGCAATTTAATTAATATGTTTCCATCAGTATTTACGATTGTATCAATATTGTATTGTAATAATATTCTAACTTTTATAGAGTAAAATAACATTGGAAAACTATCATAATAATACAAGATCTAATACAAGTAAGGGGATAGACTAGCTGAACATAACGATAAATAAACTAACAGAGAAGTATAAATATAATGTGATCAAATCGTGTAATAGTACAAATCGTCAATCAACATAATATTAAAAACATCGAATCTAACCGGTCAAATAATTGTGATTTAAAAAAAAAAAAAATTCTTCTTGATAATTATGAACTTGCTGCTTAGCCTGGGTGAATGTATCAGTGGTTCTTATAATACACACTTAATTTACTTCGCCATAGTATAATTTATAACTATGAATAATAAAGTGAACGCAATTTGAGTTTCTCGGGAACTCTAGCTGAATGAACGATTCTAAATTTTGAATAAGCATGACCAACTAGAAGGGCCATCAGAATGAAGACAAGTACCATTACAAACAGACAAGTAAGCTGAAAAATCAGAAGGAATGGCGGGCTTCAGGAAAGTTTAAGCCTCACCTATGATGACTAAGCAGAAAGATTTCCTAGTAACAGAAAACAACTTTCGAAAGATAAAACTTCTTACAAAAGACAGACCCCGACGGGCAAGATATACCTTGACGAAATTAGCACCAAGGAGAATAGTCACATACTTAAAAAGAAGTACTATCTGAAGGAAGCTGAAGGGAAATTGGGAACTAAGACCTCAGATGGAAGTTTCCTGTGAGTTCTGAGATGAAAGAGGACCTGACTGGACATCAGGAGGTGGCGGATTAAAATATCGTCACTCACTCTAAGTTGTCCCCCCCCCTCTCCCAGTCAAAACTTAAAGAGTATTTCTAATCACGAACAGAAACATTTACATTTTGATGGGGCACTGAAACCTTGAGAAGGGGACAAACCAGAAGGGGGCTACTTCTTGATGTGCGCTGATTAATTCCGGGGAATTGAAAACTTTTCAGCTCCCAATATACAAAGCAAAACTTTTCGAAAGAAGCACAGGTCTTACAATCTCAATGTTACAATAATTTCCTTTGGAGATGGAGTATGAAAAAAAATAAAAAGGTGTTGCTGGAAACTTTGGTATTTTGGTAGACAGGAAATCAACCTTGTTCTAATTAGATCTGTATAGATAAATAGTTCATTTCTGACAAATTAAATATATACTCTTATCATAAAAATACTGCTAGTTATAAGAGAACTGCATTTATTGCTGAATAAGCTAACTAATAGGACACCGACACTGTTATGAACAAAATGAACAAATGGTTATTAGAAGTATCTTTGGAAAAAGTCAAAAGACTCCACAACGTTACGGGGGATTGGTAATCCTGTCAATTTTTTTTGTTCTTCGGGGAAGTCTTGATTTCTGTCTCATACCTCTATTATCATATCTTAATCCGGACTTCTTTAATGGCAATCGCCGATAAATATCACCAAAGTCGTACGAATTTGATGAACGGAAACAGGAGAAGAACCGACTCCTTGGATAAAAAAATGAATGAAGATGATTACCAAACGACATTTTACAAATACTTGACAAATACAAGTATTTGGGAAAACTGCGACAATGATGAAGTACGGAGTGCACCCAATTATTTAAAGTATACGTATTTTATTTAGCCTAAAAGCCTAAAAGTACTTTACGAAGAATATTTTCCCAAGAACCTCCCTAGATGATTTATCCGATGATTGGTTTAAGGATTTTTTTTTTAATTTTTTCCCCATTCCCAGGTTAGAAGCGATGGGATGAATGGACTGAGAGGAATCAGGTTAGAAAGGGAGCTTTTATTCGATTTCCAGCTATCTCCTGCTTTTTTTCCACCTAATTACAACTGTTGGCGGAGGGCGGGTACAAAGCGGGCCTACCTATCGGAGAATGAAAATAGTGAAGAGCAGTAATTGGGTTTTTGTTAATCTATTTCGGATAAAGCGATTGCACGTAGATTAAAGGTTGGGTTTAACACCCTTAAAATACATTACAACTTAAGGCAGTAGAGGCGGGGCTATATTTATGTTATCACTTTTTATAGTCAGAGTGGGAATATCCATTTTATGGTACTGTCAGGATATAAAATTTGATTAGACAGTTTTTATATTCATCATTATAAGGACGATGTTTAAGTAAAAATTAAACCTGAGTAAAACAATGCTTTCTAGTTAAATCATAATAGAATTGCTGAGTTAGATGGAATTACTTCGTCACTCGGAGAAACTAAAGAAAAGTATACATTTTTTTTTCTAAAACCGCAGATAAATTATCAAGGATGCAATTTATAAATGACCTATGATAAAAAGTTATTATTTATGAAAATTGTTCCGATAGATTTAAAGTGGCTGGACTGCTCTAGGACAGTGTATTTGTTATGAGTGATAAAAAAAAGAAAAACAAATTCGAAACCTACCCTCAAAGTTTTTATTTTCAATGGCATAGCTCTAGCTATCTCTAATGGGCCCCTCCCTTACACTATTCCACTATTGCGTGTATTGTACCGACCCAACATGTCTCTCAGGTAAATTACCTTTCCATTTTTTAATTAATTAAGCTAATCATGCGAAGAGATGGGATGGGCGGCATTTATGCAGCGAAGGCCAATAACAAAATTAGATCCTGTTAATTTTCAGAGCGGATGGAAAAAGAGTCGTAGGTGAATAAGTTGAGATGGTCCTCAGACGCGATACTGTACGTTTTTATAACTTATTGTTCTGACAATTCTTTAACAGCAAGTGGAGAAACCAACAATGGACTCAGAAAAATAGAGCCTCAGCTCAAATCACGCTATCTATTTTCCAGATCTAACAGCATGCAAAAAGTAGTGTAGTCTAAGAGATAGAAGTCGAGAATTTGTGACTTTTTTTTGTTCATCAATTTTCATCATATCAGAAGGTACAATGTCTATAGTATCTAACTTCACATAAAGTTGACTGATGTTTCAGAATATTTGACATAAATTACTTTGAACTATTTAATAACAAACATTTGTTTTTACTCTTGCCATAAAAGGAATAAAAATACAAACATTTTTTATTTCAATATTATTATTATTACTTTTACGATAATTTTTTTCTGTTATTTTTATTTCTGATTAATTTTAAATTGTTTCTATTAGATAAAATAACTCTTCTTTACCAAGAAAGAGAGTTATTGAAGAAGAGTAAAATCTGCCGATGTGAATCCATGATTCTTGGGCCAGCCTACAAGCATGGTGCCACTTCGAAGGTTGTGGCTTTTTCATGCAACAAACAAAGTAAACAACGGTGAATCGTTCTGATGAAAAAATACTTACTTTTTTTTGCTAGACCCTTAAAAATTACAAAATGATAACTTTCATTATAGATTCCCTTTCGAATCTATTCACATATTAGTTTTATATTTCCTGTAGCGTCACTACATTATATACAAGGTTAAATTTCGTATAAAAGTTATATAATTCAATACAAGTATAATGATACACATTATACTTCACTTGTTTGAAAAGACTCAATGAGGTGATGGGGCTTACCTTTTTGATCAAAAAGTTAAAACCAACTTTCATACTAATTCTCAACCTAATTTTCCCCCCTCAGTATTGTTGCCATCGATGCGGGATAGGTGGGTGGGGTCATAGTATTAAACACTGGTTTTGTGCTGCGACGAGTCAAAAAACTTGACGTGTATCCGGCGGATGAACTCACCCACCGACGGCACACCAAGCAACGGGCGCAGGTCAGCGTTCTTCAACCTCTTGAGAGAGGTATGTCGGACCACTTTTCGCATGATCCCATTCTGGAAATGTTGGAGACGTTTGTCAGTCAGGTGGGTAAATAGCGGGAGTACGGTGCCCCCGCAGAGCTGGCAGGAGAACACATTTATAGATCATTTTGGTGGTGGAGCAGGCAGCACGTAAGTCTCATAATCTTAAGGAGTACTATTGGCAGGCAACAACCGCAAATAGTGGTGCTGAAGTGTTGGATGTGTACGAGTTCTTTTCTCGCTAAAGCACTTATCCGGATTCACAAGATATAACGTTGTAACATTTATTAAAAAGTTTATTGTTTTCCCTCCTTCTTATCGCCTTGTTATTATAATATTTTACAGTGCGATTTGTGATTTTCACAAAAATATTATGTGCATTATGCATTTATTGTCTAAGTATACCATAATGACTACACTATAACTGTACCGTATAATGACTGTTGTAAATAGATTTATTTATGTAGTCTATATTTTCTAGATTTCCATAATTTATAATAACAAGGGGATATAAACGGAAAAAATAGTAAAAATGTTTCTACTCACAAAAGAGCAGCACAGGTTAGAGAATTTTAAGGCTCTCGATTTCATGACGTCTGACCTCCGGTCAGTCCTGGGTCCAATAGACGGTAAAATTGTGATCCCGACTCCCAAGAAGTACTGATAGTCTACCATTGATGGTATATTTGGGCTACTATACCATAAATTGCATTCGACAGTTCTCAGTACTACAGAGGAATCATTTTCCTAACCAAGTTTGTCGTTGATGCAGCTGACCATGTCAACCAGACGTCAATCTCTCTGCGAAAAGAACCATAGCCTTCGACTTATTTAACACGGGCAAAAATTAAAATAATCAGCCTCCGTTGGTTCGTATCCAATGACGCGGCTAATTGAGGAGCGAGGGGGAATCCACAAGACTCCGCTTTCTCTTTCGCATGCGAGGGAGGCAACAACCATGCGGATTTGGGAGGTCTCTGGGCTGTATGTAAATACAGAATGAGCGTGTGAATGAAGAAATGTAAATATAGTATGAATGATAAGATTGAACACAATTATTTATTGCCATATAAGATAGATTGTAGTTCTATAACATTGTTTTACGACTGCCGGCCCCTCCATGATTTATTACCAGAAAAAGCTTTTACCATGTTTTACATCTTATTACAATACATAATATATATGCACCAGAGTATAGGGTGATTTAACACTTATGTAGTTAGGGTCACTACAGAGCTCCCCCAAATTGCCCTATACTCGGTAAGGTTTGACAGTTTTTTTTTTTATATTGAATTACATTACATAATAAAAACGCACATGATACAAACAGATTTCTATCAATCTTTCTTAAATTCTTACACTTGTGTGTATAGTGGAAATTATTTGTCGAACAATTATTACTAATAAACAAGTAAATATTTTTTCACTACAAAAAAAAATTATATTTCACATGGATGACAATAAAAGAATCAATATTTTATTCGATAACAGACCAAGTTAGCTCATTAAAATGTAACAACTACAAACAGTTAAAAGTATTAAGATTACATTACATATTTACGTACACGTTTGACTGACATTATTTACAATTGTTGTGGTCTATTGATCGCTGTTAACATTTACGAACGAGAAAAAAAAACATATGATATAAATTGACTTACAGTAACAAGTGGGGTAACTTTCGGTCCTAATAAAAAATATTATCGCGTATATTTCGAAACTACTTAAAAAATTAATTTAGTTTGTTAGGCAAACATATTAATAATGAAACCAATTTACGAAAGCATGTTACCATGACCACCTACTGAGACTTTCTGGCGTGTAAACATGAATGCATAAACTTACATTCTATATGGAGGACACGAACCGATCTTTAAGGGACGAATTTTAGTCAGCAATCTTGCTCAGGCATGACTGAGGAAGATCAATCAATGGATACTTGTAGACCTCATTGATTCCTCCAGATATTGTTGCTAATCATGTTTCAGGAACTCAAATATTTCCGCTATATTCTCAAAGCATGCCAATTCACACTATGCACCGATCAAAAGCCACTCACCTTCGTATTTCAGGAATTGTCTGAAAAAGCAAGCCCCAAAAAAATAAGACACCTTGACTTAATAGGCTGATTTAGTAGGAACAATATTCAAGGTCATTTATGGTCTCAAATTAACTCAATTCTTGTCCCTTCGTCGATCTCGTTTGAGGATCGTTTTGTAGTCACACTAAGTACTCTAGCCTAGTAGTTAGTGAAGGTATGTATCCTGAGGTTAATAATATAAAAAAAGCCTGTGAAAGCCAATATATATTCATGATTAGCAATGAAACGCCAGTATTATAACTCATAAAATAATCTTATTACCAATGAAGTGAAAAGAAAAAAATCTTAGATCGTCCTTTTTTCAAAAACATGTTTTCTGACTTGATGTGTTTTACTCGTGACCTCTCGATGTAGAGTGATAAGATGAATGGCTCATTCTATTTTTTAGTTGAGCCTCCCCGACTGGGCTCGGCGGGTGAAATATTTCAAAACGAAACACGTTATTCAATACTAATTCATTGTACAATACAGCCGCGGGTAGATCAGCTTAATGAGTTATTGATAAAGATAAGTGAGATTCAATCAGGAACTGTGAACACGTTGCCGGGACAAGAAAGACTCACATTAATAGAAAACATCGGGGGGATATCGGCTAATAGGGGGATATCGGACAGTGATATCGACTGAAAGGCCTGGCCTGTTGCAGACAGCGGGGCATAGTATTGATGTGCCGCCTTGTCAGAACCACCGCCATTGACCCCTGCAACAGATTGGCCATCAATCGTCTAGATTGGGACTAGTTACCAGTCTACGAGTCCACCAACTTATCATTTCACTGGCAATGTGCTCACTTCCTTATTACTAAACAGTAGACAGTCTATATACATGCTCCAGTCCAGGGGTCGTGGAAACACCATTGTAAAATTCACTCTAATGAAAGGACTAAGCTACATCCTTCAATTGCACGTTATTAATTACTTATAAATCAGTCAAAGCACCAAGAAGACGAAAAATAAAAGATAAATTGTTTTTTTATTTGAATATTTTGGTTTAATGTTTGATAATTATTAGGGTTTAAAAAATATTCTCTATTTATTTTATTTCTAGAAATGTCCAAATCTTTCATCTCCATGATATATTTATGAATTGTTTTCGATACTCATAATGTATTCTTTCAGTCCCATTAGTGGATAAATTACGTTATACTATTTTATGGTGTTCTAAGTATACTTTATGGTTTGTGATTAATCATGAGGGTTTTGATAACGAACACCTTGTTGGCTTTATAGCTCCAGTTCTCTCGATCCCATTATTGGGATTTGGCGCCCAAACTATTTTTAGTTTATTGTGTTGGTTCGATTACCGTGGTGCACTGGAAAAAATTAGCCTCATCTCATATTTTTTCTCTTTACTTCTGCAATAAAATTTGTGGAGTTGTTTAGATATGCTCAAAAATAAGAAAATAAATATAGTCTAGGGAGTTTTGTGGAATCATTTCTTCATTCTTCTATTAGCTTATAGGCCATTATTACACCCAACCCTTAATTTATATTTAGGGCCAGGTACATGAATTATCGTGTATGCCGTTAATGCTAAAAATAATTTAAGCCTTATTTACGAGGTCAGCGTTGATT
Source organism: Acanthosoma haemorrhoidale (assembly GCA_930367205.1). Taxonomy (NCBI): domain Eukaryota; kingdom Metazoa; phylum Arthropoda; class Insecta; order Hemiptera; family Acanthosomatidae; genus Acanthosoma; species Acanthosoma haemorrhoidale. The sequence goes on along the minus strand of OV884011.1, from coordinate 116,142,941 downwards.
CTAATAACCAATTATGATTTTCGGGGTATTCACCCTGCCCACTCGTTCAAATTCAATAACAAAGAAAATAAATTGGCCAACAATCTATAATAAACTAAAGTTAAAATTCTCTATGGGTTTTCCAGTAAATTGACGGATAGCGATGATTACCATGGTTAGAATAGTTCGGAACTGGGTCAAAATTCAACTATAAATATTAAATTTCTCTTTCACTTTCCGGCCCCTAAACTACAAGTACTCTCATTACGAAAACACATTACTTTCAAAACGAAAAATAAGAAAAAATATTAGCTAATCATTCAGGCTAGAGCATAAAACACCCCGCTGTCATGGCTGAATAGAGAAATTTACATTGATGGCTTTCTTGAAGGGAGAAGAGGATATAAAGTGGTTATTTAGCTTGATAAAAAGTCAATCCAAGGGTAAAACAGTATTAATATCTATGCAAACCTCCCTTCAAGCCATTGTCCGAGTTATTATCTTTTTATTACCTGTATTAATAAGAATAATCATATAATTTCGCAACCTCCGTTCATTTTTAATAAAATATTTTGTATTATAATGTGTTTCATAGGTCATAAACTTATTATCAATTATCATTCTGTTAAAACATTAGCATTATATTTACACATATTATTACTATCGGGTGAAACAGTTATAAACTTTATCTTACTCATGTAATTATTTATCTACTGTTTATGTTTATATTTATTACATATTCTGTTCAATAAAGCCTTAATCACAGTTTGTTCATGACAATTTATTGAACAGAATATTAATTAACATTATGGATACCAATGAAGGAGCCTCTCAGGAGTAGAAACATTAGCTCAAGGCGTCAAAAAAATTTCATCTCATTTGTTAATGTAGGAGGATCCGATAAACTCAAGGTACTAATTAATTTTATCTCTTCGCTCATAATCGTTTAAGATATGACCCGTGATCGCCCCACTGATGACGATGTTACCTGCGCCTTAAAAAAGTGCTTACGTTAAACCCGTAAACTACTATTTCACAAATTCCCGTAAATTTCCTTGTCACAAATTAAAACTCCGAGTGAAAAAAAACCTATTAAAGATGTAAAAAGATGTTTTGCTAAAAAATCAGGTAAATGATGGATTTTTTTGTGTTTTGTTTTTCATGTAATATTTCAAAAAATAGATTTAGTACCCTTTGGAAATCAGCGCCTTAATCATTAGTTGTCCTGTAATAATGTCACCATTGCTTACACATGTTGTAACTATAACGTGAAACAGTTAATATGGTTATGTTACTAGTGTAATTATCTATTTATTGTGCATGTTTCGATTTAGAACGATTTAGTTTCGGTTCAACAAAGCCTTAATCACAGGTTATTCATTATTTCAAACAGTAAGGTGAATTTTTTCAGTTGTTGACAGAGGTACTATAGTTCTATAATAAAGAAAAACAAATAGGGTAAACAACTTTCATTACGGAATTTTACCCATAATTTACAAAAAAGGAACGATATCCCTTTTTCTAATCTCAAAGCTAGAAGTAACCATGGTAGATATAGATAGGAAGATTATTGGATCATTGGAATTTTTTTTCTTCTATGAAGAATTTATCTATTCTCTTTCTCTTCTAAATTCTATGAAGTGGGTCTTGGATAAGGCTGTTGAGTGGTGAATGATAGGCTATTTAGATTTTTAATGTTGTCTTAAGAATTGTAATAGTCCAATTGATATTAAATCGGCTGGTTTAAATCACGAAGTTAAATCATTCAGCATTGGTATAAGGTGAAAACTTATATTATGTTTTATCTAAAAATATATTGATTAAGCATCGGTTTTGGATTTTTAGACGTTCACGGTATGCTGAGCGGTTAAGGTACTACAGAATTGGCGAAGTTTAGACTAGGTTAGGTCGTAATTTGGCTTGTAAATTGATATTATAAGTGAAAGAATAGGTGAATATAGGCGATGGTTGTCATAAATGTCCAATTTGTATCAATTGTTAAATTTGTGTTTTAACTTATTTAGAATAGGTTAGAGCTGGTCTAACGTCACTCAAAAATGTGAATATTCTATTGGTATTGGTGTTATTTATAAATGCTGGTATAAGTTCGAGTACTTAAACTGTTATCAATGAGTGAGTTAAGTTGTCCAAGAGCAACGTGACCGGGTGTTAAAAAGAGACCACATCATGTTTAAGAGCGGAATAGGGGTCACCAGGAGTTACTAAACCCATCTATTCCCCACCATCGAAGAATGAATCATGTTATAATTAAGTAACTATTAGTAACTATATAAAACTCTCTAGACAATTATGTGATATGAAACATTTGAAATGCATAGAACTATACAATAGAACCATAGAAAACCCTGAAATGATATCAATTGAAACATTAATAAATTAACTATTAATCATTATAAATGTTCTTTTACTCAGAAGGAAAATTATACGGAGCTATACTTCACAAATCTCTTTAGAACTCGTATAATTTGAGTGAGGCAAAAATTGGTAGTGGTTGATTGAGGTACTATAATCTTACTATAAAGATAACACAATAGGTGAAACAATTTTCTTTACGGAATTTTATATTTATTATTAATTTGAAATAAATGATATCATCACCCTATATAACTTTTTTCCAATCTCGAATTGTGGTTAACTTTTTCAATGTCTGGTAATGAGCCCCAGGTACATAGGTATGTGTGCAACCTGTTACCCAAATTTGCTACCCATATTTACCTAAAGTACCGTTAAGTACACCACACTATCAATAAAGTATCGTACTAGAAAGGCTTCTTCAAGATGCAGCTTATTGGGGGGGGGGTAACAAAATTCATTATCACAATTATCCAATTCCTTAATTGGGGTAACAGATAATCTCTTTGTTTTCAGAAAATTTGGTGCAGTTGAGAAGACACAACTTTTCATTATCTGCGTAAAAATTAGGTAAGTTTTTTTTTAGGCCCCAAAAAAAAGTTCTCCATTTAATAGTAAGCAGCAATCAAGTGAAAATGCCCTTATAATACTTATACATTCCTCGATATCAATACAGCATAATACTCTACACCTCTATACCTCTATCTGTATCTTGCCTCAGTCAGGCCTTGTTTCCAGACCGCTAATGGCGGATTCTCTCCATCTCCATACGTTAGCAGCAGTGCACAATTACTAATTTGTTGTTGCAATACCGACCGCCTGGAAAGTTTTCTGTAGAGAATTCGTCAGTAGCAAGATGCAGTAACTAATATCATAGCGACGTTAGAAGTTACTTACTAACTACTGCATATACAAACTTTTTTCAATAATTAAAAAAAAAAAAATTCAATAGTTATTCTGTTGTTTTAATTCACAGTCAGAAACTTTTGTGATACTCAAATGCATGTTCTATTTAATTTGCTAATCAATACGGTGAACTTCCATGTTCACTCAATAAAGCAGCAATATAATCAGCCTACACTACCAGCAAATGTTTATTGACATATTTGTTATAAAATATAAACGTTTAAAATCTCTCAAACTGTTAAATAAGTGTATGATAAAATAAAATGGTACAAAACGAACATACATTTCAATATAAGTATATAGTGGTAATCAGAGTCTAATTTCTATCAATTAACCAAATGTGGAAATAAATACTAAAAGAACGATGTGCTATTCTTATCCTTTTCAATATTTTACCAAAATTATTAAGTGAATATAATAGGTTGGCCAAAAAGTCCGTCCGGTTTTTGTCGTCACGAAACTTAAAGCAGTCTAATATGTAACTAACTTCAGTCCGTCCCTTGCTCTCTCGTCAGATACTAGACACTTCAACGTAGTTTGACGCGAAATTCCGACGAGACTGAATGTATTTTGTGTGTTCAGGATCATCCTGAAAATGGAAAACCAAAACGAACATTATCCACACCTCATGCTTTTTTATTTTAAACAAGGCAAGAAAGCCGTGGAACCTTGCAGGAAGATATGCGCTGTATACGGAGAGGATGCTGTTACAGAACGTGTGTGCCAGAAGTGGTTTTCAAGATTTCGATCGGGAAATTTTTCTGTTCAAGACGCACCTCGCTCTGGCCGGCCAATTGAGATTAACAGCTACAAGGTGAAGGAATTAGTCGACACCAATCCCCGCTATACAACTAGGGAGATCGCAGTTATCCTCAAAATATCCAAATCAAGTGTTGAAAACCATCTGCATCAACTTGACTACGTGAACAGGCTCGATGTTTGGGTTCCCCATCAACTTAGTGAGGCTAACTTCGCCCAAAGGATTTCCATCTGCGGTTCGTTGCGGAAACGTGAAGAAAACGATCCTTTTTTGAAGAGAATGATGACAGGGGGCCAAAAGTGGATCGTCTATAACAATGTGGAGCGCAAACGCTCATGGGGGAAGCGCGGCGAATTATCACAAATAACCCGCAAAGCAGGACTTCACCAAAAGAAGGTTATGCTCTCGATTTCGTGGGATTAGAGGGGTGTTGTATTTTACAAACTTCTTCCCATGAACAGGACCATCAATTCAGATGTGTACTGTGATCAGCTGGACAAATTAAATGCAGTGATCCACCAGAAGCGTCCAGAACTAGCCCACCGTAAGGGGATTGTCTTCCATCACGACAATCCCAGACCGCACACTTCTTTGCAGACGCGGCAGAAGTTACCGGAGCTTGGCTGGGAAGTTTTGCCACACCCTTCATATTCGCCCGACCTTTCACCTTTAGATTTCCACCAGTTTTGGTCTCTTCAAAATTCATTGAATGGAAGACCTTCAACTCTGAAGAAGATGCAAAAATCCACTTGGAAAATATTTTTGCCAGTAAAGACAGAAAATTCTTTGAGCATGGAATAATGAATCTGCCCATGAGATGGCAGAAGATACAGGAACAAACGGCAATTATATCATTGATTGAATAGATAGCTTTGTGCTTAAAAGTTGTGCCTTATTTTCACTTAAAAAACCGAACGGACTTTTTGATATAAAAAATAGAAACATACCAAATTTGTAGAAATTGTTCTCGGACAACTTTTTGCTTGGCATCACTTCTTCTCCGGTACTGGAGACGTCTGCAAGTAGGAGGTAGCTCTTTGTAACAATCTACAAAGGAACAACTATATCAGTGCTAATTGTGCTGGTCTGAAAATTATGTAACAACATAAATATGTTTGTAGCATCGATGAAACAACACAAAAGAGATACTAAAGCGTACGAAAATCAGTAATATTAGGTTAACTATAAATAATAAAAAACTTTTGGAACGAATAAAAAGTTATTGAATAAGTGAACAACTTAATTTTTAATATACTTACTTAATATTTAAGTTTTAAATATGAAGTCAGGGAGCTCACATGTTTAATATTTTTAAAATATGACTATCACTAACTCGGCTCAATAGCCATACATGGGTACAACAACATTGGATAAAAATAAACACAGTGTACTGAGTTGGAAATGGTCTCATTAAGAGGCGCTATTAATTAGGTAGAATATAATCACATTATGTAATCACCAATAAATACCAACCAATGAAAAAAAAATTAAGTGGCAGAATCGCGACTACATACAGAAATACTGGAACACATTCGTGTCCTTAACTAACTAAGTTGGTGCATGGGTGTACGATTTTCTCTTTACGAATTTTTTTCGGCTCCTGTAGTGACTGAAAGCCCTGTACCACAGTGGGCAAGAAGTTTGCGATCCGACTTCCTTTCGAAAGCAGTTTGACAATGTTAATGCGTAATACGGAATTGAGATATATTTTTAGGCCACATTGTGCTCACCGTGATACAAGACTTACAGAAATTGTGACAGCTGAGCCAAATAAGATTACAAAATATTACATTTACTACGTTTTCACATAGTGTGAATAAGTTTAATTTTTGAGGTGTTGCTGTCTAACATTGATCTGGAAGAAAAGATTGACAATCGGTGCTTGAAGATAGGGCACACCAAGGCACACCACGCTACTACATCGCGTAGGGAAAGCGGATGTTTCAGAGGGATGTAATCAACGGAATCCAATGCCAACTGCGGGAATTGTAATGAACCAAATCCAGCGAACTACATCGGTTGTCGCGTTTACAAATTACTACAACCAACCATAAGAAGTCGGTTTCGTCCCAAACACCCAACAGACACTAATAATGCAGGGTGTTTCCGCAGAAAAAGTGTTCTTATCACCAGGCACTGTCAGCGAGTCCAACTTATGGGTCCCCTGCCAGACGCCCTTAACCTTCATTTTCAACGAGCCTTTGAAAATATTTAACATGCGGCCCCTTCTCTACGAAATTAGACCGAAATACTACACAAGTAATATTTAATCCTGTCATTACATTATTTACACCACCTGTATGCCACACTCCCAGAAACACTTACCACTATTTAAGCAACGAAACAGCAATACTTTCCAAGCACAATGACCCAATGAATACCTCACTACTTCTTCACATAAAACTATTACAACAAGTATGCATCTAACAGAAATTAACAACTTAACTAAGTAACTGGAGTTTATTTTCAGAGCCCATCATGGATTCTGCCACTCGCTATCAATTGACAATCAAAATCAACATACGTTACTGAATTTCCGGACCCTGTAAAATAACTCAGACTTCCATTCGACAAAACTCTATGAGACCCTTACACAGGATTTAAACAAAATACTGTTAATCGCCACCTGAAACTACGGTACCATTTACTTAACAGACATTAAGTAATAACCGATAACAGAAAATTTAAAGATATAGACAGAAACCCATTGGGTCATATGGAGCACATAGATGCAAACATATGAAAAAATACAACCACGAGATTCCAGTTCAAGTTACTCAGAAAAATAAATTTCAACAACCGAACATAGCAGGTTTCATAAAGACTGACGTGAAGAAAGTTTACAGATGCTTTCTGGACAATGGTATCTAGCAATGCGAGCTCACTGATACAAGAATCGTCATCACTGGACTAAACAAACAATCCGCAATGACTTAGCTTTAATAAGAATCTGTTAAGATGACAAGCCGATGATGTCAATTGTGGCTTCGTATCTTTGAACCTCGTTCGCCTTCATGCTGTTATGTCATTCTTATGAATCAGTAGAGACTAAATACTATTATTTTATCATAACCATTATACGATTGAACGATAACCGAAAGGGATCAAATATAATGCACTGAAGATACTTACTGAGCCAAGACAGATGCTTAGTTGTTTCCAGCTTATGCCTGAAACTTCTAACATCTTGTTTGAGATCTTCAATAGCTGGTGGGCACTGTCCGGTCAGCTGTTTTTCCAGCTCAGCAATCCTGAAACAAAAAATGAAGTCCATCATCCAAGCAATAAAACACACCAGGCTATCTAAAGGGTTGGGATAAAGATAACCTTTTGAACAATTGTATAGATTTTCAAGGCCAGTGACCTTATAATTGTTATTTTTTGAGTTTCTCTATTAGGAAATAGGGTAAATATATTGAATATTATTGCTCATTATTGATTCATACACCGTACAGTTTCATTTCACTTATATGTGGTACTTTCAGTCCTTCAAGACTATCACCTTATTTTTATACGCCAACAATCTATAGGTTTATTAAACACTCTTTATTAAATTCCTTTTACTTTAAGGATAAATAAATTGGATTATAGGTGGCATATGCTCTACAGAATTAAAGTAGCAATTGTGGCTCAGAAGGAAGAAGCTACATTTACTGTAGGGTCCTACAGATTCTCTAGTGTTCTGGACTCCAAGGGCGGTTCCACCCCTCCCTTACTATTATGGTTGAAACTCAGACAGCCGTGTCAACATAATAATTAGTTATCCGTGGTAGTGAATATTATGATTGATGGATGGATTATAGAAATGCGTTAAATTTTCATCAAATTTATTAGGGGACGTCGTTTTGAAAAACTTTTTATATGTGGAGCTCCCATCTCACATAATAATTATTTTTAATTGATTTGTTATTGTTTTAATAATTCACTAGTTTACAAGTTATCATGGCGAAGATCCTAAACTTGGTGGTGAAACTATTTCAACTATACTCCCAAACTTACATTTTCCAGTCAATATCGCCCCACATAGTGTGTTTTATGTAACTATAAAAGAGTAATTATAATATGGAAGAATAATAGGAATGTGGTGATTGCATAAGATGTAATTTAATGGTACTCATAGGAAAAACAACAACATTTTGTAACGTTAATAAATTAAAAACATTTTTCCTCGCACCAGGAAAAGTCAAAACCTGTGAGGGTTCATATTGTGCTGTATGCATCGGTGTTCATCTATCGTCCTTGACTGGATATCGCAAGAAAGAGGGGAAGATAAAAAAAAGAAGAAGAAGCATTCGAAAAACCGTGACTAACAATTAATCAAGCACTTCTTCATGGACAGACCTCATAAGCAACAGAAGGATCGAAATTACGGATGCAAGGAGGAAATTCGGACCGGTAAATAATACCACCGGCAAGGACCTGGTCTTTACATAAGTCCAGGCAAGGGTTAGCAAGAACTTTCAACTCCCATTAGCCTCTAAATGGTTGTATGGGCGCCTTTGTAATTTACTCCATCGAATACAGGCCAATAAATATCGTCATCGGCGAAGTTTATTTAGAAGTAATAATTTATTTTACCTCCCTACTTCAAGCAGGGGAAGAAATAGACGGAATATTAGTCAAACATGCCTAACTGGATAAATCATTTTTAAATTAAATCAGTCAATGCGATGAAAAATCAACATAATAACCACCCAAGGTCTAAAAGAAACTATAAATACTAAAGCAGCAATCAAGGGAAAATTGGTGAACATAAAATTCAGTTTAATATTGAAAACACAACCATGAACTGTTAATTTGAAAACGCTAACACCCAACTCTTAAAGATGCCATTCATGGAACTCAATTGACAAAATTCACTTTTACTTATTATCTCGGAATCACAAACGACCAAAACTAAACTGAAGCCAACATATCAAACCTAAATCTAAACCTAATTCACTTATTTAAAATTATTTCAATAATGTAAACTACTTTAAATATATACAATTATATAGAATATATATAAATAAAAGAAATACTAAAATATAAGCAACTATCGAGAGAAGGTGTATTAGTAATTTGTACTTCTCTCATCTAATCTCTTAATTTTGTTTTAGTATCGCAAATGTTAAACACCACATTTTTATTATTTATAATACAAATAAATGTGAGCCTTAAAACAATAAAAAAACAATAATAAAAAAAAAGGCTGCATTAAATTATCCAGCCTGGAGAAATACAAAAGTATACGCCATCCACCGTAAAATAGTTACCTCAGCCTTACGTTTGAAATGCAGTAAATAAGGTCCACTGAGAGTAAAATGCCGGTCAGGGATGATACAGAATTTCAATTATTATTCAGTTTTCAAACAATTTTATTAAGATAAAATTACAATCTGCCTTTTATTAGGCAATGAGTAATTGAGATAAATGTCATCATTCATAATATATTTACAATTCATCATTCATACTATATTTACAATTCATCATTCACTCGCTCATTCATACAATATTTACAAACAGCCCAGAGGCCCCCCAAGTCCACAAGGGTCACCTCCCTCGCATGCGAAGGAGGAAGCGGAGTCTTGGGGAGTCCCCCACGCTCCTACGTCAGCCGCGTCACTGGATAAGCCAGCGGAGGCTGACCAAGAGTATAATTATTATTAATTCTCTATATCGTACTTAAAGTTATACTTTAAAATGGACCTGAGAGTTTCAAAAATAACAGGATTAATAGAAGGCATGATTACCATGACTCTTAACACGTTGCCGCACACTTTTAATTTGACGATCGTGCTCAGAAACACATTTTTTTTTTTCAATTGTTTATGACTGCCAGATGAAATCGAGTGTAAGTTGTATGTTTGGAAGTGAAAATTATCACATTTGGCCACGGTTTTTCCAAAAAACTGTCGACTGCTATAACCGTCATTTGCTCATCATGTCATTTTTTCTCTTCCAGAGCAAATGACGGCTATGACCGTCGTGACGACTATACGGCATTTGCTTTACTAATTCAAAATGATTCCTATGAACAAAAGAGAGTAAATAGGTGTAAACTTAACACAAGAAAATCAGTTTGAAACAAAATTATCATTTGTAATTTATTTGGCTTATAAAATAGTAAAAATGAAATAAAAATTAATTCAGGAAACAAATTACATACATACAAGAAAGCATTATAAATGATAGGATTCGAAGCATTCTGGGCCCAATGGTGGTTTATGTGGACAAGTTTTACATCTATACGGCGTTTCTTTTCTAATTTGGTTGGTCGAACATTGTCTGCAACGTAAAAAGTAAGTTTTACGCTAAAAATCAACAGGTGGAGGTATCTTTTCCAAGAAATGTTGTTGTGTACAATTTGTGGATGTCAGTGGTAATGAATTTATTTGTTTCTTTCGACCACGCGTAGATGTTTATGCCGCTAAATTCTTTCCAGAAATCTCAGTATTAGGTAGTGCGATCAGTGAATGTATGAGCATATCTCTAAACTGTAGGAATGTCGTTGATTTAAGAAACTGTCGATAGATAAAGTAGGAATTCCAAACGCATAGGTCTAAAAGATGAAAAAGAAGTTTTTTATACCATCTTATGGATTTTCGTGATGACGAATAATAGGAAATCATTTGATCACATCTGTCAACTCCTGACATATTCAAATTGTACTCAGCTATATCATTTGGTTTATTCTTTTTTTGTCCAAATTTGTGAGTAACTTCCACCATTTCCGGATGATGATTTGTTGTCATGGACAAAACGACCCGTTTATCTCGCCATTTCGATACATAAATTTGACCTCGTCTACGCCATATATGTTCGCCCCTTTTTAACTTTTTTGATGTTACTTCTTTCGGATTACCTTTTCTGTTAGGACGAAGCGTTCCGGTTGTGTATGTTTTATGTTTTAGCAGCTCTTTGGACAGCTCGATATTGTTTTAAAAATTGTCCATAAAGAGATGATGTCCTTTACTCAAATATGGCTGCACTAACCGTAAAACAAGACTACTTGTTGTTGATGTTTCCTGTATGTTGTCTGATTTTCCTTGATAAATTTCAACATTTAGAACATATCCGTCCGGCGTATTAAGTTCAAATAGTTTTATGCCATATCTTGCTTTTTTCCCTTTTATATATTGTCGGAAACTTAGCCTACCTCGAAACAACAAATGGGATTCATCCAATGAGAGTGCTTTTGATGGTGAATATGCTGCTTGAAAATTAACGAGAATAGGCTGGAGTATGGGGTAAATTTTGTTTAATTTTTGGGTACTGCTGTCAACATGTCCAGTATAATGTCCATTGATGCATCGTAGTAGCTGATCAAACCGGCGACCCGTCATAGTGTACGCAAATATTGGTGAATAGTAAAGAGGATTATCAGAAACAATGTCGATTTTTTTTATTGATTAAAATGTGCACGACGGCTATAGCCATCGTTCCACATGTAGCCATCGTTCAAGCTGCCTTCAGGTATTCTTGAAGAAACAAAATCCTTTTATTTCAAGAATAAGTGAGTTAAATAAAAAAAAAACTGAGAGAAAATTGAAAGTCGAAATTGGTCACGAAATTTAAAATTATTCAGAAAAATAAATATAATGAGGTATAGATAATAAATAACCACTGCTAAAAATCAAAGAATACATGCATAGTATATACCAATGTCCTTTTCACACGATGACCTGAAGCGGGGCTATATTAGTTTGTCGAAACGTTGTCGCATAATAAATTTGACAAGCTTTAAAACGAGCCTGCACATTAAGCGAAAATAACACCTTGCGTAAGAAAGAAGTATCTGGCTTATTTTTTTTTTCTTCTGAGCTATTAGTTCGAGATATGATCGACATACAGCCACGGCATTCATTAATCTTCCACTTGCAGCTGCCTGAGATTGGCAGGCTGAAGAAGAGCGTTACCTAATCTGATTGAAATACCTTTCGACTTATCGGTTATTTCTTCGAAGTGGCGGATTTGCATATTTAAACTTGTGTTAGTTACGATTCATTATAAATACGATTAAGATAAATGTCATCATTCATACCATATTTACAATTCATCATTTACTCGCTCATTCATACAATATTTACAAACAGCCCAGAGGCCCCCCCAAGTCCACATGGTTGTCACCTCCCTGCGAAGGAGGAAGCGGAGTCTTGGGGAGTCTCCCACGCCCCTACGTCAGCCGCGTCACTGGATAAGAGCCAGCGGAGGCTGACCAAGAGCGCGAGAGCCACAGACGCTCAGGACATGATTAGAGAAACTGGCCATTGCCAGAACTCCCACTATCACTTAGTTATAGCAAGTCACGAGGCCACTGCCGTTTTAATCTCCGAAGAGGATTATAGGGGTGAGTGGTGCAGTGCAATGACTGTGCTAGGGAATTAGGGTGGTTGGATAGGTTACTATGGAATTTTATGAACTTGGAAGGGATGAGTTCAAGAATATAGGGTATATTCAGATCATTGTGAAGGGTTTTGTTGCTGACGTAATAAGGGGCATTTACTATTGTTCTTAGGACTTTTGATTTGACTCCCTATCCTCTCAAAAGTTACGATTAAAAAGAAAAAAAGTCGCATTTTTAAAATATGTAAATTTAAAAAAGAAACTCTTATTAATGTGGCGTCAAACTAATGCCCAATATAAATTCTGGACTTTAGTGCCTGCTGTTTATTTACACTTGTCAACCGTAAATGAACTCTACCCGTGGCTCAGTGGTTGGAAAACCTGATTACGTTACCCTGCAACTCTGATCTAATCCCCGGTTACCAAAAACTCTAATTTCTAAAAGGTTGGGTTTGGTCAGGGTCCACTCATCCTTGATTGGAAAACGACTATCGCCTTCAATTACTAATACGAAATACAAGTCGCGAGGATTACTTATTACCGACCCTGCTACAAATCTAGTGCTATCTACCAACGAGACAGGTACTAGAGTGGTTAAACATCAATCAATAAATTCAAGGTTCAGTAATTTCTGTCACATTTTATAATTATATGATATGAATCGCCTTTGGTTTTTAGTAACGAATAGATGAAACTGAAAATTGTTTTAAGAGTTATAAGCCCGGGGCTACCAAAAAAAGAGGATATTGATACGTCTACCAATATTCCCTACTTCGAAAAACTCGGTGAAAAATTTTTTAAAAAAATGGATCCTTTAGTTATAACGAGAAGTTAAGATTTATCAGCTAATTTTCACAGCTAATGTTTGTAACATTCAGGGTATTAATTATTGTAAAGTATTAATTAATATAATCTGTTTATTTTATAAAAGTCACTTTTGACAATTTGGTGTTTCAGACAAATTCATGGTCTAGGCCAGGTATGGGCAACCTTTGACATGTTATGGGCCAAACTTTAGTGTGCAAATACGTTCGCGGGCCGCGTTTAAAAGTAGTGCATTTTAAAGTAGTGTTCATAATTTTTAGCGATAGATATCAGTCAGCCATGAAATAATACGACAATGTTATTACAACACAATTTATTAAAATAACAAAATGAAATGAAAAAATAGGTACCTACAGCATTAAATTAAATCGTTAAATTTAGAATTGTTACAAACTACGAAAGTTAAATAGCGACACCGAAATCAATGAGACACTTGAGCTTGAATTTGGGAAACTAATTCATCGATGTTTGGATTAATTCCACTGGTACAAAGACGTAAAGAATTTTCCAAATTATCGTCAGTCAGCCTTGTACGATGTTTTGATTTATTAACTTTCATCAATGAAAAGAACTGTTCGCATTTATAAGTACTGCCAAACGCACAAATCAATCTTCTTGCAAATTTTCTAAGCTGCGGAAAATGGTCTTCTTCGAGGTATTTTTTGTAGAAATCGCACAACTCCACGTCTTCAAATTTAGATTTTAGGAGTGAGTTTTCTTGAATCTCGATCAACTCCATTTGCAAGTGTATTGGAGCATTTTGTACATTACTTTTTGTTGGAGTAGCAAATAAATTGAAACAGTCTTCCATGTGTTTGAAATCGCTAAATCTGATCGAAAATTGCTCCGACAGTAACTTGAGTTCTTCAGCATATTGAGCGTAAGCAATATTTTCATACGCAGAGAGCGTGGTGAAATGGTAACTGTTACCAGACAGCATATGTGCCTCCCACAAGCGGATTTTGTTCTGAAACGCTTTCAAATGGCTGTACAAATCATTTACTAACTGTCCTTGTTTTTGAAGTTTCAAATTTAAATCATTCAAATGGCCTGTAAGGTCGACAAGAAATGCTAAGTCACATATCCATTTTGCGTCACTCAATTCAGATAGTGGTTTATCTTTTATTTGCATAAATTTTGCTATCTCATTTCTAAGCTCGTAAAACCGTTTCAGCATTTTCCCTTTGCTTAGCCATCTGACTTCACAATAATATGTTACGTCGTCATACTCGGCTGATATTTCATCCAAAAACGCCTTGAACTGACGATGGTTAAGCCCTCGGGATCGAATAAAATTGATGGTTTTTACTACCACATTCATAACATTCTGGAGTCGAATGGACTTAGAACACAAGTTCTGTTGGTGGATAATGCAATGAAGGACTATCAAACCATCTTTTTGCACATTTAATTCAGTTGCTTTTTCATTCAAAATTCCGATGAAACCTTTACGTAAGCCGACCATAGAAGGTGCACCATCTGTGCATACTCCAACTAATTTCGACCATGGCAAGCCAAAACTTGTGAATACCTTTTGAACTTCATTAAAAATGTCCTCTCCTGTAGTGGTTCCTTTTAGCGGCTGTAAAGCAAGCAATTCCTCAGTAATAGTGAATTCTTTATCAACACCTCGAATAAATATAGCCAGTTGAGCTATGTCAGACAAATCGGTGCTCTCGTCTAATGCTATGGAAAATGATTCAATACCAGTCATACGGCCAGTCAATGTTGTTTTTATATCATTAGCCATCATTTCTATACGTCGTACAACGGTTCGTCTTGACAAACTAATTTTTTCAAATTCATTTTTCTTTTCAGGACACAAAACACTGCAAACTTCTGACATACACTCCTTGATAAATTCTCCTTCGGCAAATGGTTTCAATGACTTTGCCAATTTTGAACTAACTATAAAACTAGCTTTCACAACATTATCAAGTTGTGTTCTTTGTCTATGAAATATTTGCTGCTGTTTTTCCAAATTTGCGGTAAGTTTCTGGATTTTGTCTTTTCTTATTTGTCCTGTCAGTGAGAGCAGCGTAGGATGCTTAGTTGAGTAATGCCTCTTTATATTGAATTCTTTCATCACCGAAATGGATTCATTACACATCAAACAAATAGGCTTACCATTGTGCAAGATAAAGAAGAATTCTTCAGTCCATTTTTCTTGAAACTGGCGACCCTCTGCATCTACTTTTCGTTTCCTTCCACCAGACATCATTTTCATTTACTTATCGTTCGATAAACTTAATAAGAAAATAGGTATAATTAGTAAGCACTCAAGATGCACACAAAGTCACAAAGCAAACTTATCACCACGGTAGCTCGAATAGGACTGAACTAAGTTCCGGCCATCCACCCGCTTATATAGGCAAAATGAAGGATTGATCTAGAATCGTCTAGTGTAGAACAATACAATTGCGAAGCAATAATCCTTTGTTGCGCCGCCAGTGTGGCGGCAAACATCAATGGCTTTGAACTTTGATGTTTGCCGCCTCACTCTTTGATGATCACCGCCACTCGGCTTGCTCGCTCACTTGATTCCATGAGTATGAGTAAGTAGTGTATTTTTTTTTTTTAAATTGGGTTTTTCAAAATGTCTCGCGGGCCGGATCAAATCTTACAGCGGGCCGGATCAAATCTTACAGCGGGCCGGATCCGGCCCGCGGGCCGGCTGTTGCCCACATACGGTCTAGGCTATACTACCACTCAACCTAAATTCCAATTTAATTAATCGGGTTCCCAACTTCTATATTCATGTAGCTGTTCATTTTTCCTGGAGACAATCCCAAACAGGCCCATTCTCTATATGAAAAATTCTAAAACTTTTTTCCCACGGGGGTGGTCTATTTCTCTTACTAGTGGCTAATAAATCATTTCTAGAAACATGAAACTGAACATTTTGTGTGCATTTAAAATGTTTATTCAATCGTTTTTATCAAAGCTACCACAGCACAATCATTTAAAGAGAAAAAAGAAAATGGTGGTTAATTAAACAGTCTTGTTGGAAATTCGAACTCGAATTGACTGTTGAAGGTTGACCACGGCACTCCGTGTATAAGATAGGACCATCAAGGTAGCAATTTTGGGATAGTTAAACCATCCATCATGTTGGTTCCCAAATTCAAAAATATTTTTTACTTCCTCTTCCTGGAACAGCACTTATTTGAAGAAACTCACAAAAGTAATGCATTGATAATATTACCGGAATTGGAAGAGACGATGCTTTGAAAAATTAAAATTAGTACTACCCAAATTGACTAATGTTATAAAACAATTTTAAAGGTAACTTAACTTTTTTTTTTGTTAAGGATGGTTTTTTGTAGGTATGTCAGCTATGAAGACCGTTAAACATGAACCCAATGAATCGTATATATAATAATATTAAAAAGTGTAAGGAAACTTCAATATTTTCGTACCAATGCTAATACATTTGACCGAATACACTCAATATTACTCATTGGAGTTGCAGCTCGTATTATTACTGGTAAGTCTCGATAGGTAACTAGGCTAGAATTTATAGAAGTCAAGTTTATAGAAATCGAAATCGTCGTTTCGACAAATATTTTTAATTTCTACTTCACTTTAGTACACAACTAATGATAGGTTAGACCAGAAATCAAGACTGAATGTGCTACCAACGGAAGTAAGTTCTGAGTTTTAGCCAGAGAGCATGAAAATATGTTCATGGCCTGAGAAAAAATGTTTCCCGGAAAATTTATGGACCAATCTCAGAAGTTTGGTGAAGTAGGGTGTTACAGCATACAGACAGGGCTAGAGAAAAAGAGGACTCCTTTCAGAAAAGTAAGGCGATTGAAATGAGTAAGTACAACCATGTGTGGAATACGTGTGAAGTTAAAGAATATCTTGCGAAAATAAATGAATTTCTGTGAATACACATGTCATGCGTAATTCAGAAATCCTTAACACCGACGTTAAAAAAAAGACAATGAACTGTTTAACGTTTATAAAAAAGATAAATCTTACTAATCCTGAGCATAACTCATTAGTGTTCATATGCTCCAAATATGTAGTAGAAACAACGAATGATGGAGAGACGTCTACCTCATTTTGACAAACAAGCTAAGCACTTAACGTAACACAGTACCAAAATGTGCTCATTGTCAGTGGCATCCAAGCAATTGCAATTGAGTGATAAATAAAAAGAAATTTAACAACACAAATAATGGCCTTTTGAAAGATAGTTGCCGCTTTGTCTGGAAAATACCCTGATAATTCTCATCCTGTGGGCACGAGGGTCACTCCGTTTGACGGTATCTTTTCATCCTCGTCATTAAATAAGAGGTATACGTCGACTGAAGTTGTTGGCGTCTATAAATCTTCTTACTGACTCTTAAAAAGAATAACACAGCAATTCAGATCCACTTATAAGATTAGCTATACCTACATAATTTTACTTTGTATACATAAATTGGAAACATGCCATGTACATAAGGTATAACATACCATGATGTGCGTGGCTCCTCGTAGATACTCGGCAGACAGCAGACGTTTTTACTTCGCACAGATGTACGCGAAGAGAATAAATTACTCGAGGTACCGACCATAATGACCGATGCCCAGGAACATAAAGCACTTATCGTAGGCAGACGCACAGATACCACTATCTTTGGGGCTACTCACTTCGCCTGATTTACAGCGACAATGTCCGATAACACACCGTGTTTCGATTATGGCAAGTAGAGAAACGTCTAAACGCTTCCTAGTTCATTACAAACTCACTGAAGGAGAACTTACGAAGATGAATTTGAGGCCAAGCTCCTCTCCCAACGGCAAGTTCACGAGAGTTTCAGGGCAAACCTGCGGCTTATGAACACGTAATGAACTTTGGAAGACTTTATCCGATCTGGAAGTTACATTGCCCTGGAAGCTATCATTCCCGCTTACACTGGAGGCAAACCGAAATCAAGTTAGCTCCCAAGTAATGACGGGTAGTGCATTATTTCGCCAATGTAATACTTTTAACAAACAGCGTGGAATGAATTAATCAATTAGGTATCCACAAAATATATATTTTCAAAGTATATCAAAGCCAGGGCATTTTTAGTGTCATACCTCGAAATCCATCCACGGTGACTTGATTGTTGTTTTGCTTAATGCATACATAATAAATGGTTGATTAGTCCAGAGGCATGTAATTTGTTCAATATAAATCGGTTAAAGTCGAGAAATAGTGGCACAGCATGCAATCTAACCCAGGGCTTTTTCATCAGCGTTCAAACACCCTCCCAAGTAGGCTATACTTGCTGAATAGTTTCACAGCTGTTAATATAAACATATTGTTAATGTATAGCACTTGTAATCATGTGAAATACGATTGATGCCATTTAAAAATGCTTTATTGCTTATTGTAGCATTTTTTTTTCGAAGAGATAATTAGTTGGGTTAGAGATCGTTTCATCAAATAGTACACACAAAAAGACCTATTTATGTGTAGAAAATTGTCATTTGAAGGATTTAACTAATAAGGGGTAATAAACTTTGTCCTCTCCTATTCTAGACGCACACTCATCAATGGCATAACAATTTAAAACTATTTTTGGAAAAAAAAAGTGAAATAAACCCTAATATACCAGAAGTCATCGATGACGAAGTTTATCAATGTACTCTATTGATGGAATAATTTATAATTCGATTAATTAACACGCTAAAATGACTCACAAAATAACGTCCAAACAATTAAAATATGCCACCCTACGTTTTTCTATAATAGGCCGGATACGAGCAGAAGGGACCGGGGCATTATCTTAGAGCGCAAATGTTGAGGGGACAGATAGTACACGATTGCCCGCTCACTCAATCACTGATTATGCCAAAAACATCACGCACACTTCACTCTGTACTTAGATGTTTGATGAAAGAGTAATAACGAATAATAATAGCAAAGATATTACCGAATTAGCACAAAAAAACAAGAATGTCGGGGACCTCACCAGTAAAAGAAACATAGACTTGAAGGCATTTTACAACCATACCGAGAATAAAACACTCACGACTGGCACATAGGAAGGTAATATCACATTGTGGTAACTCTCAGATTACCCGACACTTTGACGGAATAGCTGCATGATATTAGTTTTTTTTTAATTAGTCTGCTAGGCAGGAAAAAATGTTTATAGCAATTTAAACAACTTGTCATAAGTAGTAAATGATCCTTGTCAAAATCCAGTTGTTGCTGTTAATAACCAAATCAAAATTGAATACCATTATGGGCCAAACTACTGGCAACATTGGGTAACCTGACAATTACATAACCTGATAACAGCGAATTGAGTTGCACAAAAGCTAAATATTATAATTGTATTTTCATTCCTTTGTATTTAGAATGCCATTTATTATTAATATATTTGAATTTTGTCTTTAGTTCCTAAAGATGTTTAGGATGGATAATTTAGTATTAGGAATTCCAAGTAAGGAAGAAAGTCCAGCTCACCCCAGCACACGCCCATCCTATTCCCAACTCGAACATCCCACGCCCATGGGACAACAGTTAAATTATTTCCAATAATAAAACATACGTAAAAACGCAGAGAGTTGTTGACCTACGGCCAACGAAAACCGTGCGACAGACACAAACCTACCCACGCATGTGTCACAACTTTATTTAGCAACTGTATTTCTAAGTTTCCAACACGCTTGGGCTGGGTTCAATTTGCGGTGGGGCTTAAAGTGTGTCTTTTTATATTACGAATTCATCATTCAATGTCTTAGTTACTGCGGGCGCAAACGATAAAATATTTATTTGAATAACATTAATCCAATATATATATATTTAATAAAACATTAATTGCTATTACTGAGGCCAGAAGCTTGGACCGAGTCACCAATACTTACTTATGCAATTTGGACCGTCTTTTTTTCAGCAATGGAACAAAATCAAATGGATCCCCACTTGTGGGTGGGGGCCCGTTGGTCGCATTTCAAATCTCACAGTGCTCGTTTGGGTTTGAGGACGTGGGTGGGGGGGGGGGTATAGAGATTTTCCATGATCAAGAAGTAAGAAAACATCAGTGGACTGTGCTGGTATATGACATATTGGTAGCATTTTCTGGTTTTTACCTACATCCACCGGTCGGTCCTTGTGTCCTTTAAAAGAGAAAATATTTCATGCCTACAAGACAGGTGGGACTGGGGTGCCGCCTGCGCCCGGACGGTCTCGGGGGGCGCCTGGGGCTTTGTCTTGCTATCGTGCACACTCGGGCCATAAGATATACTCGTATAGTAACATGAAAACCTCAAAAAATAAATTTCATTCCAAGCACTGTAAAATGGTAATAAAAGTAGAAATGTTCAAAAAATCACTGCTGTAAAACCGACATCAAAGAAATTATTGTATATTTGCGAGCATCAATGACCCTTGAGGTTGATATGCCTTAAAATAAACAATGCTTAACTAGAATTTTCTTCGCAATGGTAAATTTATACCCTTATCGCACATTATGAAAATTAACAAATTGTCAAGCCTAAATTAACTTAATCGAATATTAATTAAAAGCAACGTAAGCAGTTAAAAACACAGAGGGGGAAAGTGTTGCTTCCCTCCTGAAATAATAAAGCTACTTCGAACAAAAGACAAATTAATTATCTGCTCGATTGTTAAGCATGGCAAAATAAAAGCATGAGCAGCGGTTTCCTATTGGGGAAATATTTTTGAATATCAGGGTTCATATGAAAGGTGTAAACCAATTAATAAAGGTAAACGGGTTAAAAGTTTGAGTACGCCGAAGGTAGGCGGCATTTTGGAAAGGGTGTGGGAGGGTTTCACAGATGATTTATGGACCCTTTTAAGGGAGCAGTTCCATTAGTGCCTGCGGTATAGGCAATCCCCCAAAACTAATTGTCACTCTTGGTTAGCATTCTCATCCTCGGTGAACTTAATGTCCCCGAAGGGCGCATGTGTGTATATATAAACATGAACGAGGCGCAATGAATAAAGCTGAGCTGTACAAGTAATCACGTCCATTGCCAAGACGAAATTCACCTAATCCATATGCCATTGTGGTCATGAATAATTATTCAACACTGTCTTTTTTTGAGTTCACCCTAAATCATATTATTGTTGACATTTAAACACTTTTGTTCATATCATTTTTTTCATTGGCTAATCCTTTGTCTTTGAATGTCATTGTGATAAGCGGGCTTTCATGCCACTCTCTGGAAAAAATAGTGCGAAGGTGGTGGCCAAGGACATTAGTTCGGAGGAAGGTGATGGGGTGCTGCATCGCTTTGGTTCATTCTCCTCTGCTAGGCTCACCCTTCAATTGTTAACAATAAAGAATTACTCAAGAGTATAAGCCAGAATATTACAAGGTAAGCGGGTACATGTAAATGAAAGGAAAAGTCTTTCGGTGCACAATATTGAAAAAAGGAGTTGTCATTATATACTTAGTTATAAAATGTATTATGTTATTTTAAAGTCAACAACAACATTGTTTTCATGCACAATGACTTGTTAAAAACATTATAATTGCTCTCTGTCACCCATTACTTTTTAGGTGCTAACATTCAAATCCCACCGTAAATTTATTGATTCTCCAAAATAAACTAGCTCTATGCACAAGATTTTTATAATAATACGGTAAATGAGAAGTGAAGAAGAGGTCTTCCTTCTGTCTTCTTAGATAGTTAAGTTAACCCTACAGCTTGATTGAAAGTAGTGGCAGATAGGTGGCGTGTACTGGGGAAAGGTGAAGAATGATGCAGTCACCAAATTAAGGAAATATAAAATTTGTGACCGTTTCATTATATACAAAAAGAAACTTTCTTATTAATTTTCACCGTTCATATTAATGGCAGAAATTAAGTAGAGGAAATATTTAGCTTGTTAGCAGGGTACAATAGGAGTTTCAAAAGCCGTAAGAAGATTGATTTTTATGCACAAAAAGAGTTGTAATAACAGGTGGTAATTGATGGATCAATATCATAACACCTAAGCCAAATAGCGGTCCGCCGCTTTATTTATTCATAAGTGTTTCTTACGATATGGTGTGTTTTAAATATATGTGTAAAAATGACTCGTATGTTTTTAAAGGGCAAATGATTTTTGGAGAACTATTTAGTTAATCGACTTTATACGAAAAAAAACTGTCAGCTAACAACTGACTCTTTATTGTTAACAATTGAAGGGCGACCTGGTGTTGCACATCTTGAAGAAGGGATTCCTAGCAGAGAAGAATGAACCAAAGCGATGCAGCACCCCATCACCTTCCTCCGAGCTAAAGTCTTTGGCCACCGCCTTCGCACTATTTTTTCCAGAGAGTGCCATAAAAGCCCGCTCATCACAATGACATTCAAAGACAAAGGATTAGCCAATGAAAAAAATGATATGAACAAAAGTGTTTAAATGTCAACAATAATATGATTTAGGGTAAACTCAAAAAAAGACACTATTGAATAAGTACTCATGACCACAATGGCATATGGATTAGGTGAATTTCGTCTTGGCAATGGACGTGATTACTTGTACAGCTCAGCTTTATTCATTGCTGACTGTCAGCTAAGTTTCTTAAGAAACAGTTTCAATAATTTGTCTTAGTGTATAAGAACCAAATGATTGAAAAAAAATAAGCTAAAAGCGATAGGTCGTGTGATCAAGGATATCTTCGAAAGAATAATAAGTCATTAACAAGTCAAGATAATCTCGCTTTAACTATTGTTATATTTATTTGAGGTTTAACATTTCTGGTGTAAACGTATTTCCTCCAAGAGACGAAGATGATATCTTTGGATGAAGTCGGCTCAACAGCTAACATATACATGCATGTTATATTACCAAAACTGTGCAATATGTTTTGGATACTTCCATTAAGAAAGAAATGAAACTTTAAGACTAGACTGTTTTACTAATAATTGACAAACTTAAACATTAGGGAACATACTTACTATCTTAATTACCCAAGAAAAACATCAATAGATAAGGACAGGACAGATTGTTTATTTTACAGAAAGGGTTTTAAACATTTATGGAGTCCAGTTCTCGGCAGGCAAGGAAGCTAATCAACAACGATCCACATTTTAATCAGCAGACTGTACTATATATACATATAGTATATATATACTATATATACGTATGTAAGTTTCGAATTCAGAAACTTAAAGGAAGTGGAGGTTGTCAGGTTATTAATCGAACACTAGTAGATGTAGTTAAGAACTGTAATATCAAAGATATGTACACATTAGCTCGCGCTACAAATATTACAATAAACAAATAAAACTTAAAACTAACCTGAATCAATACAATTGTCGATAATAAGCGTTGATCGTTGTCTTAACAAGAGTACTGTTATTCACCAGGTTATAGCTTGGGAACATCATTTGATACTAGCGCGCTCTGTAGGGACACCTAACATATGTGCCGAACTTTGGCGGTAACGTTCAAACTTACACATATAGTATATAAGTACTATATATACATGTGGTATATATATATATATATATATATATATGTATATTTGTTTACTTGTTACTTGTATGTATACAATATATGTATATATCTGTATAATTATTTTCCTTTTATCGTAGATAATTATGGGCTGTTTAGCCCTATATAAAGATAGTTTATTTAGCATAAATTACTCGCTCTCACTGTAGGGCATAGTAAAGGTTTGTCATATATATTAATACATCTGTACTATGCAGCTATTTATGTAATATTAACAAGCAACGTTATTAGTGCTAATACAAGTTAGGTAGAAGAAATTGTTTAAACTCAAATAAATTTGAAATTGATTAAATAGACTTTTAATCGATTTCATAAAGCACCAAATAGAAGAGTCTGTTAAATAAATATTGTTAAGTAATTTATCATATGTAGGGACCGCTAACTACATGAACTAAATGTATGTAAATCATTGTAAAAGTTTTTAGTAATAAATGCGGGAGCCGGCAGTCATAAGCAAGTCACAAACGTAAGAAGGTCGCCAGCCGTCAGCCGTCAGCCATAAACCTGAAAGGGTTGCCACCTGGCAGCCATAAACATGAAAGGGTTAGCCAGCTGGCAGCCATAAACCTGAAAGGGTTAGCCACCTGGCTGCCATAAACAGACCCCTTTTAGACCTTCACCGCCTTCCGGCAGGAAGGGGAAACGATATTTAAACCAGGGCGTTTGGCCCTGTAAATCAGTCTAGTCTCCTCATCAGCCTCTGAGTCTCCTCATCTACCTTTACTCAGTGAGGCCTTACGCCAGTGATTAGGCACTCCCCTAGTGGCAACCCGGCATCATAATATTTTTATTTTCTGGATATGTAGGAATTTAAATGTTTTGCTCCATCAG
Organism: Acanthosoma haemorrhoidale; assembly: GCA_930367205.1. Classification (NCBI taxonomy): domain Eukaryota; kingdom Metazoa; phylum Arthropoda; class Insecta; order Hemiptera; family Acanthosomatidae; genus Acanthosoma; species Acanthosoma haemorrhoidale. The sequence continues at coordinate 116,118,480 of OV884011.1, read as the reverse complement.
AAAAGGAACATTCTTTGAAATAATCTATACGACAGCAGTTTTGATTGATTGTTTGGTCCTGTTGCTTTTTCTTCCGCTCTCCAGGTGAGACCAGCCCTGGAGTTCAGTTTTTCCGAGACGACCTGACTTTGGTTGCCACACATCACATTATAATTGAGATTTATATGCAGCCTACCCATATATTTTCTTTTGTATTCCTTATTTCCTTCTCCTTTCCTTAAAAATATTTTTGAATATTCGGGTTATCTCCCAAGGAACACAACCCTGTGTTATTCATGAAAATGCGAACAGAAAAAAAAAAAATCACACCGCGTTAGACTTTTAATTAAACAATATTATTCTTTAAAGTTAACTACTTACAGTGACACTTTTACTTTTATATTTAATTATCTAATTTGTATTTATATTATCTAACGGGGGGGGGGAGCTTATAATCTCTTCATAAGTAATTGAATCTCACTCAACATAGCAATTGTTTTGCTAAAATGTACAAATTAAGTTTTATTTAGAACTAGGGACTTAAGTAAGTTTTTACATAATTCAGATTGGTTCACAAAAACAAAAAACAAACACTTTATTTTATGTAATATTGACTTATTATCTTAACAAATTAATAATTTTTTGTAGTAAGCTTACATATAACGTTATATTAATACAAATTGAAAATATAATATCCTTCTAAGGTTTGTTATACAGTTTTAATTTCCTCCAATCTTATTATTTATTAAATTAAGTTTTTTTTTATGTAATATCTTCTGAATATGTTTCTTGTTCTGAAATGCAGACCTGAGGATGCCTTACGGTGGCGAAAAATCGGTGAGAGACTCAACAAACTAATATAAATGCGTACATACAAACAAATATCTTTGTTTGAGTACTACTCCAAAGAGGAATACCAAAGATTTATTTTTTTGTACCCAATAATTGATAAAACTGTTATTGGTTCTGTTAGTAAGGCCAACAAGAAGGCTAATGTAATTTTTAGAATCCATTTGGGTTAAGGGAGCGTTAAATCGATAGGAAAACTCGCATTAAGCGAGGGTCAACAGCTGGCTGATTGGCTTGGACCGGCCCTCATGCGGGATAATGGAAGATTGCCTATTGATGAATGTGCCGGCTGCAGTCACAGGGAAAACCAACTGAGTGCTCACCATGACAGAGGACCTGACAAATGTATCTTTAACATTTCGATGCTTTAATTATTATTGTTAACACAATTACATACTGGCATGTTAATATGAATTTCGTTAAAAATAAATTGCAAAGAAGCAATGATGATCTGCCTTTAACAGAAATTATCGATACTTTTTTTTTCGAATAATCTAAAAAAAGTAATTTCTTTCTGTAAGATTGAGTCTTCTTCGACACCACCAAAGTAGACCCTTGGTCCCATAACACCCTTGGAGCGAAAATCCAGATAAATGAAAACCAGAACACATCCCCGGGAAGACATTTAAGAAATACATTCTGCTTCGGTCATATCTTCCAATAAAGGACGTGGCCACACTCAAAGTGAAGATTTTTCGGAGTAATAGTCAAACAGTTACATTTTTTTTTTATGTTTGTGTTTGTATTATGTTAGGAAAAAAGGCTTGGAGTCTCTCCCAGTATAACTTGTTTTATACTTGCTATGACATCATCCGTCAACGTTATAACCGAAACCTCGTCATCCAACATTCTCAGTACTATACTCCAGAACAAGAGGCATGAATTGACTTATGTATATAAAAGAAAATTGCACACAAAACATTTAATTAATTAAATAAAAACATTTGAAGCAATAAACAGTGAATGACATTTATCTTTCATATTCCCTCTACCATCCATCATTATTTATCATCCCCACCAAATATATACATATATATACCGAATCGGTATTCATGTTAACTACCGGTTCACGGTTAACCGTGGTAACCTAAATAATAAACAATTTTAAATTATAGCTCAGTATTACATTAAAAAAGTATTCTGTAAACACAGAAACCGTTTTACAAATATGAGATATATAACACCGTCATTCAATACTTGAAAAATAATTATTTTTATGTAATAAAAAAACAAGCTACTGTGTTGAAGGGGGTTACGTAACTTAGAAAGGAATATTAAACCTTATCTCATTAAAATTAGTCGATACAATACTTATTATAAAAATCATAAATCGCAGAGAAATTTCTTCAAGTATTTTTTTATTATAATAACAAAATCCATATAAGAATTTTCCTTATATTTCCAAAGCCTTTAATACCAGAATTTAAGCTAAAACTTTAAAAAGTGTCTAAATTTGTTAAAATTTCGGCATATAAAACTATGTCTAATTTCAATTGATTCTTCCAGAATTCTTGTTGTTTACTGAATCAAAATATATAATTTCCTGCACATATCGCTTTGTCATTAGTCACCCACACATACGAAGTATCACTTCATACATTACTGCGCAAAGTGTTCGGTTTACTTGAAAATAACTATTATAGATAACCTACAAATAGTTACCAGATTAAATCATGTAGAAAGCCAAACCCATATTCCTGGAATGTCAAGATAGCTAAAGATCGCAACAACCGAGGGGTAGCACCTGCTGCGGAATGAATGAGAGAGACAAATTATTAGTTTTTGGTTTTGTTATTGATTCCACTATGTACAATATGTTTAAAGGGCATCTAACTCTATACGTTCAGAATCTCAGCTCTGGAACAGATATGATATATTGTACCACTAAGCAAATACCTCTCTCGAATAGTACTTCATATATATTAATTATATATTAATATTAACAGATAATAAATGTTCTTTATTAACGAACCAACATTAATAATCATGATTATTTATACAGACAATATTATATGTTGGCGAAAGAATTTAAAACTGTCATTTATGCAGCGGACTAAGAAAGGCCTAAAATAATGACATGTTAAGTTGGCCATGGAAACCCGATATCTCAGTACACGGATAACCACAGGCCACAGATTGCTTCAATTAGAAAACTTCTCGCCTATCCGACAAAATCCGACTAAAATAAAACTATTGTCTTTCCACAATGTATTTAATTAACACAGAACATTTTGGTAGTGCTACACAGTCAAATAAATATAGTATGACACGTATTATCCTTAAAAAAAAGCCGCAAAGGTGCTCCGCACAAAGTAACTTGTAACTAATAAAATATGTAACTAACATGAGACTAACAAATGAATTGGAGGGTATTAAAATAAAAATAGACTCTGTTATTTGAGACAACATAAACCCTAAGGATTAAATCGTAAAGACGCCCACGATAAGAAACCAGCCCTCTCCCCTTCTGCTAAATACGAGTAAACAATTGAAAGGTGTAGTGTAAGCTCACACGGTTAAGAAATAAGAAAGTTATTAGACATTACAAATTTTGATATTTATTTATTCTTTCTCGTCTCCAATACTGCTAGATACTAGTTCACCTTCTATCCGATTGGCTGACTTCGAACCCTTACACAGGACCTAAAAGACAAAAGTTGAACAGTTAAAGACTAATTAACAGAAACCATATTGGATCGTCTAGAAATATAAGGGGAATACAAACCTTCAAACATTAAAACTAATCCAAACATTCCATTCTTAACTCCTCAGAACTGTACTCCAACCACCACTTTATATCACAAACTTATTTCTTCATAGCCATCTCCATATGCCCAATGTCTTTGAACTCTATAGCCTAAAAATCTCCTGAGCGTATGTGGCTCTTTTGCTATCCCTGGCACACAACAGGCGGAAAAGAAGGCAGTGGGAGCTCCGCTCCTTCCACCAACTTGCTGTGAAAATTATTGCCTTGAGGCTTCTGGGCACAAGTTGTAGGTGTATAAGTTGGATAAATGTTGATATGAATGGATATTGTACATAAGTACTAATGAATTCTTACACCCCCAATAAATAATGATTCAAGAAAAACGTAGTTTTTCAAATAAAGGTCTAATATATCTATTAGTACATTTTTTATTTATTGTTATGTCTCATTTTATTATTATTTCATCTTTTTTAAAATTTTCAGAAATAAATCAGCCATAAGATCGACAAATGTAAATATTTTTGTATTCGTACATATGTTATTTATTATTGTGCATCATATTTTCAATATATAATGGATAATTACAACATATTTACCTTAAGAATCAACATTTTTGGTTTACTGTAAATAGATAAATCCTCACATAGCACTTTATAGTTCTTACTTACTACTACTACTCTTAATTCTTGTTTTATTATAAAATCTACAATCCAGACCCACTAGCAACCCAATATAGCTATGGGTGCTTCTATGCATGTAAGCTATATGTGTTGTCTATGTACTACGAACTAACAAATAGTGATGGCAAACGACGAGCAAATATATTTAGGGTGGCTTATTACGTTTATTCTATAAAATTTGGAAGTACTGAGAGGATTTTTCGTTTCAGGAAAATTATTTATGAATATTAGGTTAAATGGTTTACACATAACGGGTTACATGTAAATCAGTGACAATTGACTAGCGTCAAGCAAGAATATGTTAGCGAGGAAATGGTCGGTGTTAGCGTATTTACGTCTCACATAACTGTCGGTCGTAATTTAACTTTATTCATAGGCACTAATCTATGTAACATTACTTAGAATGACGTCAATCGTCTGGAAAAACATCGACTGGGACATAAAGGATGTATTGCCCATCCCAGGACAACGTGAATTTCCGGCAACAACTCAAAAATGGTGTTTTTGACTTATTACTGTCTGAAGGTACCTCAACATCAAAACGCAGATAAACAACGCAAAAAAGGTGCTAAAGTTAATTGTTTCATCCTAATTTTTTTTCCTAAAGGAATTTTACGTATAAACAGCAGCAGTATAAGTTTAACATTGTTTGTAAGGCAACATACTTTTACCAATTATCAAGTGTTATACCAAATACCGGAACACAAGAGATATCCGTAACCTTGAGTGGCAAGTGAGAAGTCCAGACCATAAGCCAATAGAACTGTGTGGGACAAACTTAAAAGGAATTTTCTCGGTCGCGGGATCCACCACCTACACTGCCCTTGAAATACTGAAGACATTGGAGGAGTGTGGCAACATCCCCATGTTATTAAAAACCTTTTTATTTGAGTATACCTAAAAGGGTAGAAGCAGTTATTAAAAAAAAAAAAAGGAAGCAATACTTCCTCTTATTAAATGCCTTTATAAGCTCACAAAATTTAAATTTTGTTAACAAAGAAATAAATTAATTTGTTTTTGTTTTGTTTTTTCTACAGAAATTTTTTATTTTAATGAAAAATATATTCGATTTCAATATTTTGTTCATTAAAATTATTTATTTTGAGTTTATGAGCCTTTTTTTAAATAAAACTTGCTTTTCACGTGTTCAAATAAAAAATATCTTGGTGTTGCGATTTTTTTAAAATTTTAATCATAACTATAGTATGATTAGTTTATGCCAAGCAACTAATCATAGAACCGCGTGATAGTGGCCTGCCAATCTCATTTTTTCTTTTAGAAATAAGCCAAAATATCTAACTTATTATATGTCAAATAAAGATAAAACCATATTGTTTTTATTCTCTCATAAATGGCAAATTATTTAGAGGTTCAAGTGTATTTCCAACTCAATAAGCTTAAATCAAATAATTACTAATTTAATTTATATTGTAGTTTTATTGTTTAAGAGTGTATTCGTCGGAGTTCCTTAGATGCATACATCCACCTTAATGAAAGTGAAAACTTGTTTTCCGTAAAGACAATGTCTACTTTTATTTTTATTTATTCGCTTACAATAGATATATTTTGTCAGTGTTTATCCGTATGAAGATTTAATAGTCCGGCTACATCCAAGGCTGCATTCAATTTACCATTGAATCAAATTGACGAAAGCGAAATGAAACTTACAAGAACTTACCTAGTAACTTTCATATGCTGTACGAGAAAGGGGTAGAACGGTAGAGATTTCTGTACTATATACCACATGTACGTACTTCACCACACAACCAGGATGATTAAGGACAAATATTCTCAATCTATGTATTAGTTCCTAAGCTTGTAAGTTGTTTTAAATTCGTTTTGATTAACAGTCTTTAATAAGTTAAACAAAATCGATTTCTTCTTAGTAGTTTCCAAATAAGATGGCATTTTTTATTTAGTTTATTATCTATTTGGCTCAATTTATACCTTTAAACATTTTTTCAAAGTATTATTAATAAATTCAATTATGTTTGTTTTAGCTGGATTGCATTAAGTCATATAGGTTTGTACTGAGATTTTAGGAATCACGTTATAATTATTATAAGAAATGTTATAAGCCTGTTATTTAGCCTATAAGCGTTATGTAATAATTGAGAAGCTCAAGAAGGCATGAGAACAATAATAAAAAAAAGAATCATCTCATGTACATGTACGCCTCCATAATTTTTAGGGGAATATTTTTTTTTTAGTACTAGTGTAATATACAATATTATTCAGCCAATCTCAAAAGGCACTAAGTCTTTAGTAACAGGTAACTTGAGGTTCGGTTAAGGGGTAAATGGAGGAGTTGGGCTTGCGGTCTGAGTCCCACAGCTCTAGTTAGAGCGGTTTAAGTCTAGAACACAAACTTGCTAAACATAATTTCATTACCAGATTCTCTATGCGTCGGTCGCTCAGTGTAGACACAGGTATAACTTACTCCTGCCGATCTAACGCTGCACGTCACATATGTTTCTTTGCTCTCTTGAAATAAATGCCAAGATATTGCAATCTATATACGGGTACACGAATCAGGAAATAGAACACTTCTTCTGTCTATCCACAGCTTTATTGGTTTCGACCCGAACTTTCTCGACGGACTATGCCGTCATTCTCAAGGGTTCGAGCTAATATGGTAACTAAAGCAATCGCCGGCTTGGCTATCAAACTGAAACTGTTTGAGTGTCGAGAAAAGTTAAGCTGCGGAGAGACAGAAAGTGGTTTATTCTGTGTTTAGAATACACACTCGTCACCGTCCCCACGGCACCGATAGTACACTAATCAATGGGATTATTATTAACTTTGCTAATTTTTTTCATTCTTTATGATTTTAATTTTTTTTTTTTGATGAAGGTTCTTTTATTCACTGAGCAACCATTCCATAGCTACAGCTGCCGAGGTGAAATTAAACAGAATAAATGCTTACATTCTATATTTATAGATGTAATGTAATGTAAAAGATGGGTATGTATAGTGCTGAGCATATTCTAATAATGTGACTAGTCCAATGGGATAATCTATGTTTTCGATTTGTTTATTGGAAATTGCACTGACATAATCCTAAACGAAAACAAAATGTTGATAATAGGGCTTTTCGATCAATAAGTGGAGAAGATAAATAAAACATACCGGTAGCCAGAGTTGGGAAAATTTCAACTTAAATAAAAATGAATAAAATTTATTTGTTTCGCAATCAACAAATTAAATAATTATTAGTTATTTTCAATTAAAACATAGTTTATGTGACCGTTTTATTTTTACTATTTTAATAACAAATAATTTATTTAGGAGTTAGTTATTACTTAATTGTATTTTGCTACACAGTTAATTGATATTTCAAAAAATGAAATGAATATTAGCATTTCTTATTAAAATTATTCACATTCATCGGAATGTTGTATCACTAAAAAGTAGAATAAACAGTTTAGAAATAGCCATTAACTATATTTTGTTATATTTATTTATTATTATTATTTTTTAATGAAATCCAAATAACATTAAACTTACTTTAAAAAAAAATTGAATAAGATTTACTTTTCATTTCTTTTCTTCAACACAACAATAAGTTGATGCGCATGAGCGCGTAGACGTAATTAAAAATGAAGAAATAACTTTTTCACAATCGTTTTCCCAAATGTGTTAAAATTTAGAACTTGTTTTTATATAGGAATGAAATTAACTAAGCAATTTTTTTTAATTCTGAGTATTAAACGAAATGTCATACAATAAGAACAACTTTGTTTTAAAAGGAAGGTAGGGAAAGAGAGAGAAAAGAGAAAAATAAAGAGATTAGAAAATTATATAGTCAGTCATATTTAGATAATGTTTTTTGTTATATACAAATAAACGGCACAGTTAAAGTAGGAATTTTCCTAATTATCAAAATTTTTATGATATTATTGATACTAAAACAGAATTTCTGTGTTATTGTGTTTGTCATTAATTAGGTTATACTTGCCCTAAACCTGGCTTGATTTGGACTTTAGCATATAATTACACTGTTATTAAGGACAGTAATGTAAATAAACACAAACTTTATCTTTCATCATTGTTTTTTGATGAATTTCATCATCTCTCTACCTTTGAAAGTGAATGTAGTGAAGCCGTTATAAATAACTATAAGTTTGGTTAGCTGTTATAAATAACAGTGTGTTACGACACCTGGCATGTGTTCAGAAGGTTTCAGTTTTGAGTGTATACGTACTGTTCGCAATATCTATGTCTCATGTATTGTGTGAATAAATTGTGTCGCGTTATTCAATTACAGATGAAAATGTGTCTCATTATTCGGTCCCTTGTCACAACAAGTTGGCGACGAGGATAAAAGTACAAAACATTGGGAAAATTGAGTGCCCCTAACAATACTATAACCGCTAAAAGGTATTTTATTTTTTTTACTAATCGTTATATGCCTGATTTAAACAAGCAAATCAAGTCACAATGAATTCAGAACAATTCGAGAAGTTGATGTTAGTTTTGTCATCTGCTCTAGGAAGTCAAAAAACCACACCAGCATTACCACTAATACCATTTGAAAACTATGACCCCAAAACTGAACAGTTTTCGTCATACATGGAGCGTTTTGACAACTATTGTGATCTCATAAACGTCACTGATGATACAAAAAAGGTTCAACTTTTGCGTTCATCAATTGGAAAAGAACATTATAACAAGTAGCCGCTTTTCTGGGACCAGATGATTTTATCAAGGAAATCGGCTTCATAACCTTGAAGTGCCATTTCGAAAAAATGCTGGCTCCATCAGTCTCTACCGTCGTCTCACAGCACTACTTCCTCAGCATCACTCAGCAGCCAAATCAATCAATTTCGGATATCGTCGCATCCCTGAAGAGAAAGGTAAAGGACTGTGATTTTTACACAACCTGTCCCAGTGCAACCTGTAAAAAGAGGTTCTCAATAGCTCAAATATTCCTCCGTGCTCAGTTCATCAGAGGCCTGAAGGACAATTGGATACGCGAACAGATCCTTCAAGACACAACCCTCAAGGATTTCGATGGATTCGTAACGAAGGCCACAGCACTGGAAGCATCTCGATTTGAGTCGGGACAGCTACCTGAGAAGCCACCGGATCAAGTAACAGACGCAAACAAGATTGATCGTCGTCAAGAAAGAAATCGTCCCAGCCACCAGCGTTCTGGGTCTCAAGACAATCGTCGTCAGTCCAGCTCTCATCCGCCTTATCGTTCTCAGTCCCGCAGCACCAGAAGCCTTGTGGATTATCGATCGTTAGGTCTCGATGGCCTTTGTCTCAACTGTGGTCGCTCAAACCATAAATCGCGTGATTGCAGAACAGAGCGTAAATCCATGAAGTGCCACTCTTGTGGGAAAATCGGTCATGTCACGAAAGTTTGTATCACCACCCTGCTCTGGAAATCGAAGACCAAGAAGCTGTCAACTGAATACCTTCAAGAGGAAGAGGATCATCGTCCCAACAACGAATATGGTATCGTTCGGATTGAAACCGTCGAGGATCTGTATGAGGCTGGACCAGACATCGATAAATACATCGTCACAGTCACTCTCAACAACAAACCACAATTGTTTGAAGTGGATTCAGGATCACGTTTCTCCTTGATCTCAGAAACTGCTTTCAAGAAAATTGAACTCGACGTACCGCTGCAACCGACTCCAGTCACTTTCCGCTCTTACTCAGATCACCTCATCAAGCCTAAAGGTAAAGTTACCGTCTCAGTCGCATACAAAGGGAATTCAATGGAAGCCGATTTATTCATAGTGCCAGCAGGCCATAACGCTTTACTTAGACGCATGTGGATTCGTAGTTTCGGGATCAGCCTCAATAAGATTGATAGCCACAAAAACTCAGCTCTCCGTCCAGTTGATGTCAACGCTGTCACTCCGATCTTCAGGAAATACGAAGACATTTTCGAAGAAAGAATCGGGTGTGTTCCAAACGTTGAAGTTAAGCTTCAACTTAGAGAAGGGGTGAAACCAGTTTTCGTCCGTGAAAGGGATGATCCGTTTGCAATGCGAGAGCGAGTTGAGAGAGAGTTAGCCACGCTAGAGTCTCAAGGAGTCATTAGTCCCGTTGCATCAAGCGATTGGGGATCGCCACTCGTTGTTATAGCTAAGCCTGATGGTGGTGTAAGGCTATGTGTGGATTATAAGTGTGGGGTGAACTCCAGACTCGTTGCCTCAAATCACCCTATCCGCAGAATAGATGAGGTTCTACATAGTCTCAGAGATTCTAAGTATTTTTGTAAATTGGACTTACACAAGGCATATTTGCATTTGCGGGTCAATGAAGAAGGGAGCAAGATACAAACGATTTCAACGCATAAGGGTACGTTCAAAATAAATCGCCTCAGTTTCGGAATTATGACCGCTCCAGCAGAATTCAACCGGATCTTAGGTCAATTGCTGAACGGCCTACCAAAGGTCGAGGCATACTTCGATGACATCATCTGTCATGGCTCAGATCACGAAGAATGCTCAAGAACTCTCATCGCATGTTTGGAAACACTCAAAGAATACAGTTGCACAGCACTACAGAAGTTGCAAGCATTACTGCAGGAGCTCAAGACCAGTCGCAAGGATAGCTCGTACACTGTCTCTGGCAACATGTTATTCCGTTCCGATCGAGCAGTAATCCCAAAGTCTCTCCAAGTGCCAATTCTCCAAGAGCTTCATGCATCGCATTTGGGAATAACTAAGATGAAGCAACTCACCAGGAGATACGTTTACTGGGAAGGATTAGGCAAGGACATAGAACGTGTTGTAAAGAGCTGTGAATCCTGGGCCAACGTCCGTCACAGTCCGCAGAGCGCCAATTCATTACTGGGATCAGCCTGATGAGAATTGGGAGAGAGTGCACATTAACTATGCGGGGCATTGCGATGGCCATTTCTTTTTGATGTGTGTGGACGCAAAGTCGAAGTATGCAGAAGTTCGCATGATCCGCGATGCTCCGTCCTCGTTTTCAACAACAATTCTGCTTGAAGGCATATTTTCGGTACATGGTTACCCCTCGGTGATGGTTTCAGACAACGCCGCCATCTTCAAAAGTGAAGAGTTCCAGCTGTATTGCAAAGAGCGTGGGATATTTCAAAAGTTTAGCGCGCCAAATCATCCAGCCACGAATGGTCTAGCAGAACGCAGCATCCAGACATTAAAAAGAAGGCTCAAGGCTGCTGCTGATGATCCTGCTCCGCTGTGTTCTAAGCTGCGGAACATGATGTTCCGCTACAGGGCAACACCCTTAGCCTCAGGTCTATCTCCTTCGGAACTGTACCTAAAGAGAAGGATCCGTACTCGTCTCGATGATCTGATACCAAACAGCAAACTTCTGGCTCCAGCTGTGCCTACTGCATTGCGGGTTCGTAGTCTTCAAGTGGGGGAGAGAGTGCAGGCGAAGATTCGCTTAGAAAACCAAGACGTTTGGCAGTTTGGCACCATCAGGAGAAAACTCGGCCAGTACCATTATATTGTCGAGTTGGACACAGGTCGCACCCTGAAACGCCATATTAATCAACTGGTCGTCACCTTGGTTCCGAAGAAAGAAGTATCCTTAACTCCTTTGGTTCCACAGCACAGAATGGGGGTGCCATCCAAAACTGAAACTACAAGCTTGCCACTAGACCACCAATCGCCACCAACACCTTCACCACATGTAAGTAGTCCAGGTACACAGCGCGACTTGCCTAATCCATGCCATCCAAGGCCACCTGTTCAGCCTGGTCCGTCTGGGCCTCCATCGCCTAGGCCTACCAGGAGCCGGAAAAAGCCGAAGTATCTCGAGGACTATGTCTCTAACGTGTGTTTGTGGACCTGTCCATAAATAAGTGGGGGAGATTGTAGTGAAGCCGTTATAAATAACTATAAGTTTGGTTAGCTGTTATAAATAACAGTGTGTTATGAATCAGTTGGCATGTGTTCAGAAGGTTTCAGTTTTGAGTATATACGTACTGTTTGCAATATCTATGTCTCATGTATTGTGTAAATAAATTGTGTCGCGTTATTCAATTACATATGAAAATGTGTATCATTATTCGGCCCCTTGCCACAACAGTGAACACACGTTTATAATACTGTTACGAAGTTTCAATTACAAAAAGTGTTTGATTTTTCACTGATTCACCTCTGCAACAACATGGAAGTTTTGGAATATGTTCACTGGAAGTAAAAGTAAAAGTATTTAAAGAATTCGCGACTAATAGACTATTATGGATTTAGAAAAGGATTCATTCATCAGAGGAAGAAGAATATAGTGACTCATAAACAGGAGAAAGTAGACAATAAATAAAATGAAAAATTGTCGATATTGCTTCCATGCAATTGTTTACATTAATCAGTTTATTCAAAACTATTTTTTTTTAGTATTAATGCTTAATAATTCAGGCCAGGCACCATTAGCTGTAATTATAAATAAGAAAATATATAGTTATATTAGTGAAATTTGTAATTTATAACGGAGAAATCATGTACATCACCATCATTCGAATCATTTCACAATTTATAAGCGGTTAACGTACTCACACTGAATTTGTGTGATCGGCTGATTTCAAAATAAAACTTGCTCAAGAGCCCACCTCTATCTAAAATGCATAGTAAAGTGTTGGAAAAGAGTATTAACTTTTGGAAAACAAGTAATAGGCCAAAAACAGCAGAGTTTTGGAATGAATTCGAAATATGAAAACCTGGTAACACGAGATGGAATTCTCAGTACGACACATTAAGATTAATTTTAATATCAACAGAAAAATCATACAAAACTTTTTCGAGGACTGAATCTAAAATACCGAATCAGTGTGGATATAGAGGAACATTTTAATTGTATTTTTGCAAGGGAAAAATAATATTTCTCCTTCCTTGGAGTTCAAGCATCAAAATGAAACTGGAAAATCTACAAAGAAACGACCTATTGTCACTTTTAACAAACACTGTCTGCGAATGCGTACCTCCCCCCTCCTGTGACTATTTTTATGACGGGATTCCTGCTAATACATCTCTCATAAAACGTATTCTACTTAATTTTTTTTTATTAATACTTAATAATTGAGGCCAGGCACCATTAGCTGTAATTAAGCGTGGAAAAGGCAAGGGAACAACGAAATCCGTAAAAACAGCCAATCTGAAGGCAGGGCTAAAGGTCTTTTCTTCCAGATTAATGGCTCTTTTTAAATGACATTCTTTTTAACAGGGAGAAAAAAAGTAGAAAGAGGGGTTGGAGTAAGGTTGATAATGTTAATAGCGCGATTCAGATTTAAAGGTACATCATAGGGCCATTGTCCTAGTATCAATTAAAATAAAAAGCTATAAAATGAAAGAAATCATCATTTCTCATGAACAATAGGTGTGTCAGACAGATGGGAATGGCTGTTTTTTCCAGATATTTAATGGATTCCGAGGGCGAATCCTAGGTTTCAAAAGATGACCAAAGCCTCATCTAGGATGTTAAACGATATGCTTTATTGGAAAGTGCAATCGCGTTGAAGAGTGATATCAGAACTATAGATGATTTGTAATAATTCACATAATTAGTTATATGTTTAACTTTCTTTTAAATGAATATTTTGAACATAAATAGAAGTTGTAGTGGGCATCGCTATTTATTATTGAGCGTTATGAAATGTAACATATAAAAGTTAATCTTTGTATCTGCATATTCGATTAAGGTACATCTTTCTTATTCACCCATATTCAAGTACCTGTATATTGCCTCTTTAAAGCCAAGGGGTAATATCGATATCAGCACTGTTTCAGGAATGTTAACCAGGTAAGTAACCAAACAATGGACCGAACATGGATTAAAGTAACGAGTTGCTCCAATGAAACAGAAAAACACTACAAAAACTATCTCAAAATATTTTAATCTTTTATTATTTTAATTTTATAATAAAATTAAGAAGTTAGATGATATTCGAAATGCACGTAAAAGAATGTTTTTATACATTAGGTTTGCCAGATGACGGACTATGCAAGAACATATTTCAAGGAAAGCTATCATTTTGTTATGAAGGTCTATCACAATTATAACTTTTTGGTTTCTCTTTTGTTTTTTTTTAAAGGAACTAATAGGAAATGTCAGATATGTGTCAAAAAAGGTTATATATAGTGAATTATAAGTAAAAAATACCTGTTTTCTAAACAGACCAAATCCATGTTGACTTCATCTATAAGCATCCCTGAAAAGAAAAATGATCATTAGATAATTATATATATATAAATATTTATAAGAGTTGTATATTACTGATTTTGTGTGAAGAGCAGTTCATTATTGTCTATTACAACAAAGTTGCCCTCAAAAAAGTATGTTCGTAAGACTAGACGTTTTATTCCCTGGAAATACTTAATAAATCAATGGCAATTAAATATTGGTCTTATAAATAGCACTAATCTAATTAAATTTTGTTTGCATTTAGTAGCTGTTAATATTATGCATCATTCGAATTATAAGTAAGAAAATATATAGTTATATTAGTGATTTGTATTTTATAACGAAGAAATCATGTACATCACCATCATTTGAATCATTTCACAATTTATATTAGATAAAATAATTTCAGTAACTAAACTTAACAAAGCAAGGATTACTTGACTTATTGATTCATTAGAAGACTAGGTAGGTGTGTTTAAGAGTACTTTATTTATATTTTATGAGTTATGTTGACGAATATGTGGGAATAGGCAGAAACTGATCAGCTGTTAGCCAGACATAAATCTATAAAGACGCTCTTTTCGATTGTTCACATTGTGTTCTTGCACGTACACAAGTGCTTAATACATATCAAATAATTCAATTTATTCATTGTTTCACGCCATCATCTACATCTAAATACTTTGCACTCGAGGATACCTAAATTACTACAATTTTCCACTAAATCGTTGGATCCTTAGCTTTTAATCATTTTATTTTTTTTACACTTTATCTAGAAGTGTTGTTTAGTGACTAAACTTCGGCTGTTTTGGCTAAGATTAAAAGAGACAATACTTATTCAGTCAGTGAATATAATTTCTTTGCAGTTTCCAAAAAAAATAATTTATTTATTAGTTTTAAGGACAGTTTAACCAGTAGGACCATTCATTAATCCCGCAATTAGAAATTACACAAATAATGATTATTTACAAATGCATAACTTAAAATTTACTCATCAACCTAGAGACCAAGTGCTGTCGTTTGGAATATCTTCACCCTATAGCAATGTATCTCTCCATCCCGTTTAGCAAATCACCAATGTCGGTCGGAAGTCTGTGGTATTCCTTTTGCCGTTGGTGTCCAAGACGTTCGGTAACAATTTTTGAAAACGGTAAGCCTCTACAGTAGCGGCACATAAACATTAATTTGTCTAGCTCTTTAGACATCCCTAGGTTCAACAACTTCAGTGTAAGCTCAGTGTGCTAATGGTGGGAAAGTGTGGCGCACCTTCCCTGCAAATGACAACATAAAGTATCACAAGTGCTAGTAAATAAAAAAATAATTATTTGTCGTTATGGGAAATAAACTATTTTGATATGAGCTATGTTTAATTTTGTTTGATGAATTCCATTTTTATTATATTTTAGACTTCATTCATTTTCCTGGAATAAGCCAGCGCCAAATTTTTTTTTAAAACAACTTTATTATGATAAAATTACAATCTGCCTTATTAGGCAATAAGTAATTGAGATAAATGTTCTCATTCATACCATATTTACAATTCCTCATTCACTCGCTCATTCATACAATATTTACAAACAGCCCAGAGGCCTCCCAAATACACATGGTTGTCACCTCCCTCTCATCATGCGAAAAAGGAAGCGGAGTATTGGGCATCCCACCCCCCCCCCCCCCCCCGCTCCTCCGTCAGCCGCGTCACCAGATACGAGCCAGTGGAGGTTGACGAAGAGCTCGAGAGCCACATACGCTCAGGACATGATTGGAGAAACTGGCCATTGCCAGGACTCCCACTGTCACGCATTTATAGCAGATCACGACGCCGTTTCAGTCTCCAAGGAGGATTATAGGGATGAGTGGCGCAGTGCAATGACTGTGCTACAGGGTTAGGGTGGTTGGATAGGTTACTATGGATTTTATGAACTTGGAAGGGATGAGTTCAAGAATTTAGGGTATGAAAGGTTTTGTTGCTGACGTAATAAGAGGCATTTAGTATTGTCATCAGGACGATCTCATCAAGGTGTTTTTGAAGGTTATGGGATGCCATATCGGGGACTGAGTGGGATTACAAGACTGCAGTGTCATCTGCAAATGTTGCCAAGAAGGTATTGGGGGTAGAGGAGACATCAGCGGAGTATATGTTATAGAGGAAGGGACCTAGGACACTGCCCTGTGGACCTCCTGCTTTTATGGGATAGTAGTTAGAATATTCTAAACCACAGCGGACTTGGAAGAAGTGGTTTGAAAGGTAGGACTTTAGGATTAGGAAAAGGGTCTGTGGTAAATATCTTTTGAGCTTGTAAGGCAAACCTGCGTGCCAAAATCTGTCAAAAGCTTGAGCTGGGCCAAAATATGTAAGCCCTATAAATTGTCAGTAGTCATTGTCTAAGAGGAATAGGTGGGTCAGGCTGCCTCGACTAGTTTTTAAGTAAAAGAACTAATGATCACGGGAAAAAAAATGAAATAAAGAGTAGAGACAGGCACTCTTTGTCTCACATTTACGCAAAATTTAATACTCTTTAATTTATAACATATACAAATTTTCCCTAGGGTGCCGTTTAACAGTTACAGGCCAGAAACTGAAAATTCTAGAAAATTTATTGGTCCCCCGCTCATACATTATCTACAATGTACATGGTCATTTTGGCTTGCACTGATATTGCACGGAGGGGCATATTATAAGGCTTTTTCTCTGAATCGATTTATGCGACAGTGTAATGCTGTTTGGTCTTTTTCTATTCACGAGTGGATGTAACTGTACGAGATTAGCTGGGTCATTGGCAGAATCCTGTTGTGTGAGGGTAGAATTTGAGAGCTGTGCTCATTTTAAATAATCAAATCATTATTATTATTAATTATTAGAAAAGCATACTTAAGCGAAAACTTAAATATTACAAAACATAAACAGCGTCAGTCGGTGTTGATTAAATACGCGGCTCATTAAAGAACTTCGGATAACTGTCAAGAGACGACGGTGAGTGAAAACGAAGACGAGGAGATAAAATCGTGTTAGAGGGGCCAGGGAACTCCAACTTCGGTTTACCTTTCTTTTAAAGACTTGTGACAATATTTCATTTAAAAATTTTCCACAGTTCACTCTTCGGGTTTAATTACAAGTCAGTAGCGACAAAAATAAACGGTAAATATTTAGTACCTTTCAAGGAATAAAAAATTATAATATTTTTGAATGTTTTTTTTGTATAAAAATACCACGAGTCGATAATAATATCGGTTCCATGAACAGTTTTTTTTATTAACAAAGCTGTATTCTACTTTTCACAATGTTTATTATTCCGACTTTGTGTTATAAGCTAGTACTTACAATATCACTACGTACTTTTAAATAGTCATGCTGCTCTATTTATATTACGTTTTAAATTTATTTAACTCTCATTTCCTTGGTATTCAAGTCATCAAATTCGAGGACCAAACTTTGTCCTAATAGTTCGTTCATGAACAGAACATGTTGTGTATGTGAAACATGGAGGATTTCAAAATTGGCACAGTAGCAAGCTTTTACAAATCGTCTAGTAAGAAATATGTCCCAACTGGTTACCTTCAAGCTGACCTAATCATCATCTTCTGTTATGAAAGACAAACAATACGTGAAACGTTTATGGAAACCCCCCACTGTGGAGTTCTGAAACCACAGCAAAGTTAAAATTGTGTTTGTAACTACAGTCTATTAAAGTGCCAAAACATAAAACACATTAAAAATCACAACTTGGTAAATTTACTTTACTCTTGTTGGACACGTTTTTATTGAATTTTTTATTGCACCAAGGTGAATCATGGCATTAGCATTGAAAGCATCAAGAGAAGGGAGGATTCAGTCACACTGCCCAGACAGTCAACTAGTAAAAAGAAGTGACTTTATCTAAACCCTTATGCTTAATCGCCAACAAAAGGATCATTATAAACAATACAGTATTCAATATATGTACATCCCATCCAAAGAAAAATGTAAGTGACACATATAGAGGCATGAGAGAAGGAAAATTTGTCCAGAACAAGCTATAAATATAAAATTCAACATAATATGTTTCTGCCATCAGACGACGTCACATCAAGTTCTTCGACTCGATGAAGCATAGTCTAAACCCTCTCTTCTGAGAAATGACACCACCACCGCTACCGGCACGATGGCAACTCAAAGCATAAGAAATGGTTGACATCACGGCGCTTGGCCCACCAACAACAAGCCTCTAAGGGGCACCCTCACTGATATCAGACTAACTACGACTGCACTACATGCCTAGAGAAGACTCTAGGCCCAGCCACCAGTGGACTCTCACCACTGTACCATAACAATCAACCTCCACCGAGGATTCCCACACTCCTTACTCCTCTCACACCACCTTCAAGCAGGTCCTCCTAGTACAAGGATCCGATCACCCTAAATATTTTATATTTATCCCTCATCCGAAAATTCTAACTAGAGAGCTTAGAAAAAAAAAAAAAAAAAAAAAAAAAAATTATGTTTCTTACCCTAAAACAGAAAACTATTCAAAGTCCTATATTAAACCGTCCTCTATTATTCTAATATATGTATACTGTAAATCGGCAACGGAACCATCATATTCTAAATTCAATGCTAACAGGTCATTAAAAAACAATGTACAACCTTTATACAAATTAACTACAGTGGTGCTACTTTCTTTTATAATCTACCACCACCATAACCTTAACCTAGAAACGCTATGATCAATTTTACCATAGCTAATCAACAACAAAACAATACCTCAGAACACATCCATTCTCTTTAACTGAAAAATCAATCAGACCCATGAGGCTTGTCTCAAACAAAGCGCGGCTATATTCGTCTTTTAAATTGCCAATAAACTGCTTGGTGGATTTCCTTCACTTCAAATTTCTTGACAGTACGATTTCTTTGCTGTTTAAATTGTTGTTGGATGTATAATTCACCGTTTCACGGAGGATCGGGAAATTGTGCTAACTAAAAGAACAGATGAGTCAAACATACACATGGGTGAAGAAAAACGGGTTTCATCTGCTGCTAAAAATGCTTCGATCGCAAATCGCAAAAGTATTGACTCTGATAAAGCATTTGAATTTTACTAAGGTATACTCGTAAAATTTGGAAATCAGCTCACCTTTGCTCAATTTCCAGCAAAGTTTCATTTATTGACAATTAATGAGATAAATCTGATACCATTGATTAACAGCTTCAATTACGCTTCAACTAACATAGTTGTTTTCGCAAACATACCGCGGTTGAAATTCAATACAACTACTCTTACGTAACACTTTGGGAGCGTCGCCAAGAGTGGCTCTAGCTAGGGATTTCCTTCCTCCAGTTTCCACTCTATCATCGCTCCTATTATATGGGTTTACTTCACTATCAGATATCCCTCCCTCCCCCTTCAAAAGTAGGCCTCGTATAAGACCTTTTATTATTCTTGGAATAAAGGACCCCGAGTTACAGAGGCATAAATAACTGTTTGGGTGATGAATTTGCCAGAGTTGGACACGTCTTATCTATTCGAGATATTGGTGGCGGTTATACCACCTGAGATTAATTCGATAATTAATTAATTTCTTTCACTTGTCTAACAAAATCAAAAAAATTAATTGATCTGAAATTTTATGGTTTATTTCACACAACAAAAACAGTAATTATGCGTGGCGTACGTAGGATTATTTGATTATTTTTTGAGGGGGGGGGGGGTAGCTGCACCTACAGATAAAAGAGACAGACGTCACTTATCTCTAGTCGGACCTATGCCCCTGGTAATAATGAGATAACTTCAATTATGTTTAATAAAGCATTATGTGTTTTAGTGAGTAAAAAATAGGTAGGTATTTGCAAGAGGTATTAACATTTTATTATAATAATAATAAAATCTCTAACTCAGTTGAAAA
Organism: Acanthosoma haemorrhoidale; assembly: GCA_930367205.1. NCBI lineage: Eukaryota > Metazoa > Arthropoda > Insecta > Hemiptera > Acanthosomatidae > Acanthosoma > Acanthosoma haemorrhoidale. The sequence goes on along the minus strand of OV884011.1, from coordinate 116,098,251 downwards.
TCAACGTTTCTATTTTTTTTCACAAATTCTTTTACTAATACTAATGTTGCGATGGGTAGACATTTAAGCTAGTCAACTAGCTTTTTTCTCCTTCACTGTTACAAACAGAAGTTTTATGGTTGTTCCGAAAAAGTACTAGAAAACTTATAGAAGTAAACTTCCCGGTTTCCCTCTTTTAATAATCATACGAGATATTTATTTCTGTTATTTTTCGAGCAAGTAAAAACTTGATTGCCCTCCTTATGTACGGCACTGGTTAAAATGGAATATCGAGTAGTATGAAGAAAAAAACAAAAACAAAAAAAAGAAGATTAGTTAAAAAAAAAAGATAGAAAGAGCCGGTGCTCGAAAAAGTGGCTTAACTATTTTCAAACGGGTGCTCTAACTGCACACATATTAACCAAATCACCATGAGCTGGAATCTATGGGATCTAACTGAACGTTTGAAAATTTGATTTCATACATTCCATGCCTTTAAAAAGTATAAGTAAAAGGATGACAACAGAATGGATGGTTTTATTTCATAAGTGAATGTAATCGTTCAATCAAGAGTAATCAACACTGTTTCTTGGACCACCAAAAAACCATTAAGGCCTTATTAACAAAACTTAAGCTTATCATCGCATCGAGCCACCATAAACTATTGAATTATGTCATGTTTACCATGAACCCTGGAGGACTGGTGCTTTGATAGGCTGGAATTTAATTAACCCACGACTGGAGTGAGAGAGGGGGGGAGTACTGGAATAGATTAGATTGGATCTGATTGGGTAGATTTGATTTTCACAAATTAACAGTACCAGCATCATCTTCATATCACTTGCAGGCTGGGACACATCGGCATTCCTGGACTAACTGTGTGCTTGAATATGTGTCACACACCTCATTTGTTATCTTAGTAACATTATAGGGTATTAACTATGTAACAATGGTTGGAAATAGACTTTTAAGGGTACGATTTCCTGTCCCTAAGATTGAAAATTTGAGCGCCCACTCTATATACCATTGCAAACAGATAACTTCGCAACCAGAACAAATTTTGAAGCGACCTCCGTTCCGATTATACATATACACACTCTCTTCAACAGTTATACATATAAATTCAGTTAGCAAATGTAGTTTGAAAGACTAGAGACTAAATTACTCTCCTCTAGAATATGTTTTCATAACCTAGCTAATATTAGACTAACTATAATTACAGGAGTGAATTGCAAACTTTCTCTACCTTCTCAGTCGGGTCTTAAAAAACCCAAAGCCAACGAAGCTGAAGGAATACTCTTTCCTGAACGACAAAAGTAACATTCCAAAATTTAACAAGCATATAACGATATTCGAGGAGAATACCTAATCCGAAAGTCAAACTCATATAGCAAGAGAGGCTTAAACCTTGAGACAATATTATGTATATATAAATGTAGCATCCAAAGCTTACATTCCAATAATCGAGAAGTTACATGTTTTGAAGGGTACTGCCACAGTTGAGTCAACGTCATGCAGGAAAACTTTAATATTGCTAGGGGATCTTAAAACAAAGGAGCATTTTTTGACAAAAACTTGTAAGCTGTAAGTTTCTTCTATAAAATAAAATTAATATTTAAAATGTAGCCAGATTCTGGACAATTCCTTGTACCACTCCATGGATTGGTCGTCGATAGACTACTGCACGGCAATTGTAACATTTAAACAATGTGTGACGTGGAGCTAAACAAGTGGTATTCTGACTCAATGAAGCCTAGAATATATAGTGAGAGGGGCCAGAATTAGGCAACATCAAGATCTATCAACCTTTCTATGGTGCAACAGGAATGTATGGCATTGCTAGCTAAATACCGCTGCATCACTTTGGTGCACTAGTTATGATCAACACGGAAAATTGCTTTTCTGCACCAATGAACAGTAATGGACTTGCTTTATATTAATAAGGAACAACATATATTTTAACAAAAATGGTAAATTTAACCAATTACTTTTTCTAAAACTATCTTGGAACCTACATTTTTCGTTTGCCTCTCAGGCAAGATGGCGAGTGGGTTGACGTCTGAGGCTGCCAAGAGATCTTACGCGTGAACAATCTACGTTACAACTGGTGCTGGGAAAAACACATCGTCATTTCTTCACTCCACGGCAGTGACTGTCAAAGAAACCCCGTGAGATTTCAGACAGAGATTGTGAGGGGAATCCCCGGAGAGTTTTAAGTGTAACGGTTATCCCTGGGGCAACGCACCATGTATTTCATCTCCACCACGGGGTCTACAGACTGCCACCATAAATGCAGGAACTTATCATTGATCAACTGAATAGTAAAAATGAATTATTGAATGGTTTCCTGCGGTGTCCTTTTCGCAAGAGTTTGTGAGGGGTCTAAAATTTTATGTCGGGATAGATCTTCAACGGGATCATAAATTTTGACAATTTCGTTTATATTGTTGTAATATTTAGATGCTTTGCCTTTGACTTAAATTTGAAATTAGCGGGCATAAAAGGGCGCCAACGACCCGTGGAAAAAGAGGGGTGTTTAAAAACAAGATGGCGAGTGGGTTGTTCCTCTGGTGATCCCGTGAAACGGAGTGTTGAATGAAGATATTGAGTTTTGGAAGTTTTAAAATTCTTTTATTTATATGGTGATTGGGCATAGGAGAACAGATCACAGAAGAGGAGTTTTCATATAGCAAGAAGATTGAGGTGAAAGCAGTAGATTTTACTAACCTTTCAGACCAAGTGAATGAATCAAGAAGAAAAGGACGTAAAAGTTAATAAATCTGGCCAGTCGCGAATAATAGTAAGGAAAATAAAAATTGTTAATAACATTGTAATTTGTCACAGACTGGTTTATAAAAGGATTAAAGAAAGTTTTGTAATATCTAATCTAACCTCAGATAAAAAACTTAATTAAGCAAATTAGATAAAAAACATAACAATTGGCGCCCGAAAAAAATAAAAATAAAAACGTATTTGTAGTTGAAGTATTTGTAATGTTGTTAATGAGGGATAAGCTTGTCTTATCTTCGTAAGGTTGTTTTTTGGTGGTTTGCCTATTGGAACTCAACCCCCTCTTGAAGTTAAAAAAAACCTTATAAGTTGTCTCCCCCCCCCCCTATTTACCGGGCTTTTAATGTGTGTCACTTAAATCAGGATAAATAATGTCACTTAATGTATTTAAAGCTTTAACATCTTCGTAAAGATTTCGATGAATGTGTCATTTGACATATTTTTGCCTTGTCTCGCCAGTTTAAAATAAATTTAAAAGTAATTAAAATATTTACATAAATAAATTTGTAACTTTTCTGCCTACAAATTGCCTTTGAGATGAATCTCATAAATTATTCCCTATAATGGGGTAGGATACTTAAAATTCGGCTTTTACGTCGGTATTATTTCATTATCACGTGATGATAGATATTGAAAATACTACCTTTGCTAAATGCACAGAGCATTTTCTGTAAACAATGTTACAGTAACATTATGCTGCAAACACTTACCATTCAAAAATCATTTTTAACTGACTTTTATATCCTCAAAAAGGCTGACTTGGGGTTTTCCAACAATGATTTTGTTAAAACACAAACTGACCCATTTCCATTCTCAAACTGGTCAATAGATCCCGTTCTTCTCCATCCATTATGTACGCACCTCCTCTTCCCGTTTCCTCTCTTAGCTTTCCTTATTTTGATTGAAGTTGGATGGTGAATGTTGGCTTCTCTGAAGATGCCGAGGCTCAGTTCAAGCATCTAATGAATTGTTTCCTTGCATTGATACTCGCCATCCCGAGATAGCGAAAGATTATAGCATTTCGCAGCACTAGTTGGGGTGGCTATAGCCTTTCGCCCGTCGCCAATACTTCCTTTAAAATCTGTTTCCTTTAATACTCGTCGTCCATCAATTTTCCCAGTCTTTAAATTAGACTCTACCAGTTGCGTATCTCTCCCCAATCTAACAATTCATAATTTGCCATTGTTGTTCTTTTAATTTGTCATTAATTTTGTCCAGTTCCTATTTCCATACATCCCAGCAAACTTTCACGCTCTTTTCTACCTTTTATTGATTTCAATATTTTTGTTGTCAGCGAATATCCTTCACCTCAACTAACTTATGTTTTCTATTTCAATATGTTGCTATTATATACTGCAGCCATACCATATACACATGAACCCTTAATTCTTTATAAGCTTATTTCACGAGTGTATTTTTTTTTTGTCAGTCAGACATACATCCCAGAAAGTGTTTCATGGCATTTTCATTCATTGACAGACACCAACATGACAGAAAATAGTTCCCGGAGATTTGACATTATACTCTCACCCTTCCCTCTAGCTCAGGCTTTTCACCCATAGAAGCCACAGTGAGTGTCCTCCAACATTTCATGAAAGCAAGTGAAGCAGGAGTACCGTTTAATAGTATCGAACATTGTACGAATGCCGGGTGGGCAATTGATTAATACTTCCACTCCGATCCAATTTGACTTCTGGTTGCTCAGGGACGGCCGTTGTCTGTTATATCGACAAAACTTAATGTTATTCTAAACTAAACGCTTCACTGTCGACAAAGCCTTTTGCAAAATCATTTACTATGCAAAAAACGCTAAGAGAGTGGATTTTAAAGGACTCTTTCAAAAGAGGGTTGTCAATATCAATATGCTTTCGATGGTTTAAACCTTAAACTTCTATGTACCTGGACCTTATAAGCCCTACAAATAATAAAAAACAAGAGTGTGGGCAGAAAAAAATTGTTTTAATCAATTATCATGTTTTCTTCCGGAAACCCTTACCATCCCCCAGTCTGCCAAGCCAAATAAAACAACACACAGGCATATCCTATTACACCAGCTGATTTTACATGGTGAATCTTCGTTTAGACTTTTATATCCACGAACAAGAATCATCGTAGACTATGAAATACTGAGTTAAGTTCTTGACTAGGCAATTCAGTTAATATTGATCATGTTTGATGATCATGAATGCCGATGAGGAAAATCGAGAAAAAAAAAATCAATATACCTTGTTATGATGACAACGTTGACTGATTTGAGACAACAAAAATTAGTAGATGGTTTTAGGCCAGAGGCCGATTTTCGCTACTTTAAGGTTGAATTTTCGGAAAAACGTCCTATAATCCACATTTAAGCCTTACTGGAAATAAAGAATCGTCATGCATTAAGAGACAAATCGTCATGTGAAAGGGACAATAAACGTGTTTTTTATTAGGCTAGTTTTAGGCCTCTTGGGATCTGAGTTTTTGAAAATCCTTCCTTTTTGAAGAAATAAAACATATCTTCATGGGAAATATCAGTACTCTATTTATATCTTATTATCCTGAGGATATGTTTATAAATCTTTCTTAGTGCACCTCTACAGCAAAAGATACTTTGACAAGTGAGTGAGTACAGTTTGGGTTTGATATGCATATATGGTTACTTTCCTAACGTGGTTTCACACGCTTGAAAATCTAAACTAAATGAGAAGATTTTCATTGCTCTAACTACAACGCCTTTAAGGTCTGAGAAACATATCGAGTTTCAAAAATGTTCGTGGTCCCAAAGTGCTGTTTTTTCTCTCTAAAATCCTTTTTTCTTGTATTCAAATGCTCTGTAAATTTTGAAAATGTTCCGAAATACAATGGGAATGTTTTCTTTACCAACCTTTGCTAGTGTGGACTCGAACCATGTACCTGGTGACCGGTGTGTTCCTGGGGATCCTCGGGGTGATGCGGACCTTCCGACCTGCCGGGTCCTCCAGGCTCACAGCTGACTCGGACGCTGCACCCGATTTGTCACGGATTTCACCTACGAAAACATATCGTTATCAATAATTACTCATTCAATATTAATAATTGAATATACGTACGAAACAACCGTCAACATATTAAATATTAACAAATACTGAAGAAAACTAAATTTAACAAATAAATAAACAACTAATACCTCAAGGAGACCTTAATGTAATAATAATAAAGAAAACCAAAATAATTTAAGCTCAAAGAGTTTAAAAAGTATTCCAAAAAAATAAATTGAGAGGTAGCAACAAAAAACGCACATCAACTCGTTACAGGCATGTTTTAATTTTATAAAAATATTTTCTGCACCCATAGCGGTTTGACTAATAAATATAATACTTTTGATAAAGAATAAAGTAATTTAATTGTCACTATCATTTAATACGTTTTTAAGAAACAGTCAGCGATTGGCAGGCCTCGACTCGAACTTCTTGCGAATATTGAGTGCTAACATTCAACGTCCTTAATTTTATTGTACATATTTGGTCGTTGAACCCCTTGTTGAAACCAGCAAAAAGCGGTTATGAGCCATTTCATTAACGCCCCATCAGTCTGCTGACTCAACTCTCGAAGCTGTTCGAGAGAATCATTCACCTGCATCTCTCGGAGCACTGCGAGACGCAAGAAGTCATCCCACCAGAGCAGACCGATTCAGCACAGGCTTAAGTGCGGATAACAACTTGGTGAAACTGCAACACCACGTCGCATCGAACGTCCGGAGCAACAGAGCTAGCGCTATGACCTCACTGGACTGTTCGAAAGCCTTCGACTCTGTGGACCACTACACCCTTCTCCAACGTCTGAGGGAATACGGATTCCCTGACCAGCTACAGAACTTGATGACATCATACCTCACAGGCAAAACTTTTTCGGTTCGGATAGACACCACGTCTGCGACCCGAAGAAAATACTTTGCCGGTGTCTCCCAAGGATCAGTGCTAGGCCCCCTGCCGTTCAACATCTACACCGCCCACATCGTAGAAGCTTCGTACCCTAACTGCGAGGTATCGGCGTATGCAGACGACATAGGTGTCTACAGCACTAGCATTAATCCAACCAGAGCCCTGAAATTTGCCGAGAGCGCCAGTCAACACATTGCTGTGAAACTCAACGCCCTCACACATACCCCGTTCCACCGAATGAAGGCAAACGAAATCTACGAAAAAATTGAAGTGCTCACCATTCAAGATTTTATCAAGATATGACACATCAAATTTTTACAGTACATTTTTACATATCAAATTTAACACTGCCACAACCCGCTCTTTTTCGACCTTCAACCACCACCAATACCCGTCAGATGGAAGCACTGCTGGACCGCCGAAGCCTGAAGGATGATAGACCTCATAGAACCCGAGCCCCCTGACGGGGACTGAACGATCCACACCCAGCTGAGAGATCGAGGTCGATCTCCCGGCCGACTCGACCGAAGCAATATGACCCCTTCTACCTGCAGGTGTGACCTGGCCGACTTCAAACCAATGCCTAGTACCCCTAGGCTCCACCATAGGTAGACTCTCACTACCTTCCCGAATCCACCCACCGCTTTTCGGCATCCCACATTCCATATCCTTCTCATACTTCCTTCAAATGGGACTCCCCTTAGTAAAAGGCACCCATCATCACAAATAATTTTTCCTTTATTTTTCCTATATTCTATATTTCCAAATTGGAGAGCTAAGAAAAAAAAAATATATATTTTTTTTGCCAAATATTGTCTTTGGTTGGAAATTCATTAAACTGCACATGTACCGTAACGTAAAAAGAAAATCAATTGATTGAATCTTGAAACTCGAAATGGCTAGGTAAATGTTGTCCTACAGACTTAATTGTATTGTTTCACACACCTTCGAATATCAAAGTCACTATAACCCTCACAAACTGCTTTTCACATCTTTCATAGTTTAACGACATAACGATATAGAAATCGGTGATTTTTTACCTCAAATGTGGTTGTCGGGTTCATGACATGAAAGTTCTAATTTCTAATACCTAGATGGACACTGAATTCATTTCATTTCCTTAGCAGTTCTAAATAGGATAGACCACGGTTCACCAATGAATAGTAGCTCATAAGAGCGTTAATAGATATCAATATCAATATGCTTTCGATGGTTTAAACATTAAAATTCTAAGCACCTGGACCTTATAAGCGCTAGAAATAATAAAAAATGAATGCTGATGAGGAAAATCGAGAAAAAAAATCAATATACCTTCTTATGATAACTGTTAAAAACAAAGTTGACTGATTTGGGACAACAAAAAATAGTAGATGGGCTTAGGTCAGAGGCCAATTTTTTCCGCAATTTTGAGTATTTTGTCAACTGCGTCACGTGGGCTTGTAAAAGCTGCCTTCTTACACCTTATAGCCAATAATTATTATTCTTTATATTTTGACACCTGCATTCTTTCTCTATGCATCCTTACTCACATAAAACACTTGAATTTTTTTTACTAGGGATTATTTGTGTTTTTTTTCAAACTGAAAAAATTTATGTTTTATCTCTGAGTCATCGGGGATTTTATCGGCCCTTTGCCTGGTATCTTAATATACTATACTTTGACATCGAATTCATCCCTTCCAAGTTCATGAAATTTTATAGTAACCTATCCAACCACCCTAATCCCGCAGTCGTCAGAGACTGAAACGGCTGTGGCCTCGTGACCTGCTATAAATGCGCGACAGGGGGAGTCCTGGGAATGGCCAGTTTCTTCAATCATGTCCTGAGCGTATGTGACTCTCGCGTTCTTCGTCAGCCTCCACTGGCTCGTATCCGGTGACGCGGCTGACGGAGGAGCGTGGGGGACTTTCCAAGGACTCCGCTTCCTTTTTCGTATGCGAGGCAGGTGACAACCATGTGGATTTGGGAGGCCTCTGGGCCATTTGTAAATACTGTATCAATGAGCGAGAGAATGAAAATTGTAATATAGTATGAATGAAAACATTTATCACAATTACTTATTGTCCAATGAGGCAGATTGTAATTTATCATAATAAAGTTGTTTTTATCAAGTGGAGAATGAAAAAAAAAAAAGGCCTCTGAACACCAAATACACTCCCTTGCAACACTATCTTGTCTCAGATTCACTGAGATTGTATTCCAATGGGGGACAATTTCGTAGTCTCTGGATCAAATAATATCACTTCTTAACAAACAGGAAAAAGGGGACCATTCTCTATCTGGATGTTAAAGTTGCATATAAGTACAGAGCAGAACTGATAGACTATTTAATTATAATTAGGGGATCAGTTATATTTTGTGTTAATATTAACATTGCTAATGTGAACGCCATGCAAAATGAATGAATAAATTATATAAAAATGGCTACTGGTTTACACCAAAGAAAAGTACCACGCTCTAATATACGTAAGTATTGGCTTTGTTTTCAGTCTACAGTGTTTTATTTTCAGCAACAATCGCCGTTAATATATATAACATTATTATTATAACACATGAAAATACACTTTTGTAAGTAGCAAATTGACACTTATTTATGAGAATGTGCTCCTGGTTCTTTAGTGTATAATTTGTTGACTTAAAATGAGTTCAATCAATTAGAAACAAAATTAAATGTGCGTACTGATTACCAAGCTCAAAGTACTTTCGAACAGTACGGTAGTGGTCGTCAAAATCAATCGTTGGAGCTTTATTCAGTCCAGCTATATTCAAAAATTCACTTCACAATATTTTATGATTCTGCAAGTCGTAACTCTAAAGCTACTTAACATTGTTAAATTAATGAATAAACATAAAGACAATAACACAAAAATTCATTAAAAATCGGGTCTTTAACACGTTCCGAAACTCATTTTCAGGTGCCGTTTAAAAAAAAAAATTAACGTTTTCAATGACCCACATGGTTATAAATAAAGCGTTTTTGGTCAAAAATACGAAATTTTTTCGCAACCATTTATTTTTTCAGGCTTAACTCATACATCCTTCAATATTGTTCGTTAGATGCATATACATATGTCGTGTACATTTTGTATATATGTGTGATGTTCATTAATTAAATCATGGCCCTTTAACACTTTATTCACTTGCATCTGATTGCATTGATAACTGTCGCAAACCCTCCACAAAACCTCCATGGCAACACTGTACTGACCCCTCCCTACATATTTCCCCCTCAATTACGAATATTATAATAATAATTTATAAAAACATGTCACAAATATACAAATAAAAATGGTAAACGCTAGAAATAAATAAAATTAATAATTAGCTGTTCAAAGGTTATTTTAATTCTTCAATTTATCTTCTAGCTGGCTTGCAGTGGTTTGAGGCATCTCGGTTAGAGAGGATATTACTTCTTTAGGAACCGCATTTTCTTCCACCTTGGTTGGAAACTCTTCAGACCTTGTCACATTGTACTCAGCTCAGCTGTCTCTGGATGAACATTATCTTCTATGCAGAGTTTTGCTAAAGTGGGATCCTAATAATTAATTAAGTCCCATCTCGTTAACCGGCATACCGGTACTAGGTTGACTTTTAACATAGCGCCTAGTTTATACTACTAATTTACTGTTCATTCAGAAAGGGAACAAAAACTTTCACTCTTCGTGGCCTCAGAATTTAAGTCACTTCAGCTCGTATCCGTTTCTCTTCGTTGTGCCTATAGTTTCGTACCCACATGACATCTCCTCCGTGCCGATGTTTCCGGATCTCTTTACCTTTAAAAGCTTCCATTTCCTTAGCCTGCATTCTTTCTCCTTTCTTGCTAGTGTACGTATAAAATCAAACCTTGTGCGTAGGAGCCTTCCCATCATAGTTTCCGCAGAGGCTATGATGGTGGTAGCGTATGGGGCATTCTTACAACGGAAACCTTTCCGGCAGTTCACTAATTAAGCCATAAACATTTAACTTGTATTTTTCCTACAAAGAGTTCACTTTGGCTCGCCAGTACTTGAATAAATAAGTAACGAATCCAGTTTAGGAAACTGACTTAATGGTTGAGAAGTCAGCAACTATTTCTTCAAGACTACAGAGTATGGCTGGAACCACGGACTCGTGAGTTTATACAAGTCTAAATTGTTTTCCTAAAAAATTAAAATAAATGAAACACAAAATTTTACTAGTGATGTTGGCGAGTTTTCACTACCATTGTGCATTTAACGAATGTCATTCACGTTATGCACATAATGTTACCTTCGATAGAAGCTTATTGTTCAGTTACCCTAGGTTGGCTATGTATTTTCCTTATTATTTTAACGTATCAAGTCAGTTTTCACAAATATATACAGTGCACTTATAGCTTCAAACCCATTTTTTTGACCTCCATCCCGTCCATCATCATTTTACCGGTAAGGCTGGAGATCCTGTACTGACAGCCACTCATTTTCCAAGTACCCTCCCCCCTCACGCCAACAGGCCAAACGACCGATTCTAAATATTAAAAAAATCTTGAATCATACTTGAAAAAAATAAAGCATTTCAAGGGATAGTAAGTAAACAACTAAAAAGCAGAAGGCCAATTAGATAAAATCCTTAGGCAACATTTGCACTGGAAATTATTAATATAAAGCTGAGCGTGAACATTTTCACGTTTCGATTCTAATGTTAAGGTAAGTATATAAATGGAATTTCATCATGATAATAAAAAGGAAGAATTTAAAGGTAAAAATGTAATAAGGGAATGGACAACAGGGCGGGGATGGGGTGGCCGGTCGCCAAGGCAACTGCTCAAACGTCATACCACCTGTGGGAGTACTCCCTCTCCCTTTTTCCTCCATTGTCGCCTGTTCCAATTGCAAAGTATTTTTAAAACAGGGAAAATCATTATTTTAGTTCAAATCATGACACTCTAACACTTATATACTAATACTAATAAAAAAAAAATTAAGACAATTCGAAAGACAAAGCAAAAAAGGGATCGAGTTTCTTATATATTACAAACACTTGCTAACACCAAGATTGAAAAAAAAACGAGGAAATACAAATATAAAGTAATTGTATTCCTATCATAATAACCCAACAAAGAACATGTAGAGTAATCATATGAATGGAGTATTACGGACCCATTATTGATTAGTTATTTTTTACCTTCATAACACATCGTTCCTCTAAATTCATTAACTATTTTATATTCCACCGTCGTAGATGATTAATTTATTACTTATAGGCAATGTACAAGAGGGTAAGAAGTATGTGGGAAAGTTGGCAGAAATACTGAGGGAAGAAGAAAACCTTGCCGAATTAGCAAGATTGATAAAGGTCTTCTCAGTGACACTAAACTAGCTAGTCACGTCAGTAGGAAGGATGACATAGACAGCAAACACGGAAGTTGTTTTTCACTGCTGATATGGTTTCAGCTCATGGATGAGCTCTCCTAGAGAGACTAGACTAGAATAATCTAACATTGGTCTTCCTGGAGGAGACACTAACGAGCTTCTCAGGTATGCTACTTTTTGTTACCAGAAAGTCAAAAACTCAGACAAAAATGTTTAATTTCGACATCGGATTTTTCTTTTAATTTGCTATCATTCAAAACTATTACGACAGTAGGAATTGTTGAAAAAATAATGTGATTTTTTTTTAACCCTGAAAACCCTTGAAAAAATAAAATAAATGATAGCATTTTATGAAATTGCAGAAGTATTGAAAGTTGGCTATATATTACAGTTAGGGTCTCTCCAAATATTTATTTTTGCTTTTACAATTGGTCAACGTTTCAACCTTTTCGTCCAGGTTTCTTCAGGACTGTTACCAACTTCATCTCACAGAATCTCATAAATGATAAATCCTGTACATAATTTCTACGTATGGTTCATTATTGACAGGTGAAACGTTTACCGATGTAATACAAAAAAATTGGAGAAACTGAAAAGCCTTCTTTTGAAAAATTTGTACTTTTCTAACAGTGTTATTTAAAAGATATGCTGTTATCCTTCGCCAGAATCAATTAAAATCACTAACACGGGAAATTTATTGGATCACACAGCTTCTCGATTTTAAAAATGGTCTATCTTACTTCAACGACGAAGATCAATTTAGTTCAATCAAGAATTGTCAAAAAGAGCTTAGATGAAACATCAAATCAAAACAGCAGTCGCAATGTAATTATCATCTTCAAACCTGTCAAAGGAAAAGAATAAACTTCAAAACAGATTTTCTACCAGAAGTATAACTTGTTCCATTTTTTTTTATGAATTTCCTAGATGTTATATACAAAAAATGTACTTTTTATAAAAGAATAAAATGGCAATGCCAAATTATCCTAGCTTCTTTCCCACTGTGCGCCAGCCAGCCTCTGTGGGAGTGGTGGAAGTGGTCGCGCTCCCCAAGATGTTACCTGAAGATATTGTTTTATAGAAAACGAGCAAAGATCGGAGGATAAAAATAAAATCATAAGTTATTACTCAGTTATTGTAAATAATTGGTTCGTTTCAATGTTCAGTTGTGCCATCATCTGACACACACTTCCAAATATTAAATAAATATTAAGAATCATGAAAAATGAGACCATATCAGTAGCTGATATTTGAAAATAAAAAAGAAAGATCAAGGTCTTTTGGGCCCCGACTTCATCGCCTATTAAGCGAAAACCAAGAAGATCAAATAGAAACGTTCCTCCAATAAATTCATGTGCCACAAGCTCGATGGAAGACCTACCGCCATAAGCCAGCACCAGCAGTTCTAAAGAAGACGCTGTTGACGATTCACCATTCTACACGCCCAACAGTTTTGAGGTGTTGAAAAATAGAGGACATGGACTCTACTCAAACATCCACGCAGCAAAAGCCACCTGCAATATTTATGCAAAATATTAGCAATTTAAAATTGATATGTACTCTAATCAGTAAAATCTTAGGTACGGGGAAATACACGTGCTTCAATCGGTTTCGGAACACGAAAATTTCTCCAGACACTCCCGATACATATCGAGCGATAGTTTAATATTTGGAAGAAACTAAAGCCGACTTACATACTTATTAGTTAAAGCAGGAAAGAGCAGTGATCATAAATCTGCACCCGACCACACTAGCTGATGACATTGAAAACGATTCTATTCAGCTCTCGGTTTCAAAGTTCACCAAATAACAAACATGCTCCGTGAGGATAGGAAACAAGACGAATCGATTAAAACACCGCTACCCTTGTTCTTTCTGGATTTAGAGCGAACACCAGGAGTAGAAAAAATCTTCAAGCTGACCCACATGTATTACACAAGAGTACAGGTCGAAAAACCTTACCCCAAAAGTGACATCGTCCAATGCCATAATTACCAGGCATATGGGCACACGAAATCGTAATGCCATCACCCTCCCAGGCGTGTAAAGTGCCGTGGGCAGCATAAAAGTGAATTATGGTAAAAGCCCGTGAAATCGCCTACTCTAGAGCACGCATACGCTCTGCCAGCAATGTCATCCGGCCAACTACAAGGGCTGCGAGGCTTACAGAACGCTGAAGTCCAGGAGCGAACAACGTAATCGGCCAGAAGAGGAGAAACTAGCAACAAGAAGCGGCCCAGAAATTTGATGACTTTAGTCTCTTTAGCTGATGTGGATCGGAACAGAGAGCAGTCACAGGCACTGCCCACTCCTCGTCCGCAAGTACCTCTACCCCGGCATCCGTTCATCCCGTCAACCAGCAAACCCAATCCCATCCTAAGCAAGATTCCGTGCTTTGCTGTCTCCACTCCCACGGAAACATTCCTCCAATTTCTACACTAATTCACAAACTGCCTCCTCCTTCATTTATTAGGAAACCAGTTCATTGCGACTACTTCCGCCAGCGTCTTACAGATTCCGTAGACCTCAAAGTGTCCCTGAAAACATCCATAGACCTAGAAGGATGCAATGCATTCGTTTACTACTCTGATCCTGAGGGAGGCTTGGGAGGCATCGTAGCTCCACCGTCATTCAAAAATCCATAATCATAATCGTTTACCGCACCATCTCAAAGATCTAATCCAATCCAAACGCCACTCCAGGGCGGCAAAGATCTATCAGGGATAGCTCCCTGTGGAATGTAACTAAAAAAATCCTAAAGTATCATCCGGTTTCACACTGACTCCGTCGTGATGATGGGTACTGGGCCGACCCATCTGGGATGAATTCGCTCTGCATCTTACCCATACTTTTACACCTCACCATTCTAATCAAAACCATACTCACAGCACAGCTGTTGAAGATTTCCTCGCTTCACCTATACCTCTCTCACTTCCACCAAAAGCCGTTAACCCCTCTGAGGTCAAATACCTTCTGAAAAACTTACCTTACCAAAAATTCCGTGTAAATTATCTCCTTACTCTTCAAATTCTCAAACTACTTCCCCCCTAAGCCATAATCTTCCTAGCCTACATAAATAATTGCACTATCCGAACGACGCACTTTCCTCTCTTCTGGAAATAGTCCATTATTGCCCTAGTCCCTAAACCTGGTAAATCACCCAATGGCGCCTCATCTTACCATCCAATTAGCTTACTCCCTACCCTATCAAAAATATTCGAGAAACTCCTATTAAAACGTCTACTTCCAATTGTTGAATCTAAAAACCTTTCTCCTACACACTAGTTTGGTTTTCGTCAACGACATTCCACTACTCAACAAGGCCTTAGCGTTGTTGATCACGTCTCCTTAGCCCTTGAAACCAAACAGTATTGCACTGCTGCCTTTCTTGATATAGCTCAAGCTTTTGTCAGGGTTTGGCACGCAGGTTTGCATCTACAAGCTCAAAAGATATTTACCACAGACCCTTTTCCTAATCCTACAGTCCTACCTTTTAAACTGCTTCTTCCAAGTCCGCTGTGGGTCAAAATATTTTAACATAATATTTTATTGGTTTAGAATATTTGAACAACTATCCCATAAAAGCAGGAGTTTCACAGGGCTGTGGGCTGTGTCCTGGGTCCCATCCTCTATAACCTATTCAGTGCTGATGTCCCCTCTACCCCTAATACCTTCTTAGCCACATTTGCAGATGACACTGCAGTCTTGTCATCCCACCCAGTCCACTATATAGCATCACATAACCATCGAAAACACCTCGACAAAAAAGTCGAACATCAAGCATATCCAATCCTTTCTATCAAAAGTTCTGAGAACAATACTAATGGTAGCTTATTACGTCAGCAACAAAACCCTTCATAACGATCTTAATATACCCAACATTCTTGAACTCATCCATTCCAAGTTCAAGAAATTCCATAGTAACCTAACCAACCACCCTAAACCCGTAGCACAGTCATTGCACTGCACCACTCATCTCTATAATCCTCCCCGGGGACTGAATGCGTGGCAGTGGGAGTCCTGGCATTCGCCAGTTTCTGCAATCATGTCCTGAGAGTCACATGCGATTTCATTTAATGGTTTTAGGTAAGGACATCATGAGAGAATATTGGTACGGTTGGTAACTACGAGGAAGTAAGTGGCTGGTTGGCAACAAGGAGGTGCCAAGCGAATTGGTAGGTAAGTCTAAAAACATATATTATTATACATATAAAAATATACATTATAGTAACGCCCTTTAACGTTGTAAATATCTTAAAACTACGTGTTTATACGTAGTTTGTACGTGCGAGGTAAAAATTAACTCGTCTTGTACTATTAAAGACCAAATTCACCCTAAAGCAATAATTCCCATTTTCTCACGGGGCGTACAAGACCAAGTATGTATCTCGTTTCAATATTAATTCAAATTTACCCCCCACTCATTCCTCACAAACAAAGTTAATAATTATCTTATGATAACTTTTGCAGATACAAAATGGATTTTAGAGCAATTAAAAATTCATTAGTTGGGTAGTCTGCTTAACAGTGTAAAGAAATTTGATGTTAATAATTAAAGTTTCGCATAAACGAAAGTAAAGCTATCATTTTCTCGTTTTTGTGCCAACCTATTATGAAATTTTTATTTGAACCCATCTATTTATTATTAAAATTTTAATAAATTAGGGTTATTATGTTATAGAACATTTAAATTCTAAAATTCTGCTATGCCAATCGTAATCAAACCATTTGCTGGGAGGATGGCCGATCATAAGAAAAACCTACTATCAAAGCAAATTATTTGCCAAGGTAACAAACAATTCATTTTTTCATATAAAAAAAAGTCCGGACGTTTACTAGCCCAGTTCTTACGGCTGATTTCTATGTAACTCAAAACTCATGCTGTGAGTTCATTGTAAGCTGTGTATGTGTAAATGAGTAGGAAATTTGCTTAGGTTTATGAAAGAAAACTAATCCCTCTAAATATTTTTAACAGTCTACGTCCCCAAAAAACCATCTCACACTAGGATCTGGCGCAGAAAGCTATAAAACTTCAGTCAAAAAGTTGTCGATTTATAAATGTGATGAAAACCTAGCTACCCCCTTTCATCGAATTAGCTGGTTTTCCAAGCTCACCCAAAAAAATTTCAAATTATAAAAATATTTCTTTTCTGAGCTGTTGTAGGCGTAAGACATTGATAATAGTTAAAAAATGGGGCTTTAGAAGAAGTTCTGACTGCATCGTATGTAAATATGCCAGATATGTTTTCTATGTCTCATTTCATTGAGTTTACAGTAAATTTCGATGTAATGTACAGCAACACGATTTGTTTAGGAAGAAATAGAAAAAGAAAAGCACTTTCGAAACATATTTTGAGTTTGCGAAAATTCCTAACTATGTTTGTGATTTAGACATGAATCTGTTTTGTAATTCCATAGTGAAACTTCCAAAAAAGGATCTGTGGTATATACAAATACTACCATTAAGACAAAAAGTCTAATTTGATCAATCCACATCCACCAGTATCACTCCAAAATAACGTTTTCACATAAAACATCTCACAAACTATATAATGATGACTGTATTAATATTAAATAGGACTCTTAGATAAGTTTTTGATATATCTCTATTAGGGATCAAAATTTCGTTTCAATAATTTTAAAAAATACTTAGATGCAATAAAATATTACATTTTTTTCGACGTTTTGACCTTTTCACACTTCAACTTTGGTGTAATTATTGCCAGCACTAATCACGAAATAATTATTAATTTTATGTTTTATCAATTTAACATTGATTTTTATGTATACAGCGCTACTTTAATGTAACATGTATTCGATTAATACTTTCATCAATTACCTAGTCAAGCAATTGTATCTAATATTTGAGTATAAGTTTCAGCAAGATGCTAATGATATACAATTTTTTACACATTTTATATTTATATTTTATTATAAAATAAAAATAGCTCACGGTAGAGGGTTTCGGAGTCGGCTGGGATTTTTAGGTCTACTTCTTTCCCATCCTCCGTCGCCAGGTAGAGGGTGTCCATGGCAGGGCCTCATTGCATCCCTCTCAGAACTGAAAAAAAATATTATATATACAGTATTATTAACATTTTAACAATTTTATTGCATATAAAATAAATGGATAATGAAACATATTGAAGAGTTAATATATTTCTTTATATGTATGTACTGAATATTATTATATGTGAATACAGAAGATTTTTTTTTCAAAGATACAATTATAAGAAAACATGATACATTTCCTGATTATTTTCATATATTACAAACACATGATACTTTTTTTAGTTTGTTTTTCATACCTTAAAGTATTATATTAAAGAATTTTATGTCTCAAAGCTGTGGATCTGGTAAATGTATTGTTGCTTGCTTATTGTACTTTGCCTGATAGGGTATTCGCAATGCAATTTCAAAAATTATATAAATCTTTGCTTTTTAGTTGCATGGAGGGGATACCTGGATGTGCCGTGTAATAAACCATGCAGTAAGCAATAATATTCACAATTTTTACAATATGTCGATTTAAAGTTAAGATGAAGTCTTCTTGATACTTAATGAATGATCCACTGAATGCTTGACCAGGGTCGGTTGTTTTCTCGAAGACTGGCACATGGTTTTACTTCCAAATAGCAGGTCCTCCCTTATAATAACGCCCTTTTGATAGCAGGCCTAGGTCCAGGCGACAGAAGAGAGAGACTCGGCTAGACAGGAAGTAGTAGGTTTTAGACTTTATATATTTAAGTTTATTTTAAAAGAGATTTTTCTCGGTATATATGTATTTAGGGACAGGAAATTTGAGCTTGGATCATTCACAGACTACCGAAGTTTCCTCCACTTTATTCTATACTAAGTTAGCAAGATCCTGTCTATATAAAGGGACTTTCACTCCCCAATATGCCCCTTGATGTCATTCCCCTTCTAATTGACTACAGATGTCTCCTTTTTTTTATTGTAGTTTTCTTTAGTTAATGCTACCACCAGTAATGCTTGTTAATGAGTGTCAATTTATCGCACTTGGGATGTAATTTTCTGATCTTCGTTAGGTTGGTAACTGGAATCAGGTCTGAGCTACTACGCTAGAAGTCCGTTTTTTCTAATGTGTACGGCGTTGAAATTTTTTTTTTTGCTTAGGTTAAGTATAAAGTTTAAATTGTTCATGGGAGCTCTCTCTAATTTGTTAGTAAGCAAGTTCACAGATCTTTGCGTAAGATTTTGTTACCATCTCGCTTCATTTCTCATTAAGTTTAATCATAAAAAAACAGATAATAAACCACACTGTGCACAATCATCTTACAAAGCATACAGAAAAGGTAGCAATATATGTGATTTGACATACTCACATGTAGAGGTAAATCAAGCATAACTAACAATCGAAATGCACAAACCTAAAAGATTATAGTGTTATTCGATAGTTGAAATGTTTTAAAATTAGGATATATTACTAAAATTTTACTGTTATATATCATATTCTTCGCAATAAAAAAAATCGAGAGCTATTCCCAAAAAAAGTTCTATAGAGAGTCTAAAATCGAGTCCCCACAGCAAGAAGCCTGCATTGCTACGCTTACTGATAACCGCCCATCAGTATCAAATAAATTAATAGTAGATTAACGAAACTCTTTTTTAATTTTTGGTTAGGAGCATGGTGTATACGTGTCTCATTATTTGACAGTTATGTCTGACATGGTTGTTAGATATAAAAGAGTGCACAATTAATGAAATGAAAAATTAACATTTATTTAAAATCTTTTACAAACCTTAAGCTTTTTAAATAGTTTCAGAGTAAAGGGAAATGTTAATGAAAACATATTTTTCCAAACATTAATAGATTTCTAGTTTTCAAATACTGTCTAGTAATTTAACTAGGTGAAAGTTATTGTCTCTAAACTATTAACATATTTCCTTTTCAAATGATCAACAAACATCCATTAATTACTCTTGATGTGCCATTTTCTTGTAGTTCGATCACATTCAGCACAACGTCTTTAACCAGTTTTTTTTTTCCATTGAAACTCGTTCACGGAGGGGTTTTGGAATTACTTACTTGAGGTACTTTTCTTTAATTACACTTCCTTCGGTTTGAGGCGTTCTTCTAAAACCGAAGTACGAGTGATTTTTTTCTTGATTTTATCGGCAGTAGATGCATTTATCTTAGCAAGATTTATTAAGTAAAAAAAAATTACTAACTTCGACTTTTTTTGTTGTTTTTTTTTGGTAAATCATATCAACGGTATCTACATCTTATCACAATGTTTTATTGCTGTACGATAACACATTTTCATTCAAATCCACACGTGATATTAAATCGTCACAAATGGATGAAAAAAGGTATATTTATTTGGAGCAATTACACGTTTACAATGGGGGAGGGAACAGTCGGGATTGTGTGATCAATCCAATTTAGGGCCAATTCCCTGGGAGGGACACTTCCGCCCAATAAGCATTCGTCACTGGAAAATAAAGCGGAAAATCTTTTTCCGATCCAGTCATGCTCAAAGGATGTTTTCAGGGCAAAATATACGAGCACGTCGCCCTCACTTAACGAGATATATCTCGTGAGGTCTATAGCTGATTGCTGGAATATGTAATAAATGATGACACAATTTGATGTTAACTATTTAGAGTTTAAAAGGGTTTCACTGCGTTGTGAAAACGATAACATCGAGTGGAGTTGCTGTAAATGCATTAGTAATTTACCTATATAAATGTAGAAAAGTTAGATTTAGGTCGAGAAGAGCATACACTCTGTTAACTATAATTGCTACACTTTTAAGTAGTTTTTCTATTATAATATAATGTTTTTTGGGTTTTTTCCGTTGTTCCATTGTCCATTTTTATATGATGTTAATTATTATTTCTATAGTTCCAATTGTTTTTTTTTTTTTTATAGTGTTAGTTAGGTTTAAATTTTATTGATCAATAAACGCATTGAACGGTGCACGTTGGCATGTGCAGCAATCCCAAATGCTTTAAATTACGCGCACCACAGTAATAGTTTTTATGAGCCAGATTCACGAGCAATTAATACGTTTTGGGATAAAGATCCCCGGTAAGGGAAGGAGGGGAAAAAATATAGTTTTAAAAAAGCCTTATTTTATTGACTTACAATACAAAATACGCCCTCTCTTTAATCAAGGCGGTTATTGTGTTTCTGTATGCTAGTTATAGAAGTTTTACACAGATAGAATTTTTACAAGAAGAGTTTATACACAAGTTTTTTTTCTTAGCTCTCAAACTTATAAAATAGGATGTGGGAAAAATAAAGGAAAATTATTTTGGGCTAATGAGTGCCTTTCACTAAGGGGAGTCCCCCATTTTAAGGATGTATGAGAAGGATATAGGGTGTGGAATGCCTAAAGGAGACGGGTGTGTTCGGGAAGGTAGTGAGAGTCTACCGAGGGTGGAGCCTAGGGGTACCTAGGCAATGGTTTGTAGTCGGCCAGGTCAAGCCTGGCCCGCCCTGAAATAAGTTGGCCTCTCGGCCGGAAGGTCGACCCTGCTTAAACAGGTAGATGGGGTCTTGTAGCTTCGGTTGAGTCGGCCGGGAGATCGGCCTCGATCTCTCGGCTGGGTGTAGATCTTCAGTCTCCGTCAGGGGGCTAGGGTCCGATCACGTCCATCTGTCTCCAGGCTTCGGCGGTCCAGCAGTGCTTCCATCTGACGGGCATTGGTGGTGGTTGAAGGTCGGAGAATAGTGGGTTGTAGCTGTATCGGAGTGAGTCGAAAAATTTGATGTGCCTCATCTTGATGAAATCTTGAATGGTGAGCACTTCAAATTTTTTATGCATCTCGTCTGCCTTCATTCGGTCGAACGGGGTATGTTTGAGGGAGGTGCGGAGAACTCTGTTCTGAAATTGCTGGAGCGTTTTGAGAGTGTTAGGAGTCAGATACTTGAAGAGAGGGGTCCCATACACCAAAGCAGGTCTTAGGACACTCTGGTATATCAGCAGCTTGAGGCGTACCGATAAATCTGGGCTGTGAAGTAGGTGTACGAGGCTGAGGAATTTCTTCCTAACACTCTTTAACTTCTTGCCGAGATGTGTTGTGAACGACAAGTGTCTACCGAGGGTAATCCCAAGGTAGCATAGCTTGTTGCTTACAGGGCACTCTTTGCCGTCTAAGACGAAGGATTTCGGGAGCTTCTTTCTTCCGAATTTATAGCTGAATATAATTCCTTGCGTCTTAGCCGGGTTGACTTTAATGTGGACGGCATCAAGTTTCTCGGCGATCTGTTATCTTACGTCTAGTCGGGAAGAGAGAGTGTTACTGCGTGAGGTGAGTCGGAGTGAGTGAGAGGGAGTAGAATTTCGGGAAGGTATATATAGAGGAAAAATGGATCAGTGCCACCTTGGAAATATCAGTGGATGTTGCTTTATCCGTTGGGGCGTCATCGGTGCCATCGGTCAGCAGAAGCCGACTTATTATTTAGAAAACAAGGCTTGCTAAATGAGGATTGCCTCATTTGGCTAGGTGATATCTAGGACGCCTGCAGTGCTAGCAGGCTGACGTTGGTATCTCATAATTCGCTTGTTCTATGATAGCACTCGGAAAACTATTTCGAGCGTTGTAAAAGCCATCTTTACTAATTTTCGGTGGAAATGAGAATCATTAAAAATGAACAATAAATGTGATAACAGTTTTTATTATTATTTCGCTAACTATTAATATTCTCCAACTGCAGTTACAATAATTAGTTTGAAAGTTTTTTTCATGTCATTCTTTTTAATATTAACATTTTTTTTATTTTTTGAAAAAGTGTCATTCAGTAAACCGCATTAAAATTAATTAAATTAAATTAAATTAGTTAATTCAACAAATACAATTAAGTAATATCCTTTATTGTGCATTTCTGATTCATTTATGTATATTAAACTAAATTTGATTTATCTCACAATTATAAATCCAATATGGTAGGGGAATTTTTTTTTTTTGGTTTTAAATCTTTATTGAAAGAATACAAAATTGTCGCTAAAAGTCCTATAGATCATTATGATGAATGATCTCATTCATTCCAAGTTTATAAAATTTCATTTCATTCAATGCAGGCTTATAAGCTCAGCCCAGGGACCCCCCCCCATTGTAACCTTCCCGGCTGTAGAGGAAAATGTCTGATGTAATTTTAATGATTTTGAGGAAATAGAATCTTGGAAAATGTGAACTGGTGAATGTGAAGGTTCTGCGTGGAGGGTTATATTTGGGACATGGGCATTAAATGATGTTCTCCCTTATTTAGATTGGAAAAATGGAATGATCTTGATGTTCGAGGGTTTTGCTGATCTGCATAGTTCAAATCCATTAGTATTTTCTTTTTTAATGTGAGAGGGAATATTCTGTTGAGCAGTCTATACAGTTTTCCAAGGTGTCTGTTGGGTTCCTGCCTTTTAAGTCCTGCATGTGGGTTAATCTTTAGTCAAGGTGGGACCCAAGTTATCACACTGTATCTGAGTTAGGAAGAGGAAAAGCTATGAAGAGAATAGGTGGGCAGGATCTGCGTTGTAGGGTTGGTGCATTTTCCTTCATTGCTTGAGACAGAGCTCAATTTATGAGAGGAGAGTTTAGGGGTCATGAGATGCTACGTTGGGCTATTGGTAGGATGAAAGTACAGCTCATCAGCAAATATGGCAAAAAAAGAGTTGGTGAAATTAAAATCTGGAAATAATTGGATGGCAAATGATCCTCGGATCTACAACTATTGACTCCCTGAATTAACGGCCAGTAATGATTGGCCTTAGCACGATAGGATAAGTGCCACTGAAATCCCTTTAAAGCCCAACTGTCGAGAACTAAAGCTCAATAATTGACACTTAATCTCGACTAGCCGCCCTCACCACACCCAATCCATTACCGACCCTACAACACATCGGGCACGAACGGCTTCTATATCAATGACGGAAGGTTCATTCATACTGATAGATCGATTTGGGACGAGAGATATTCGACAATAAAGCCCATCAATGATAAGGAAATTTTACAGTTACTATTTAGAGAAGATTATGTACTGATGATTTTTTTCTCCGATTAGGAAATTTAATTTAAGAAGTATACATTACTTATGTATTGTGATAAAAGCTTTCTTTATATTAGAATATTTCTTATTGCTCAATAAGTAATAGTGATAAATGTTCTCATTCATACCATATTTACAAGTTTCATTACTCACTCATTCTTACAGTATTTACAAACTGCCCAGAGACTTCCTTAATCCACATGGTTTTCATCTCCTTCACATGCATATTATTAACGTTTGTTTTCCTATCGCCAGTTAGTTTGATTCATGAGTCTTATTAAGGACTATAGTTGAATTGGAATGGACAGTCTAGTCCACCAAGTACGTCCATACAAAAGAGTCTGCAACATACGTACTATCCTCCTCTCAACCTGACCCCTGATCCTAAATAAGGTGATATGTTTTATTATAGTTTTTATATTATATAATTTTAGAAGATATAAGTCATAGATTAATATTTTTTGTTTTGAGCAAAATTATAAAATTGTATTCCCAAATCCTCCCACTTCTTTTGTGATTCCTAAGTAAAATATATTATAGGTTAATACATGCAGTTAATATGGTTGCAAGATAATTGTTTTTATACTGATAAGAGTCCATTCAGCGATTACACCAACATTATCGAGTACCTTATAATTAAAATTACTGAATTAAAAAAATATAATTAAAATGAAAATATGTATACCATGTTTATAAAATAAAAATTAAGTGAAATATTTGAATGATGTCTCCGTTTTTCACGCAATGAGGTGTGTCACTCAAAAATGTTATTAATTTTATTTAACGTTCCTACCGTAGCCAGAATTTTTCACGTTCCAACTTGAAAATGTGTGATAGTAAGTTCTAGTTATTAAGAACTTACTATCACATTTTGTATATTTGATTAAACTATATATATACACTTTAGAAATTTTATTGTATATTCAAGATGTGATCTTGAAATTGTTTAAACATTATAAACGTTCGTGCAATTTTAAAAGGTCATGTGTTAATTAACTTTAGACTATTACAAAGTTAAATAAACTCAGTGTAACAGTGTAGTGAAAACAGACGCTGATAGAAGACCGAATCTGCAAAGGAGTGGGAGGAATCTGTTACTACGTCACAGATAACGCTCAAATCCTTTGTTCAGGGACTGAAATAGGCAAATATATAGACCAAGGTCCAAATATTGGCAAAGTTAGAAACCCCAAGTACTGGAAATTTCTCATGAAGAAAGCGACTCTTCTGCTAGTCACTTACCAGAACCCACGACGGTACTACCAAAAAGAGTACGCCGAAAGCGTACTCTCTCTCAGACCCCAGGAGTTCGAACTACGAACTCTTTTAATCCATTGAATTCTGCAGCCTAGCCAGAGGCTAGAACCTCTGCTGCCTCAGCAGCTCCCCCGACTTCCTAACCAAAATCACTGCCTCCCCTAATACTCGATCGTATTAACAGCTACGACCTAACCAGACTCCAAGCCGAATTTAAGGTAGAGAACTACTGTATAGTCCAAAGTCTGCAGGACACAAAAATGTTCTGCCACACCTCCCAAGATCAGCAGAAAACCATCGCTGCTATCCGGGAATTAAATATCCCATTCCATACCTTCGCCCACAGAGGAACCAAGCTCAATAAAAAGTTTTTATTGCACGGCTTCAACCTCACTCATCTGATTGAGGAGATAAAAGCCTAAATAATAACCATAGGTGGGATAATCGATGTACATCGATTTCGCCGATCCGACCACAACGGTGCTAAGACAGAGATCGAACCGATCCTCGTCATCGGTGACCACTCCCTGACGGCGGAGAAGATCAAGAAGGTCCGTCATATAAATAATGTGCTCTTTAGAGTTAGCACATTCAGGCAGTTCATCCCTCCCGCCGAACAGGCATGTTGGCAGATCACTACGGCGCAATGAGTCAGACCGAACCAATCGGAGCCCTCGACCCCCACTCCCTCTCCCTCCCTACCAGGACCGAAATCTACACGTCTCATAGGTAAGTGACTACATTCATTCGGTGTACCAACGGGAACAAGGCACCAGGGGACGATGGGATTCAGAACGTCTTGCTAAAGCAGGAAGGAATATCCTACCTACATTACCAACTTAATAAATTCCTACTTCAAACTTCATTATTTCCCTCAGACATGAAAGCACGCTGTGGTCGTCCCTCTCCTGAAACCAGCGGAAAGCGGCTATGAGCCATCTCCCTGCCGCCCTATCAGTCTGCTGACTCAGCTATCGAAGTTGTTTGAAAGAATCATCCACCTACATCTCTCCGAACACTGCGAGGCACATTAAGTCATCCCACCAGAGCAGAGTGGTTTCAGTTCAGGTTTAAGCGCGAACAACAACCTGGTGAGACTACAACACCACGTCGCGTCGAACATCCGGAGTAACAGAGCTACCGCAATGATCTCACTGGATTTTTTGAAATCATTCGACTCAGTGGACCACTACACCCTGCTTCAACGTCTGAAGGAATTAGATTTCTCGGAACAGCTGTAGAACCTCATGAATTCGTATCTCATAGGCAGAAGTTTCTCGGTTCGTCTACCACCAGAAGAAAATACACTGTCGGTGTCCCCCAAGGGTAAGTGTTAGGCTCTCTGCAGTTTAACATATACACCACCCACATCGTAGGAGCCTCGAACCCCAACTGTGAGGTGTCGGCATACGCGGACGACATCAGTATATAAGGCACCAGTTTCAACCTCACCAGAGCACTGAAATTTGAAGAGGGCGCCAGCCAACTCATCGCTGAGAAGCGTAACGCCGTCAATTTCAAGGTAAACCCGGCTAAGACACAAGAGATTGTTTTCAGCTACAAAACAGGCCCTAGTAAGCTACCATAATCCTTCGTCTTAGACGAGAAATAATGCAACGTGAGCAACAAAATCTGCTATCTAGGCATTACTCTTGGAAGACAAGGGTCTTTCACCACGTATCTCAGCAAGTTGAAAAGTGTCAGAGAAACCTTTTTCGGTCTAAGTCATTTACTTTACATCCCGGCCATATCAGTACGCTGCAACCTGCTGATATACTAAAGTGTCCTGAGACCGACCCTAATGTACGGGACTCCGTTGTATAGGTACCTAACCCCCAACACTCTAATAAGGCTCCAACAATTTCAGAACAGAGTCCTCCGCACCTCACTCACACACGCCCCACAGGATGAAAGCAGCCGCAATACATAAAAAATATGAAGTGCTCACCATCCAAGATTTCATCAAGAGACGGCACATCAAATTTTTCGACTCTTTACGGCACTGCCATAATCCTCTTTTCAGTGACCTACAACCCCAACACTACCCGTCAGATGGAAACACTGCTGGTCCGCAGAAGCATGGAAGCAGATAGACCTTCTCGACCCCACGCCCCCTGACGGGGACTGACCGACCCACACCCAGCCAAGTGAAAGCAGTCGATCTCGCGACCGATTCCACCGTAGCAAGATGGCAGCTCTACACCCATGTGGTTAAGGTCGACCCCCAGACTCGGGGGGTAAGGTCGACACCTCGGCCACCGGCCGACTCACACCGGCCTGACCTGGTCGACTACAGATGCATGGCCTAGACCCCTAGGCTCAACCCTCGGTGGACTCTCACCACCGTCCCAATATCACCCACACCTCTCCCGAGGCCCTCCACACTCCTCATCCTCTACACACATCGTTAAAATGGGACTCCCCCTAGTGAAAGGCTATTACCAATACAAGATAAGTATCTTTTTTATTTTTTCTTATCCTATTTTTATTATTTTAAGAGATAGGGGGAAAAAATTCTATATTATTGTGATTTTGTTATATTATTTTATTTTTTGTATTTATATTGTTTTGTTATTAATATTTGGTGTGCCGTTAGCAACTAATCTCTAAATATTCATACACAGTGTTTACTTTTAATATCATAATGAATATATTTAAATATTTTAGGTATTTTATTTTTTTTATTGTGATTTGGTTTTATCATTATATTCTATGTATTCATATTGTTTAAATATTAACAGTGTTCATGGATATATCAACTACGCTTTGTCGTTAGCAGGTTAATTCTTAATTACTCATTATTTACTAAGCATTTACTTTTAATAACTCATACTACATTTTACTCGACTACTTTGTAAATATTTCATTATGTCCTATTCTTATTTAATTAAGCGCTTTTTTCTCCCTAGGTATTAAAATTGTGCCCTCTAATTTCTTTTCATGAAGTGGTAAAGACAACAGAAGCTTTCTCTGTTAGTA
Organism: Acanthosoma haemorrhoidale; assembly: GCA_930367205.1. Taxonomy (NCBI): domain Eukaryota; kingdom Metazoa; phylum Arthropoda; class Insecta; order Hemiptera; family Acanthosomatidae; genus Acanthosoma; species Acanthosoma haemorrhoidale. Next base: position 116,070,001 of record OV884011.1, on the reverse strand, counting down.
GCCTCCCTTTCTTATTAAAGCGTCCGCTCATTATTCATCCCAGGAATTGGGCTTGGAACGGACCCTTCCGAAAAATCCTTGGTGGGATAGGATTGTGTGTTCTATTACCTACCTTTCTAAATTATATATCTTTAATTTCGTTAGATGGATTTCAAAAAATATTATTTAGTTCGTATAACTTAATTGACAAAAAATTTTATATTGTGGGGAACAATTGACAAATGATTTTCAAATATACCTATTGTTAATTTGTAACAGACTAATTTGTACAAATAACATTACATTGATTGGAACCGTGAATATCTCTATGTTTGTCTGCAGTCCATTCAGCTCTGTGAGGGAACACGAATAATAACAAAAAAATCACGAAAAACCGATATAGCGGTTACAAGCTCCTACCTCAGCACAGTCTAATGACTCTTGAAAGTACTTTATAATGTACAGATTAGATTGAATTTTATCTATTTTAGATGAAAAATAACCTAAATTCTGCAACACATATTTTCAAAAGTCTACTGGCTTACCAAAAGAATAAAAAGATACTTTTCGAATTTCTTCGAAGTCTTAATGCGTATTAATTTTCAAGGGCCACTCCCTTCTTCCAGAAAGGCTCCACGACACTGCTCGCGTAATCATTATCCTGAATATTAGTGATATTTGTACATAAAGGAGTCATTATGCATAGAAGAAGCAGTGCTTGAAAATTAATGGATTAACCACCTCACTATGAAGCCACCAACCTCGAAACACAACAAATATATTTTATAAGACATGCAGTAAAATATGAAACCATGTTTTTCGAAAAAGAGCTAAATACCGCAATAATTATTTCACTACGGCAATTATGTTTCGGACCAAATTACGAACAAAATAATACAATTGATCGGCATAAAAGCGTGTTCATTCAAAATAATTTTGTCACCATTTTGAATTTTGTAATGTATACCAAAGGCTGGTTTTAAAATGATTATCAAACGCATATTTCAGCAATACAATCACATGGGGTGATATAATTTTTGTGGCGCAATATACTTCTTTTAAATAATTAAAAGTCATAGTAGAGGTTTACTCAATAAGTGAAAAAAAAATGTAAGCTTTTATGAGATCGGTAGTACCCGACTTTAGGGAACGCCCCCTATAGGGGAGGACGCCCGCCGCGGGCTAGGGTCACTACAACCCGGCCGCTGTCCGGCGAGCGTCAAGAAAGAGATAGAATGGGTGGACCTGTGGTCTTTGACCTTTGCTGGCGGCCTAGTCGGCTGGCAGCTTTAATCGTACTTCTCTGACTCCATAAGATCTTAGAACGTGTGCCCCGACTAAGCACTATGTTCAGAAGAAGAGGAACAGGGTAGGTATTATAGGTAGTTTAAGTGGTCTTGGATTGACCACTAATTTACACTCGGTACCTAAGGGTAGGCGAAAACCGTCCGGATCACAAAGGTGGGTGTGAACCGAAGAGAGGCGGACTGGATCGCCGGGGGAGACGCTACTAGCTAAATTTTGTAGAGCCCCGGCGACAGTCGTCCGCGAGGAAGAGGTCTCCTCCAAGGAGGTGCTAAAACTAGCGTTTTAGCGAGAAGAAAGCAGAGAATCCCAGTAAGGTTTGGGGTCTGCCAAGAGAAAGAGAGCAGTGTTCTTCAGGTGTCGGACTACACAAGTCTGGCAAATGCTTTTTTTTCCCCCTCTCCCTAAACCCCTTTATTTAAAACAATTTTAACAATTTATGAACAATAACAATTATATATTGGTGATAAGTGGCTCCATCCTCTGCATTACTACATATAATGCATTGTGAGGAGGGTAGTATTACAAAAACAGATTTTCTTTTTATGGGTAAAATTACAAAAATCAATATACTAGACTAGCCCATCACCTAGCTCACCTTCGGTTTCAAAAATTGGAAACTCACATACTAAAACTTAAAGACTAAAGCGTTCCTACCTCGACTGCGTTCTACCATCGATAGGGGGGCGGAGCTGGGGTTATCGTACTAAATACTGTGTTCGCCATGTATTGCAACGAATCAAAGATTTATGTAGGTATACGTTGATTGAATTCATTCATCGTAGCCAGATCAAAGTCCGCGTGAAGCTCTCTGTTTCACCGCTGCTCGAATGTAGTATGTCTCATCACTTACGTCTGTATGCCGTTTTAAAATTGTTGGAGTCACCGCGCTGTCGTATCCGTTAGATGACGAAACAGCGGTGCACCAAACAGCAGAGCAGGCCTGGGTACACTCTTATAGATCGTGAGCTTGATGCGAAGTGATACATTGGGGGAAGTCAATAAATGCGTAAGCCTGTAAGACTTCGCGCGTGTCTGCATCAACTTTCTTGCAAAATGGTTACTAAAAAGGAGGTATCAGTCAATTTTAATGCCCTGATATACTAGGTTGTTGGCTGGTGAATTTTCCTCCGTCTCTACTATGTAACTAGTAGGTAGCGGGCTTTTTCCCTTTTGGAATGAGAAAATTACAGTCAGGCTTACTCGTGTTTACAAGGATATTGAGTCTCCCCAATCACTCACTGATATGGATACACGCAGCTTCAGCCTGTCTAACAGCTAACTTGGCGCTATTGCTGCTGCTGTACACCACGATGTCATCAGCAAAAGTAGCAATTGTTGTGTTTTTGTACCTGGCTCCAACAATTAACACAAATACAGACGTGTATACGTTGAATAGTACGTTAGCTATGTTTCTATTAAAATTATGGCTAACTTCTGACTGTATCTTGAGAAGGGGATGTCCTGTGTTCAGACTGGTTAAAAATCTAGTCTGTTCTAGCAGAATGATGTAATTTTCCGCACAGTAATTTTTGAGATAATTCAACAGAATTTTCTCTAACATTCTCTCCATTCGCGGTTGTAATCTGAGGGCGGTAGTGAGCTGGATGATCTCATCTCTTTGCTGGCTTGAGTAATGGAAACAAAATAAAAAAATTATGGAAAGTAATGCTTGTTTCCATTTGTCACGAAAATACCGCAATCTTATAATAAAGTTGTATAAGTTTGCTAGTTGTACTATCCCTCTCCTCGGCTGTTGTTTGAGCAGAAATGTTTGTATCCCGTCGTGCCCTGGTGCTAGGTTTCCGTGACACCGGCGAAGAATCGCCTTGAGCTGCTTCGGCGATACAGACATGTGATTCTGTATCTAGTGGAGGAGGCGGATTGTAGTCACCCGTCCTACCGTAACTTCTTTAGTGTAGTGGTTGGCCAGTTTAGTTGCCTTTAGCTTGGCAATAAGAAAATTGTCACCTTCGTGAAGACGGACAGTAGCTGCCTTGTTTTTTGTAGTCTTCAACAGCTTCCAGAACTTTCTGTGATTACCGTGAGTGATACGAAGTCGCTCATGCCACTTCGCTGTTTTCAGACTTTCATCAAGCTTCGGATTTGCGTCGTGAAAGAATTCACAACTACCTTAACTTGATGGTCTCTAGGTCTGTACCATTTATTCTTCCAATTGTTGCGCATGGCAATAATTTTCAGAATATGGTCTGGAGGTGGTCGGAGGGTCGGTGGCATGAGGCTGAACTTTGGGAGAGCCTATGTAGGAGGCCGGATGGGCCTCACCGCAGTTTAAGCACTTCAGCAGGACAGCCTCGTTTCTGGGGCACTAAGTCACATCGCACGCACTCCAACTTACGACCGCAATGGTTGCGGGTGTGCCCGAACACCTGACATCGGAGCACTGCGGGACTCCCCGCTGGTCCCTGAAGGTCACCACTCTCACAATCACGTGGTTAATGGCACGTAGCTTTTTCACTGCATTAAGAGTGATGCTTGCCTGGGCACTTACTTGCACTGGGGAAATGTCTTTCCTCCTTCCGGGGGGGGGGGGGGGGTCAATTCTTAGTCATCGCAAATCGACGACTTGTACCACATCAACTGTGGCGGTGGCAATTATATTAATGTCTTTCTGGACATCCAGCCCAAGAATAATAAAGTTATTATTCCTGGGGTCACCCCTTGGAGCAAAAGTGTGAAACTCCTACCCATTTGCCTGGAGTAATTGTAATATATTCACTCGTTCCTCCTCGAGCTCCGGGTATATTTTTACGCCCTCCTTCGTCTTCCTGAAGGCGGCTTCGTTGCGTCTGTTTCTCTGAGCAGCTGTGATAACATTGTAGTTGTCTATCCAGAGACAATTATAGGTGGTGGCCTTTTTTGTCACTTGTGCTACGGGTTGTCGGCTTTTAGGTGACTCGCTAAGATAACTAGCATTGTTTCAGACCGTAGTCGGCATCTTTTTAGCAGGCCGCTTGGCTTTTGCAGCATTTTTTGGGACAATGAAGTCCTCTTCGCTGTCCAGGGTTGGTAGCGTGGAAGCCGGCCGCTTCCTGGAAGCACCCACCTCCATTTCCGTCTCCATATCTTCCGAAATTAGTCCAATAAAATCACAGTAAACGGTACAATTATTTTTAATGGGGTACCGTCCCCATTGCCGTTTCACTAAAACCACTGGCACTAATAATATCGAAAATTTTACCTTTAGGTTTCGCCTCTAACGTGCACAACTGCAATGCGTCAAGAATGACGTCAAAGATGGTGGCAGTAGGTGTTGACACAAGAGACAATAACACTGTACTCTACTCTGTCTCTATTTATATCTGTTGGCAAATGCCCCAAATCTGGCCCCTTATATAGGCAGGTCAGTGGCTGGGCGTCACATGCAGCCCCTAGTAGGCTTCAGCTGTTTCATGCACTAGTTTCCCCCTCTCTTAACTGACGCTTAACGTTTTTATTATTAAACATATAAAACATAGGTAGATAGTTTCTGGGCCGAGAAGAAGAGATCTTCCATTTATTCGTGACGTACACCTACAATAGTTTATACGCAAACATTGTTATATAGGACCTTACACGAAATCCGTCCAGGCAGTACAATTATCTTAAAGAAAGGCATTTTGTACCAAGAATTTTGATATAAGTTAATAATCCAATCAGAGCAATATAATACTAGGGAAGTTTAGTATGATGGTCCAGTAATTGTTTAAACAATAATTTAGCAGTTATTTAGGGTTCGTCGTTTCAGATTCGTGTGCGATTCTACGTCAGCAGAAATCTTATAGATTTGTGTCAAATATGGATATCACCCAAGACCACAGAGTGGAGAAGGTGTGTAAGGATCTTGTAGTTTCAGTTATAATCTCCTAGGTAGTGTACCAGCAGTTTAGTACGTCAAGTAATTCCGAAGTCACAGATAATCCTGCGTTGTATCGGATTGGGTTTATTTATGCGTAAACCCCACAGGACCATTTGATGCTTGTATTTTTTTATCTTTTTTTGGGAGTTCACTGATTCGATGCCGATGAGTTACTCGTATGACACGGATGAGAGCAGAGCTCATGCATGTACCCAGGTCAGGACTGATACACTCTAATCCAACACGTTAGGTGGATGTAGACAGTGTTTTAGGACTAACATAGGGTACGAGGTATGAAATGTAGATAAAAACCATTCAAAAACACCCAAATTTTACGTCAGTAGAACCCACAATCCAATCCGAATACAATACTTTAATGTTTACATTTCCAGGCGGTTTTGAATCTTTGTCGTCTGCAAAAGTAAACGTAGATGTATCAGCAAACGTACAGATGTCAGAAGTAAAGCTAATGCAAATTATTGGAAAAAGGATTGAGTATCGAGAGAACATTTCTTAGTAAGTTTTAAAAAACGTTGTTACGAAGACGCGACGTCATAAAAATAATCAAAGAGATATGGTACTATTGTGAGCGACTATTGATCTCAGTTGAAGGAGGACTGAGATAAACTGTTTGACATCTGAAAAGGGGAACGGGTGACGGCAGGAAGTCAGATAGCCATGTCATTCTGTCCATTCACCTACCTTCCAAAACTTTCCTTTTTCGAATATTAATAATACGCTGTTGAAGATGATTTCACCTCTAATATTTTTTTTGAAAATATGACATATATAATAAGCTAGATCATGCTAGAGGCAATTTATTTATCAAAGGGTTGAAAAGTCAATTTTCAGTATTTACCCACATACATCAATGTACAGCTTTCGGCAGCTCACGCCGCAGTTTTCAAGCGCTAATTATTAACACAAAAATCACAATGCCCCACCAAATATTTAAAATAATACTAGATAACCTACATTAAAATCCATCAAACATCGTCAAAAACACAATAATTCACATGTCAGAGGCAAATAGCCAAACCCAACGCCATTTAATCAAAATTACTAGTCATTTACTCAAATTTCAAATGATTGAGGATATGAGTAGACACTTTATTAAGCTTGGGCACATCATGATAAGTCATAAGTAGGCACTTAATTAAGTTTCAAAAGGACTATAGACAGTTGTCAAAAATGCTAAAAGTTACTAACAAATACGTGATTTTTTATTTCATAGAAAGGCATAATTGTTTTTTCATGCAGCTAGAACTATCGTAGTGTTTCGAGGAACATTTTATTTTTTCTAATAAAATGTACAGCTGTTGATTACATATTTTTTGTAAAACTAACAATTGCCTTTAGCAAAGCCCTGACTGTTAAACAAATAAAAAAAAGAAGTTGAATTAACAAACAAATAAACAGTAAACAGACAAAAGAATAAAATAAAAGTTTTACAGTTGTGTTTTTATCTTTGTTTGACCAACTGACTAAACGGTGGGCGAAGTTTAATCAAACGGCTAGTCGTCTGGTTAAAACTCAGGACAGTCTAGTCGTATCGTCAAATCTTTGAATTTATGCTTTTATTGTTTGACCAAATTACGGATTTGACTATGTGCCTGCGACATATATATAATATTTACAGAAAACACAATTAAACGATTGTCAAAAGATTTTTAAAAAGGTTAAAAGTTTTTACAACCTTTTTACAACCTTTTAAAAAGGTTAAAAGGTTAAAAGTGTGTATTTTCTTAGATTACAAATAAAATACAAAATATTTAAGGCAATTAAAAATATATATTATAGAGGTTTTATAGCAATCATAATGAAGCTTCGATTCACGATTTCTTCCTTTCTAAGCTCATGAAATACTATCAAAACTTATCCTAATCTCCTAGCACAGTGTGTTTATGGATTCAAACTTCCCTATTAAATTCATGGTACCGGGGGTCCTGGTAATGGCCGGTATCATATATCATGTCCAGATATGGCTATGGACGGCTAGTGTAAATTGTAATTTTATATCAATAAAAATAGTTTTAACAAGAAAAAAACAAACCTATTATTGTACTTTACATAATCATTATATTGTAATAAAGGTGATGTGGACAATAATTCTAACAAATATACAACAGAAGCAGATAAGAAGATAATTTCCCCACCCTGCCTTTAAAGTAGGGCTCTTCCCTTCGGGCTCGGCAGTAAACTACAAGTAAAGTAAAAATTAATATATTTGTTTTATTTTTTCCCCTTCCTGATGACGAACCTCATACGGGGTAAATATATTTATCTAAAACTTAGAGATTTAAGTGGATATCCCACCAATGGATGTGAGATGTACATTTACACAAACTCAGAAGCGTGTAATGGATTAGTCCCAGTGCAATTGAATGTACATTATAACTATGTGTTTAGGTGGTCTGAAAAGTTTCCGACCTAACAAAGCTTTTATTTCACTAGCTTTTCTTTATTTTATTATCATCTTCATGTTGAGGTCGGAAACTTTTCAGACCACCTGTGCATGAATGGCGGTACGATGACTAGTAACGCCAGCAATCAATAACAGGCTATTGCCAATGGAGTTGTGGCCAAACCCAGCGTTCCTATTAACTGCAGGAACCGTCTGGCTGGGACAATCAGCTTCTACTCGCCAGATATTTCGCATTGCTTCTGATCGGTTCGTTTTAAAAAAAAAGTTGTCACCTGAGTTTCTGCAGTAAACTTTGTGATCCCCTTGTTAAAGATAGCTGTCATTTTACACGAAAGCCATATATGATATAAGGCAGGCAAATAAAAAAAAAATAAGTTCATACTCATAAAATACAAATAAGTGTTAAATAAATAATCTCTTTCTTACACTCTCTATCATTTTGAGTAGGATGTAACATTATAGATCTTGACGCCCTGAGTAACTATTTAATGCTTGTGTTTAGTTTTTATAACTATACTTAACATGATGTTAAACTGCTACTAACATGCTGTTAAACTGCTACTAACATGCTGTTAAACTGCTACTAACTACTGTTTACAACATACTTGCAACTTTGGTTCAAAGCGTGTTTTTTAGAGGCATGGTAAGTTGAATGGTACTTCTATTAGACACTCTAATGATACTGGAATAGTGAGGTGTCAATAATAGATGAATTAGTGATAAATATTAAATATTTGCGCAGTATTATGAAAAATACGAGCTTCCGGATTAATAATATACAATCTGCGTAGGGGATTTAGTGGACTAAAATTACAAAGAGTCGTTAAAATTGTTTTTGCGGCCGTTTCGAAATCCCAAGGCCCAGAGCAATCACGCGGTTTTTGCCGGTGTAGTGCCTTAAACACGGTTGGAAGTACATATAGCCCTTTGTAGTGGTGCACACATACCTCCAGCGCCGTTGCGGTACTGAACGTCTTTCTTGCGCTCGTTTTTTCCAAGCATCCCCCTCAATGCCGCAGCGATACCATAGATATTACATTCGATCTCTCAGTATTGTTGACTATTGAGTAGGCATTGAGACGGTATACGGCCTCATCAAATCATCTTGAGACAGCAAACTCGTCTCGAATGATTTGACACTCATCCGGAAGTAATTAAAAAACTTGTCTTCGTTTTCTCGCAAATCTCCAAAAGACGAAAACAACCTTCCTCTTGAAATTGTAAAATCCGAGAATAGATGTACCCAATAACATCTATTTCGTTTTCAAATTCACGTGTTATACCAAAAGTATGCAAAAATGATACGTTTTCTCAGGTAGACATCAATTGGTACCGCATCGTCACCCAACGTTTGACGGACAAGTGTCGAGATTGAACGGTGCGGCAGGCCTTATTGTTTGATGTACATGTGTGAGAAAAGTTTTCTTTGAAGTATTTGCCGGTTGAACGTTGATAATTAAATGAATATTTGTGTCAGGCCGTAGTTTATTAATTTAATTTGAATATATTACATAATTAATATAATCCAAATTAAGTAAATATAACAAAATGAAATAAGAGAAGAACAAATCCTATTACAGATATTAGTGTTTAGACAATGGCGAAATATAAATTACATGATTTAATTTTTTAGCCGAATCGACCAACTTGGGATAGAACCCAAATGTATTCCATATTAATATTTATGCTAGCTTTACAGTAATAAATTTCCATTCAATTTCATTAAAGAATTTCTTCTTCTGTCCTTATTTGGCTATTTTAAAATATCATTATAAAATCGTTCGGAAGGGTTACTGAATATGAAAATATAACAAATACTGGCATTCATCTATTTTACTCGCATAAAATAAGAATGTACATATAAAAGGAGCGAGCTACTCGCACAAGACAGCCCCTCCCCCCACCCCCTGGATCCTTTAAGAGGATTCAGAGGACTTTTCTCATCTCGCCACTACTCAAGTCCAAGATTACTTTTATGTAAAAAAAAAAATCAATTGTTTAGTACAGCATACATAATTAGGTATACATAGGTATTCATTTAATAATAGACACAAACATCTTATTATTTTATTTATTATTAATTATTACTTTTGGTGTGTGAATATAGTAAAAATTAAGGACTTTCTGATAGGCATGAGATGATGTTAGAAGTGGTTTCACTGAGCTGCAATCAGAAAGTACCTGCATCAAGTCAACGCCCTGTCACTATTTTTCTCCAACATACGTACCAACGCATGACTCGTGGGTAAGACCTTATTGCAACAATTTTTATACAAGTAGTTCAAAAATTTAGAGTCATCAAAATAGATTTACTCGACTACAAATCCAGAACCTCCCCTCGCACAACGAAGATCCGGGGAGATCGGCAGTACAAGTCAATTTAACAAGTAATGCCTTCATGCCCGAGACGTGTCTGTAAAAAAACTTCCGATCAGAAATCCCCTATAACTGCAAAAAAAATACCTCTGAATTTTTAGAGTACAGTTATACAAAATACTGTAAAAATGTCTGAAGATTTGTGATCCGAAAATACGGGTGACGATCAGGTAAATGTGTACCTGAAAAATTTAGATATTCTAATCAAATGTGCAATGGAAAGTAGAAGATTTGATTTCAATGGTGGAATTGCAAATAACGTCCTTAACATCCTACAGGTCTCACAATCAGACACACAAAATGAATGATCATAATACTATCGTTGCTGCACTATTGTCAGTATCCAGTCTGCTGGAGGATTCTATGCCGTGAGCGTCTATACATCTAAAGAGAATAGCTTTCATGACACTACATAAATAAACCAATATAAATCCGATTGGAAGGGAATCGAAAGAAGGAATAATCGTTATGCGACTATTGAGTACCTGAAAGACCTGAAAGCTTGTCAGTCTTGTTTATTAGAGTATTCTACATGCGGAGAAGGGGAGCAAAAGTCAGTCAGGCTTCCAGGGGAACAAAAGTCACAGAACTAGAGGTGAAATTATATTTTAATGTAGAGATGGGAGGTAGGTGCTCAGAGCTATGGTACACCTGGCTAAGATACTATGATAGATTAATGTTTTTGTTTCTTAAAAAATAGCTTACCCATCATACTGTAATAGCCAAACAGGAAAAAAGTTTGTTCAAAATGGGCCGCAGATTAATATAATGTAAGTGATATACTCGGAATGTTCGGGTTGAGCAATGATACATGCACAGTGTGAGGCAATGAAAAACTAAATGCAATGCTTAGGTCAAAAAGAAACAATATCAATTCAACTCATGACTTAATATTACCGGCGAGGTATGTCGTTTTTTTTATGATATCATCAAGTGATCATGTCTTTTTTCATAGCTATTTTATTTACTTATCTTAATATGTATTCGGATTTATTTTTAAAACATCCCATGTCATTATTTATATTCAATTAACGTTTCGGAAATGATTTTTTATTTGGGTTTAAAAACTATAACGCTTGAAAGGTATTATTCCTGTCCATTTAACATTTGTATGAAACTTTAGTAACTACGCAAAATGCAAAAATGGAGTACAAAAACATTTACATTTTTATTCGAATAATGAACTTGAATAATTTTGGACCGTGGATTTTGAGTTTAGTGGATTATACGTACAACGCTTCATATCCTTATATCATTAATACAATTGATATTTATCTTGGTAGAATTATGGGTAGTTAGAATTAGTTTTTAAAAATAAACGTCGACAATTAACAACCTAAAACTTATGCACCCAACTCGAAATTGACAAATATAGATTTTACTCAGACAAAATAACTCAACAGATCTAAAAGAAACACTAGATATCATACAAAATTTGGCTATGGTATTAAATCATAACACTGCCGGGAACTTAAGCATTTTCCATGCCACAATTTTAACGAATCCGAACTAATTAAAGTTGATTTCTAGTATTCAAGGTTATACATCAATAAAAGTTTAAAGATAATATTATTCACAGTTGTTTTGTTTTGTCCTTTTTATTCTATCCAATGTTATTATTTATTAAATTAAGTGGTTTGTAATTATCTTCTATACATTTAATTTATCTTTATTGTTCTGAATGGTAGTCCTGAGTACGATGCCTGGAATAGGAAAAATGTCTACTGAATGTAATACCATTTAAAACAGATGTGTTGGTAGAAACTTTTAAAAAGGATTTTTAACTAATTTTGACATAATATAAATATAAAATATACAAGAGTCTCTGTGCGAGTGCTACTCTGATGAATAAATCTATAATTTTCAAAATTAATAATTACGTTTAAAAAGGCTCTTTAATTATTGGGGAATTAAACACATTTACATATTCTTTGGAACATGAATCTGGTGAAGATAAATCATGTTTACCTAAAGAGAGAAGAAGATATTAAGGCCACTCACTCGAAGTGGTTTCACATCTGACCCTAATTGCACCGGCGACCGTTCGGGAATGGTCAACAATTATATGTTATTATCGAAGGAAAGTACCATTCTGACGAAGGAATGTTTCCAGTTATAAACTCGATTGAAGTTCTATCGAACTGAAATGACAAATTTCATCCAAGGAACCGACCGCAGTTGCTAGTCAATAGTTATTTTCTCTAATAAGATGAAGAAAAAATTATGATTATGGTATTTAAATGTTCTTATATATGTTAAAGAACAATAAGAGAAAGAAATTAGATGGGGAATATGTCAGTAGGGCTGTGGATTAAACTATTTGACGTCAATTATTCATACTTATTATATATTATTAATGATACTCGTTAAGAAAAGTAATAGTTAGCTTGTTAACACTACACGATTAAATATAATTTCTATTTTGACAAATATTAAAACGCGATAAAAATAAACACCAGCAAATAACATAAATACTATTACATATCCACATTTTCGAAGTTGTCTTTCCAATGAATAGAAAAAAAAAACAAGAATTTGATGATATGTAAAATGATAAGGTTTTAACCTATAAAAATATTATCTATAAAGATAAATAGATTTAGTGTACACCGTTCTATTTTGTTATTTATATTATATACACGTGCGCTATCAGCTATACGTACTGCCTTTCCCAAATGCTCAAGATAGTAGTAAAAACTGTAAAAGCGCTTGCGAACGAGTAAATAATTTATGGGAAGACAAAAAATAGACACTATTTATATATAATATTTAGAATACGACTAGTACTGCGATCGTATACTAAATCTCTCTAGCAGGATGGCGGGGGGGGGGGGGTGGTCCCCATCGTTGTAGTGTTTACTATCTTGTCGGGCAAATTGTAAATTTCATATTTTTATTTATGATGATTAGATAGTTCAATAACGGTTGTACTTCGTTGAATGCCCCTGAGACACAGGTAAATACATCGTCTACTTGTCTTATTAAAAATATTTTATTAGTTTTTAAGTGGGCAATATTTAGAAATATCGTGGATATATTTCCGCTAGTCGTGGGCTCGAGGAGTTGTCCATTGCTGCTCCACGGCATAGCACCGGTTACTCAATGTAAAATAATTTGTTTTAACACACACACACACACACACACACTAAGAAGCACTACAATTTTCAAAAACTGCTCCTTTTTATTAATTTCTGGCATAAAAATGTAGCACCAGATTCGAAAGACTGTTAACCAAAACTATTTCAAATTTAATATAAATCGGTAAATTCAGAAACAAGGATCACAGACGGGCTGCTCCACTGATAGCGGAAATATATCTAGACAAAAGTTCAAAAAATTGAATTGAACCAACATTAATGAATTTTAACCTGGAAAACATATTAGAGACAGAGCACAATTAAAAAACTCTAAATCTGACATTTATTTCAATTCACTGCTCATGATAGGTAAACATCTATACATTTTGAATTAAGATAAAATGTTCATTTAGCTATTAAAAAGCTAGACCACTGTTTAAGAACCAAACCGAATACCTAGTAGGATTTATCAGTGCCACTAAAATATCAGGAAAGAATAAATCCATTTCAATTTGGTGCTCCTAGCATCAAGGCAAATGAAAGAAATGCTACAATACACGAGATGCTAGTGTTACATCGAATCGAATATCCCATATCCAGAGCAAACTTAACAAACAACAGGAAATCCTGTCTTGGAGACAGTGAAGAAATATTTTTAAAAAGTTTCTCATATTAAGGAAGGTATTTTATAATGCTTGAGCACAGACGCTTTGGGCAACTGTACAGACTACTTCAAAGGACATCCAATCTCATAAAAGAAAATAAATTAATAATCTTCAAAGTTATACTTAAGCCAATCTGGACATACGGAATAGAGCTATGGGGAACCGCAAAAAAGTCGAACATCAAGCGTATCCAATCCTTTCAATCACAAGTCCTGAGAACAATACTAAATGCCCCTTACTATGTCAGCAATAAAACCCTTCATAACGATCTTGATATACCTTACATTATTGAACTCTTCCCTTCCAAGTTCATGAAATTCCATAGTAACCTATGCAACCACCCTAATCCTGTAGCACAATTACCGCACTACACCACTGATCCCTATAATCTTCCTCGGAGACATAAACGGCAGTGGCCTCGTGACCTGCTATAAATGAGTAACAGTGGGAGTCCTGGAAATGGCCAGTTTCTCCAATCATGGCTCTCGCGCACTTCGTCAGCCTCCACTGGCTCGTATCCGTGGCTGACGGAGGAGCGTGGGGGACTTCCCAAGACTCCACTTCCTCTTTCACATCCGAGGGAGAGGACAACCATGTGGATTTGTGGATTTTTCATTTTTTACCTTTTTCAATTTTTACACAATCTTTTGCCAATACATTCAATCCATCAAATTTATTGGATTCGGCATAGACCACTGTTACATTTCTGTTGCGGCATGTGGTGGCAGAAATTAAAAATAATCATTCACTATCCAATCCGATATTGAACATTACTAATAAATCCACATTTTAAACAACAATTTTAAACGGCTTAGTAAATAAGCATAATATCTCAAATCGTGGATTCTATCAAACTGGAAGTTATTAGTAGTAGCGATGCCGAACTATTGAACTAAAGGGGTTTATATTGTCTTGCTTAATGGAAATAACATTATCAAACTGTGGCAAAGTTTCGACGGTTCGTGAATGACTAAACCGTTACCTTGAAATACCTTCTACTCTATGGTAAATTGAAATTGCCGTAAGTTCAAACCATTCCACAATGATCTCACTGCTGTGAGTTTAGAGAAAATAAATTAGTATATTTAAAAATAAAAAAAAATTAGGACGATCCACGATTACTTATTTTTTCAAAGATTACTGTGAACAGTTCTGTACTAATATAGAGTCCTGGGCGTATGCGGCTCTCTCGCTCTTCGGCAGCCTCCACTGGCTCGTATCCGGTGACGCTGCTGACGGAGGAGCGTGGGGGACTTCCGAAGACTCAGCTTCCTCTTTCGCAAGCGAGGGAGGTGACATCCATGTGAATTTGGGAGGTCTCTGGGCTGTTTGTAAATACTGTGTGAATGAAAATTGTAAATATGATATGAATGAGAACATTAATCACAATTACTTATTGCCTGATAAGACAGATTGTAATTTTATCGCAATAAACAAGTTTGGTAAAAAAAAACTTATATAGAAATAATAAGAGAGGCTATCTAGTTTTTATCAAATAAATACATGCATTTATGATCTTTTAATAATTTTTGTTATTTGACTATTACACGTTATTGAACATTAATGATACATTGCACACTTTATTTTCACCTACTCCATTTCATCTTTAAATATTCTCCTTCACTTGCACAGCACTTTAACCGCTCAGATTTCCGGCTACTTACTTAAAAAAAATCAAAACCGATGTCTAATCAATATTCAATATGAAAATGTGTTCACTCTACAGCAATATTTAGTTAAAAGATTTTGTAGCAATATTAAATATCCTACAAACGAGCTGTAAAAATATTAAAGCTTAGAAGAAATGAAATTTTACAGCAGTATTTAAAATGTAAATATACCTTAATTTAATGGTCTCCAACCTCATCTCCCAAGACCCAATTGGAAAGAAAAAAAAAATTGAACAGTTCTAATGATCAGATGACCGATCTGCCTGCTATAGTTTCTTCTAATTTTTTTTTCTTACCCAACTGGATCTACCTACATTCTGTACATCGCACAGTGGCATGTTTTTGTACTTCCTTAGGTATGTAAAACCATATTTTGTAATTGTGACTCGAATACAAGAAAACATAAACCTTGCGTCAACGCATGGGTGGCCCAGTCAAGGTTGGTGTCAAATTCTGTGAACACATCATAATTGTTTGAAAACCTTGATTAATTTAAAAGGTTGTCTCAATGCTAAATTTCCTGGTATGCCAGTGTCGTTGCTGAATGGCGGGAGAATGTAACCTTCTTCAAGAATAAACATTTATTGTTCCTCGTTGTGAAAAAATTGAGTTTTTGCTTGTTATTTCACGGAATGAGGCATTGTGCATACATAAAAATATTTTTTCTACAGTTGCCAAGCAAAAGTAAACTCAGACGCCTAAATTAAGGAAAATATTAAATAGATTTTTTCACGGTATTTTAATGAAATATTTAGTAAGTTCGATCTGAATCCTTACTAGTTTCTCCATATATCTTTTTAATCCTCTTTATTGGTTTTATTTGGGTAATAAAGCGTTATGTGTTAACCCCCCCCTCCCAATTTTCACAATCGTAGCACAGATAAGTATTGTAACGTTAATAATTAATTGTTTTAGTTCTACTCATACGAATGCTCGTACGACGTAAATTCCTACGACCTTTTTGAGTATTTTCATAATGGTATGATTATAATTTTAATAAGTAGTTCATAATGGAGTGAACAGTGAAGTTGTAATGGAGTTTTCGAATTTGTAGGAAAGGGAACCTATTAAAGTAAATGCACGTCATAAAGGGCATAGCTAAAGGAACGTAGTATAGTAGAAAATAATGTTAGTATGGAGTATTTTGAAGAAGAAGCAAGTCACTATCATTGTATCCGCAAATAGGTAAATTGAAGTTAGATTGTCTCCAGTTTGTTTCAATGGCCTAATTTAAATTATTAGTTTCAGTATTATATTTAGGTATATTATAAAAACCGTCTCTGGCTTTCTTTCAATCCGTCATTCACCAACACCTCAAATAACCACTCAACACTATACGACCGTTTTTAATTATTGCCATTCACATTAAAATGTATTAATAATGAAATAAAAAACAATGCATTAAAATTGGGTCTAGTACGTTATCAGTAACCTCCAGGTCAAAAAGCTTACTGACCCAATTATAGCTGAAGATTAGCCAGACCACACTGATGACCCCATAAAATATCCAAGCTGGTCTTGGCTATTGAAAATACATCCTGCATGCTTCTGTGAAATTTCAAAGTCGTAGTATTGGATGCGAGCCAGTTAGGGAACTTTTCGCATGCTGAAAATACTATGAATAGAAAATAGTATCGTCATCACTTTCACCCGGTTTCCAAAAACACAAACCGATGAAAAATTTCAGGTAAAAATAATTATGAACCTGATCAAAGTATGCCGTTATAATTATCATATCATTGGCTAAGTGGTATAAGTGACAGACCTCGATATTTTTTCAGTATACCGTAGCCTCAAATGTGCACAAGCGTTTGCCGATTTAAATCACACATCACAAATGCTTAAAGTGTATGCTTAAAGTCACCTACCCCGGGTATTTATTACTAAACACGCTCAACAAAACGATCTCCTCGAGTTTCCCAATGGTGTACTTACCTTACTCCATTTAAGCTAAAAAAAAAAGTCGCTAAACACACAAGTGCACTGAACCGTCGATACACAAGATTACAACCCTAAAGATATACAGATTTAAATTAAATATCTGAGGTACGTCTATTTAAAAAAAAAATCCCCGAGAACACAACCTGTTTCCTTCGAGTCCTAACAACTCCAAAAGAATTCACGATATCACTAACCTTCAAGAAAAGTGGCACAACTCCAAGCCAATTCATTTCGCGCATGAATCCACTAATACGTCTTGCGTGAGATAGGGTGTGCCTTCAAACAGGAAGTACCATAATTGTAGTTAGCCGGAAGACTACTGAAAATGCGAAGTGTTGTAATAATTTGTAATTGACTCAATGCCAAACCAGTAGTTTTCAGTTGTCGGCGGTATATTTTTTTTTCTGGATCGGTTGGTATTGTATTTTCAAACTTGTTGCGGACTAATACTACGTCGTTCGTTAGCACAATTGCGAGAGTAAAAATTGTAATATGGTATGAATGAGAACATTTATGACAGTTACGTATTGCCCAATAATCAGACACGAACAATCGCTTATTCATAATTAAGAAGACATTCAAAGAATTCACTAACAATGGGTTTTTTTTGTGAGTACGTATATCAGTTTTTAACCGAAAATATTGCATACATAAAACATTAAAAAAATTCTTTTAAATGGAAGGAACAATTGAACAGCTGCCCCGAACATATTTGTATATGATATGGGAAATTCAGTGCACTTGTAATACAACAACTTTATTATGATAAAATTACAATCTGCCTCATTGGGCAATAAGTAATTGTGATAAATGATCTCATTCATACCATATTTAAAATTTTCATTCACTCGCTCATTCATACAGTATTCACAAGCAGCCCAGAGACCTCCCAAGTCCGCATTGTTGTCACCTCCCTCGAGTGCGAATGGGGTGTCCACCACGCTCCTCCGTCACCCACGTCACTGCATAAGAGCCAGTGAATGCTGACCAAGAGCGAGAGAGTCACAGACGTTCAGGACATGATTGGAGAAACTAACCATTGCCAGGACTCTCATTGAAACGAATTTCTAGCAGGTCATGAGGCCATTGCCAGGTCACCGAGGAGGATTATATGGATGAGTGGTGCAGTGCAATGACTGTGCTAGGGGGTTAGGGTGATTGGATAGGTTACTATGAAATTTTATGAATTTTGAAGGGATGAGTTCAAGAATGTAGGGTATATTACGATCATTATGAAGAGTTTTTTGCCGACGTAATAAGGGGCATTTACTATTGTTCTTAGGACTTTTGATTGAAAGAATTGGATGCGCTTGATGTTCGACTTTTTTTCTGTCCCCCATAGCTCTATCCCGTATTGATTGGCTTAAGTATAACTTTGTAGATTAGTAATTTATTTTCTATTGAGAGATGGGATGTCCTTCGAAGTAGTCTGTACAGTTGTCCAAAGCTACTGTTTAGTTCTTGTCTTTTTAGTCTCGTGTGAGGGTTTCATGTCATTCTTTTCTCGAGATGGAAGCCTAAATGTCGTAATTTCTTGGATACAGGAAGAAGAATGGAATTAAAAAAAAAATTAGTAAACAGGACTTACAGCTGAGAGTAAAGGTAATGTTGGAATATTTTGCTCCATTAACTTTGATTCAGTTGCACCAATACTCGATCTCATCAAGGTATTCTTGAATGTTTTGGGATGCTATATCGGGGTCTGGATGGAACAGGACTGCAGTGTAATCTGCACTTGGAAACTTGGAAAATGACATGGGAAATCTATCGAACTGATCCGTCACATTTCAAGTGAGAACCAAAAATCTACCAGCTTTGAATTCTCATACAACTTTGTCCGATATTTAACTTTCTCAATTTCAGAGGGTTTCAACCTTATTCGGGGCAGATGTTCAATTATAAGCATTAAACGCTGATTATTACGTTACAATACCAATAGGTGTTATATTTCTTAGTTTCTAGGATCGTAAAATGTGTGGTCCTTTATTAAAAAATGAATTTTATCTGAAGCAATGACGACTGCAAAAGCTAGTAATCTAACTATAAAAAAAAAAAGTGCTAAAGAAAACAAACTTAAATTCTAACAGCTCTTTGTGCATTCCGCACTTCGTTAAAAGCATTAACCACCAAATAAATGGGCTGGCAATGTTTGAATCTTTACACATGAAGGGGAACATTTCTGTAGTAAAAAACTTGTGTTTAAACATAATATGATATTTTCTCATATTAAAAAGTTAGGATTTTTAAATTGTGACGTTATTGTAGCTGATGCACACTATTTATGCATATGTAAATTCGTCCAACGTATAACGGAGTGAAGTGTTCTCACACAGTTTCACGAGTAACTATTAATTACTACTATCAATTTTCACCTTATGACGTACTTAGGAATGTGGACTTGATGAATTACCCTTCAAAAAAAAACAAAAACAGTAACGATAAAGTATAGCATATCGGGGGCTTAACTGTTTATCTTGCAAACATTATGCGAATATGTTGTTGTTTTTTAAGAGATAGATTTGCGATTTTTTGAGAATAGAATTGCCCTAGCAGACTCAATCATTTGCAGAAGGTAATTGAAGTTACGAAGTTAGGACAGGAGGAGGGAGAGATACAGATTGAATTTTTGCCCAAACGAGGACACTACGCGTAGCGGATAACTGAGGAAATGGTCAATACATGGTACCCTCCGGGGAAAAGTTCGATAAACTTGGCAAATATAGTTTGCATCGTTCTAACCTGGCAGGATCAAACGTGATAATTATTCATACAAAATGTGAATTGACATACATGAAATAAAAAACAACAACAAAAGTAATTAATATAATGAATTAACTAAATTCCCAAAAGCCTGAATGTAGGTATAATTACTTTAAAGAAATATATTTAATACAATTTTTAAGCATTAATCCTTGTTAGTCTATTGAGACCCTAATTTCTTTTTGTTTATAATAATATAATTATTCAATAAACAAAGATTGATTATTACTGATTCCACAATGAGGAACCTTTACATAAATGTTTCTGCTTGTGCTTATCATATTTATTGCATCATAGTGCGAAATATTATATAATTTGTGAGATTTACAAGAATTTTGCCGTCTCATGAATGAAACAACCACGTAAATATAATGCAAAAAAATGGTAAAATGTTGGAAGCGGGTTGGCTGTAAGAGGCGGCGACAAGAAGAGAGGAGTCCAGGCAAGCAGTAAACCATTTTCTTGACCTGGGTAAGGAATGAAAATAAGAAGCCGGAATTTTCAAGGAGTAAATAGTTGCCCACCGAGCGTGAAGGTCCTTGAGACTTGAGAATCCGGTGAGGTGGTTCCGTAAGAAAGTCCTAAGCCATACAACACCCGTTGCCTTAAAAGTCAGAATAAAAGTTAAAACAGGGGCGAGGACAAGATGGATTCAAGAGAAAGAAAGTCCTAGTCATATATCCACTCGAATCTGGAGAGGATTTGATTTCTTTAAAGGAGGAGGTGCCCCATGTCTGGAGATTTGATGATTGTCCTTCGGAAGAGGAAAAGGAGAGTGCTTAAACTGACAAGAAAAAACACCCCCGACACACTTTTTTTTGCGACTCCAGAAAGAGACAACTTGGTGGTTGGAGCTAGAACCTCTTAGAGATTTCAGAACTTGGGTTGGGTGGCTTCTTAGTGGAGCTGGGGGGGTGGCGTAAATGCACGTTCGTTCATAAAGACTCAGCAGTTTGAATTCATCTTGTAACATGGCCATAACCAATTCATTTCAAATACCATGCCGTACTTTTGATCCAAGTATATTCAATAGTTAAGACAATATGTTCATAAATATCTTTTAGTATTATCATAAGTTCGTTGTACATTTTTTTTTGAGGCAATAACATAGTTTTTTTCATATATATTCTAGGTAGAAGAAGATAATTGATTTAAGATTGTGCATACTAAATCAGCTTCATGGATACTATTTGAAAACATAACACAGTGCAGCTACCTTAAATATTAATTCTTCAATTTAAATAGTAAATTTCCAACTATTCAGGCAGCAAAACGCTTAAGTAAATTAATTTAACATTAATTATTCGTATATTAATTGAGACTGAGCGGGGCAGGCGACAGCCTATTCAAGCACGGAGTAATAACCGTGAATGGGCGGTCGAATTTTATCAGAAGATTAATGGCCCTATAACAGGCACGGTTCACTAATTCACTTCATCAATGAAACTTTAGTCAGATGATCCATTAAACGCCATTTCAGTCCCAATAACCGAATCACAACTGCTAGCAAGTAATTATTTCATTATGAATGTAATAAGTATAATTAGACTAAAACATTCAATCTAATGTGCACTGCTATGATTCATTGTACAGCATTTTTCCATATTTGATTGAAACTTTTTAGTGGGGCTATTTGTTTACATTAATTGTAAGCAAGAATATATTTTCCAAATTATATACGTTTTTACAAACGTTCTTGTGCATGGAACTAGATATTAATAAAACAAATTATACATAAGTTGGCATTTATTGCCACTATTCTTAATATGCCCTTTCAGTCTTCTTGTTGGTGCAAGTTCATCATCATCAACAATTGTTGAGCGATTTTTTCTTGAGACATTCTCTTTGCAATTATATATATAAGCATATATTATATGCAATTATATATATAAGCATATATTATATGCAATATAATATATAATAATTATATATTATTTATATAAGTGTACAGTAGATTCGTAGAAAATGAAACTCAAACAAAGTTCAGCCATTATATAGGAAGTAATTTATGGAACGCTTCCAACTTAGATGTGTTAAATAATTTACTCATTATTTCCGATTCAGTGATATCATTTTTAAGATTTTTGAAGAATATTTCACACCAGTAACCTCAGGCTAAAGCAGAGCTTCTTACTTAACTTGGACAAGTATAAAGTGAGGGCTTAGAAGAAGAAAATTTCGAAAATTTAAAATAAGACGTGTAAGAATCAATATAGAAATAGAAAATTAATTTTTTTCATAATTACAATTTTTTATTGCCGTTTATTATTTTACGGATTTCCTTGATATTGTAAACAAAATGCAGTGGTGACGAATATTAAAAAAAAATAAAATGCGGATTAATTCAATATTCAGTCCCACTGTGTGCTATTGTTTGCATACGTGAGCTAATTGCATTCCTGAACGGAGTGTCCCTCAGCGCTGTGACCAACACCTTAGAGCAGGCAAGCTGTGAGCTGTTTGTGGATTCGTAACATGGAACCTACGGGATGATTTAAGTCATTAACAGGTCATCAACAGAGATTTTAAACAAGCCTTTTGAATGGCCAATTTCAACTATACACAGCTGTGCATTTCAAAAACTAAATTGATCTTTTTGTGAGAGCTTTCTACTTCAGACTATTGTGCTAGTCCCTGATTCTAATGATGACAGACCCTGTAGTATTGGGATATGGATTACCTCCACCGTTCAAAGAGTTATACTTAATGTCAAATTGAGAAAAGCAACAATAACATTGGGCCCTTGGTTGATAATCACAGAAATTAACCCTAGTAATTTTCTATTTCTATATTGATTCTTACAAGTCTTATTTTAAATTTTCGAAATTTTCTTCTTCTAAGCCCTCGCTTTATACTTGTCCAAGTTAAGTAAGAAGCTCTGCTTTAGCTTGAGGTTACTGGTGTGAAATATTCTTCAAAGATCTTAAAAATGATATCACTGAATCGGAAATAATGAGTAAATTATTTAACACATCTAAGTTGGAAGCGTTCCATAAAGTATTTCCTATATTAGTTTTCCTAGCCTCCAACTCTAGTTAACCTCGAAAACATTGATGATACGCTAGTGGCCACCTTCACTGAGTTGCCACCACCACTATTCCATGTTGAAATTTTCGGATCAATGTAAAACTAATACTTTGTCAATGGCATTCAGTACCAGTTACATAAGGGAGCATAAACTGTGCAGTTTATCTGATGTACAAATCGAATTCGTTAACATATATATTAGAGGAAGAAGGGATATCCTAAAATATGACAGCATAGCGCTTTATTATATTTAAGAGTTATTTTATTAGCGTAATGTTTCTCCGTGGTGGATAGAGAACATAGGTAGGTATGAAAAATGACTGATCGGAGCGATTACTACTTACACAGTGCGTTATAAGTGCGGCCATCGGCAGCATGTCAAAAAGCCAGGAATCGGCGTGAACAGATGATATTAAGATATTTTTGAGCTAATAGTTGGGGTTACTACCATGAATTATGGGGATAGGATTGAGTTCAGAAGTCTTCCAAATGCATACTTGGTGAAATACTGAACTACGGTATCCAGTTCTTGTAGAGTAAGATCCGGAAATGCAACCGGATAGGATTTCGGGAAATCAGTCCCAATTAAGGGACCCCTGAAGAACAAGGAAGTGAAACCTTTTGGAAGGGACAACTGAAAAGTACTAGACTAAGACGACAAGCAACATATTCTCTTAAAGACGTGTGACCCGCAGTGGATAACAAATATAGTAGGTCAGGGTCTATCAAACATATTACCTCAGGGTTAGCTGAGAATCCATGAGCCATTATGTGAGAAAATCTAGTGTTGAACATCGTTCGAATGTGAGTGGAGTCACTAAAGAACTGACAATAGTTTCCAGAGAGAGAGCAAAATATGGGATTGGAGATTCGTTTAGAGGGCAGCACATGACCACTAAGGTAACGGGAAAGGAATAAGTAACTGACACAGGTTTTCCTAGGAGTGGTAGATAACTTTTTGGAAGAAACGGCTGTTCTGTTTAGGGTAGGTGGTATTTTATTAAGGTTAGGTATTTAGCAAGATTAAAATGTCTAGTACTATAGTACTATAGTCAGCCTTGTATCTTTGATAAAAGCCACGTCAATGTTCTTGTCTTGTTGCAGTGCCTAAAGTTAATTTAAATACTTTCAAAGGCCATCTGTACGAGGTAAGGTAGAGCGTGAGATTCAGACGTGGCCTCAGCTTGAGTTGGTCGATCCATTACCTGAAGAATGTAGGTGTACGGTACACGAACTCCATTGCTTATCTCCTGTGGTCTCTTTTTCAAGCCAAGCGTGATTGAACAATAGTCTTTAACACGTTTTAGGTTTGACGAGTTTTGTAGTTTGCCCGATGATCATGAGGACAAAGAGTGCATATTGAATTCTTCAATCTTACGCTGCCTACTGCACTTTAAGCACCGTGGTATTTAGTGTCAGTACGTCTTAGTATGCCTTTAGTACTGATCATTGCGACATTGTACACGGTAATGCCTGGGATGAGGTTTTTCTACTTGTGCCTTTGTGACTTACAATTTATTTTAGTTAGTTTCGGTGCATTTCATTTTTGTTTCACCAGGATGGGGATTCATCTAGCATACTAAGTATGTGAGACGAAATACTGGGAATGGGATCATAGCGTTCTTCTATCGAGTTTCCTGACAAAGGTTCGTTGGTTGATTCCTGGCTCTGGTGTAGACCCCAGGGTTCTAGATCATTTATTCTTACTATATGACATTAATTGGATGTAGGCATTTATTTCCATATAATAGGGTTGAAAAACAAAATAAATTTTAGTGGGATTTTTGTTTTCATGGTAAATCAGCTACTAGTCCTCTTCCAACCTAGTTTCATCAAACCTCCATTAGATCTTCCTCCTTTAACGGTTCTTCCTTGTTCAAACTACAAATACTCCATTCTTATCGAAATCCAACTTTGCCAATCTGTAATACCTTTTTGACCTCATGATTCATAATATTCTTTAAACATTGTATTGTTAATTAATTATTATTGAGTAGAAGAGTAAAAGAGTTGGGAGATCGCCTTAGGTTGATGACAGAGTTGTGAGGTATTCATCAAATTTATTAATCAATTATTTTTTTTTTAAATATTCTAAATTCCTTTATTGTGCTAAAATTACAATCTGCCTTTTATAAGGCAATAAGTAATTAAGATAAATGCTCTCATTCATACCATATTTACAGTTCATCATTCACTCGCTCATTCATACAATATTTACAGACAGCCCAGAGACCCCCCAAATCCACCGCGAAGAGAAAGCGGAGTCTTGGGAAGTCCCCCACGCTCCTCCGTCAGCCGCGTCACCGGATACTAGCCAGTGGAGGCTGATTAATCAATTATTAATTAAAAGTTTCGATGGAAAAAATTATGTTTGCGTCAGGTCTTTGTGTGAGATCGGAAAGAGATTAGTCATTTCAAGACATTTTTGAGGACCTTTTTCCGCTACACTTGCTCTTCTACCGCAGCCGTTCAAAATGTCGTAACAGTCAAAATCCTCTTCCATCGTACAGAAGAGTTATCAAATTATGTTTGCGTCAGGTCTTTGTGTGAGATCGGAAAGAGATTAGTCATTTCAAGACATTTTTGAGGACCTTTTTCCGCTACACTTGCTCTTCTACCGCAGCCGTTCAAAATGTCGTAACAGTCAAAATCCTCTTCCATCGTACAGAAGAATCTGATAATGTCATACATAATGTGTCAAATCGTTGTAACAACTGACCTTCTAACCTAGGCCGATAATATTCTAGCAAACTCTTCTAGTCATTTATACGCTCACTGCTAAGAATGAACTCACAGAAGAATTTTTATTATTATTTTCCTAATTTCATTTATTTATGCTTCTTTTCAACACCATTTTCTCACATTCTCATATTAATTCTTTATGTACCATTAGCAACAATTATTGGCTTATATTCATTTCTGTATGATAGGGTCGAAAAAACATAACAAATTTTAATGGGATTTGGTTTTCAGGGTGAGTCAACATGTGCCCGCTTAAAAGCAACAAGTCTTCCTTACCGGTAGACTTCACTTAACCATTGATAGCTGCTTTCAGTCAATAAATACATTTTCATTTAAACTGACATAAAATGTGATCGGCAAATCCTCCGTTTATATCTCACAATTTATTTAAACAATATTTATCAGTGAACCATACATTCATATATAGAATTTCAAGTAGCTACGGCTTTTCGTTTGAATTTTATACAACGCTATAAAAATAGGCTACCGTGTTTCGCAATAATACAAATTTTTCACTGGAAGGGTTTTTACAATTTGTCCAAGTTTCTCTTTTTTAGGCTTCTCCTCAGGTCTGTGAGTGATATATACAAAAAAATGATACAAAAATACATTTGTTTTCGATGGGAAATCACGCTGTTTACCAGTGTTTTACTGTCACAAATCGTAAAACAAAAAATCATTATTTGAGAAGACTGTATAAAGCCTTCTAGAGAAAAAAAATTGTTTTTAATGCACCTGTTATTTTAAATATTTAGCAACGTTTATGAAGATAGCAGCATGAAATTAGAATTCAAATTTATTCCAGTAATGTAGAAATATTTAAACATTTCAACGAACAGGGTGTCTACAATAAACTAACTGGAAAAATTATAGTTATATTTAAAAAATCTAAGAAAAGAATGTACAAGGGTGGAGTAAACCAAAGAAACATTCCAGAGAATGATAAACTGTTAGAAAGAGAAACCTCTACATATAAACGAGGAATAATTAGTTTCCTTGACTGTTTTCGATTTTTGGAAAAGCACGACTTATCAAGATAATTCCAAGTAACAAATTTCTCCTTACTGGTACTTTCTAATGAATATTAAATTAAATACTGGTGGTGAATACTTATGTCAAGGTTAAATAAATATGCAATAACGCCCTTAGGTCCTACATGTGTTGGTTTCGTCCTATTATGATGTGGGTCGTAACTCCCCTCACCACTGACTGAAACAGATAGGCGTAAACGATCTGGCCACACATTGGGGATGGAGTAAGTAGGTTGTGTAAAATCCTAACGGTTGTAGCTACAACCAGCGCTCCATCGAATTAAGAAAGCAGTACCATTCTGCTCACCATAAATGCAGCCTTGGAACTTCAATAAAGATATTGTACCATCACTACTAAAACGTATTCTCCAATCCAAATAAAGCAATTAAACGCCATACTGACTATTATCAAACCTCCAATAGATCTGCCTATTTTAATAGTTCTCCCTTGTGTAAACCCCAAACATTCATAATCTCATTTAAACATAGTATTGTCTAATGATTATTATTGAGTAGAATGATTAGTTGGGAGATTAGCATACTAGGAAGGTGTGGGGTTCTGACAACGCCGGAGGTTAGGAAAGAGAGATGCAGAGGTAGTTGAATAAAAAAGCCATGGTTCGAGTAGAGCAGCAAGTGCCAGTGCAGAGAGAGAGAGAGTGAGAGAGAGAGAGAGAGAGAGAGAGAGAGAGTAGTATACTTCAGGTGCCGGGTGCCGGGAGTAGCTTTTTTTTCCCCCTCCTTAGCTCTCAAATTTTTAAGATTAATAGATTAGGGAAAAATAAATGAAAATTTATTTGGGGTGAGCGGATCCTTTTACTAGGAGGACCTGTTTGAATGTGGAGTGAGGGAATTAAGGAGTTTGGGAGGCCTCGGTAGAGGTGGAAATGTTGCGGTGCAGTGGTAAGTCTCTCAAATGCCCCAAACTCTTAACTGACTCTTTAAGGTTTTTTACTATTGAAATATGGAAACATAGGTGGATATTTTCTGGGACGAGAAGAGAACTAATTATTCGTGATAAAGAAATTGACACAACAAGAGCCAACAACGTTGTTTCATTAGTGGCATTAGTACTGGTGAAGGCTTCATACCATTTAATAGCTCATAAAGATGAAAATTCCTACATTCGTACTGCCTTTATACAGATGCTACAAAAACGATACAAGAAACGGTTTGCCGTATGGAAATGCTGAAATGGAAACCGTCACCAGAGCGCAGTATATTCAGCGCTGAGCTTATAGTTATCATAGAAACATTAATTTATATTTTACCAATAAAAAGTAGAAAATTCACCATTATATCTAATCTAATAAATACAATGTGAACTATTTTTCGTTCCATATAAATACAACAATTAAAGTTAAAGGGCGGGCGTGGATGTCCACCATAAGAAAATTAGTACTCACATATCCATACCAATTTTTATAATTTCATTGCAGGAAGAGAGATTTTTTAAAAAAAGGGTTTAGGCATGGGTATACAGGCTTAAAAAAGGTCTTCCTGACAAAAAGTCGAGTAGTTCTAATTTTTTAATATGTCATATAAAGACGGTACCGTGGCTGAGAATCCGTGTTTTTGACCTCCCCCCCCCCTTGTGAGTTCACCGTGGTGCACCAAAAACCTTTTGCATTGAAATTTTGGACGTTTTTCGATCATATCTTTTAACAAAAGTATCTCAGAAGTAAAATCGATTTATGGTTGTATACTTGAAAACATAGATTCTCAACTACTGGACCGACCTAAATAACATATAAAAAATAGACTTGACTTTTTGCAAAGTAATATGTCCCTATTCCCTGAACTATCCTTTTGTTTTATAATTTTTAAAAAACAAGAAATATATTCCTAAATACGCACGATGTAGGCCGACCAATGGCCTAAAACTATTTCCACCAAACTGAGTCGATCCCTTACAACCTAATACCAATGAGACCCCGAGCAACAATCTTTATACTATAATATTACATCAAAATTGTAAGTATATTTTTGACAGCAATATGTTTTGGTGATATTTGTACTCTACATTGAACCTTATTGACAGTCACAAACAATAATTAAATCTTGGGTGATAGGAAATTTAAAGATAATTCATAAAATTTCGTGCGGGAGGTGGCGGAAGAACTTTTTTCGATGCTGATCCGAGAATCGTTAATGAAGAAAATCAATCAAGAATAGTTTTTTAAGAACTTGTTATGAAACTTTCAGTTGAATTTCAATCGTTGTTACCAATCTCGCGGTGATCGAAAAAAATAAATAGTTAGAAAACTGAGTTCCTCGTGAATTAAACGACCTCTAAAATAATCGAAACATAAAATAACTATTAAAAAATAAAAATACTTGAACTAATAAAAAACTCAGAAACATAATCGCAAGCAAGAGCACATGAATTTGTATTAGCTATTAACATGTTTTGTTTATAAATTTCATAATTGTGTGTATAAATAAAGTTTCACATTTGTTTCATATCTCCTACTTGAATGGATATTTATTAGAGTTTTATGATTGTTTTGTGGGATTAAGGATTTTTCCACCCTACATTTTTTAATAAACATACTCCTAAAATATATAATAAATCATCTGGAATGTGCGCCATAAGCCAAAAAAATTTTGGTGATTCCTTAAAGTATTAGGATTAGTGGATTATTTTAGCTCTGTTAACTGCTTTAATTTCATTGGCCCATAATTATTAGGTAAAAGGTAATTGCAAAACTCAAAGAGAGATGCTCTGCTATTATTCAGAATTCATCAGAGGCTTTCGTTTTGTTGGTGCAATCCCATTAATGGTAATATTATATTTTATATTAGGCATTGGTGGCTACAATGTCACGTTCCCTCGCCAAGCAGTAGTATCTGAGTTGTGGGTATATTGAGAAGACGTCTGTACGCCAGAATTTGCTTGCTTTCACGTTATGTTGGCAAAGTGGTTTAAACAAATAATAATTGCTTACAATATCATAACAGTAGGCTATGGGCCCAGATTATCTGTTTGGTAAACTGGATCGAGAAATGTTAAGTTCCAATTCAGTGTCCATTAAGGCTGGACTGCGTGTCCAGGGCATGCGCGTGATTGTTAATTGTATATATATATATATTTTTTTTTTGCGTTTGTAAGTTATTAATATTTGTTAAAATATCCAATTGTTTCAGGCGTATTAAGTATTAAGCCGTTCGACGGATCTGGTATCAGTTTTGGGTTTGTCATATAAAGTTGTTATTGGAACATGATGGCGTGTTAATTGTGATATAGGGCGAGCCTCCTACTGATGAAAATGAACTGAAAAACTTTCAGAAAGAATATGTAAAGGGCGGGAATATCATAATTCAAGGATTGATATTTTGACAATAATCAAAGATATTATGGCTTTTCTTAGGGTATTATGAGAAATGAGTTATCAAGAGTGTCGTATCTGTTTAAAAAGCATCCCGAAAGCTTGAGTTTCGAGTTCATAAGCAAGAATTTATTGAAGACTTCAAGGCTTCACTATTTGAGGTGAAGGCAGCTAATGATAAGTAAGAACATAAAATTGTTTATCAACTATTATGTGCGATGCCATCTGAGTTCGGTAGATTGAGATCGATTTTTGATGACCCAAGAGTCATATGAAAAATACTTTGTTGTCTGAACAAGAAAGAATGAGTACAGAGAATTTTGGTCCTCAAAATGCGCTTACGTCTTACAGCAGAAGAAAAGGGAATTCCAGTAGCAATAATAATTTTCGTGGTAATTCCAGTGGTATTGACACAATATATATATTATATTTATATATAATTTCATATATATACACACATATATATAGACAATCTAATGATAATAATTTGTCTGATCAATTTAATGATGAAAAATGTTTTTATTGCAAATCAAACGGGAGTTTTAAATGAGATTATCCTAAAATCAAGTCATCAGCAGATGTGTGTGTGTTGTTGACACTATAACCATAGTATTTATTGCTTTCTTTGTGGACAGTGGTGCTTTTAAACCTGCCCCTTTTAAAAAGTGAACTAAAACATTTGCTTACTGAATGGGTAAAAGTTCAAATAATGTCACCTGGACTAAAGCTGGGGAAAATGTTATTTCAAATGTCAGGGGTAGAATCTCGCTTTGGACTAAGGAATTCGTTATTATCAATTTAATTGTGAGAGACTTACATACAATCTTTTACCAGTTCCAATTCTATAAGATTGTAACGTGCTTTTTAAAGATAAGAAAATTATTGTGTGCAAGAATGAAAATATTGTGTTTACTGGTTTTCTTAGAGGGAAGTTTTATTTTGTTTTTTATATTGTTATAGTAAATGTTGGTGAATGTTTCAATACAGCTCATCCGAAAATGATGTTTGACATCGTATAGGTCATTCATTTAGACCCGCTACAACAGTTGTCTGTGAAGTTTGTTTAGAGGGTAAACAGACTAGTTTGCCTTAATTGAATTCCATCTCTGTGGAAAAGAAAGTCACAAAAATTTCAGAAATAATTTCAACTGATATTCGCGGCCAAATTTGCTGTCGAACTTATGACGGTAGCAATTATTTTGTTTCTTTTTTACACCGCTTTTGTGTTATGATATATTTATGGCGTAGAAAAGAGGTGTTTGACAAATTCAGAGAATATATGACTCCGGTGGAAGTAAACTTTGGATCCCGATTCGAGAATATTAGCTGTGACCAACGGGGTGAGTACATATCGACATAATTTCACAGTTCTGTCATAATAAAGGGATCAATGTTTACTTTTTTTATGACCAGGAATCCATCACAGAACGGAACTGCAGAACGATTAACCCGAACATTAATTAAAAATGGACTCGGGATTACCAATACACCTCATAGAATTGAGACGTTCTATAAGGCCTAAACATATCCCCAAATACTTGGATGGTTTTGGTTGTTCAATGGCTCCATTCCACTTAGAAGTGCCTAACTCTTTTGAAGTAGCCTATGTCCATAAAGACTGGAGAATAATTATGAAAACTGAACTTGACTCTTTAATAAACAATAAAACCTGAGAAATAGCTGGTCCTCATCCTGACAGTGAAGATAACGATTCAAGTTTGGTATCTCAAGAAAAACCTCTTGATGGGCGAACTATTAACAAGGTGAGACTTGTCAACACGGGTCTGTCAACAATCGCCTACATGCCAGGATGGCAACTTTAAGGGTACTTCTCTCTATCGCAGCTGAAAAAGATCTTCACGCCGAACCAACATTAATAAAAAGAGTTTTAGTGGAGTTATTGCATATGAGGGTAACGCAAAGTATCAAGTTATATGTTCCCCAAAGTGGAAAAGTATGTAAACTTGTCAAATCTATTTATGGTTTAAGGACCCTAAAGTATGGAACAACCATATCAAATCAATATGTTTGAGTTTAAGTTTTGTAAGGTCAAAATCAGATCCCTGTCTTTATTTCAATGATTTTTTCAGATAGAAATAATTTAGTAAATATTAAGGATAAATTTAGTGAATGATTTGAACTTAAGGTATTTAAATCTGAAAACGAATTTCTTTTTCTTGGTCTTGAAATTGTTAAAAAGGATAATTGTATTGTTAAAACAGAAAAATTTGTTTAAAATTTTTAAATAATTTTGTCATGCAGGATAGTAGGACAATGTAAATTTCCATCCATTCAAACTTTGTTTTAAGACTTACTATCCTGTCTATAATTACAAATTACCATATAAAGACTTAATCTTGTTGGGTGATGCTGTTTAAATTGGATGGGGGTGTTGGTTCAATTCCTTTTATTGTATTATTATATTACATAGTAGGCATTGGTGGCTACATAGTCACATTCCCCGACCAAGATGTAGTAGTATGTGACATGTGTATATACTGAGTAGATGACTGTACGCCATATTTTTCTTCCTCTTATATTATGGTAATGGAGTGGTTTGGACAAATTATAGTTGCTTCCATTGATGCCTTAACATTACTTTTTTTGTCTGCTTGCACGGGCAACTTTGCGGTTTATCGATATATCGATCAGTGTGATGTATAACATCTCTGTATACTGATAAATCTGAAAATTTACCAACTGGGTCTTAAAGTTCTGATTTTGATGATTAAGGACAGTAAGTAACTCACTAAGAATTGCTAAGTTTTTACAATACAAATTTTTTATATACAATCTTAGTAGTTAGTCTTTTTTAGTTGTAGATTTTTTGTTTGCTTCTTTTTTCTTATAAATAAATAAGACTACATTTTATTTTTTCATAATGATTGCCTTTTATTTTAAGTTAAGATGGGCTCTGGCGTCTGGGAAGATGGTTTAACTGTAAAAGTAAAATAACAATGTGAAAAAATAAAAAAGACTATGTAACTTGAAATTTACATTCTACAATGTACAATCTTTCTCTCTCGGGGGGGGGGGGGCTAGACAGATGATTATACGAAATGAAAAGAGCGTAGTAGTGGGAAATGTAGACCTTGCGGAGGAGCACAAGTCCCACAGAATCACTTTGGCCAAGAAGGTTTTGTAGCGAAGTGGTAGTTTTTAAATAACAAAAGTAGTTTAGGGTCATAACCTTAATAATTTACCAAACATAAATAGATAAGTTGTACTAACCAAATAATCTTTCAATATTAATATAATTCAGGGAGTTATTCAAATGTCAATGAATTTTTGTCACCATGGTATATTATAAATAAAGGAGGATAAAAACCTATAGTACTTTTGCTTGGCCAGTAACAAGAAACGTGTGTAACGGAACCAGTCAGTGAGTGCCGTGACGTTCGACTCGAGCCTTCAATGATTAGGTTCTATTTCAAAGTACTAAAATAAGATTTTAATAATTATTTGGTAACTAAGTTGTACATTGGCTTGCTAAGGGTCAAATACTTTCCCTCTGTCTTTGATATTATTGGGCTTTTCCCCCAAATGTACTCTAAAATGTATTCTAAGGAAAAATTTGATATTGATTTTACACAGCAATGGAAGGAAGACATGATTAACTGTTATAATTCTGTAATATCTAACGTATTTGTTTATCCTAATAAATTCTTGGTTTAAACTACCTATTTTATTACAACTTTGTAAACTGAGGGTGCATTTATTCTAATTATACAATGACATTTATAATGCCTGAAATTCAGTTGCTATATACATGCGTACTCATTTGTATACATGACCACAGTGACTGACGCTTGGCCATTGGATCGATTGATGATGGTGACTGGGTAGCCACAGGAATCACGTTTCAGTGTGCTCCAATAGAAACCCTCGTTGAGATCATTAGGCCTGCACTGTTCTACAATTGACCAGGGCCTTTGTAGAGCATAAGCTGGCTATAAGCTATCAGTAATTTTGGTGGATTATGGGAAGCAGGTATTAAATCAGACAAAACCATTTTGAGAAAGTAATTCCATGAAACTCCGCTAATATTTGAGGAGCTTTCAACAATGTTTAATCGGATTGAGGCCACACTAAATTCTAGACGACTATGTCCTTTATAATCCAACTCAGACAACTGTGGCTATCCCAGTAGTTATTTCATAAGGGCCCAGGGCATTTCAAAGTGAGAGCGGCAGACCTGACTTCTAGTTCTTGCGTCACTGAGGTCCTTAAAATCAGCCCTCATACTCACTGAACTTATCTACACTTTTTACATCAGTGGATAAGATGTAATGATAATACACTAGGGTGACCTTTAACAATAAGTAATCTTCCGTAAGTTAAATTTGGATGTGTTTTCGTATTAAAGTTAAAGCACAGTTTTTCCTAAGATCATAAAAATATGGCATATGTGTCCAGTATCTAGACATACACCCTAGGGTGTAAGGGCGAAAGATAAACATTGCTTCTTAAGCCTTTAGCACAGTATTACTAATTTCATAGTCAAAGATGTTTTTCTCAGCTCTTTTTATAAAATCATATAAATAATACGTGTTAGTTCGTAATTGATTCCTATAGTTACGTAGATACCATTACATATAATATACTGTTACCTTATTAGAGTTTTATAAATCATTGCTGGAATGTTACCAATACCGGCGTATACCGAGCCTTTACAATAATGCGAAAGATTACTGACACAATTTTTTACGTCATACACAGGTCTGTTGGTTTTATTCGTTGTATTGTTAGCAACTTATTTATTAAATTCATTAGCATTTATAAAAAGAAGTATTTATTTATGTTTTATTTGTAGTGCTGACTGAGAAGGCCTGAATAGGCGAAACGTCAACGAATTGTAAAAACCTAAACTTTGGCGAGACTGTATAGTCTTTCCGTGAAAAATTTGTGTGTTTTCATGCAGCTGTTAATTCAATATTATAATATTGATCTCTCCTTAATCAATTCCACTTTTGTGATTGTTGTTTATCTTTGAGTTTGCGATTATTGATTTCGCAGATATCGTCAAGTGGATCATGACATAAGTTATTATATTGTATAAAATATATTTATTACTAAAGATTTATTTTTATAATACCATCCAACCCTTTGAGGTTAGGTACGTTAAAAACTTCCCCACATTTTGCTTAGATTTTTATGCGCGGTGTGATATTTTTTTATCCCACTCCAAAAGCTAAAATGTCATAGTGTATTTTTATAAACATCATGTGCCTCAAGGTGAGATTTAAGTTTTACATAAAAAATCAATAGTTTTAACTTAAACATAATATTACTGATCTACATAATATATTACATAGAAAGTCAAGAATAAATAGGAGGAACACATGTTAATAAGTTGCTGAAGTTACTACAATTTACTGCAATTCAAATGTGAACGGGATTTAGTAATTCAGTCACTAAACTAAAGACACATAACTCTACAAAAACTGCAGATAGTGTACACTTATAAGCAACATTAACATGGAATTCTTAATACCCTGCATCTATACGATCAGAGAGAACAGATAATTATGTGGAATACCTTCTGAGATTTTATTAGTTTTCAATGGAGAAAAAAAATTGGTTTGAAATAAAAATATTTCACTTTGGCAATAACGAGGTTACACTGAACACAGTCAAGAAAAAGGGTCAGGTTGTTGGTGGAGTATTGAAGAAAAATAAAGTCCCTTTTTCCCGATCCTTGGGATCCTAAGGGATTTTCGTCAGAATAGAACGTTTCATGGCCCAACACTACCTTTTTATACTCGCTTTAAGCTATAGCAGCGAGGGAATTTCCTCTCCTATACAATAAAATATATAAATATTTTAGAGTTTAAATCTCCAATAAGATGCAACAAATAAGATAACATCTTCTGTGACAGCGTTGGAATGGATTCATGATTTGGCTTAAAAGTTTCAATTTATAAACAGGAGTAGTTCAACTAATAAAATTAATATTGATAATTCATCGCTATTAAGAAATAGGTAGGTTTTTATTTTATTTCATAGTGTTATATTCTGAAGTCTAACAACTTCGTTAAGATTTATCAATGTGGAACATCTCTGGTCTTCTGAGTTCCCTATAATTTTGAGTAGATTTCAAATTGATCATGTCTTAAGTGTAATTCGTTATATGTTCCATGGAGCATGTAATAAATAAATACGTTCCGTAGATAGTAACTATGAGTACTTATATATACCTTATATATATATATATATACATATATGCTTATATACTGAAATGTTTCATATAAAAGTGTATATTTATATATATAATGTACTATATAACTGGCTTAGTGCTTATGCATCATACTACGATACATAGCTGATACGAGATTCTCGAACCATCTTCAAACGTGGCTACCAAAATAATATCAGTAAATGAAAACATTACATATGCATATAATATGTATTTTAATTATATTTATACGAAAATAGCTGAAAAGTCGTAATTGTGTGGGATAATTTCCAATTTCCACCATTTTTTATTCGATTTACGTACAATTATTTTACATCACTCACCCATATATCCCCTTGTTACAATAAAAAGAATATAGATCCCATTAAATGAATCTAACACTTCGTCATTATATATACTATAGTTTGCCTACATTTTAAATAGTCTAGGATGCAATGTTTATGGAACATTTTCTGATACCAGAAAAAAAGTGGTTTTATTTGAGATGAACGATTTTCAAGTGTTAAAAATGATTTTTTCCATGTCTTCGAGCCTAGATTGTAGCATTAGCTGTTAATAATAATAAGATATATCCAAGTTGCAACTTGACGGTGCGAGCCGAAGAAGAAACTTAAGCGCTTTCTCGGATTTTTTGGGAAATTGCTCTTCCTGGTTGGTACAGAACGGATTATTGTCGAGCCCAAAGGGGGAAGGCTCTACTTTCACTCAGATGAAGGGGGAATCGTCTTTGGCTGTAAAAATGATTTACGTGATCTGAAATATTAGACGTTTATTTCACACCTTTAAATTAGCTAATAAGTGGTGTTTAATAGCTTATGTAAGCTGCTTAGTTCTTTTCCAAAATGAAATTACTAAAAATGGTCTAAAGTGTTGAAGCTCTTATTACACGTTTAGAATTTTATAATAATAAACTTTCAAGAGTCGACTACAAAAATATTTTATGACTTTCTGATATTGTATGAGCTGGTAGCTTTTTATAGTTTTTTTTTTGTCCAATCCTGGAATTATTTTTTTATATTCCTTGTTTGTTGAAAAGACAATTTTTAGTGTTCAAGGATTGGTAAAGAAAATAAAGTATTTTTGATAGAAACTCTGTAGATTTTTCAAAATATTTTATGGTACTCCGTTGATTATCTATAGACACTGGTTTTTCACTTCACACGTCCTTTATTTCGTTTATAAAAACTATTAGAAATAATGCTTAATATCTGATAATCATGTGAATGAAAACTAAATAGCGAGGCTACTGATCTCTGGATCAGCTAGAATTATTTAATTTTACTACCGTCTAAGACAATTCAACCCAACAAGGTGATGGACATATACATAGAGAAATAAGCCATAATTCAACCAATGTTGGGGACAGATTTCATATGCAAGTAACCCACATCATAGTCCAATTACGACAGTCTATAATGACACTTTAAAAAGTGTTATGAAGCTGGCAATTATCTCGATTGGGAAAGCGTTGGTGTCGCCACTGGCTGAGGCCTGTGAAAAGGCCCGGTACACCCCGTAGGGTTTTGAAATCCCACATGAGGGCACCCACATAAGCTTGTCAATGAGTAATGATGCCGACACATCATATGGGGCACCTGTTAGTCACGTGAAGACGAAACTTCACTTTTTTTTTTTTTCCATAGAATAATAGTTTAAACAACAAAATAAATGAATACCTTCCTAATAATCATTACTAGCAGGAACATGACTCAAACAGTGGTCTTAAGATGCCTTCCTAAATAACTTCAAATAAATTACCTCTGTATTTTCATGTATACAAAGTGTAAATGCGCTCACTAAACTTTCACCCTATGCTCTTTATTATTTTGAATACATCTGAAAACTCCATGGATGATCATGTTTTCGAACCGAGCACGAAATTTTATGAGAAAATTTGAGCACCCCTCAAGAAGCCAGAAAAATAAAAAATAAATACAGAACGCACAAAGGCACTCATTTTATATATATATATTTAATTTTTGAAACTTCTTTATTGTGATAAAATTACAATCCACCTCATTGGGCATTAATTAATTGTGATAAATGTTCTCATTCATGCCAAATTTACAATTTTCAAACACTCACTCATTCAAACAGCCCAGAGACCTACCCAAATCCACGTGATTGTCAACTCCCTCGCATACGAAAGAAGAAGCGAAGTCATGGGAAGTCCCCCACGCTCTTCCGTCAGACGTGTCATCGGATACGAGCCAATGTAGGCTGACCAAGAGCACGAGAGCAACAGACGATCGGATTTAATTTTTTTTTTTTTTAACCAAAAATTGTGTACATCAGTCACCATAAGATTTTTTTATTGTATTTTTTAAAGCTTTTATAAATGTACAAAAAATGAAGAAACAAGATATTGTTTTTTTCGATAGACAATTGTTAAGGCAACACGACATGATGCTTTCTAAGAGGCTTGTCAAACTGTGGAAAAACAATTATGAAGGTTAGGCCAAAATTACTTCATTTCATTTCAATCACTGAAAATCCGATTTTAAACAAATGGCAGAAATGGAAATGATAGAACTGGTGGATTATGGGATGCAAGTATTAAATCAGACAAAACCATTTTGAGAAAGGAATTCCGTGGAACTCCACTAATATTATATTTCATTTCTTCTTGTTAATTGATAATAATGCCAGACTCCACAGAGCATGAATGGTTGATAATTACCTGATTGAGGTTGGGATTAAGCGCTTGGTGTGGCCACCTCGGAGTACAGTTTTAAATCCTATTGAACACATCTGGTGCCACCTGAAGAGCACGACGTCGGAATCCATGTTCTAACACCCTTCAAGAATTGGAAAAGGCTGTTGTTGTTGAAGAGTGGGGCAATATTCCTCAGGACTTCATTGGCAACCTCTTCCAATCAATGCCAAGGCGTTTAAGGGACACGATGCATCTAGAGGCGGAAATACCCCGTTATTGAGCACGTTTTCTTTAACAAACTATTTTCCAAGTTGGAAAATCTATCTTTTTTTTCAACAATATTTTTTTTCTTTCACTCATTATGTACCTTGTAATACCTGTTTAAAATAGAATTTCGTTTTCAAGTGACTTTTTTGTCAACGAAAAATATTTTTGAATTCTAAAATTTGCACAAATTAAAAATCTTTTAAAAAATAGGGGTGGTGCGTTCATTTTTTTCATAAGTGTATGTTAAACAGCTTCTTAGGAATAAATTCAAAAGTTGAAATGTCAGCGATAAGTGATTTATTTTGTCGATATCGATTCGGGGTGAACTTTTTTCACATTTAATTTTTTTTTGTAACATACTTCTTAAACATAGATATCTTTTTACAAGTTAAACAAAGGGGGTCGTTGAATATACCTTCAAGTTCTCAGATTTTTCAGATAATTTTTAAGGGTAATATCATAGGCAGGTTAAGGCGAAAGACAATGGACCCGGAATTTTTTTAAAAATTAGGACTTCCTCCAGAGCTAATTATCTTATTACTTATTATTAGACCACTGACTAATAAATTTGCAACATATCTCAATAAATACTCATAATAATATTATAGGACCGTTCAAGGTTTATTAACAGTGTCAATATACCTAAATTATAATAAAACTTCCTCAGCTGGCGCTTCAATACCTGAACTAATAAAGGGTGTCCTAGAATTAACGCAATAAATAGAAAACACAGTTTTTAGTATTGTTTGTTGTTATTTTTTATTGAACTATAAAGTAAATAGGATAAGGTTATTTATGGAATAACACATCGGGCCAATGACCTCCATGACTTTGCTGGCACATACGCACTCTTTTGTCGAAATTTTCTATGACCATTTGGCATAAATGTGGTTGAATTTCGTTGATGCAGCGTTGAATTTCCTCTTTTAATGCACGGGTGGATGTGAGCTTGTTGACATACACCTTTGACTTCAAATAACCATATAAAAAGAAATCTAAAGGCGTTAAATCAAACGATCTAGGGGGCCAATTCTGATCACCAAAACGAGAGAGTTCACGACCTGGAAATGTCTCATGCAGTATTTGAATTGTTTCATGGGCTGTATGGCATGTGGCACCATCTTGTTGAAACCACATTGTCAGGCTAGATATTGTCGAATATCCCCAAAGTGGGGAAGAGACGCCACCCGCGGGCTAGGGTCGCTACAACCTCTAGACACCGTCCAGCGAGCGCCAAGAAAGATCGGGTGGACCTGTGGTCTTTCACCCTGGCTGCCGGCCTAGTCGGCGGCCAGCCTAATTCGTTTTGATCTGATAAGAAGGGAACTTCTAATTATTTTTAATTAAAAGGTGGCCACAACACACATATTGGCCACATCAATATCATCCAATTTCAGCACAAAGAACTGTGTTTACGATGCCGAATTGATATTCCTGGATTTTCAACGACACTCTCACGCACTGTTTCAATATGGACATTTGAACGGCTTGTTTTTGGACGACCAGTGTGTTTAGTCTCTCCAACTGATCCAGTCTCCCTAAATTTTTCAATTATTCTCTTCAGAGTTGATGAAGTCAAAACACTATTCCGACCATATTTTTATGAAAGTTTCGAACTGCGCCCGCCAAACATTCACTACTTTAGAGATAATGTTCAACAAAACAAAACAAAAAGACACGTTGTTCTATCGTGTAACGCTTCATTTTTACGAACCCTAAGCTACCAGCTTGTTTTTATTTTTAGGGTTGCCAGCACTTTACTGCACAAATGGCGGCAAATTCAAATCTTGCGTCAATTTTGGGACACCCTTTACCATCCATGCCTACGCGTTCTATCGTATGAAGTTTTGAACGACTAGTCAAATGAAAATTGAAAACAATATTATTTTTAACTCCAGTCTGGGTTCTGATAAACTGAAGACCTCATTAATTGTGGAAATCTACCAATGCTCGAGAACAAAACATCCAAAAGCCATGCCTAATGTTGTTCCAGCTCATATAGTATTCACCAGAAAGGTAAAACCGATCTGAAGTTAGTAGATAAACTGGTTCCATTGAAAACGTGAGTTTCTTCAGTTTAATTCTATCGATCGGTTCGATTGTTCTCAGAACACACCTCTAACTGGGCTTAAGTCGTAATGTTTAGGGAAAAAAATTATTAAAATGCAGACGCTGCAAAAACTGAGAGGTGAATCATTTCGAGATATAAAAGCCCTTCGAAATAATTGCTTCTCTAAAATTAGACAGCCTTGCATGGGCTATTTCAGCGCTTCGGACGTAACAGAAAATCCTAAGTTAACCTCATGTATAATACACTCATATTGGTTGTAAACAGAAATTTTTTCCAGGGATACAAGTTGTTTTGTTTACCGGAAAAACTTTTTTTTAAACATTTACTAACCGTTTTTATTTTTGTGATTACGATTCTTTATTAATTAATCGTATCACGTCTTATAATGCATACATACCACTCCCAGTCACAAGAGCGCCTCTACACTAAAAATATAAATTAATATGAAACTATCCATTTATTTACCATAGTTTTCTTAGGAGTATTTGTCGGCGTGGGTTGACCCTTGATAATTAAATAACTCAGCTTCTTGAGATTTTAATTATTTACTATAGGATAACAGAAATATAACATACCCACAACTAAAAAAATTGTTAGTGGTTCTTACGAATAAAATAAATGGATATATCTATCTTATTTCTAGCTTATACATTATACAGTACCGTTTTTATCCAATTTTGTTGTTATACTTCCTGTAATCGTTGGGTGCTTTCTTTTCATAAATTATAAATAAAGTTAAAGCCATCCTGGTTTTGAACGACAAGTCAAATGAAAATTAAAAACAATATTATTTTCAACTCTAGTCTGGGTATCATAAAGTTGGGAGAAGTTAGTACGCCTAGGTGAATTGTTATTATTTTCTTAGAAATTGATCGCCCATTCTCACACAATTGATCACAGGCGATGCATAGGCTAATAGAGGCCTGACAAGCATTTTATAAACCATCACCCTATATTTTGTCTGCGGTTTCGATATTTTGCAAAGGGGCGTAAACAGCAATGAGAGCATAGTCGAAGCCTTACCGCTTGGATTAATAGAATTTATGTGAGGCGTAAAGTTTAATCCTTTATTGAAAATTGCATATAATCACATAACATAAGTCTGGGGCCGTTTAAGTTCAGTATTTGCTATATTATTTGGGCCTATTTTTTTAATTATGTGAGATAATCAGCAGGTTTAAAGTTAAAGTCCCTTTGCTCCTACGTCTTAATTCATCCGTTTTAACTATACAATAAATAATAAATTAACTGAAAAATTACATTTTGATTACATTTAAAGCAAAAAAAATTCGATAACGCTATTCATTAATTTAAAATTACAAAGGATAACAACCACTTAAATTACAAATAATAATCGGTCACAAAGAGTGGATCACTTGGCGTGGAAAAAATGTATTGACAAGAAATTGTTTTGGATTTCCGTCTTTCCACAGTCAAAAATGTTATTGGTGAATAGATACCATATTGTGAAAATAAGAAAGATTTATTACTCAATTATACCACCTTCCACCACCGGCACAAACATTTTACATTTTAGATGTTTGAATAATACACGTTATTAACAACGAACAAAGCCTCACACAAGGTCTGAAGACCGTTACAATAAAGACTTTGTATATGTTAGTTAAATAAAGAATAAAGGCAAAGGTCTTCTCAGCTTTCAAAAGTGGGCAATCAGACTGTTTGTAACAGAATAGCTGTCTAACAATTGAAACTGGCTAGCTGATTCATTTATACCGTCAAAGTCAGGAATTATCTTTGCACTCAGTAGATTTTGTGTCTAGGTAAAGGGTCTTTTTTTACCTTTGCCTTTTTTAGGAGCATATAATTAATAAGTATGAAACTGATGCCCCGTACCATTAATTTCCAGTGGGACCGTAAATTAGCAAAATGAGACAACACGCAAATATAAGGAATGGTATATACAAATGCCCACGTTTAATCCTAATGACTAAGGCTCTGATTTGTATGCAAATGCACATTCTTTTTGCAACATTTTTTAAATAACTTAAACATATAAATTTACGAATAAACTCATTCTACATATTTTAGAAAATATTCATGTTCGCATTATTGCCTATTCGGCTAAAAGTTCTCTTTTGAGCATATTTGGGTTTAAAATGGAATTATTATGTATATTTTAAATAATTTGATTTGAACTTAAAAGTCTTTAAAAGGTTGACGTTTATTTTGAATTATCAATCATTAAATATTAAATTAAATTTGCTTTTTAATTTAAATAAATTAAATGTAATATTAAACCTTTTTGTTGAAAATTAAAATATTGATCGTTATTAAACACGGGCTATAAAATGATTTTGTCAAAGGGCGGGAAAGTTTTTTGGTGTTAGGCATGCAACACATGCCCTCGATTCCCCTGTGAAACAAAATTCCAGGTGGATCAACATATCAAAACAAATCAATCATCTGACGATTGGTTCATAGGTTGGCGGCATATGGTTGTCAATTGTAATACCTGTTTTAAAGATGTTCAAAATCAAATTTGAATAAAATAAATTTTGTAATTAAATGATTCTCAGTTAAAATTATGAAAATATCGTAACTAAATTATTCATTCTTAAGTAATGTAAATATTAAAATTAAATCAATAGTTACCTAAATAATATAAATATTTTTAGGATATTTTTAAAGAAAACCGTCAATTATTAACATACTATTATTATAATATTATAGTTAAACAACTCGCGCTTGGGGGATCCCCAGCCTTCCTAGTTTCAAGCCTTCTTCGTTTTCATTCTTCTCCAGAACAAATAGATCCGTATATGGGCCTGATAATGGATAACGGATGTGTATTGGGGGGAACTCCAGAGAATTCCAGGATATAAACTAATAACCCATAAATAAGACGTAATGCATTACTTTATTAGTTTAAAAAAAATGAATTTTATGTAAACACAAATATCACTAATGACATGAGGCTATTTAATAATATATGTACTGCATTTTCAAAGATCTTTTTCTTAAGAGATCAAAATTCTTATTACCAAAATATTTTTACTTTTTGATGACTTCGGAATTCTTTAAGCAAACACCTAAAGGGACCTACTGTATCGGCTGGAGAGGAGGAATTGGTTAGTGTGGCCAGTCAGGCTGATGGTGGCAAGCAAGCGGATTTATTTATCATTTCTTGACCCCTATTTATTTATTTATGAAACACTAAATATGTACAAAATAATACATATTGAGCTGAAGTGAGCTCCTTAAGCTGCAATGCCAACACGCATTTTAAGGAACTTCCACCCATATGTCTTATGATCACAACTACAAAATTTTTAGCAAGTGGAGGTTTAAGGCTGATGTTTATTTTCTCTACTCCATTTTCTCGATGTTACTGGAATTTTATTGCAATTCTAGGGTCAGCTATAAGTGTCGCACCTGTATAGCCTAGGTAACAGCTTGATTGTCTGCTATGGGTGGGTATCTCCTTCAGTTAGAATGGCTAGCTTGTGCATTGTACATATATTAAAACGAAATAAAGTGACTAAGAACAGTTGCTCATTCATATATGACCATTTAACTGGCCAGTAATGGACGGGGGAGAAATAACGGCTGCTACTTAAAAT
Source organism: Acanthosoma haemorrhoidale (assembly GCA_930367205.1). Taxonomy (NCBI): domain Eukaryota; kingdom Metazoa; phylum Arthropoda; class Insecta; order Hemiptera; family Acanthosomatidae; genus Acanthosoma; species Acanthosoma haemorrhoidale. The sequence continues at coordinate 116,025,041 of OV884011.1, read as the reverse complement.
TTAAGCTGATCTTCAATACAATATTTATCCCGGACACTTTGAATCACTAACACCTTGGTTTTAGCAGACGAGCTTTAAATAATGGATAAGGGGATTTCCAGTTTATCCATTACCCTTAATTTAAGTTTAAAGCAACGAACCGCGGAGAGGTGTGGTTGATTGCTGCGGATTTGTCACGCGGCGACAGATGAACTGAGCTCTAAGCTTTCAGCGTACATTTAGCCAATGGCACTGGAGGTTGTAATCCCTTAGGTAGATAATTCTGTACTTCCAGTAGTTTGGAATTTTTTTTCTCTACAATTCAAGCACTATTATTCCGCTTCCTCTTTCCCGAGGGAGGTGACAACCATGTGGATTTGGGAGGTCTCTGGGCTGTTTGTAAATACTGTATGAATGAGTGAGTGAATGAAAATTGTACATATGCTATGAATGAGAACATTTATCACAATCACTTATTCCCAAGTAAGGCAGATTGTAATTTTATCACAATAAAGAAGTTTAAAAATTAATAAAATGAGTACGTTTGTTCGATCTGTATTTATTTTTTCTGGCTTCTTAAGGGATGCTCAAATTTTCTCATAAAATTTCGTGCTCAGTTCGAACACATAAACATCCATGGAGTTTTCAAATATTTTCAAAATTAAAAACGACATAAAAAGCCAATAAAAACTAAAAATTTAAAAACTAACCAAGAGTCCAGTCCACAATACACCATTTTAGGTACTTGTTGACTCCAGGATTTTGTCGTTTCTTGCTTTTTATCCAAGGGTACTTCCGGAAAAACGTTTAACTAGTCAGAACGAAGCGTTACACGGGAATAAAACACATATTCCACGACCTGTTTACCTTATTAGGGTTTCTGATTTTCAAAACAATTTGATAGTTTTATCATTGTGTCTGCTTAGCTCCTATTTGCGAAACCCTTTTTTCAACATGGTCCATAAAATACAAAAAGTAAAAAATAAGCTTTCTTATTCACTTCTGTTTACATATATTTTATTTCAGAGATATTAAAACACATCGGTGAATATTTGAATGCACCCCCTATATTCTTTGTTGTCTAAGGATTAAATTGGTGAGATAGTTTTGTTTTTTTTAATTGTTTTTTTACGATTAATTTTTATATATTCCTCTACTGAAAACCTTAACCTACTGAAAATTTTTCTTTATTTTTTTGGGAGGAATCCATGACAAAGTTGATATATGCCTTATATTTATATGGTAGTATAGTATAGTATAGTATATTTATATTACATTTATATTATATATATTATATTATAAATATATTACATATATTTACATTGCATATTTATAGTATAGTATATTTATATATTTATATATATATATATACCATACGTAATATAATTTATTACAGTAATTTTAAGATTATACGATAGCAAATAGTATTATATATACTCTCACATATTGCTTACAGTAGTATATGAAAATAAATTATGTATGATAGGTATGAATCTGTAATAACAATAAGAACAATAGTACAGTGTCGTTTTGGTTTTGTGTTTAGATTACGTCAAAAACGTCCCAGTTTGTCTTCTTACAAGTATGTATTTTACAAGTGATTTCAGCTGCCTATAATGGCATTATCAAGTGCCCCGAATTTGCGACATAGGCTCAATTGCTGATAGAACTTGTAAAATAGAAATACAAAATGGAAGTTATTTATTTGATAACATAATCAATAATAAGTAGGCCACGGTTTTTATTATGTAAGCTAAATATATTCCCCTTAAACCTTACAAAGGTACAAACTATGGTTTTCAAAATATTTCAGTTACTTATGTTTATTTTATTATATTAGAATATACAGGAATCAACATGATAACAACATCCTTAAGAGCAATTATTTGGTTTGATACTGTTTGGAATATGAACAGTATGATACGGTGATTTAAATGAGAGTTTAAAGAACTTACAGATACCGTACACAGCAATACGATTCATTGGATGTGTATCATATATACAGATTCCCGTCAGTTCACAGGAAGCTAACATTGAAATATAGTTTTACATTTGTTTTGATCTTGTCAGGGCTATAGTTCAGTTGTTATCTACTTTTGTTTTAAATACTCAGTTTTTGGTTTATTTTTTTTAATTATGTCATTATTCAAGGACTTGGCATTGGAATATTGTTCCTCTATTGTATTCTGTACGATAACTGAAAATGATAACATTTATAAAGTTCAATACCTTGAATTTCGGATCCGAAAAATCCATTAGTGAATAGCCTTTACCAATTTATTGTATAGACCTTATCATATTTTTCTCTCACCAATATGATTGGGACTTTCCTCCATCGAAGTAATAATCCCCTAAAACCATTTACTTTCATGAACAGAACGTGGGAATATCCGATTCCATCCTATGTCCACGCAATTAAAAGTTTCTTAAATTAAGTTCCAAGAATGGCTTAGTGAATAGATTAAGGCTTACCTTAGTTAGTAGCGCACCTTCCTACACGCCTCCATCACAAGTGCCTGAAAGTTTAAAGCATTTGTCATTCACTGTACTTAGGATTTAAATGAAGTAACATCAATTATCTTTCTAGCTCTTTGACGATATTAAACTCTCTAGACAAAATGAGGTATCTTTAGCTTGTTTTGAAAAGATTTACAACAACGATAACAATGTTGTTTTTGAAGTGAAAAGTTCTAATAGCGTTCAAGCCTAATTCTTGTTTATTATTATTATATAACTGCTATTCTCATATCTGATTATTATTAAAAACACCATTTAGACCAAAAATAACGAAAAAAGTTACTAATATGGTTCATTTTAGATTGTTTTTGTAAATACTATCTACAAAAATGGTTTGCAACTTTTTTTTTTAGGAGAAACAAGGTTTTATACTGTGGCACTAGTAGTAGTAAGTAGTAGAAATTCCAGACAGTTCAATGAGGCACGCCATATAAAGTAAGCCAGTCCTTTTGTAGATTGGTTCTTGTCGGGGCTAACAATATGGGAGAGGAGATAGGGTGGAAATAAAAAGAGCTAGTAAAAATAAAATTTAATTAAAAAATATAAGGAAATAATGTTTAAAATAATACCTGAGAAAAGTATAACTAATTGAAGAAAAATATGACAACCTGCAGGAAACAAACCGAGTAACACAACAGGTACTCTGAGGCAGTGACTTCCGTTTTACACAATATCAAAGAAACGTCTGGTTTTGAGCAAAGCTAATTATTATTTTTTGCAAAAGGTGTTTTTTAGTTCCTTTCAAATATTAAATATAATGCGATATTGGACAACTTTGGTTTAAAGTATGACGTCTATAATAACGAATTTTACTGTTATTACTGCAAAATATAATTTTGTCATAGAGTTCGATTTCAGAATTCCCTAAACACTCCTGACAATAAAATGTACCAGTGACAATTATTCCAAACAAAGTTGATCTGGGGGAGCAATAAACAGAGTAAGTGGAGGGGGGAAATTACTGGAGAAAGTTTGTGGATGAGGGACAGGGTACACCTGCAAGTAGGAGATGGAACATAACAGGTTGAGGCCACTTCATTAATACACACCTTAAAGAGATCCGTACGAATTATTACAGGCTGTTATAATTGCTGAAATTCCCCAATTTAACACTCCGTCTCAAAATGATGAAATACAAGAGTAGACTCCGGCTGGATTTGATATACGGTGCCTTTTAGTCAGCTGACGGAAGCGGCAGCCATAGCAATTTTAGATCTGGACACATAAAAGTGGTCCAACATTCATCATTCCCGCAGCGTAGAAAGCTACACTAATATTTTGATCTTCCAACCTTTTGATGCGTTCATGCGCCGTAGACATTTGCTAAATCAGTGAGCTCTATCACACCAAGTACCTTTATTGTATAATTTTTAAATGTAATCTGATTGTGTTTAGATTCAGACAATCCTTAAAACCTATCTACACCACAAGGAACCCATTATAACCTAGATTAATAATGTACCAGCTGTGATAGTTGACACTCTGGAAACAACCTGTTAAAATAATGATCCCATTTATTATTATTATTTTCGGTTTAAATTCTATGGAAACATAGGTAGCTTATTCTTTTACCTCTGAAGAAAAGATGTGTTACCTGCTAAGTAGGTTATGTGGACGACTGCTGGTCTCAGTCCACAATTATTAACCTGTTTATTTTAATGAGGAGGTAAGTTAGTTTTTTCCCCCTATCATTACTAACATTTTATTCAATTTCAAGAGTCTAGGTGAAGTATATACTTGTTGGTAGCGTTATATTAAAATAATAGGTGCTCTGCTATAAAATTTAAGTGTCATTGATATATAAATATCTGTCAGTAGTTGGCACCCCTGTCAACCATAAAAGACTACGTTTCAGAAAAGACTGCCGCAAATAACTTGGATATCGGTAGAGTGAAGAAGGTAAACGAAAAAAAATCAATTAAGGAAAAACTCCGAACACAATTGAAGACACTGACCAAATTGAAAAAATGCAATATACTCGTACATAATATTATTCCCGGATAGTGTGTTTGTAACATTTACAATGAGTGCGAGGAAAAGTAAAACATATGCTGGTGAAATTACAGATATCATCGATAAACAAAAATCACTAATTTCTATCATGCGTCCAGTAATCAACATGGTCAAAACGGTGTTTACTCCAACTAATTACATTTCCTTAATGATTACAGATCACATTAAATATATATTGCCAGCAAAATTGGTTATGGTTTGGGTGAAGCTAAACGGATACAATTTGAGAAAACTATTCGAATTTATTTAAATAATTTTAAAAAAAATTTTAAGTTTTCATGTTGGATGTTTAATTACAACATATTTGTAACATTAAATGGAACATAAAATAAATATTTTATTGTAGGAAGTGTGAATATTTTTTTCTAGTCCTATATTTTGATTTTAATATTTACGACAGGTGAATTCGAGTATTTAAAGTGTAAATTACTAGTTCAAATTAAGCTATTAAAAAAACATATAATTTAGCCAAAAATATAGCTAAAAATATGGATCTTTGATTAAAAGAGATATGTTTTTAATTGTTCAGCCGACACGAAAATGATCTTTTCGCATATGATACTTCCCATATAATTCCCAACATATTATTATTAATCAAGACGCAAGTATAAGAAAATACTCATTTTTACAACGAAATAGTCAATCAATTTAGTATTGTTCATAAGCAGATTTCACTTTTTGCAGCATACAATCGGCAATATCTTAAAAAACAGCTGAACTATCAAAAAAACTAGCGTAGAACTTTTAATTTGAGCACGGATTGAGCTGAACTTATACGTACAATTGTGAAGTAGCAAAATACAATTATAATTAATCAGGAGTCGAGATCATCACGGAAACAATCTGTGTAGAATACTTAAGAAATACTATTATCAAATACCTTTAAAACAAAAACCTTTGCCTGATCCCAGATGTATCCCCAACTTGAAATGTACATGTTTCCCAAATCACTAGACGTTCCAGGCAATTCTTTTAGGCTCCAGTTTCCTCCTCAGGTCCTTGAAAAAATTTCCTGTTTTAACTTTTAATGACAATCCTACGACTTTCCGCTTCACCGTTAAAAGCTTAGGGATGATTAATCATTGACCAAACTCTCTCCTGAAACCAACATATCTCTCTCGCCCATTCTCAATCGCTTCTCCCAGCCCTAATATTATTGCCATTTTATTTTATTTTAATATGTGGGTTTTTATTACATTTTTCCTAATGATAAACATTTCCATCCCTTATTACATTACTAATAAAAAACGATTGCAGTGTACACATGTAAACAGTCTCAGTTACCAAATCATGTATTATTTTAATTTGTGCTTCTAAAAAAAGTTGTGAACGATGTAAATAATATAAAACAATTATAATAAAACAATTATTGTATATTTAGCTTGTATGTTACCGTCTTTTGTATTGTTTTTTATGTTTTTATTTATTGATTTGTATCTACATGGATCAATCTATGACTTTATTCGCTAATGCAGCTAAATAATTTTATTTTAATAATATTATTATTTTGTCAATCAGAGGTTCACACTTTATTTTTCATTATTATTTGTTTTATTTTTTCGATACAATATATTTGCCAGTCTGAACATGAATCTGAATATAATTGTTATTCATAGCAGACTTGGCCCCAGAGTAAAATTTTCGTTCTTTTCAATTGTACTCTAACCCGTATCCATCACAAAAGTATTCAATCGATTCCGTCACCTGCTTCTTCAAAAAACCATCAAACTTCTATAGCTTCCTCCCTTGTTGCTCCCTATTTTGACTGTTGCTTGTCTGGGAAGGATTTTCTCGTATACTAGACGAAAACATAAACGCCTTATGAACAACTGCTCCCTTCGCCTTTCGCATTATTGCTAAGGTGAGAAAGGATGGCTAATAATTTCTTTTAGCCTTGGCAGTGCTTCTTGACTTCAGATTGAAAGTACTTCTTTCAAACCATATCAATAAAACCTACCACCATTGGTAGAACCATACGCATCCTCTTCAAAATCAAGACCTTTACCCACATACTAGATTTCATCTGCTCACAAATCCGTATCTTTCAATAGGTTATTTTACACCCATTCGCACACTCTTTTGAACTATATACCTCGCTCCATTTAATTATTTTTTCCAGTCAGTTTTGCTTCCGGACTAGGGAATCTCTCTACAAGCAAATAGCAACACTAATCAAATAGGGGAGTCTCTGGTGGGGTATTAATTTCTGGTAGAATATTTTATGAAAAACACATTAGGAACAGGAAATTCCAGGATCTCAATGAGGTCAAACGTCCAGAGTAAACATACTTTTTACCTGGCCCGGTAATGATTTTATGTGCATTACTAAAGTTCTTTTGAAATAAAACAAAAATAAACTTTATACTAGTTCATAAAAGAATAACAAAAATGGCAATTATGAAGTCTGGCACAAATTGTGAAAACAAATAAGATAATCCTATTTAATTAAAACCAATAATTTAAAGAAGCAGTTCGAAAAATAGAAATGAAGATAGATAGGAAAATAAAAACTTTGAATTTCATATTTTATTTACATGCTTTGATAGTACATTTCAAGTTTTATTTTTCATATCTTTATCATATAACTTATTTTATATTATTAAAAAAATTAAATAGAACCTTACTCAATCACTTCCAATATAAATAAATGTAAAAAAAAATATGAGCTTCTTTACAAAATTAAATAAACATATTTACAAAGTTAAAATTAGACCATTCTTTAATACACCCATTGGACATTTTAACTATTTTACAAAATAATGTATCTTCAAACCTAAAAAACAGTAGTGGTACGAAATTCCAGTGTGAAGAAATTTTCTTGGTGTATCTCCTCAGTGAGAGTTTGTCAGAACTACGAGTACATATTTTCTGAACTGAAGGATTGTTTGATACAATTATATTACTGAAGAATTATTCTGTTCAAGTGTATAAATGGTGCTGTGATGTTGACAAGTAAAGGCCTGATAACATTTCAGGAGGTATCCATTTGTCCACATAAAGATATTTTGAAGTATTTCAAGGTTTTTGTAGTTTGATTGGCGGATTGAAACCAATACTTGGGAGTTTTATGCCCAAATAGAACGGATTATGGTCTTTGTTGAGGACTAGCTTATTTTTGGGGAAACTTTTAATTTCTTATTAAAGTAAGAGAACAAATGAGCCTTTTAACATTGATTTTTTTAGTATTTAAGTGTCAGACAAATTTCAATATTTTACCTGGTGTAAAACAGACGTATTACAATAAGGCAGATTGTAATCTTATTAAATGCAATTTCTTATTAAAGTAAGAGAACAAATGAGCCTTTTAACATTGATTATTTTAGTATTTAAGTGTCAGACAAATTTCAATATTTTACCTGGTGTAAAACCAACGTATTACAATAAGGCAGATTGTAATCTTATTAAATGTAACTTCTTATTAAAGTAAGAGAACAAATGAGCCTTTTAACATTGATTATTTTAGTATTTAAGTGCCAGACAAATTTCAATATTTTACCTGGTGTAAAACAGACGTATTACAATAAGGCAGATTGTAATCTTATTAAATGTAATTTCTTATTAATGTAAGAGAACAACTGAGCCTTTTAACATTGATTATTTTAGTATTTAAGTGTCAGACAAATTTCAATATTTTACCTGGTATAAAACCAATGTACTACAATAAGGCAGATTGTAATCTTATTACAATAAAGATTTTGAATAAGGAGGACCAGTTAGGAGTTAAGAGGCATCAAACGAGAGGCACATTTAGAGTTCATCAGCAGACATATGTTCTAGAGATGCTAAGAGGATGGAATCTACTGAAGAGAACTAATAGAATGATGATCGTGATTTCATGGTAATCTAACTGTGGACTGAAGGCCGCTGGCGATTTTAGTTAATTATATTTTACATCTTTATTAATGCTATTATTTATAATTATATTATTCAAACCCCAATGGAATTTCCGTAATTAGATAGCATTAAAGCGGATATCCAAACGATCGTTGAAGATGGATGGCGTGACTTCTACTTCAACTTCGTTCCTATACAGGACTCTCATAAATGCAGCGATGAATTAAATAAACAACCGGAGAATGGTAACGAATCAGGACTAGATTTCGAGCCTAACGAGTTATTTGATTGATCAAGAGATCACTTATTATAAATGTTTACAAGGGTAAGTGGTGGAATACGCATTGCTTTAGCATTGACGAGTTTGAAGATATTGTAAATTTGAACAAAAACGTATTTGACAGCATAAATCACCTAATGTTGTTATAAAAGTTCTATAAATTCGGAATATGCCAGATGTATCAGCGTTGCATAGCATGTACCATTAAAGAGTCCACTTATGTAACGCACTGAATATGCACATGGACCATAACCTCTCTTTACTTGACATATACAACTTTTCTTTGTATAACCTTCCACGTCTCATGAAAAAAAATCTTTATTCGCCCTTGAATAAGTACCCGAAAACCATAATAAATGACTACCATCACCTTCATTCGGTATCTATCGAAACCGTTTGAAAGATTATTATCAATTATGATTTCGGCCTTGCTATTCCACTCTATCCAAAATCACTAGCGACCTTCCGTCCACCATGGATCACCACGAAACCACGAGCACCGCTGGTACAATTTGTTTTCTTTTATCACATCAACCAATTCCGTCTCGATTCACAATGGTAGTGATCCTACAACTTAACTAAAAATGCCTCTTTGGGGGGGGGGGCAGTGCTAAAATTGTACATACACCTGCACCTTCATAAAATTAAACTCATCTAAACATAAGAGAGGTGAGCATTAACATTTTAACTGTGCTCTAACACATAGTCATGGTGTATTATCAGATACCGAATGAGGATAAGTAGAATTTCTTTAAGCTGACTCAGATAGAATCCAAAATCAGTTGCCTTCCACATAGTTACAATAGATACTACGCCATAAATTTATCCACAAATAATTTACCAACTAAAAACTTTAGAAAATAAAAGCCAACATCCTGAATTAAATTCGGCTGAAATAAGGTAATCCAATGGGAAGAATAGGAATAAAAAATTATTAAATTCAATGCTATATTTGCCAGCAATTTAATCATATGGACCGCAACTTTCACTCTAATATCAAGATGTTGCAATAAGGCGAGAAAAAAAATACAGCTTTTTTTTTCTATTTACAGAAATTTCTTTATTGTGATAAAATCACAATCTGCCTCATTGTGCAATAAGTAATTGTGATCAATGTTCTCATTCATACCATATTTAAACTTTAAAACCAATTACTGGCTAAAACATTCAGAAAAACCATAGATTTTTCTGGCTTCACCGAAATCTGCCTCTAAATAGATTTAACCTGTGGTTTTTTTTTTCAGTTGTAGTGTTTTACCCCCGATTTACCATACCCTAAATTAACTGTATATGGAAATTTTACTGCCAGATTAGGCCAACACACTCCTTATCCCCCTATCTCATACATTCAAAATAACGCTTAGCTAAACATACATACGCTGAATGTCTAGCATGTACAATATTTTTATTTATTACTTATTTTTCCTCTTATTGACTAATGTATTTTACATTCTCTATAAATAGAGATATGTATGCGAATGTTAATGACGATTAAAAGAAATTAATGATGTGGAATGCACAGATCAGTAGTACTTTATAAATGACCAAGTCTATACAATTGTATCATATTAATCAACCCCATTTGATATCCGTCAGTAAGGTCCGTTTGTGACTCAAGATAGGACGTCTGTGAAATATAATATTCGTTCAAGACATTAACACAAAAAAAATATAATAAAATTAAAAAAGTTAATCCCGTCAGTGGTCCTGCTGAAGAACTTACAACTGATATTATATAACCAGGCTTGGAATGCCATAAATTATTCCTTATGGTCACAAAAAGAGATAATGGGCCAGTGAATCTTTCATTCTCACTAGTTATTTTAGATAATAAAAGCAAACTTTATCAATTAAATCGTATTAAGCATAGCTGAAATGAGCTTATCCAATTCGAATAACTCAGGCAAAACTATATAGATCCCCAAATCCCTTAAGCACAGATTGCATCAAATAAATGGAAATTCATATATTATTACACTAAATATAGTCTATAAACAAAATACAGCTAAATAAATAAAATAAGTAACGAAACATGTTTTGTTACCTAAACATTCACCCTGCAAACCGGTACACTTTGATGCAATATTTAAATTTATTAGTATTGTTTTATTGCGATTTTCCTTTTATTTAGTCATGTAAATAAATAATTATAAATCAATAACATTCGGGGTCAAAAAAATTTCCTACCATTACCAAGTATGTCACCATAGGTCAAGTGTTATTGTTACAAACATCTTAAAGACTTAAAAAAAAGTCTATTGGGATATTTGCAGTTTGCTAAATTTAAAGATCTTTTTAGCTCATGGTTAACTGTAATAAAGTCTCGAACCTATCCGAAACTCAAAAACTAAACTTTACCTGAAAACCTACCTGATTTTATCCACGTTAACGCCAATCCAAAGCCAATGGCAAAGAATACGACACCCTAATGATCACTGCTGTTATAATAAAACAGTTAATTTCTAAGGTGAGAGTTAGCAATCATCCAATATTTTTTTTTTTTTTCCCCATATTCCCTTTAAATTTACAGATAATTATAGATCCTCAGGCGAACCATCCGATCACAAACGAATAATTCTTACGTCTTTATCCAATCAGAACAATTCTCTGGGAAGAGCTACTAAGTAGCTTAGCAGACTAAAAGTCCTGAAATACCATTATGTATCGCATCCACTTCATCGTGACTGACGGTGGGTCCTCAGCTGCGCCAGGGGGGGGGGGTGGTGTTAAGTAATCAAAACCCTTTTTCGATACCCTCTCGTATCTGTTCATTTCATAACAACCAGCGAAACCCTTCCCTTGCAACCATTGTTGAAGACTTTCTCACCATATTGATTTCATATTCATTTCCTCAAAAGTTAGTAGTAAAAAAAAAAATGGTTTCTAGCCGATTGCTAAATACGTCTTAGTTAAAGATAATATCGGTTAGGGCTGCCAAGAGTTATCAGTACTAAACAGGAAGCATGGTACAAATCGCAGAGGCATTGAATCTACTAGTTTGTGATTGGCTACCTGGTCTCCCCTGCCTTTGGTTTTTTTAGCATACAGTTCTCGTAAATGGCGTCGAAGCGTCGGTTATGTCCTGGCAGTATTAATGTTTTCGTGTTTGTGTAAATAATTGAAAGCAACAACGCTTTCCTTTCTTCCTTCTTCTATCCTCATTTCCTGGCTGAGGCTGCATTACAATTCATTCATTATCAGCTTTACCATTATGGTAATCTTTATGCTTTATTTGCTCTGTTTATCTAAACCTACCAGAAAACCTAATTTCCTGTTTTCTAATTTTGGCATAGTTCTCTTTCAGATATAGACACTAAGTTTTTACTATTTCTTCAAATTTACATAATCTGGAACACGATTGTGAAAACGTTTGTACAAGCAAGGTTGAAATGTGGCGCCTCTGTGAAGATAAAGTAATAATAATAAAAACGTGGGCTTACGTTTACGCCTTTTTTTTTTGTATTATTTTATCATATTCAATTAAGAACAATTATCTTATCCCACACTAATTCGAGGAATACAACCTTTCTTACCAGATCTCTGTTCCTCTCCAAATGAAATTATTAAGAAAGAAATAATAACGCTTTGCAACAGCGATAATAATAATATTAATACTCGTTCAGAAAATTCACAAATAATTTCTATCCGGTATACATAGTTACCATAGCATAATGGTTAACATGCCCGATTAAGAAGTGCACAAAACGTCTATTTTTGTCTTCCCACAAGTTTTTATATCTATTTTTGAAAAGCTTTTAGCAGCTGCACTGCCATTTTCAAGAGCTTATCTGCTGAAAGCGCCAGTAAAATAGAAATAAAAATTTGCGGGGAGACAAAAATTGGCGTTGTTCACTTAATCTAAACCTACGGCCAGCAATTAAATCACTATAATACTGCGGAGACCCAGGTCAGATTCCTGGCTCTCCCTTGAGTTTATGTCAGGATGGGTAAGGTCTGGGTCCCCTCTGATGAGATGGTAAAATTACTTCAATAAAGAAGTGATAACCATAGATAACCAAGCTCCAGTGTATAGGATCCCCAGCGGCGCTTATCAACCAAGGCCAGTGACAACTTTGTTAATCTATATGTCTTGCCTATATGTAATGTAGGTAAGTCTATTTGAGGCAATTCATTTTTTTATTTTCATTTTAGATAAGGAAATTAACCATGTTCTCAGTTCATTCATTTCAGGGGTGAGTTCAATTAAAATATGAATAGGAGGGTTTTCCACCAAGGGAGCTAAAAAGGGCTGCCTAATTCGCAGAGCAAAGAGGGGCTGGTTACCCTTATAAACTGGGCAAACACATCAGAAATACCGCTCCCTTACCAATGACAAGAATTTCTGTTTGCCCTTCAATGGTATCTTGAGTTCAACGGCCCCCTGTAGACACATGGAGTACTCAGAGTTTTATTATATATATATGTATAGAAAAAAAAAACTTTATTTACACATCAAGGTAATTATAAGACAGAAAATATTACACAGTATACATATATGCCAATTATATCTTTTGTAGCTGGTTATAGAAAAACAAGAAAACTAATCTAACATAGCATAAATTGGCGGTAATTTATATAATAGAATCAATTGTAATAAGTTATTGAAGAAAAATGAGTAGTATTTATATATAATAGTAATAAATATCATAATATTTTTTAATGGACAACGTTTCGATATTCTATGTACGATGGTTGGGAGCTAGCCGAGAAAAAAACAACAGTGGGGTCAATTTGTCATTTTTTCGAAGCTAGTACATCTTGAAAATGCGTGGGTAGCAAGTCAAAACTTTTCTCAATAATAAATGAGATGTTTGAGTCATTAAACTGAGCCTATTGCACAATCTACCCTTCTCCCTCTGAAAATCTAAATAAACCTCAAATCTCGAATCTGTTACGGAGTAATAAGAAAAAACAATTAGGGTGAGAAATATTTTAACAGATATATCTGTACCTCGGAGGGATACAACACTATGTCCATTTTTTTCCATATTGACTTTATTACAGAGTTAAAGGTTTTTTTTCATTTTATAACAACTGCATGATGTAAATAACAATAAATAGAATGTTCTGGTAAAATATTGTTTCAACATCTCAATAAATAGCTGTGCCAATAACACTTTTTGTTGAAAAAAATGAGTTTAAAACTCCTCTCCTGTAAAGTTATGAAAATGGACATAGTGTTGTATCCCTCCGAGGTACAGATATGCAAGTTGAATTATATGTATAACCGAATATTGAACTGTTTCAATATTCCCAAGAATATTTATAGGTAAATATGGTACATAAAAAATATACAAGAAATATCATATTTATTTGAGATTTAAACAAAGTGAATTTAACTTGAATTGGAAATATAAGGACTTATATAATATAATAACTAAAAAAATATTTAGTGTAGCAAGAATTACTATTATTTCCTTCTTTCAATTAATTAAACGCAATCATTAATTCCTACCAGTCGTACTGTGGATAATAATGATACTAATAGTGAATTAACATTTATTATTCATTAGTCCATATCAATAATGTATATCATCAAGCATCAAGGCATTCGTTCCATTTTAATAATTTAAATATTTCAATAAAAATTGCAAAAGAATCGGGAGATACATAATTCTACTAATCGAGCTTCATCTACTAGGTTGATAGAAAAGTTCTTGTGCAGAAACCGAATTTATCACAAAAAAAAATTTAACTCGTATGGAGCTCTCAATTTACCCGCCTCCGTAACATAATGTGCCACAGTTATCGTCAACAGCAACTGGAGAGATGTAGTGTCTGTATTGAAAGTGTAGTATCTGTTCTTATCAGCTTAATCTCTGGTACGACTCCCATCGGGGGTCCAGAAGATTAAACTGATTTTTGGGAAATGACGGAGTGCTAGGGGCTTGCTCCACCTCTGTCGCGGGTTGACCCGGTATTGCAGTACGTCCGGGAACGGCCCATATAAATTAAATCACTGACTCAATTAATTAATTTAATTGAGTCAATAAACGAAACAAATGACTGTAATATGGGCCGTTTCCGGAGGTACTGGTCAACCCGCGATAGAGGTGGAGCACAAGCCGCTAGCACTCCGTGATTTCCCAAAAATCTTCAGTTTAATCTTCTGGACCCCCGATGGGAGTCAAGCGACCTGCTTGAAGTATTTAAACACAACGCCTAGCGTATTTTGAGGAGCACCCCTTCACCTTCAAAATATCAGCTGCTGAAGTCCAAAATATAAGTATTTCAGGAAACAGTTTTTACCCTTAAGCCATAACCATAAAATTAAGGAAACGATGTCATAAACCAAATAAGTAATTATGTACAACTTATCGACCCTTTCTAGGACGAACATTTAACAGAAAACAAAGTCAGAAATTTGTTCACCCCCCCTATCAATGGATGCATGACTCCTGTTCATAGTCTAAGAAAGGAGGGGGCGCTTAAAAACAGAGCGCACTCATTAGATACCTCACCATGAAATTGGTCAAACTGTGAATCTGGGGAGTTCAACGTGTGCCAAATATTCATTTGATTCGCTTAATGATTTAAAATCACAACAGTGACCCACTTGGTGAGCTGGCTATTTGTTGGACTTTGTAATTTACCTTATGGAAGTGTAATATTAATGCAGTGTGGTACGATTACCTTCAATTTAAAATTAATGGGAGAGTAGCTGTAAGCATCATACTCAAGGGCCTTTGAACAAATATAATGCGTGATAGATAATACTGTTTTATTTCTTTAACATTCACTAGGGGGGGGGGGGGCTAAAACCCAACTCACGTCACTAGCCAATGCCCGTACCAGGTGAAGTCACCTAAATTATAAATAGGAGAATAGATAAGAGGTATAAGATAATTATTATATCTTTAAAATAAAAAACGTTATCTTATCATATCAGGTACCAAGGAATTGGTACAACCACGGTTCTGGCCTGACAAGTACGTGTTTTGTCTGTCAGTAAGGTACGCATTCCTTGAGGTACACATATTATTTATTTCTAGTTATTCTTAAATGACGAAATGAGAGGTATAATAAAACTTAAAACGAAAAAAACCAATTTTAATTAATAGAGATATATATTCTATTAAATTAAATTATAATACTATTTCAATATATTCGATATAAGAGCTTTCTTAACAATGTGGCGTTAAGGACCAACCTTTCCCAATTAGGCGGAAATTCGATAGCGATGTAATTGCAAGGTTTAGCGACAGCTTTTTACAGAGCCTATGTAAAGACCCAGTAATTCCATCAACTTCAAAGGAAAGCAAATCGATCAGAGGCTGAATAACCTCTATAGACTTTTCATTTAGCCCGGCTTCACAGCTCCCTTCGTTTAGTTTCTTGATGAGCTGAGATGGTTGAGGCATTACATTCAAACAGTATTTGGTTTGTAAGTGGTATGCCTATATATAATTATGCAGATATACATATTAATGCATAATGCAGCAGGGTCCTGTAATATTTTAAACATGTTGCTTAATTTATCATAATGCATTGGAAGTCATTTTTATTACTTAAAGTGTTAAGATAATTAAATAGTTTTGTCATTTATTCATAACACACTTTTAGATCAAATCAATTAGTGTCTATTATGTTGCCTTTTGGAGGAATCGATGTTCAGGATCAATAGTGTTTATGGTCAATCGAGAATGGAGTGTAGGAAGTGACAGTCACGGTTTATGGAAGTAGACAAGAAGGCCATGTTAGAGAGAGTTAGAGTCAGAGAGTCACGTATCAGAAAAATACTTCACTAATCGGATCGAAAATGTTTAGAGAGAAGACTAGCCAAGAAAACCCACCAAAGAATTTCAAAACATCGTAACCGTCATCAATATCAAGTGAATACTTATTATTATTCTCATAATAATACAAAACAAAACGTTCATAACTTTTGCGAAGTTTAAAACCCAACTGAAAGAAGAGGACCTAAAATATGCGTGAGAGGTAAAAAAAATGATCTGTTAGACAATGTTTAGCAACATCTAACATTACATACAATGTTAGATATAAGAATAATATAAGATGTTTTATAAGAAATATAAGAAAGATACAGTTCCTACTTTTCATATACCAGTTATTGAGAAACAGATGTATGTAATGTTAGATGTTGCTAAACATTGTCTAACAGATCATTTTTTTACCTCTCACGCATATTTTCGGTCCTCTTCTTTCAGTTGGGTTTTAAACTTCGCAAAAGTTAGAGAAAACGTTTTAGGTTTTAGTGCCGACTGACAGTGTTTAGTTTCTCTGAACGGAACAATATTTTATACATTTTTTTTTGATCGCAACCAATTTATAAATGATCAAATAATAGCAATGGATATAAACATTAACTAATTATTGAACATTCCTCTGAGAAAGTCAGTGGTTCCTTTTATGGTGGCATTACTACAGCTAGATTAACTCAAAACCATCACAAACAATTATTGAATTTGAAGTAGCGGTACTGGTAAAAATTGGCTTTGCAGCTGCTCTTTGAAAAGGTTTTCGCAGCACTGAAATCTATCCTTTCACTAGAAATAAATTTTCAGATGTAGACTTTCTGCCCTCCGAAGTAACAGAACCAGAAGGCAACATTGATAATGATGAATAGGGGTTCATATATTTCATTCATAACACCAATGACCTCAAGTAAACATTCCAGTGGAGTCCTTATTCGCTGACCAGAGAGGGTCCATTCTACTAGAAACTCCATTCCTATAGCTCAAGTTGTAACGACTTCTTATCCTTCTCCTGAGAATATTTATTCCGTGCCTAATCACCTGAATATATGATATCAATTTTAGGGTGATTTGGTACCAGTTGCTGCATTTGGTAACAGAAGACATCATTCCATTTCCTAAGATAAAAATGAAGAGGAAGAGATCAGGCAGAGACTTTAAATTAGTATTAATTACCTCAACATCATCTAAAAAACATCAAGATGAAGGAGAAAAAGAGAAAAATTGGAAATAATACATTAACGCATGTTGTTCTCCTCAAACATTTTCCCCCTCTTGCCCTTTCTGAGGACGAACCTGACACAGGGGTTGTTCTTCTCGAACCATGATTTTTTATTTAATTACCTCAGCACCTCCCTTTCCTAACCTTGCTAGCTTTAGTCCTACACTGCCAGTCTCCATGGCCTTCCCAGTGGAGTTTCCTGCCCTTGTCCTGTAAACAAGAATATCCTTGAAAGGGACTACTTCCGTGCACATGACAAACTATGAGGGCCTACAAAATGTACCTAGTAGCGTATCCTCCAGCGGTCCAGTCTATCTCTTTCCTGTCCACACTCACCTTTGAGATCCAGCGGTTTTTGCCTACCCTCAGAGACCGATCCTGGACTCAATGCATTCCAAGACCAGGTAAACTACCTATAATACCTGGCGTGTACATCTTCTCCTTAACATAGTGTACTATTGGGACTCACATTCTAAGATCTAATGAAGTTAGACCAATAAACAAATATACGAATTGAGCTGCCAACCGACTAAGCCACCAGCAAAGGTCAAAGACTACAGGTTTATTTATCTCTTTCTGACGCTTGGCAGTGGCTGGGTCGACGAGACCTTCCCCAGCGGGCGGACACTGGTGTGCTTTTATCTTATCTGGTGGTGTGCCCCCAATCTTAACCGCGGACAGCGTTGGTACGCTATCAGATAAGCATAAGCTTCAGCGAGCTAAGAAAGAACCTTCATATCACCATTACACTACACCTCTTCGTCACTGTCCGTACTCTGTTCACAATGCAAGTTTAGTAACTTAACTCATTATTATATACTGTATTATATTATATTATATAATTATATTATATTATATTGTATAAGTACTCAGTAACTTAACAATTTATTAATAGATAAACTTGCTAAAGCTGTCAAAAGTTTAGTTCAGATTACCCCGTTAAATGTACACGGTGAATGTTTGATAGACTTGAATTTGTGTTTCCGAAAGACTAAATATACGCAAATATGTAGAAAATATTATTATTAGTGTTTCTTTCTTGACATTCTATTGGATTGTAAAGGGACTGAAGATTATTCACCCTGCTTAAATTGTGATTTTATTTATATTCAAAGAATCTTCAAAATATGCTTTAAAAAATTATTGATTGTAAATCTTTATAAAGTGTTTTGAAATAATATTACTCAGTCAATTTTATTTGTGATTTTCTACCGCTTCCCAGGTCTTAACCAATGAGAAGGGCAGTTTCCAATCAGATATTATGAAAGAATGAAAAATTCTGTGCTGAAATCATTTTACTGAAGGTGTAGGAGACATCCTACTGTAACACAAGCCAGTTTTTGAATGATAAAACGATCTGGGCGGGTCAAGTAAAGCCAAACATTGAAACGGAAAACCTTAGCTCTCGCCTACCCCACTATTTTTTGTTTTTCCACAACTTGTTTGTTGTCCCAAGTTGTGGAAAGACAAAAAACCTGTGTTATTTTACTGAACCTTTCCACAATCCGGCATTAATCATTTAGTATAAAGGTCTATCGAGCTACGGCCGGAATTATATTGAATTAGCGAGTGAACAAGGAGACTTGTGAAATAATTAAGGGATATAATTGTGTTTATTTAAAATATTTTAACATCGACAATTAAATTTAAACGAAGGGTAAGCGAAATTTGAGGAAAAAAACTGTATTATTTTAGTAAACAACAATATTTTCTCTTGAGTCTTGCAAAAAAAATACATATTTAGCTTTTTCAATAAACTTGCTAAACTATTGAATTGTATTGAGGAAATCCCTAATGAATACGAAAAAAAATTATTATTTCGCTTAAAAAATTGAATAGAAAGGAAACCGGCTCAAACAGTTGCTACTTAATATAGTCTGTGAATAACCACCGCTTCTGGTTAGCTCCTTCCAGCTTGAGTCTCGATATTGTGAATATGTTAAAACTGTAATAATTTCTCATTGCTCCCAATAAACTCTCAATGATGCGAGAGTTTATCACTACAACAAACTACAAGTACAGTGATGGCTTTTGCGTCATTTTGGTTTACAGCAGCATCATGAGTGCACAAAGAGCTCTTTCACAGGCCGATTCAGTTTATAACCTAATCAGTGACAGACTGGAAAAGTTAGACATCAGTGTAAACGCCGGGAAGACCGACTGCGTAATCTTCTCCCTCCAAAAGAAGACATCCTATACTATAGGAGGGCAAGAGTACTCATCGGTTTTTTCAATGTACTATCTGGGTATAAAAATAGATAGGCATCTGCATTTATCTAACCATTTTAGTAACAAAATAGAAAACGTACAACACAGGTCATACTAGCTTTTGCACTTGCTGATGATATATAAATGTTTCCTCCGGCGAGCTCTGCTTTACGGTTCCCCACTATATACTCAGTCAACTGACAAAACTACTAAAAGACTCTAACAATTTCAGAATGGGATCATGAGAGAAGTCGAGAGGCTAAACAACGCCGACCTGCACCCGTTGCTTGATGTTTCTTCGGTGGGTAGTTCATCCACTCGAGACACAACAAGTTTTTTGACTCGTTACAGTATCAACAAACCCAGTGTTTGACACTGTGACCTCACCACCATTCCCGCATCGATGGCAACAGACTGTCGGATAAAATTAGGTTAAGATTTTGTTGTTAGATGTCAATTTCTTTTAAGTCTATGATTCACAAGGTGAGCCATATCATTTTTAAACAGGTCAATCAAGCTTAAAAAAAAAGGAGCGTTGACGAGTGCAATACACCCAATTGCACTGGAATACGCGCACCACAGGCAACGAAATAGACCATACTGCCGTCAACAGCGAGCGAGATGCGTGAGGAAACACCGTCTGGGACACGGATCCCGTGGTAGGGTTAAACAAATAGAAATAAAAGTGTTTCAAACTAATGTGGCAATCAATTATACTTTTGTAATAATCATAAATAGCAATTTAAAATTATTAAACATTGTATAATATGGAGCTAAGCTACAGGACATATGATGATCTATTGTAAATAGATTCATTTATGTAGTCTATACTGATTTCCATAATTTATAATAACAAGGGGATGTGAAGACGGCTACCCTTGTGTCTTATTGGCTCAAACTCCCCCCACTCCCATGCACCCCTTATCATCCCCTTCCTACTTCAGTGATCCTGCCTCCCGTCTTGGGATATAATAAAATACATGCCACTGGGACATAATTTAATATTTAATAACATTTCCAGGGGGCAGTCATAACAATATGTATATATTAAAATTTATTAACATGATTATGATAGATAGGTACAATATAATGTTCAGAGAATAATATACTACAAAATATAACTAAAAGAACACAAACATTTATTTTTTTTTAAACTACGTCACAATGTTTAAACTGGATATTCCAAGGATCAACGGCCTCCTCATAATACATATTTAAAAAATACGTAAGTAATGAATTATATCAGATATTATGAAATGTATGGTTCGATGTTGGTATATAACTGCATTTATATAATAGTTTTGCAGGTTCTTATTAGCTGCCTCCACTTCATCGCTGGGTATAAGTCAGTGGCTCACTAACAACAAAGTAGAACGCTTCTGTGTATTCTGTGCTAGCAAAAGACCACATGCAAGTACACACGTGCGTATCGCCAGGACCAGAATTCTCCCTTATCTCGAAGGCTCCAGGCGGTCCAAGACCACGGGGAAGAACAGATGTCTCTCTGAAGAACTTCTCTGCGCTGGAGACAATATTTTCAGATAATATACATTATACATCGATTATTATTATAATCTATATCTATTTCCCTATGATACCTGACCTCTGAAAGTAAGTTTACATGAAACCCGATTAGTTTACAAGACTCTAATCTACACCAAGTACAAGACCTCTAATTTTCATGCCAATATCAATAATTATTTCTTACTCATTTAGTCTCTAGCCAACAGTATTATAATCGTATACAAACTTTCAAAATGCTTAGACACAGACCCTCAGGTCTCCCGGTCTCTTTCTAGATGTCGCTTCTTGACTCAGCATAAATATATTCTTTGTTTACAAATACATATGTAAACAAAAAACATGTGTATATACAGAAAGACCAACGTTGATAGGTGTCCCAGATTACCCTACAAGAGTTATTATAATTATAAACACATCATAAGGTTTAAAAAATAAATAAATTATTTGATAAACACTAAATGAGGTTATTGTTGAGATTCATTGAGACAAAATAGATATGTATGTATTAAAATATGTTAAAATGATTATGGGATATATTAAGATAAAAATTAACACTCTGAAACTTATTAAATAAGAAACAAATTACAAAAAATGCAACTCACGAGTAATCCACAAAACTATTAGGAGTACGTTTCCATTACGAAAACAATTTTTAATGACTTTTTGTAATAGGAGTCCAATAAGGCCCCAAGATTTTATAGCTTTATAAACTAGGTATATTAAATGTAGCCTATCTATAGGAAATGAACAAGCACCAGGGGCTATTTTAGTTTCAAAAGTTTCGTTACAGATCATAAATAATTTAAATCCAACTATATCACAATAAAGGCTTTTGAAAAAAAAACCAGATAATAAACAAAAGGAACATTGAAGTATCTTATGGATTTTGTGATAACCGTTTCCTCGGTGGTTCACATTCTTTATCTAAAGTACATATGTTTTTTTCCCTCAATTGACATAATCGTTTAAGTTACCATCACATGATACAATGAAATAACATAACCATACATTTAATATAATGCGACATCAATGGGACAAGTATTCTAATAAACTACCTATTTGCAGAGTATACTTCAACGGATTGTAGATTTAACGAGTGAATTGAACAATAAGGTTTTATCAACAGGGATGAGAGATTGTTGATTGTTTTGTAGCATCGATTGTTTATCGATTATTTTTTAAAACAACCGGCGGTTTATGATCTCACTTTTCAATAGGTCCCTCCCACCTAACAACCTCCCCTTCCACAGATTCGGATTAAAATTAATATTTCAATGGGAAAAGACTTATTATATTCCCCGAACTTACTTTACTTCGAACATGGTTTTGTTCTAGCTTAAACAAATGAAATGTTAATTCAATAAATGAGAAAAAAACGTTCTTTTGCTAATAATAACAAAGCTTTTTTCAATTTTTTTTTTTTTTCAAAGACAACTGATACTGGAGTTTATAAGACTGTAAGAACAACTGAACTTCTTTTATTGCTTTTTCACTACCTCTATTCTTCCTTTAAGCACCAAGGATCAGCCTCAGGCCTTATTCCAAGGTGACTAATGAGGGCTATGAATCAGTAACACTCCTGACGGGTTATTAGCCCAGTGTTAGAGGTCCCGTTACATCAGAACACCTGGCCCCCTGAGGACCCTATCTGGGTAGGGAAGAACATATTGCTATAGTAAAAATAATGTCGGGGTTTTCCGGATCTAGGATAAATACCGATATTGGAGTGTATAGGATATAGGGATGCCAATAAATGAGACTGATGTATGAGGGAACTCCAGAGATCCACAGGTCCCTTAACCTTCCTTTAATCACAAGTGTGTTACAAACACCAGTCGCATATACCTTACAGGTGAACAACTAATGTTTTTGTTTTTTCCCAGACCTTCTATTGTGGATGTCATTTTTTTTCGACTAAACAACATTTTGGTGACATCCACAGGTTTAGATGAATGAAATGTTTCCTGTGAAGTCACAATTTTGAAATAAAAAGAATTATAAATAAATTAATAGTTAATAAAAATAAAAGAGCTTGGATAGCAACATTCAACTTGTCGAAAAAAACAAACAAAAAACAGTACTTGTCGCACGTTTATGTTTTGTCAGAAGCAGCAAAGAAATATACAAGTACCCGTAAAAAAATTACCCAGAGATTTGAGATCATTCGTATAGGTAGATTTGTTTTTAGGAGTATCTCCGGCTAATTTTATTTAACTATGCTTATTTGTATAACTCGTCTGAACGCAAATATATACATACAGATTCTGTCCAGGCTGATTAAAAGGCCGGTGGCAATGGAGCTCCTCCGACCCCTCTCCTACAGTTTCGTCAATTGGCGAAGACTAGAGAGAGGGCAAGAGAGCCACAGGCGCTCAAAACATGAGTGGAGATGATGGCCAGTGACTTACATGAGTGGAGATGATGGCCAGTGACTTACATGACCACATGACTTAAATATCTATTTACAATATATCGCGAGTCCGTCGGAGTTTTAGGCATCAAGGTGGATTGTAAAGATGAGGGTTATTGGATAAGGAGTTAGCAAAAAGATTGTGGAATCTGGAAAATCTTGAAGGCATAAGGTTAAGAACAATAGGCCAACAAGTAAATTGAGTACTGTGGGATTGTCAAATATCTAATAAAACACATAAATTCAGCTCAATCACTTAGACCTTTATCCGACACCCAGCAAGATTAGACAAGGTCCAAATGTCTAGAATTGGCACTTTTTCTATGCTTAGTAATTCCTTTCTTAATTAATGAACATATAATTTTTCATGCTGATTTCAATGTTTAAAGGTTTGACATGACTAGAATAAACATTAAGGAAGTTAGTTATTATAACATTGATAAATAAATTCAAAAGTACAAATATATGAGCAAAGCCCCACACTATAAGTACCTATGATACAACCAGCAACCATAAGTAACAACTATGATACAAAATTAACAGCTAATGGAAATTTATGATCAACAATATCGAAAAGAAAAAAATATTTAAAAATAAGATACATCAGAAACATGAACTGAGTGGAACAGTATTTCTACGTAATGAATGAGGTAGATGTACTGATAAAGGTTTAGAATAGATTTCTAGCCACTTCTTTTGGTCAATTTGTTACCATTGTTCACTGTGTTTAATAATATTCTGCGTTTTTCCATTTCCAAATAACTATGTGATATTTTGGCTATTAACTTTGTCATTGCAGAGAGCAAAATTAATTAAATAAATAAATGTATAAAACCACATTAATTTTTAGGATCTAATACTTACATAGTGGGGCCCAAATATTTAAACAGTGGAATTGCAATTCTCATATATGACATATATTCAAAGCTTATGTTATTATGTTCTAAATATGAAATATAGGCAAAGTCGCCACAGAACTTCGTTGTAGATATTTTAGATCATTATAAATTTTACTGATATTGCATTCTGGAATCCAGCCCACAGTAGCGCTTGTGATGAAGTAGCAGTGGAAATTCAAAGCTTAGTAATTATGTTCTAAAAACTATTGCAGCCAGTTTTCCAGTTTTCTTGGACTAGATTGGAACAGTGAAAGGGAAAAAGGGCAGGGTAAATAAATATTAGTGTAATGGATTTCGTGCCCAGTTTATTTCAGCGGTCTTTGAAAGGCTCGAGATGAAAGACATCGCTCAAGCAGGTAATAACTGATATTTCTCTTTTCATATTCCTCGTTTCTAACTGGTCTTTGTTGTAGATATCTTTTATTTTAATAAACATTACAAATACTATATTTATTTATTGCGGTGGCAGTCAACTAATATAAGTGCTTAAAAATTAACTAGACACATTCTAGGGTAGTAGGAGGTGTACATCTCCAGCCTTACCGGTAAAATATACGTGAAGGAGTTAGAGAATCAATCATAATGGGTAAAAATGTATGAGGAGTGGACTGCATACCTTTCATACCAATTAAGTTTGATTATCTAAGGCCCTCACTATCATTTTACTGGTAAGACCGAAAATCCAACATAATGGTCCTCCGGGCCGGACAGCGCTTCGATGAAAGTTCTGAACCCCACCTTTTTCTGGAATTTTAATTTTACAGGAAACACCTCCTGTTATGTTTATTAACTTAATCCATTTTCTTGGAAATGTCATCGGAATTCCTCTTAGTAAAGCTTATACTAACTGACAAATATGAAATATAGGCAAAGTCACCACAGAACTACGTTGTTGATATTTTAGATCATTATAAATTTTACTGATATTGCATTCTGGAATCCAACCCACAGTGGCGCTTGTGATGAAAGAAAGAAATTCAGAGAAGCAGAGAAATTAAACAACTTATGTGTTAACAATGTTCTAGGAATTTCTTTTTACGGTTAATAAGTATTGATTTCAATAAACGAAAATGATGCAGAACATATTGCGAAAATGGGCAGACAAATTTTTTCTTAAAAAACATTGCTGATACATGCAATTTATCCGAATATCGATCATAATTAATGGAACATTTTAGAGTACCACAGCTGTTGATTAAAGTAATATATTTATAAATTTCTTTGGAAATTTCATTCAGCCTCAATAAATCTTTCAAAAAGGTTCAACAAATAAAAACTTGTAACATATTAGAATTCGTAATCGGTCATAACATATTTTCAACCTTAATAAGCATTACTGAAACCGAGTCAGTCGGCTTTCATTATGGAAAATGAAGTAACAAATTATACATGAATGCCGATATGGCTGCTTCTAAAACAATACTTCCTCAAAATTAAAAAAACTGAACATTTTACACACATATAAATTTTCTATAAAGATCAAACCTAGATCCGCCAAATTTTTTATAAAATAACCACGGCAAAAATTTCTTTTATTCACAACTAATTAACTAATCAACTGTCTATTTATTTGGAATTTCCTATCACTAAAATAGTACTTATGCTTAAAACAAGATTTTAAATCCGTTTCGAATTTGTCTTTCAAACATTTCATTGTCAAAAAATAAATCTGTAATATTGTCAAATTCAAACTCGGACATTCTTAATGTTGTGGTTATCATCGCTGTTAATATATTGCTGAGATCTAACAAATATAATTACACTTATAATATGAATACTCATAAATGAACTATCTCAGAATAGCAGAGTCTTTGTTTACTTTATATCGATGGCTGGGAAAAATTATAAATATATAAACGAGACGTCCACCCACTATATTAAAATGTTTTTCTTTACTTAAAAAAACACACCCACAACTGGCAATATTAATAAAAGAGAGGAGAATGACCTTCCAGATAGTATTTTTATGAAGACATCTTCCGAAGATGAAGCGGAAGATATCAACATTGGAAGGAAAGGGATTGTCTTGAATTTTAAAAAATATGCCTTCAAACAATGCCACTGTTGTGGCCAAATCCAAGGCAATTTCCCAGGTAATGCGTCGAGACATTGTTCCACCTTCTGCTATATGATACATTTACACATCTCTTTTTTGGGGACAGCCTAGTCGGATTTCACTATAGAAAATTAAGCAAAAAATATATATTTATCCTGATATGGCGGCTTCCAAAACTGCCTTCCTCAAAATTTAAAAGACTGAACATGAGATGGAAAAATCGATTTTATTTCATTTTTTTTTTTTTTTTATTAAACGTCATACTTATATTTTTAGTAACAGTAGTTTCTATATTTGTCTTTGTAACAAATTATAAACAAATATAATAATTTCTTTGATTAAAAATATATTAAAATAATGATTTTTATTTATTTATAATATTTTACATAGATCTTACCTCGAGTTTTTGCGCATGCGCTATTGTTGATAATACCCATCTATTACAGCTCTTCATATTTACACCAATTACTACAGTTTATAAAGTTTCTTTACGCTTTGAAAGTGTCTCACAGGCAACTTATGTGAGCTGGTCACGAGGGAGCCCTCAATAAGTGAGTAATTACTTAATACATTCCTTCAGTGTGTGTTTTAGAATATAACACACAGAGAAGTCGGCCATATTGCCCAGTCTGTGACTGGATTCTAGATCAGTATACACAGTAGACAAAATTGATAGTGGGGTGGTATTAGCCAACTGGTAACTCCGGTGAGGCTACTGTAAGTTCGAATCTCACCATTAGTACATATTTTTTATTGTAATGAAAATTCAATTACAAAATAATAAATATTTAAAATATAAAATGCAATGAGATTTTATCAACAGCTAATGTCCGATAGTAAAAAAAAAAGAACAAGGTCTTTAGGGCCAAGTTCGGCCCCCTCGCCTGTTAAACGAAAGCCTGGAAGATCAAATAGGGACATCCCAATAAATTTATCTACCACCATTTGCCAGCACTTCAAAAGAAGAAATAGTAGCTGAATCTAGATTCTTCACGCCTAATAGCTTCGAGGTACTAATAAATAGCCACCCTGACGACATGGAAGTTATTAAAACACCAACACAGCCCAAGCCACCTGCTATATTCGTAAGGAATATTAGCAATTTTAAACTATTATGCTCACAAATGAGCAAAATTGTAGGTACCGGAAAATATACGTGCCTCAATCGCTCTCGGGACACGAAAATTTCCCCAGACACTCCCGATACTTATCGAGCGATTGTTAAATATTTGGATAAAACCAATGCTGACTTCCATACATATCAGCTGAAACAAGAACGATCGCTACGAGTAGTGATAAGAAATCTGCACCCGACCACACCAGCTAATGAAATTGAAGACGAACTCTCAGCTCTGGGATTCAAAGTTCGCCAAATAACGAATGTTTTACGTGAGGACAGGCAAAAAGACGAATCCATCAAAATGGCGTTACCGTTATTCTTTGTAGATCTCGAGCGGACATCTAGAGTGGAGAAAATATACTTAACACACCTATATTCCACAAGAATACAGGTCAAAAAACCTTACCCCAAACGAGACATCGTCCAATGCCATAATTGCAAGGCATATGGGCAAACAAAATCGTACTGCCATCACCCTCACAGGCGTGTAAAGTGTAGAGAGCAGCACAAAAGCGAATTGTACAAAATGCCCCTGAAATCGCCTGCTGTATGCGTGCTCTACCAGCAAGACCATCCGGCCAACTACAAGGGCTGCGAGGCTTATAGAATTCAGATGTACAGAAGCGAGCAACGTCGTCGGCCAGAAGAAGAGAAGCCAGTGACAGGTAGCTCAAGAAGCGCCCCCGCCAGAGATTTGAGGCCTTCTGTCTCTTTTGCTGATGCCGTTCGGAACAGAGAGCAGTCACAGGCACTGCCCACTACTCGTCCGCAAGTTTCTCTCCCCCAGCATTCCGCACATCCCGTCAACCAGCAAACCCAATCCCATCCTCAACACATCTCGCATATTCCTCCACCTTCAAGCTCTTCAGATCTCACTAGCCTATTAACATCATTCCTTACAGAATTCAGAACCCTAATTGCCCCTCTCATTTCCCTTCTTACAAATCTTGTCTCCTACCTTATCCTCGTTAAACAAAATCCATAAGTGGATCCTTCTGACTCCTTATCCATTCTCCTTTGGAATGCAAATGGTGTTCGCACTAACACTAACGAACTGACAGCACTACTCCACGACAAAAACATCGACGTAGCTCTTATTACTGAAACAAGACTTACAAGTAAACGACCATTTACCGTTCGACAGTACCAGACTTATCGAACTGATCACCCAGATGGAACAGCTCATGCAGGTACCGCTGTCATTGTCCATAACTCCATATCCCACCACATGATTTCCTTCAATCCACTGCAGTGTCAATCACCACCTTCGCTTATCCCCTTACACTAGCATCAGTGTACTGCCCTCCTAATAATTCCATTTCCGACTACCAATTCATCTCCTTTCTAGACTTCATCGGACATCGTTTCCTTGTTGGTGGGGACTTTAATGCGAAGCACCAACATTGGGGGTCAAGATCCACGAATACACGAGGACGTGCTTTGCTGTCTGCACTCACAC
Source organism: Acanthosoma haemorrhoidale (assembly GCA_930367205.1). Lineage (NCBI taxonomy): Eukaryota > Metazoa > Arthropoda > Insecta > Hemiptera > Acanthosomatidae > Acanthosoma > Acanthosoma haemorrhoidale. Next base: position 115,995,805 of record OV884011.1, on the reverse strand, counting down.
AGAAACATTGACCCACTATCACTCCTGACACAGCCACCTATTGGCTATCTGATCCCAACCGAAATCCAGATCTCATTGACTTCTTTTTCTACAGTAGTTTAAGAACACTAAACTATTCATTCACACGCCTCGATATACACACGATCACAGTCCTTTATTATTAAACATTTCCCTAAGACCAATTCACAAACTACCTCCTCCTTCATTTATTAGGGGTCCAGTTGCCTGGGACCACTTCCGCCAGCTTCTTACAGAGTACGTAGACCTCAAATTGTCCCTGAAAACATCCCAAGACCTAGACGATGCAGTGCATTCTTTCACTAGTCTGGTCCAGAGGTCGGTTTGGGAGGCATCGTCACCCAAAAATCCACAATCATAATCGTTTACCTCAGCATCTCAAAGATCTAATCCAATCCAAACGCCACTCCAGAGCAACGTGGCAAAGATCCCGGCAACCTGCTGATCGCCGCTCGTACAATCAATACTGCCGATTGGTAAAGCTGAACATCAAGCGTATCCAAACCTTTCAATCAAAAGTCCTGAGAACAATAGTAAATACCTCTTATTACGTCAGCAACAAACCCCTTCATAACGATCTTAATATACCCTACATTCTTGAACTCATCCCTTCCAAGTTTATGAAATTCCACAGTAGCCTTTCCAACCACCCTAATCCTGTAGCACAGTCATTGCACTGCACCACTCATCCCTATAATCCTCCTCGGAGACTAAAACGACAGTGGCCTCGTGACCTGCTATAAACGCGTGACAGTGGGAGTCCTGGCAATGGCCAGTTTCTCCAATCATGTCCTGAGCGTTTGTGGCTCTCGCGCTCTTGGTCAGCCTCCACTAGCTCGTATCCGGTGACGCGGCTGACGGAGGAGCGTGAGGTACTTCCCAAGACTCCGCTTTCTCTTTCGCATGTGGATTTGGGAGGCCTCTGGGCTGTCTGTAAATATTCTATGAATGAGCGAGTGAATGATGAATTGTAAATATGGTATGAATGAGAGCTTTTATCTTAATTACTTATTGCCTAATAAAAAAAGGCAGATTGTAATTTTAGCACAATAAAGGATTATATAATGAAGAATGAAGATATTACCTCAACCATATACCAACTAACTAACTAATAAACTGTCTATTTATTCCGAATTTTCTTACCAACTAAAATAGCACTTATACTTAAAAGAAGATTTTGGACTGGATGATTTATTGCATAACTCTATTGAAATAAAATATGAAATAACATATAATAAGACAACTGGTCCATAGATTTTAGGTACTGCATACTTTTCAACTTCGAGTGGAAAAAAAATTAACTTAAAAAAATCGTAACAGACTAAAATTGAAATCTGAAATTTTATCGAAATAGGTGTCTGTGGACTGGATCTTTCTGCGTAACTACGGCCAATGAGTGTTTATTGATATAGAGAATACAATTGAGTAACGGACGGGGATTCAAAATCGGTCCTCACATCAAACCTAGTACTCCCACTAGGCCTTCCACTGCATTTCATTTGAATAGGAAAAATGTTATGTAATAATATGTTTTTTTCTGACTTCATCTGAATGGGGGCCCGTTTTTATCTTTCCGAGACTTTGACGGCAAGTTTTCTTGTTTGCAAGTCTGTAACGCTGAACGAAATGTATGGAAAGCGATCTAGCAGTAGAAGCGAGAGGAAAACAAATGTAAGATAATGTGAACCCAACGGAGAAGTATCGGAAGTTTTCTTTTCCGCCTTTACACTTATATCTTGTAAACCCCCTAACCATAGTTTATATCAATACCATATTTTTAACACATTAAGATGCACTTCCAAACATTCAACATAATAATCAGACAATCATCAAAACAGGTGCTGATGTAATTTCTGAGCTTAACTTCAGCCTTAGATGTAAAGGCCCACTCCTCTTAGGGCCGTTTCATAATTATGAAGTTGAGATGGTGCGTTCCTGATTCGTTAATATTAACGCGGTGCCCGGGCGATTAACTCTTCACTGTAAGTGTCTACCGAAGTGAGGGGCTACTGGCAATTGACTACTGGTTTGAGGGAAATCAACGGGACAAATTTTGTTGAGACTGCTCGGCAGTCAACGGTTGTGACTTCATCGATTCGGTCTCCCTGTTCCCACGTCTCGACCGCTCCAGAAGTCAGACTGTCAAGTTGCCACTGCTCAAGTGTCTACGCTTCTTTTAGATTTTTTTCATCATGTGGAAGAAAAGATTTGACGCTAATAATAATAAGCGTCTAGTTGAGTTAGTTTGTCATTATTAGGGCTGGGATTTATAAGTAATAAAAAAAACTGTGTTATATGTACACATATATGTACTTATTTTCAAATAAATGTGTATTTAGAAATGAGATATAAACACTTAAATTCAATTACTTAGTCCCGAAGTCAAAATCTTATGAGGACATCATATAATTAAATTTTCCTTACAACATTTATATACTTTTTAAAAAGTATAGTAAAATATTTTAAAAAGTCTTTCCTGCGTGTGGTTTGGTAAATCATTTTTTCTACCAGTACACTATTAAAAGAAATCCTAGGAATGAGAGTTGTAAATTTTATGAAAGGGGATATTGGCCACAACCGAAGCGCGTCAAGGTGCAATCAATTGAAGTCGCAGTGAAGAAACTTTGTTGAAACCATGGCTTCCTTTTCTTATTGTCTATATTGTGTTTAATATATTGTTTTGATGTATCAATATACTATGGACATAAACGTTAGGCAATACAAACAAGATTATCATATCATTGCCAACAGTTCCGGAATCAATATTAAATCTTTTGTCAAAAATGTCACAAAACCTCACCTTATCAATAAGGCGAAAAGGGACATTTTAAGATAGGTTTCCAAGTTTTCAGATCTTATAACGCAATGTGTATTGCAAGTATACGTCATGCATTTGAGAATTCGATTTTTTTTTTTTTTTAATGGTTAATATTTAAATAATTTACAACTTTCCTCAGAATAAAAAGTAAAATTATTCCTAGTACAGTCACTGAGGCCGTATCCATGTGTACACTGCATTTTTATTTTAACTGGTGATGTGATACGTGATGGATTTAACAGTAGGAAAAACATAACATAGACATACATAACAAATAAATAAAATAATAAAGAGATAAGTCAACAAAATTAATTAATTAGATAGAAAATTAATTATTGATGGAGCCGACGGGAGGGGGGAGTGTGCATGTTATGATTAAAACAGAATATTCTATTTCTATCCATCTATCGAAACGTAGATGTTACTACTACTGAACTATACAGTCATCTTCATAGTTACTGTACGCTAGAGAAGACCTAAGGTACAATTCACATTCATGAGTACAAAAGTAAGAAGATTGAAATATAAGATTATGAATTCTTACACCCCATTTAATAATGATGAACAAGCTAATTGTATTTTTTAATGTTACTCAATGATTATAAAGGCGTTTAGGAGAGACAATTGCTTTGTTATTATATTAACTATAGAATTGATTTCAGTTCATTATGAAACCTCGTATTTAAAAACTAGTTTAAATCCTATTTTATTTCACAATCTAGATTTTACCATATCTCTAACTCTTATACATCTTAAAGCACAATAAGGGTGACCGATAAAGGAAGAATAATATATAAGAGACATGAAAATAGGCTACTAAATACTGGAAAACTGCAACAGTTCACACGTGAATATATGGAATATAGATAGTAAATATTATACTTATAAATAAAAAAATGAACTAAATATAGTCATTCACTCATTTTGTAGGAACGTTTAGAATTTTTCATAAATCGCTTTATGATATGCTACTACTAATCATACTAGCCAAAAAGCCCTTTATAAAATTTGTTATACATACAAATACATGATCATGATGATCAGGAGGCTTGGGGTTATTGATTAATGAGATGATGAAGGTTCGGTGAAAAGAAAGCGAGTGAGCGAAATAGAAAATACTCAAAATTCAACCGATGAACATTTTTATTATCAGTTATTAGGATTGTTTGAGTATGCGATCAAAAAGCCAGGTTAAAAATATTAATTAGCAATTAAAAAAAATTTGAATGTAAAACTTAAAAGAAAAGCAATAAAATGATAACACATTTAAATGTACTTTTAAACTTTGTAACCGAACACTAGATTGAAACATCGGACAAACGTTATGCAATGTGCAATATAACTTGGGTTTCAATCCTTTTCAATTACTTCCAAGTCAAATGGAAAGGTACGCATTATTCTCTAGTTCTGAATTTTAATTTTTGGAACTGGTAATTCCATCAAGGTTTAAGAGAAAATTTGTCATTTACGTTCAAAACGTAATCACGTTTTGAGTTCCTCAATGAACTGAGTACTGATACGACCATCTCGCATACTTCTTAGGTAGGAAACGTAACGATATTTCTTGTTGGCTCAACATTGGCTTCAATGCTGTGATATAACTTCCTTTCTTTGGTTAATCATATGTGGGAGCAGTTGGTTGTTCTTCAATCATTAAACCGTGGGTTTGGGTGTTCCCAGCAGTTTTAGATCCAGGAATCACGTTGTTTTGCGACTGCGGCTGACTATCTGTATCGATCATCTTATTCTCGAGAGGCAGGCATGGAAGAAGCCCAGATGATTCCCCTCCCTGTGATTCATCTTGGACTTTCAGAGCAACGTTAGAGGCTGTTTCAACTTCCAATTTGAACAATTGAAACCAAGCCTGTTCATTTCTAAGATCCTCGGGCTAGAAGTTTCATTTTGGTGGTGTAAGTCTGGTAGACCTGCATAGTGCCTTTAAAGGGTGGGAGCAGTTTTAGAATCATAGATGCTATTCCAGAAATATCTTCAGGGGTGATCACAAACTGCGTAACTTTCTTGGTTTTCTTCTAAAGTAATTCAACAGATGATTCCATGAAGCCCTGCACAAACCTACAGCCGCCTTTCGCTTTAAGCTTCCTCTTATTCCGTCGTCTACTGTCCCGTTACCATGGCCAGGTGATGAATAGTTCCATGTGGTATATTTAACTCTGGTAATAAATTATTCATGGAATAGAAGATAAAAAAAAATGTTCGGTTCATGTACTGAGTGGCGGGTGAGTCAAACTGAGTAAACTTTAGGTAGGTTAACAACAACATAATCGAACACTGCCTGAAGGTGTGCCCACACGGCTACAGGCCCATGATCGCTACTCTCCAAAAGGGTACAAAGCGATTGGGATCGTACTTCTTCAAACATTTTTCCTGATGTAAATTTGCACTGTGTGTAATTGTTGTCGACTTCCTCCAAAGTGAATTGACTGTATTTCTCTCCCGTGTTTCATTGCACTCAGAACTTTATGAGAAATGTGTGCAAACTTCATTTTTAGCCAATCGAGCTTTTAAATTGTTGGTCACTTGATACAGGTTATGTCTAACCGCTTCTTGATCCAAATCTTAACCTTTTCTTTGACTAGACCGTGGAATTCATTGTTGATATAACCTCATGCTTCACTTTTTTCATGGAGTTTCACTCAGTGAAAACCCCTACATATAATCCACAGGTCATAGGAGAGTTCACCTTCATCAAATAGTTTATAGGGTATCACAAGATTTTTACAATTGCAGCTATTCCTCTGCAGACACGCCAAACTGCTTGTATCACAGAAAATATTTTAAAGAATATTATCCGTTTTGTTAGTCTCAAGGATCTTGACTTTATAAAGGCAGAAGGCCATTAGTTCCATATTTTCATAAATGCGGCATGCACAACCCAGAAGGACTTAAGGGGTACTATTGGTATCATCCTCAATGAATCAAATCAAATGAATCTTAACTTGTTTGCTTATTTTTTAAAAATTCACTACAGTTTTTTTTTCATTTCAATAGCATTCCTTATTCTTACCCCTAGAAACTTTTCGATTAACCACATCATAGGCTGAGTCATGTCACAAGATCGTTTGACTTGTTTTTCTTCTACTGTCTCCTCGAGTTATTTCAACCTCAGTTCTCCAAGACGTTCTGGATAATTTTTACTTGCGGTAGCCTATCGTCTTTTGTCGTTTTCTTGATCAGTGGACTTGTTCATAGGTGCCATTACCATCTGCGAATATACGATTCATTATTAATTAAATAAAAAAAAAAAAAAGTAGCTATTTAGAAGGTCCAAACTTCAAATGTACTAAAAACGTTAAGTAAGTAAAATTACTCCCCATTTAGCCTATTCTCATGAATAGGCTTCTTTCATTCTTTCATTCATAGCCAAAGCAGGGAGAAAGTGGGGCTTATTTTTCAACTAACTGCATAAATATCAAAATTGCAGGTCGCGTTTTATCTTACCTCAATTCATGTTGATCCTATTGTTATATATTTCCCTCTTTTGTAATCTACTTCCTTCCTTTCAGGGTTGTGAGGAAAATATATATAGGGGTATCAGGATTTTGAGGTTCAATTGAGGTCACTATTTCACATGCATCTCACACAAAAAAGAATTTATGGAGTTTTGGCCTCCTTGGAAAACACGAACTTCAATGTAAATAAAACATTAATCAAACTTCCCTTCTTCAAAAAATCACTGCATGGCAAAGATAGAAAGTCAAATGGCGTAAGACAAACTTGTCTCAAAACAACAATTTGGCGGGAAACTGCTGCAGGGTTGGCAGCCATAAACCGTAACCTAATGAATCTTGGTAATGTTTGGCGCTCTTTTTCAAAATATGTGAGGGAAATATATTAAGCCTTTGAGGCAGAGGGATTATGAGTCATAGTTTTTATTTTTAAAAACTTGTCTCGCTATCCATTTTAAAATTCAATATAGCAAATTAGCAGATTGAAGTTACAAAAACTTATTCAAACAGTTTTTTTTTTACCGACCAATAGCTACCCTTCTTAACGGCGTTATACAACAAACTTGACTCAAATCTAAACTTGTGGGTAACGTCATATCTATCTCCTCACCACAAGTTGTTCGTGCTTTTCACTCCGATTTTTGGTAGTTGACTTGAACGAGTAACATAACTAGAAAACAATTAAGTTAATAATTTCAGAAATAGAGAACTTATTTGCCTTCGAAGTTACTAACTTGTGTTATAGATAAAACTCATGAGGGAAATAGAGTTGGACGTTTTGAATCCAAGTTTAACCGTAAAAACAAATCGATACTCAAGGTTAAAATACCTTAACTAAATTCAGGAAGTACCTTGGAGCTGGTTACAATCTGGATACAATAAATTTGACACAGATACCACAATCTCACTAGGACACGAATTCGAAGGCATTGAGAGAATGAGCGATATAGGAAGATTCACGTTAAAACAGGATGATATTTCGAACGTTATAGATTCATCCTGACCTCCAAAACACATTGATAACATCTGGTCAACAGAAATTAACACTCTGGGAGTTGACGATAACTGGATCAGAGTCGGCCCAAATCCACTTATCAGGACGACTCAGGTCCACAGAGGGAAAGCACTCTCGGACAAAGGGGCTCATCCAAAAAATGAAACCGTTTTCTACAGGCATACGGAAAAAAATATCAACAAGCTTATAGGATATTCCGAAAATAATACAAAAATCTTTGTATCATTGGGTACATCTGCTCCCGAAATCCCCGAAACTTTCCGAAAATTAATCACGTTTCATTAAGAATTAGTTTGGTTTGATGGAAGAATATGTCGAATTTTCATCGCGTTTATGAATTTATGAGATTAGTTACTGGCAGTTAACAATCATAGCATATTTTTCTCTCTCTCCGCAGTCCAATAAGATCTAAAATGATCTTTCTAGATCTATGTTTACGAGCATATAACACAATAATGAACCCAGAATTGTTAAATACTGACTTTGTAAATACTGGATGAATGAGCGAATGAATGAGGAACTGCAAATAATGGATGACCGAATTTTATAACAATAAAGATTGTTGTTGTTACTGCATCTGAAGAATTGAAGTATTTGACGAAGCTTCAGCCATAGGATACTCTTAATTCGAAAAAGAGATTACAGAACTTAAATCAGTTGTAAAATTAAAATTGAAATCAACTACCAAAAGATAGGTATAACACCATAACGAAGGGTAGCTATTGTCTTGTAAAAAATAATTGTTTGAATGAGTTTTTGTAACTTCAGTCTGCTAAGTTGATGTATTGAATTTTCTAATGGATACCGAGAGAAGTTGTGTACAATAAAAACTATATATATATTCTGAGCTATATCAAGAAAGGCAGCAGTGCAATACTGTTTGGTTTCAAGGGCTGGGGAAATGTGATCAACAACGCGAAGGCCTTGTTGAGCAGTGGAATGTCGTTGGCGGAAACCAAGCTGGTGTGTGGGAAAAAGGTTTTTGGATTCAACAATTGGAAGTAGACGTTTTAGTAGGAGTTTTTCAAATATTATTGAAATTATGGAAGATTATGGCTTTAGGAGGAAGTTGTTTGAGAATTTGAGGAGTAAGGAGATCATATCCAGGGGATTTTCGGTAAGGTAAGTTTTTCAGAAAGTATTTGACCTCAGAGGGGTTAACGGCTTTTGGTGGAAGAGAGAGAGGAAATCTCCCACAGTTGTGCTGTGAGTATGGCTTTGATGAGAAAGGTGAGGTGTGAAAGTATGGGTAAGATGCAGAGCAAATTCCTCTGACCTATCCCCATCCGAAGCCGCCCAGGACCCATCATCACGACGGAGTGGGTGTGAAACAGGATGATACTTTAGGATTTTTTTGGTTACATTCCACAAGGAGTTATCCCTGGTAGACAGAGAGGCTGGGATTTATTACAGGACAACGGTTTGACACACTATGTACGTCAGCAACAGAAATAGGTTTTAGGAAATGAAATAGGAAATAGAGGTTTCTCAGTTTTGTTTAACAAATGGGGAGAATAGAGGTCTCGGATAAGTATATTATATTGTTACTAGGACTCAAATTATTTATTTCCATGCAATAACTGTGAATGACACATATGTTGAATCCACCCTAAAGGACAGTTGCATCTATAGACGCCATCATGAAATTAAAATGAGGCCCGACTCTAATAATGTTAAGATTTTTGCCTTATGGTTTAAGAAATCCAAATATTCGCGGGGAACTCTTATAAATCAAGGAATTATTGGAATGTTGAAAGAGATCACAATAACCTGCGGTCTCTTCGTTAAAAACGTGCGTTTCTCATTAAACGGTACAAAATGCGATGATTACTAAACAACTGACAAACTTGAAGTTACAAAACTGCAGATATGAGAGCAAACAGCAATTACGCAAGAGACAACGTGACACTTAATAAGAAACTGACAATGTTAAAATCATTTACCTTAAAATGTGCAATGTGATACTTGATAGATTGTGATCGAGAGATATCACAGTTTAAAATATTTGAGGAAATGTGTTGCAAAACTGATTTCTCACATTTCTTTAAACAAACGGAGATTTTTTCTCGCACCTCTAGAATAAAGTAAAAACTAGCGGGTTGTTTTAACCTTCAAATGAGTCGGTCTGCTGTGCATCTGTTTCGTTTCATTCCATTCCGGAAAATAACCCGAGATAGTAAAGTTTTATTCCTTCCTTTGCTACGTTTTAAATTAAGTCGTTTAAAAAACTAAGTCATACTTAAGCGAAAAAAAAAAAAATAAAAAAAAAATAAGCGAATACTAAATTTTTGAGTCAGTAAGCCGTTATTTATTAAAGATGGTTATTATTAGAGATGGTAATAATAAATAAAATTATAATTTTATCCTTAAACTCATATTACTGTGGATTATACTTACTAAACAAAGATCAAAACGTTCCCGTTCAAAAATGGAGAGCAGCAAAACTCCTTCCTGCTAACGTTTTGTTTGCAAAACTAGCTAGATCTTTAACATATTTAATCTCTTTTTTTTTTCTTGGTTCTTGTAAATCAATTTTACCTTCGTACCCATAGAGGTACGTATGGATATAAAAAACAGTGATTTTTATCTGGTCAGTTCCATCAGATGCAGGAAGGAAGATTTTTATGTTTTCTAAAACGTAGTAGGCAGAACCCCTGACCGGATATTAGAATCTGTCAATATATTTTTTTCTTTGCCAGATAAAGATGCTTCACAATCATCACCAAATATTGTTAACAAAAAAATATAACCCAAGTAAATAATAAAAACGGCCTATTCATATTTTCTGAAACTTATCAAACATTATATATCAACTTATAAAACGCGATAATTTTTTAATCATCAGAAACAGTTCAAACCTGTTTAAAAAGTGTAGGCAATGTAATCCTTGACTTGTGATCAGGCAATATAACATTCTTTAGTACCTCTATATATTATAGTCTTCAGCAGTAGAAAATGTGATACTTAATAAACAACAGACATTATTGCATTGCCCCACTCATGTGACAGTTATAAAACAGAAATTCAAAATGTAGTTTCATGGACAAGGTATAAACCTACATCTCACATCTGAAGCGGCCACGGGATTTTTATGCCTTGTTCACTCAAAATGACTGAGTTGAGAAAATGTAGCAGCTGGAGGGAGCGGGCGCCCGGGATGGGACAGGATGATGGCAGAACAAGGCGAGCATTTACCAATGAAAAAGGCTGGCAGGCAATCGACCCACACACAACCCAAATACTACAGATAAGAACAAAAAATCTTTATTTTGTTTTTGCACCATAATTATACTTAGGGTTTGTCTTTTATTTATTTGTAAAAATCAGATAATATTTATTGTCTTTCTTTTTTTTTTGTATATAATTTAGTATCAAACCCATGACTTTTATTTCATTCCTTGAAAATCTAAACATAACACACCCTTCAGTCTAATCAATATACATCCCACATACCAATTTTCAACAATATTTGTTACATACGATTATTTAGTCCCGCGCCTTTTCTAACTTAACTGTTCCCTCAAGTTTTTTATTTATAAGTATGTCTTGCAACCCCTAACATAAAACTTATTTTATGTACTTTTTTTTTTTACCCCTTCCTGGGCTTTCGCCCACACGGGGAATCCTCATGGCCCGTGAAGCGGGCGCATGGGTCTGCTCGTCGACTATGGTGCGCGTATTCCGTGCAATGGGTGTTTGCAACGGTCAGCGCACCTTGGGAATTCTGAACCCCCCCCCCTAACATAAAACTGCAAACCTGTGACCGACCAGGAACCGTGATAATTTTTTTACTATATATTTGGTTTCATTTCAATTATTATCTGCATATTGAACTTTTTTTCGAGTTTTATGTAGTATTTATTTGATTGTATTTATTTATTATTATGTATAATAAAGGTCTATCGAAAGTGAAGTAATGCTGTCATGTCTACCAGTTTCCTATACGCATGCATTTCTTGAACTTTTATTACATAATTATGAGAAACTACTCTTTATTTTACCTCTTCAACCATCTTGGCATATGAAGCTCCTACCCCTTAGTTAGTGGGATAACATTAGCGGTTACTTAAATATTTCTTCTGTAAGCGGGACCTTGGTTCATTGTTGAATGTTCAATAAGAGAATAATAAAATTTCTACTGCCTTTGTTATAAGAAAGAGCACAAAAGAGTTTGTAAATATTTAACAAATAACTCTTTGTATAAGTACGTTTAAAAGCGTAGTACAGAGTAAGGCTAGAGGCATATGTCACGGTTTCTATCCAAAGTCCTCAGAACTATAGTCAATGCTCTCTTCTACATCACAGACTCATCCCTTCACATAGAACTCCATGTTGAGTCCACAAAAACATACCCACACATCCAAATCCTATAGACAACTCCTGTTTATGCAGTGACACTCATGTATACGATCCTTTGTATATATATAGATAAGTATCTCACGGGGTACGAGCACTAGCTGGCATCCCCACTTATGTCCTGAGCGTCTGTGGCTCTCTTGCCCTCTTTCCGTTCTTCACAGTCGTAAAGTGAGACGGGAGAGCTTTTACTGTTCTTAGAGATGTTCTGTTTTATTGTTTTAGAGTTTGTACTGTTCATATTGAGGGAGGGGAATTGTGCGTGAGGTATGAATGAACTCTTAAATCACAATTACTAATGCTGGATAATCAAATTGTAATTTTACAAATAAAGAACTAAATAATAAAAGAGTAAGTCGCAATATCGTATGTTAATACCTTTAACAACAATCAACTCTTCAATTATTAAACAAATCCTGTGCTGTGACTTGAGAAACCTTCGAAACTTTGCTACTGTATTTTGACACCTGTAACGTGTGATCGAGGTGTTGTAGAAGATTTCAGATATAGAATCATCAATCATAAAGAAAGATTTATCTGAATGAAAGTTGAACCTATCCCTTCGGGCTATGCAATAAACGTCGAAGAAACGAAATAAGATGTAGAAGAAGACGGACAGAAGGAAGATACGGAGGTCAGTGGCTTGAGAACTGCACTCGCCGACCTTGCTCTGGCCTCAACCCTAACAGTACCCGCTGACTCAGCTCACGTCACATTTGGTAGTACCAGTTTTTCCTTTTTTTATCTTCTTCCTATTTCGTCCTGCCACTTCTCTGCCCCTCCGCTTCTTCTACGGTCCTCCTCTCAGATGCATTGAACTATCGATGACTAATCTGTATGTAATTCAGACCCAAGGGTAGGGGGGAATGAATAATAATTTACTTTATTGATTACCCCTAATTACCACCTAGCTAAAGAATCGATCTTACTGTCAAATATACGTTTTATATAACCACTTACTTTAGTACCTTGGGAATTATATTGCTAGCTAATTATCACCAGAGGGTTCAACAGAAAGGTTCATAAGGAAAAATATACTTAGAAGAAATACCACCTCAAATTATTATTGCTAAACTTTCCCTTTGATCTTTGCAATTTATAAATGCTTTTTATTCATCCCAAATTAATCAAATCTTAATAAAAGTGAAATTTCTTACCACTTTACACCAAAGGTATGTTGCAATGGAAAGATGATAATGTAAATGAGGTCTTTTATCTTACAAGAGCAAAGCCCATTATTTTATTTGAGAGAGCGAAATGAAGCATTTTTTAGTTGAACTATAAGTCTAGAGTTTTGAGACGGGGTTTTATAAACTCGTGTGAACCAACCAATGTTCGCAGTAATCAGATATTATTGTGAATACAAATTGCATACTTATCAATGTCATATTTTTTTAGTCCGGTTCTTAACCTGATTGTCAATTTGTGAGGAATCATGACTAGGAACGTCTGCAACCTTCAGAAGCCAGAGATCCAAAATGTCAAAGAAATTAAACTTTAACTTTGATATAATTGGTAAAAAGTGTTGTCAGATGACTGTCGGAGGTGATTAACACGCAGTGGAAGTTCTCCTTATCATAAGGAATTCATACTTTAAAGATTCAAAAACATTCTGAGTTTATACTTTTTCACATCTGTTTTTACTAAAACTGTTCACTTTCTAGCTAATCCAGGCAAGGTAATTTGACATATAATAAAATTTTTACAGATCTTACATAACATTTTTGGTAATATGTTTTGTTTAATAAATTTCCAAACAATAGCTTAAAAAAAGTTGAAAAAGTTTTTTTGCCTTGAGTTTATATTTTTTCCACAGAACTGTCTGTATCCCCTCTATTGACTATCTTCTAAAATTAATTGTAAACCCTCCACAGCGATGAATTTATAATTAAAAATATTAGTGATATTATCAGATAAAGCATAGCAGTTAAGCAATGATAACAATTAATAGACGTCATTGTTTGACAGCTTGTTTCACCCCATCAAATTTATGCTCTTATGAGTGTTATATCTGGAAATAATTTCGAATTGATTAATAAATGTAGCTGTGATGAAAGTGAATATAAACAAAAGTTTTTAAATGAAGATTGAGATGACGATAATTTGTTCCTATTTACGGTTGTTAATATTATAATGCAGTATGAAAAACTCTTCAGCCTCTATCGAGACGTTTTGCCCGGGAATTGACGAATCGCACTGCCACGAAGAAGACTTAATTCAGAATGAAATAAATTTCATCCGATCATAAAAAAAAATGAGATTCTATCGAATCTTATTACAACCAGCAATGGTTGGTCGACGCGTTTTTTTTTGTTTTTTTTAACTACAGATCAACAATTCGTTCCCATCAATGCTATCTGCCAAAGTATATAATAAGAAATATAGTTTAAAATAATTGTTTGTCTACCTATTTTGTTAACAGATTTTTAAAAAAATTCAATTTTATCTATTGAGTTTAGATTTTTTCACAGGACTATTACGATCTAAACCCTTATCGCGAGTCATTGTTAATTAGTAATTATGTTTAGTGAAATTGCAGCTCTGGCTTCATTATTGAACAAGGGGTGTCTACTGGATCCAAATCTTCAATTTTTGCAACATTGAGTACGCCGAACGATTTTAATGGCACATGTAGGGCAAATGTTAATTTACTACAGTTCCTCGTGTTTGATATCGTTTAAACATTTTCGTTTGTTTTTTTACACTCATTAAAACTTTTGGAAGTCCGACATGGGAACTAGTTGAAAGCACCATTATATTCCTCAAGATTATAATTATATTGAACAATACATTCGTGCATATAACATATGTGCTTCATTTAATCAATCCTGGTGCTAAAAAAAATGCTTCCACGTGTTAGTTACGTTTTTCTTTTTAATTTAAAAAAAATAATACAATTTTTCTGCAGTTCCCTTTTATGTAACTTTCAAAGTTTATTTATTTACTCTGTCGAACTTACCAACAGAGCAAAAATCATTCCCAACATTTGAAAATATATATTTTAACTCCAGAGCGCAAATAATTCTCTTATTACATTTAAAGGAAATTCTTCTTACTCAATACAGCATAAATGGTCCCTGCAAATTTTCTCAATCAACTGACAAGCAGCCATTTTTTTCATAATTAATAACTAATTGTAGAGCTTGATTGTGGAGACATTTCAAGTCAGGGTTCGTAGAGCTTTAAATATAAAGTTATATTTATATCTGAAGTTCCGAAAAATGCTACAAAAAAATTATAAATTTGTTCTGCAAAGTACTACCTCAATCCAACAAAAACAAATTACATTATCCATGGCGGAACGTTATTATAAGAATGTGTCATATATCTGTACCTCGGAATGATACAACACTATGTCCATTTTCATAACTTTACAGGAGAGGAGTTTTAAACTTTTTTTCAACAAAAAGTGTTATTGGCACAGCTATAATTTATTGAGATGTTGAAACAATATTTTACCAGAACATTCTATTTATTGTTATTTACATCATGCAGTTGTTATAAAATGAAAAAAAACCTTTTTTACGGTAATAAAGTCAATATGGAAAAAAATGGACATAGTGTTGTATCCCTTCGAGGTACAGATATAGTATTTAAAACAATTGAACAGAAACAACTTCTAAACAATAGTGAAAGGCACGAGTGCGGGGGGGGGGGTTGTCTTATTTTGTTAACTGTTCACATTCTCTGTCAGTCCCATCATAATCCTTAATTACTATCGGCAAAGATATGCGAATTGTAAAATTGAAAAAACATAAATAACACCATTTATTTTATTACATCTAGAATTTCTATCCGGCCCACAGTGACGGGCAATGGTTTGGCGCCATGTGGGCAGCGAGCAAGACAAGGTCAATTTGGAAGATTATCGCTAACCAGATATTGCATTTATAGATACTCGGGTCTTCACGATTCGCGTATATTTGTTTCCAGCAAGAAATTTTTAATACTCCATAAATACGTTATTGTCAAAGGAGTACATGTACATTTTCATATTAAATGCCCTCAAGTCAATGCAGGAGTTGGATAGACTTGATGATCAAAAGGATATTCTTTCAAACTATGTACAAAACTTGTTTATTTCTTTCTCATTTCCATTCTTGGGCAAGGAATGCATATTTTACGCCAGGATATGAGGGGCGAACAAGACCTTGTTCGAGGCTGAATATTTTTTAAGTGACCGAGTGATACACTTTCACTTTATGTTATAAGATATAGGAGAAACAGAACCAAAGAAGATCGTAAATAGTTTACAAACTGTAACATTTTTACACTAACTGAAACTGGCGTTGCATGTAGACATAGGACGTAGTTTTAAAACAAGTATTTATAAATGTTTAAAAACAAATTATGGAGTCTCTATGTTTATCATACGTTTCGCATATTCAGGCACCCCGAGGACCACAATTTAGAATAAGAAACAGAAATTCACATATTTAGAAGAACAATTAAATTTAATAAACACTTAATTTAACAAATGATGAGATTGGACAGAATAAAAGAGTACAACAAAACACCTTTGAATAATATTATATTTTCAATTTTTATTATTTACTGTCGTATATCTAAATGTAATTGGTAACCATTTTGTAAAAATAAATTAAAATTTTAGGATAGTATATCGATAATATATGAAAAAACAACTTCGCTAGAACAGAACCACCTTACAAATCTGAGGTTTATAGAAGTTTGGTTGAATAATTCAAAATGGTTAACATAATTTTCATATTCTACCAGCAAAATATCTGTAAGATAATGGCACTAGCAGTTAACAATCTGCCAGCAGTTAGTACTTTTAGAAACATTTTAATATTAGGACATTCAGCAGTATTCATTTGCTCAAAATGGGGGTTTTCATACCTCTCATTACATGCGTGACCGTATATTGATAACTACGCAATGGCAGAGTTTTGAAGGTGTGTTGACAAATTGAACAGAAAGTGACAAAGGATGATTTGTCTTAATTTTTAAATTTTACTAGAAGTTTTTATTAATCAGGTAAATTACTTGTAAGTATATTTACATGTTTTTGAGTTATATTTGGCATCCAAATATTTGAACACAATGCACAAGAAGATAGCAATAATTTTTTATCTGTATTTAGGAACATTAAGCACTTATAAGGCTGATGAAATACTGGTATATCATAAATTAGTTTTGTTAACCAAATATCATCAATATGTTTACATAAAAAATTACAATTTAGATTAGCAATGGGCTCTTTTACTTTCATGCTTCTTATGTTACTGTTTCTAGTAGATAACCGGGTGGTCAACTACTGAAACAATTTTACTGATTTTTTTTTTTTGGAAAAATAAAGATTCCCCTAAGTTTTTAAAACGCCCATTTGATGAAAATGTTACCAGTACTATTTTAGCAAACGGATTTCGGAAATTTGTATTTTGCCTTTGAAATCTGTTAACAATTCAGATTCGGGAGAGAAAAAAAAATATAGATAGTTATAGAGTTATGGACACACAACGGTAGAAATATTTGCAAAAGGTGTTCAGTGTTTTAATTACCATATATATAAAAAAAAATGAATCTAGTTGGAACCATGACATTCCTTTAATTGTTTTTAAACCCGAGGTAGATGTTCAGACTATCCATCGAAAATTTTACTTCCTACTGAAAATTTAGATGGGCAACAAATATTCTGTAAAACTCCTCAGAGTGTAAGCCATAATGACGAACTACCTGGCGCAAACCTGCATCAACCGTACTTCCTCGAACTAGCAAGAAAAAGCCCCACATAAAGCTTCTCCTCTGCTCTTACACATGGTATCCCAAATCGATTTAGACGACACATCTTCAACCCAGAAAGGAAAGGATGTTCCCAAAAAAGATAAGAGCAACACAAATAATACCTTGTATTGTATCGGCAAATATTCGCCGAGAATATTTCCAAAAGAAAATATCAAAGAAGCAAGAGATTTCAAAAATGAAAAGAGAGCGAACTAAAGTAGAACTTTGGAAGAAAGAGGGTGTTCTTGTCAATCTTAATATTCTTCTGAGAGTTTAGACTTGTTGTAACAAAGCTGCTCAAAGGAATGAGGGCTGTAGTAATGAAGTGGAGAGCTCAGCTAATAATAATAATTGGACCCAAGTTAACAATTTGTCTAAAGAAATCAAAATTTCCCCAGGAGAAATTCTAAGCATTGCTGGCACTGAAGCAACTAACTATACCGACAATAAAAAGTGAAAAAGACTGAGGAAGTAACCAAAAAGAGCTGATGAGTTGAATTATGAATGGACACTAAAAATGAGTAAAACCTGAAATGTTTTCTCTGTTCCAGAACTCAATATTTTTATGAAATTTATACTTTGTAATGAATATTGCACTTACTTTATTTTTGATAAATTTTTATTTAGGTTTTGCATATATAAATGTTTTTTAAATGATTGCTAATGATATTATTAGGTTGGTGCGTATGAAATGTCGGATTTTCTTTAAATGTGAATGTTTGTCTCCCTGTTTTTGTTATGCTTTTGTTTTTGACATAACCTGGTTTAAAGTCGTACTGTTCATTGCCAGAGTCACATTTTAGCAAAGAAGATTTTCTCAAAAGTGTTCCCTTTTGTTATTTGCTTTGAATTTTGCACCGATATGAATTCAACCGATATTCGTGTAATTTTCTTATATGAGTATAAACTTGGTAATAATGCTGCAAAAGCTGCACGCAATATAAGCCAGGCGTTTGGGGAGAATACTGTGAACGATCGAAAAGTGCAGCGTTGGTTTGAAAAATTTCGGTCTGGTGATTTTTCCCTGCAAAATGAACCGCGTGGAAGACCCGAAACGTCTGTGAATAATGATACTCTAAAAGCATTGGTGGAAACGAATCCAACTGTTTCTTTAAGGGAACTTGCTGCCAGAATGGAACAATATTGCGACATCTGTCTGAAATTGGCAAGGTGAAAAAAAATGGATAAGTGGATACCGCACGATCTAACCGAGCGAAAATAGCTGGATCCGTTTTTTATTGCTTTTTTTTTTTATTGTTTTTCCGGGCTGAACAGCTGAACATTACAGCCGAGCCAAGAATGGCCACATACAAGCCGCCCCCCCCCTCCACCACGACAGACTGTTTCCTATGCCCATATGGCATCCGGAAACACCAGGGCTCCGGAAGTTCTCCCAGAGCCCCTACCTCAATCTACTGCTAACAACAATGATGCCTTGATGGGCATCTTGGGCAGTATGATGAACATGTTAAGCAGCATGACCGCTGCCATGAATAAACTCACCAAGGCGGAAATGGTTCGAAAATTCAAAAATTAAACATCTAAATGATGGGGCACGTAATTATAAATTACAACGTCATCGGCTTTCGGCCCAAACAAGCCGACGTAGAGTCAATTCTACGGTGCCATTCGCCAGACGTTGCCGTATTCACAGATACCCGGTTGAAGAAGATCCACCTCTGCCACTTTCCGGGTTATATCGCTCACCGCCACGACACTGAGACTTTCTCTGCAGGAGTTGCAGTCTTAGTGAAAAATGTAATACCCTGTAGGAGACTGCCCCCACCCGTGAACCTAGGGCCCTCCGACTACATCGTAACGCTAAAGATACGGCTCACGAAGAACATGATAGTGTCAGGAGTTTACAGAAGACCGAGAGCCAACTGCGACTCGGACAAGATCCTGCTCACTAGCATAGCTCATGACCGAAGACACGTCATCGTGGGTGACCTAAATGCGAACCACAGTTGGTGGAGCAGTACGAGGGCGTACTCCCTCAGCCGTTACATCACTAAGACACCATTTACGGTCATCCACCCAGGATTGCCGACCTTCCGTTTTTTCGTGAACCCCGACAGGACATCCACGCCCGATCTACTCCTGACTAAACACCAAGTCACCGGATGCTCGGCCTTGGACTTTACTACCGCCAACCATCGGTCTGTGGACTACGAACTAGAAGGCGACATTCCAGAGCCGCCTGCTTCTAGATACAGGTACGATGATGCCAAGTGGGACCTCTACATGCATCTCATCAAGACCGAGTTGCCCACAGTTACGCCCCTGAGACACACCTGGGATATTGATTACGCTATCTATCAGCTTCAAGACGTCATCGACCAAGCAGCCAAGGCATCGATCCCGAAATTTTCTCCAAAGCCCCCTTCTCTAAGGAAACTTCCGGATCACATTCTACAACATCACATTAGACAGCGTAACAATATCAAGAACAGGTGGTTAAGAACCAAAACCAGGGACTTAAAACCGGTTTTGAATGCTCTCACGAATCAAGTTAGTGGGAGGAAACAGCCGCTGGTGGGGAGCCATCCTGCTGGCCTGCTAAACAAACCGCGCGTCCTAAGACAGATGCCAGAAAGAAACAAACCGGCGCCTTGAACACTTCTTTCTCTCTCTGCACTGGCGCTTGCTGCTCTACTCAAAACCATGGTCTTCTCAATCACCTACGATCGCTCTCTCCTAAACTCGCTATGTTTTAGTCCGGCGTTGTCAGACCCCGCACCTTCCTAGTGGGAAACTCTGCCTTCGTCTCGCTAAACCTAGCACCTCTTTGGGAGAGACCTCTCCCTCGTGCTCGACAGTTGCCATGGCCCTACAAATGTGCCTGGTAGCGTCTCCCACGGTAATCCAGTCCGCTTCTCTCAGGTTCACACTCACCTTTGGGATCCGGACGATTTTCGCCTACCCTTAGACACCAAGTGTGAATTCCAAAATGGTGGAAAACCAACCACCGCGGTGGGCAGGAGACGTCACTGGCTCTGCGAAGGCGCTATTTTTGGTGGGGAATGCAGCGGACTATTCAGGAGGTGATCGGAGCATGCGAAATTGCAGGAAGAAAAAATATGATAGACATCTCCCGCAGGGACGCTAGGAATGGGAATCACCCATCGCAGAAGCACCATTGACGGAGATTCAAGTGGACACCTTCACGTGGCGGGGTTTTATGTGGGTCACTATCATCGACCCATTTAGCAATGTGGATATTGCCTACGCGGTTGGGAACAAGTCATCAGATGCCATATTACAAGCCCTCAACACATGGTTTTGATTCTATGGCATACCGGAGAGGATTACGTCGGATGGGGGACGGGAGTTTGACAATGCAACCGTGAGAGCCGAAATGCAAAAACGTGATGTGGCATGGCATTTTCATACCCCCGGGCCCCCCAAGAGCAGGGGAACCATCGAAAGGTTACACAACACCCTCAGCGACCACTTGCGCGTTTATCCGTTGGATAAAGGCCTGTCGGCGAACGTAGCGATTCCCATGGCGGTGGCGGCTTACGACCACTGGATACACCCCACGACGAGGTTCGCGCCCTTTGAAACTTTGTTCGGATTACGAGTGAGACCGAGGAACTGGCTAGAAACAGTGGCGGATGAGGATATGTGGGCACAGCTCTAAAACACCCACATACAGCTCCGGAAGATGTGGCACAAGGTACGTGATAGGATTATGCGCGAGAAATCCAGGCGCGTGACGCGGGCGAATTTGAAGCTGCGGGATCGCATGGGGGCAATATCGATTGGGATCGTGGTGTACAGAAAACTCGTGTCAAATTGTAGTAAGGAAGTGGTTCGGTATGAGGGGCCCTTTAAGGTCATCATAATTCGGGAACATAATCTCGTGCCCATCGAGAGCATGACCTTCCCAAAGAAGAGGCGAACCGTTCACATTTAAAACTAACAGTTAAAACTCCCACCACAGGGGGGAGGGTGTTGAATGTGCGTAAGATGGTGTGCCCTCGATCCGATACGGAGCAACTAATCCGGAATCATATTCTTCACATGTGAAGCTCAGAGAGTGTTTTTATTTTCACACTATATATTGTGGATAAGTTCTATTGTTTTGTTTTGTCACCTGGCAGCCACCTGGTCACGGGCGAATGTATTATATTTTATTATTATTGTTATTATTAGTCTTATTTTATTTTTTATTTGTTATATCTGTTGTTTGGTTAAGTATTGTCGAGCCAGAGAGCTCTGTGGACTACGAATGTATTAGACCATAAGTGAGATGTAAAGGATTACAGGCTGTGTGCTGCGTGCGCCGGACCTCAGAGTTAACTGGCAGCGGGGAGTTAAGGTTCGGACATCGTAGGCAGCCAGCCTAATCCCCAAGTCATCGGAATGTAAAGATCCCGAATGTATATAGAGAGGCTTTAAAAGGCTCAATAAACGGTCTTGTGACAACTTTCGATCAGTGATTTTATTTAACCTCTTTTCTTTTTCTTCAAGTTTTTCGTTGACGATCATTAACTTATATATAGTTAATGATCGTCAATGAAAAACTTGAAGAAAAAAAAAAGAGGTTAAATAAAATCACAGATATATATATATATATATATATATATATATATATATATATATATATATATATAGAGAGAGAGAGAGAGAGAGAGAGAGTATATATATATATATAATATATATAACTACGTTTTTCATGTTTCCAGTAATTGCTAATAATCGAAACTGGGATGTAAATATTTAACTAGCCTTAATTGTTATCGGGTGAATAAATAACGGTTTATTTAATAGGAGAGCTCCTCGCATATTTTAAAAATAAAAGTCAAATTAGTTAATCACAAAAAATGTTTTTTGCTAATTGAGGTTATTACTGTACAATCTTACTAATAGGTGTTTTTTGATAAAAGTTCGCTACTTTAAAAAAACAAATATCGTTTTGAAACAAATTATTCAAATCAAGGCGTCTCCTTATGTTAAATATTCAATTTTGTAAAATAACCACGATTTTTATTTTCAAAGATGTGAAAATGTGCATCTTGAATCTACGACTGAACGACGAAAATAATTTTTTTTAGTCACGAAAGTAAATTTTAACAGGAATCGCATTAAAATTATTAATTGAAATAAGTTTATACAAACGTAATTTCAAACTAATTCATTATTATTTTAAACAAAATTATAAACATCGTACTATTCAGGGAAATTCCTTGTATCGAAAATCGCCCACAAAAATTACTTTTGTGGGTTGGTCTTCACGCAAAAAACGCAGCTGATTTACTCCTTTATAGATCAGCTATAACTAAGCTACGCCTTTCAAGAAAATTAAATTACGGTATTAACATTAATTGTTTATAGCTATTATTATTACTATTAGATAAGGCAGATTGTAATTTTTTATGATTTAATGATTAACAACAACTTTATTATGATAAAATTACAATCTGCCTGATTGGGCTATAAGTAATTGTGATAAATGATCTCATTCATACCATTTTACAACTTTCATTCATTCGCTCATTCATTTCATGAGAAAGGTGACTCTCACTTGCAAAGGAGGAAGCGGAGTCTCGGGAAGTCCCCCACGTTCCCTCGTCAGCCGCATAACTGGATAGAGGCCAGCGAAGGCCGACCAAGAGCGCGAGAGCCACAGGCGCTCAGGACATGATTGGAGAAACTGGCCATTGCCTGGACTTCCATTGTCACGCATCTACAGCAGGTCACTAGGCCACTGCCGGTTTAGTCTCCGAGGAGGATGATAGGGATGAGTGGTGCAGTGCAATAACTGTGCTAGGGGATTAGTGTGGTTGGATAGTTTACTATGGAATTTTATGAACTTGGAAGGGATGAGTTTAAGAATATAGGGTATATTAAGATCGGTATGAAGGGTTTTGTTGCTGAAGTATAATAACCGGCATTTACTATTGTTCTCATGATTTTTTATTGAAAGGATTGGATGCGCTTGATGTTCGACTTTTTTGATGTCCCCCCACATATATCTATTCCGTATGTCCAGATTGGCTTAAGTATAACTTTGTAGATAAGTAGTTTATTTTCTATTGAGAGATGTCCTTCGAAGTAGTCTGTACAGTCGTCCAAAGCGTCTGTTTAGTTCTTGTCTTTTTATCCTTGTGTGTGGGTTCCATCTCAGTCTTTTGTCGAGATGGAAGCCTGGAAGGATGGGACCCAGGTCAGTGGATTAAAAAATATGAATTTATTTTTTTTTAAATTACTATTAAAAACCACACATACATGAATTTTTTTACAATCTTTATCGTCAGAATTAATCACATGTTTTCTTTAAGGACCAAATAACAAAGCATAGGATATTGGGCGTCTTTTTCGTGAAACGTCATTCTTAAGTAGGTATTTGAATTGTACTACAATCATACGTAGTGAAGGGCTTTAATATTCTCCATACCCTGTGTGATGTGTATATTATATTTTTTGTTTGTTAAAGTGTTAATAATTTTGTAAAAGTAATTACAATTATTGACAACACAAATAATTATTCAGGAGCTTTAGTATTATAATAAGTATTGATGCTTAACAAAGAGACATTTACATATACATATTAACACTATGGGTTATTCGTAATAAAACTAGTAAGAACTGAATATAAGTGAAAATATAGTACATTATTAATTTTTTATTTCACAACTAGGTAGAGCTATTGTTTGTGTGTGCGTTTTTTCTTCTTTCTTGGTATATTTGGCAGATATTTGGACGCCACTTCTGGATTCAAGTGGCTACGAATTTCCCTATGCAAAGCTAAGTGACCCACCGACCAGACCCTTCCACAACTGGCAAGAATTAAACACCAGTCACCGTAGTACCTAGCCAGTCGCACCAAAAACTACGCTTCTGCGGTCCCTAGGTTCGCTGTGATGCCGTGAACTAACTTAACACTAAATTTTATTCTAACAGAATAAAATGTTAAATTTTGCAGGACCCTTCATCAACAATCATTATTATTTTTTCTGGATAAAGACAGTGGTTTCTTTTAAAGTTTGTTGCGTCTTGCAGGCTTTGACAAGGGAAACAAAAACAAAACAGTAAGATTTTTAAGCAAGAAAAACTAAAACTGGGGAATTAGAATAATATTATCTACATAGCTGACGGTCTACCCGTGGTATAGAGTGGTAAGTAACGCTAGTGAAAAACTTGAGATACACCCGTGTACAATCCCATCTCCCGCAAAGCTTGACAACTTGATTAATGACGATACTTGGTACCTGTCTGCATGAGTGTGAGCCATTCAACAGAGTGAGCATGAGCAATCATCAGTGAAATGTCCAACAACAGGTCAAATCATAACGAACCTGTTTAACCATTAATAACCCTAGGGAACAAACATGAAGTGAAATTGAGTAACTACAAGTGGTTTTCAAAGTCACTAATCCAAAAACGTAACACGTACATTTATCACCTCAAAACTTACACTATTAACGCTTTTGTTTTCTATTTCCACTCTCAAAGCACTCTGCCATGCACATATAGGTGCTGATCCAAATACGAGCTCGGATTTCAGATATTTCATTTCGTGTTGACTAGAAACAGATTTAAACCCATTCAAAGTTTTCCCATTATTAACAGCTGTTTTCATTAGTTAAATAAGTTTCTCTCAAAACCGTAGAAAATTTCCATGATCTTATTCGCGTTCAGCACCCCTAAAAGCATAGAGTGAAAATACAAAGCAGAAATATTACTACTGAAAGAAGACCAATTTATATAATATGACGAGATTTACCAACAACAACTTGATGAGTTGCTGAACAAAACATGAAATGTCCGTCATTAACAATACCTTGTTTTGATTCAAGTACTTATCAGATATAATAGTTTCAAATTACAATAAATATTTTTATCTTTAAGTATACTTATTAAACTATAAGAGTTCGTAACCATATTCCTCATCTCAATTTAAAATACATTAGGAGTATTACTATGTTAATTTATTTTATTTTATTAGATATTATTATGTTATCTTATTATAACAAGAAAAGGAATAATATAGTAAATTCTATTGCATGCTTTAGGAATATAATACAGAATTCAAAGAAACATTCTGAATCAATAATAAGAGTGACAAAGTACATACATTTGTCAAATATTTCTTATATTAATGATAAAACCATCCCAAGTATATATTATAAATTAATAAAACGATCTAGTACTTATTATAAAATTTCATAATAGGATATGAAATAAAGTTGCAGTACTCAATAATACGGCATATCTTGATAACATGTCGAAGATAAACCTGAAGTCACTAATTAGACGCTGTTTTGAAACAAACACTGTTAATAATTAAATATCACGTGCTTGGAACAAATTCAGATTAAAAAAAAGCGTCGGACACTTTAGTTCATCAATGTAACTAAAATACTACTGTTCAACATGTAGTAAAAAGTAAAAAATTACTGCCTTTAGGTACTCATAATATTCATTTATGGATAAAATTTCGACATCAGGTATTTATGAGCAACAGACAGAACATCTCACATTATAAAACCTGATGCAGAAATATATAAACAGATAATTCTTCTAAACAATCATTTTCACCTAAACCTATTAATCATAAATTAAAAAAATACAGATCAAGAGCTTGTGAAAAGTTTAGTGCATCCTACGTTATAATGCATACCACGTGTAATAGATGGGAGCACCTCACTCACATATCAATAATTACGTTTATCCTTCCTGTTTAAGCAGGTAATGGGTGATCTAACTTTAAATGTAAGTTATTCTTTGTTTTCTTAAATGTTTTGTTAGTAGAAAAAGCCACCTCGGAAATTTTAACATGGTACAAGCAGTGAATTTCAAGCCAGTGCATTATATAATATAATGGATATTATAAGATACATAATATAATAATATTATGTTATCAATACATATATTATGAAAATAACGAAACTAATAAATTATGTTTCACCCTCAGAGTCATATTCTGTCTACGTATTAACATGTATGCATATATGTTCCAGTTGTATTGATAATTTGCTTTCTATAAAATTAAATATCTTTACTAATTTTAAATTCATTTCTACCCAACATCCTAATGTCATTTGCTTTAAAATAATATACTTATGATAGGAAAAAACAATATAGCTTCATTTTTTCGATTTTGTAACTGTAATTTAGCAATATTGTAACTCTAAAACAGACGAACCAAATAGTGTACCGTTAAATAAAAAAAAATGTAAACGCCTAAGGGGGTGGGGGATTGACACATGGGATTGACGCGGAGTCCCAAAGACAAATCAATCGAAACAGTTCATGATTCGCTTCAACCTATCCTTGAGTCCCCTCAAGAGACCACCATACACCTCACAACCATAGTCAAAGTACGAAGAAATATGGAGGATGCAAGGAGTTGACAACGGAAAATTTGGGAGATATTTTGTTTCCAGGAGAGGGTTCGGTTAGTGGTTATTCCTCCATTTTTGACTGTGGGGCGAATAGTAATAATATAGTTATTAAGATTTAACACAGAAAAATCAGTAAAAGATCTGAGGAAGAAACTGGAGCCAGTAATAATTTCCTGAGTTTTACCTGCGTTTAACCTTAGCTTATTGAGGATATAAGTATTTTAAATGCCACTTCTTTTTATTATTCAAATAAATGCCTAATAGTGAATTTGATGAATGATCAAGATCAGGCTGTCTTATGTTATTCTGGGGCGGTAACCTGTTATATCATTTCATTGACTTAAAGCTAATCTATTACAGCTAAAATGGTAAATTTAAATAAGCAGTATGAGGTGATTTTCTGCAGGTAAGTGAGGTGCATCCATTAAATATAAATTATAAGGGCAAGCAACACCTACGACAACGTCGTACTGGTCTCCCGCCTGGTATGGGATTCGGTAATTGGATAGCAGCTGATGCCAGGTTATTATTAATTAGCACTCACAGCACTAAATGGGATGGATAATTAATTATGCCAAATTACGCAGACGACCACTCAAACTTTTTATTTAATCCGATTTGTATTTATATCGACTTTCTGCACTAAAACCCCCATTATTTATATTCTTTTATATTAATCGTAGGGGAATATTATGTAAAAACTAAATTATTTTTTCATTCATTTCAACCGTCAATTAATTTATTACGAGAAATTATAACGAGAGGAAACTATAATTTATAATGATTTTTTAATATTATGTTGGTACGCTATAATTTATTCCCGAAAATCATACAAATAAAGCAATAGAGCAAATGCCCAGGAGAAGGCAATCTCTTTTGAAAGGGGAAAGCGCATAGCGGGATAGATGTGCTGGTGAGTTTTGTGTACAGTTAGGGGCAAGGTCAGCACAAGGTCGTTCCTTTGGGAATTCCTGGCATCTTGCTGGTTCTCCAGGCGCCTCCTCCAGCTTGTCATTCAGCTACAAAACTGGCTCCCTAAGCGCCAGTTCAGGGAATTCTCCAGGCCACATCTAGAAAATTTGCTCAAATGACTTAACGATCGACTGTTCATAGGTGCATATCCTAATCGGAACCAAATTATTTTTTCTCACCTAAAAAATTATTGAATTAAACTATAAAACCAATATACAGCCAATTATAACCAAACGTGCTTCACTTTCCTTCAGAAATGTATAGTTGAAAAGTAATTCCGTTATATTGAAACGATTTAAGGACAAAACATTTTAAATATTTTTGGCTGCTTGAAGAATCGTGAATGATGATCTTTTCAATGCCATACACTGTAAGGATTTCCATACTACAAAAAAAAAATAGTTCAGAAAACAATTTTATAGAAACTTTTAATATATTTTTCTCTGTAGTAGTGGCCCTCCTACAATATGTGAAGGATGGCTTTTGGCATTTTGGGGGTTCTTCTTGCGTGAGTTTACTATGACATAACCTTAGACGAGTAAGCGCTACTTCTCGACGACTGTTGCGCTTTAGATGTACTCCATTTTCTGACCTATCTTTATTAATAGCTAATAACAATAATAACTGATAATAATATATAATTATGTCCGATGGGAGTCGATGTGTGATGAGACCCAGCCTAGAAGTTGAAATACACCACATGAGAGATATATTTATTCAAAACTTAAGGTAAATTATGAAGGTAGTATGTGACAAAGTATTCAAAATAGGCTTCAGAAAATTTTTTTATTAAAATTTAATTACTGCATTATTTAGATAGTTTCATGAACTAATGTAATTTTAATAAATAATTACTTGTACATACTAATTTTAACTAAATGTATGTATTCTTTTATTTAGACTACACTCTTAAAAATATTGGTTAATAATTCTGACAACATTACTATAAAATAATAAACGTCCTATTCAAATTGAAAAGAAATTAACATCGTCATTAAAATATTTCCTAGCCCCGAATTCATCATTTTATTTTAAATAGTTTATGTCAGTTCATATTGGTCAGGAATTATTTTAATGACGATATTAATTTATTTCTCTTTTTTCAATTTGGAACGACCCAACATATGTTGCCTGATGACGTGCTAATGGAGTAATGACAAGATATGAATATTTAAATATTACATAATACGTAAACTGTTAAAAAAAACAAAAGTTAAAAAAAAAATTAAAATATTGTCACTACCTCTTAATTTACTTATTCGTGACTATTAATAGTTTAACATTTGTTTTTATATTTTTGTTTCAAATTTATAAAAGAACTGAAATAACCGTTAGCAACTTCAGGCAGGTTTAATAATAACTAAATGGAAGTAGGATAGAATAATGCCTTTTTGATAGTGTAAAAAAATAATCCTGTCTCCAGGCATTATGATATCCGACCCTTATGTCAGCCAGTTGCAAACAAATTACATCATATGCTATAAACAGTTAATTTATAATTAAATTAAAAAGAAAATTCAACGTAGAAGTTAGTCAGCCTATAAATTAACAACAACGTTAATGACAAAAATAAAATCGGAGGAAAATCTCTCTCTCTCTCTCTCTCTCTCTCTCTATCACTCGCTCTCTCCCAAGACCAGATTATTATAAGAGAGAGATCTCCTCTTACCTTTCGTTCTTTAATTTCAAATAAAATAAAAAGAATGAGATTAAATTGCTTCTTTTAGACGAAGTTTTTAAATTAAGCAGTCACCGATCTGAAGGGAAGAAAGGGCAGTCTTGTTTGCTGAGGTAATAATAATAAAATAAAACAATATAATTTTATTGAGATAATATGAGTACTAACTATTCATAAAAAAGTTGGATACCAAAACTTTCTTCAAATAGAGGTACCACGGACTCTATTAGTGTACATTATAATACTTTAAAAACTATGATAATGATAATTAACGGGCAAAGAAAACATAACTGTCAAGATTGGGACTCAAATCCGGTACCCTCCCGAGTATCGAGTCGTCGTTCCCGAGGGTGAGGACCAGACTCTCCTGGAAGACACTGTTCCCTATGTACAAAGAGGCGAGGAAAGCACCCCTGCTGTATGACCTTACAAGTTACTTTTCTGAGAGCTGGCTTATATTTCACATGTGTGACAAATGAATTGTGACGAGCCGATTCATTTGAGTTCATTGTTGAATGTAAGGCTATGAAAATAGCAGAGGCAAAAAAGGGGCTTAACCCAGGAAAAGTATCGGCTTTATGGTAATGGAAGTAGGGGAAATTAGCTACTGTTGCAAATTGCGCGTAACAGGTCTAAAACAGGTCTTAAAACATATTCAAAAATGATGAAAAAATGGAAGAACACGGTGATTTATATGTTGTTCACTGCTCCCAATGGCGGAACTTAGAAAATAGCAAAATCAAGGAGTTCAAACATCACACAATTTTAACAAGTTAAAAACTTAATAGTTAAAATAGTTAAAAAACAAATGGAACAGCTGTTTTAAAAAAACACGAGCGTTTTTAGAACAATAGCTCTGAAGATTGATGAAAGTATTCGTGATGAATATTTTGATGAATTTAGGCTTTACATTTCTCTGTAATTAAACGGACAATGGACTGGTATGAAGCTATTCTGAAGAAGATAGGTCAAAAAGCTACCAGGGGAGGACTCCTTTTTAAATGTTTTTGTAGTTAAAGGGTGGTCTATTGTTAGAAAGCCATTTAACTACAAATAGCTGGCCGGCCGTTTAATCTATTGAGCGCTTGCAAAAGAAAAATTATGTTTTAAAATAGAGCTCGAATCTGCCGAATCATATCGTATCAATCAGATATTTTTTGGTCTCCCGACAAAAGAACAAGATCAACTTGATAGAGAATAAATAATTACTGTCAATAAATAATTTCTTCACATGATTTATTCACAGTTAAAAACGGAATACCCTGTGGCCAGGGACAGCCAATAGGAGCCCTCGACCCCCCCTCCCCCACCACTACCGAAATCTACACCTCACACCGGCAATGCGCTGCACTCATTCGAAGAACGACCGGCAAGAAGGCCCCAGGTCAGGATTCCATCCAGAACTTCCTACTCAAGCAGCTGCCAAGGAAAGGAATCTCATTCATAACGAACGTGTTGAACTGCTGCTTCAGGCTGCACTGTTTCCCCCAGAACTGGAAGCACGCTGTAGTGGTCCCCCTTCTGAAACCAGCGAAAAGCGGTTCAGAGCCATCTGATTACCGCCCCATCAGGCTGCTGACTCAACTCTCGAAGCTGTTCGAGAGAATCATCCACGTACATCTCTCCGGGCACTGCGAGTCACAAGAAGTCATCCCACCAGACTGGTTTCAGCACAGGCTTAAGTGAGAACAACAACCTGGGGAGATTGCAACACCACGTCGCATCGAACGTCCGGAGCAACAGAGCTACCGCTATGATTTCACTGGACTGTTCGAAAGCTTTCGACTCTGTGGACCACTACGACCCTACTCCAACATCTGAGGGAATATAAATTCTCGGATCAGCTGCAGAACCTGATGAGATCATATCTTACAGGCAGAACTTTTTCGGTTCGTATAGGCACTACGCCTACGACCCGAAGAAATTACACTGCCGGTGTTCCCCAAGGATCGTTGCTAGGCCCCCTGCTGTTCAAAATTTACACCGCCCACATCGTAGGAGCCTCGTACCCCAACTGCGAGGTATCGGCGTATGCAGACGACATTGGTGTTTACAGCACTAGCATCAATCCCACCAGAGCCCTGAAATTCGCTGAGAGCGCCAGTCAACAGATCGCCGAGAAACTCGATGCCGTCCACATTAAAGTCAACCCGGCCAAGACGGAAGGAATCATATTCAGCTATAAATCCGGAAGAAAGAAGCTCCCGGAATCCTTCGTATTAGACGGCAAAGAGTTCCCTGTAAGCAACAAGCTATGCTACCTTGGGATTACCCTCGGTAGACACTTGTCGTTCACAACACATCTCGGCAAGAAGTTAAAGAGTGTTAGGAAGAAATTCTTCAGCCTCGGACACCTACTTCACAGCCTGGCTTTATTGGTACGCCTCAACCTGCTGATATACCAGAGCGTCCTAAGACCTGCTTTGATGTATGGGACCCCTCTCTTCAAGTATCTGACTCTTAACACTCTCAAAACGCTCCAGCAATTTCAGAACAGAGTTCTCCGCACCTCCCTCAAACATACACCGTTCAACCGAATGAAGGCAGACGAGATGCATAAAAAATTTGTAGTGCTCACCATTCAAGATTTCATCAAGAGAAGGCACATCAAATTTTTCGACTCACTCCGACACAGCCACAACCACTATTCTCCGACCTTCAACCCCCACCTAGCGTAGTTATTAATGGAAATTTGAAAATAAAAGCTCTTTATGACTACGGCTATATTGAACATTAATTAACCAACGAATCACTGATTTACTTAAGCTGCAATTGATGGAACAAAAGTGTGTACTAAAAAAAATCGGCAGATCTGATGTTACTTCAGCCCGGGAGCGACAATTATGCTTAGTACTGGGAACATTATTTGTATGATTCAATAAAAACCTACGTGTATAGTATGTTAATCATTACATCTATGAAAAGAAAAATTACTGGACGTTTCAAAACATCGGATTATTGTGATTTCATTGGCCTTATAAACAGACCTCTGAGGATTGCACAGGTGATCAATAGTACATATAACTATTATACTTATAGTAATGTGAACAAATCAATAGTATAGTACGTTTTTTGGCAAGATGCCTGTAATGGTTTGCCTCAGCGGTGCGTAGGTAGATGACCATTCCCTCACTAACTCCGAAGCTTGCTCGTCAAGTGGTAAGAATAGCATTGGCAAAAACTGATCAGACAAGTCTAAGATTAAGTAAATTATCGTCATTCATTGGCCTTGACTAAATCTTTGTAGTACGATCAGCTGGTTCTAATTTAATCACTATGACACGCCAGTCATCGGTATATTGCCAGACTAACCGTTAGTCATATCACCTGGATTAAACATTTATGACTAAATACGCTTTTCCGAGGTATTTCCGACATCGCCTCAACTCCGGGACTAAATTTATTATAGACATCGCGCAAAACCAATTACCTCCTTCCAGAAAACCAACATGAAGAGGTTACTTTTGAAAAATAAAATAAATAAATAATTATCTGGAAGTATAGGAGCAATTTAAAATAAAACCCATCGAGTGAATTAATTAAATCATCTAAAATATAATATTTTGAAATACTGAAATACTGAATAGACAGTTAAGCCAAGTCGAGCCCAACAGGGTGTAGATGATAGAGGGCTTCATGTGATGCTCTCAATCGCTTAACCACTAAATAGGTAAATGGTAAGGTGAGTCTTTTCCACCTACACCATCCAATGTGCGTTAGCATCAGTTCCAACAATCCCAAGAAGAGATGGTGGCAATATGGAAGTTGGTTTTGGCTGCTTACGACATGTTTTAAAAATGCCACGAAACTGATACATAAACGTGTTCTCTCTTTTTTTCAATAACCGAATTAGACCATCAATCTAATCACGATTTAATATTATTGTATGTTAAACTGAATATGAAGTTTTGATAGCATTAAAAAAAACACAGAGTAAGACATAAAACATTGGGGCGAAAAGCAAATCCTTTAATTAAATAATTTCATAAATT
This sequence comes from Acanthosoma haemorrhoidale, assembly GCA_930367205.1. NCBI lineage: Eukaryota > Metazoa > Arthropoda > Insecta > Hemiptera > Acanthosomatidae > Acanthosoma > Acanthosoma haemorrhoidale. The sequence goes on along the minus strand of OV884011.1, from coordinate 115,962,391 downwards.
ATAATCTTTTCATTTCATAATCTTTTTTAAATTGCTTAGTATTTATGTGAATCCCTTTTCATCAACCGATAGACTGACAGTAAAATTTCACCAATAAAACGTAAACTTTTATAGTGCTAACCCCTAATATCTCAATATTGCCATCAGTGTTACCAAGATGATGCTGCGTTATGCATTAAGAGGATATTTTTTGTTTATGTTTAATAATTTTGTTTTTTTATAAAATCTACCATTCTTTCGTAATTTCATAATTAAATAATTCATTTGAATGTAATTTATTGTCCCTAAGGCTTAAATATCTACCTTCAAAACAGTGAAGACAGTAGGAAAGGCAAAATTTCAAATAAATGAGGTTTTTCATACTCCCCTAACGCACACACCTAATAAACAGGTGAACAGATAACTATTCTCTTGAAATTTTTCAACCTTTGCTCAAAATCTTATGTTTTAGCTCAAAAACACATTGCTTTTTCAGGAAGTGCTCCAAATACAATCCTGTTTCATCGCAGTTAAAAATGTCTTTTACAGGAAAACTACAAATGTTTCACAATTTCTGTATCAACAGAGCCATTCTCACCGTATATTGATTTATAGGAAATGTTGCGACGTTTTTTAAATTTATCAAACCAACCAGTTGACGCCTTAAAATCAATATGACCCAAATTCAGAGAAGCAAATAGTGGATTTTTAGTCACGAGGTTGGCGAAATCATTCGTATGTTACTTAATCTATGGCAAAGCCTGAAGTTTTAGGGAATTTTTTTTCCCCATTTTGAGTTGTTTATTTATTTTTCACGTACGTTAATACCTTCATTTTTTCTCTTAGAATTAAACGGACGGGAGTTGCCGATCAATGTTAAAAGAGAACTAACAACGAAAGTAACCCTACTATTTTAACCTTTCATTGTTAGTTCTCCTTTAACTTTAATCGGTTTTTTTTTTTTTCATAGCCTCTTTGAATTTACAGATAATTATATAGAATTACAGATCCTAGGGCGAATCTATTTACAAATTATTTTTGTATTTCCTGTAGCATAGCTGCATTATATACAGGTTTTGTTATTTTATAAAAATTATTTAATGGAATAAACAAGTATAATGATACACATTATACGTGACTGGACTGAACTGACTAATAAGGAGATGGGGCTCACCTTTTTGATCAAACTTAGAACTAACTTACATACTAATTCTTAACCGAATTTTTCCCCAACAGTCTGTTGCCATCGATGCGGGAGGGGTAGTGGGGTCATAGTGTTAAGCACTGGGTTGGTTAGGTGATGAAACCAGTCAAAAAACTTGATGTGTCTCTGGCGGATGAACTCACCCACCGACGGCACATCAAGCAACGGGTGCATGTCAGACCACTTTTCGCATGATCCCATTCTGGAAATGGTGAAGACATTTGGCTGTATTGTCAGTCAAGTGGGTAAATAGCGGGGACCGTACAGTAGAGCTGGCCGGAGGACACATTTATAGATAGCGACAGGTTGGATGAAGTTAGCAAGTGCGATAGCCAAGTAAGACCTGTGTCGTACTTTTTCTATTTTATTACTAAAATGAGTATAGAAATGGAAATGCCTATCCATTTTATGCCCAGATAGTACATTGAGAAAGCTGATAAGTTATCTTGCCCTCTTATACTATATTATTTTGGCAAGGATTTTTTCCCCTTTTTGGAGGGAGAAGATTACGCAGACGGTCTTCCCGGCGTTTACACTGATGTTTAACATGCCCAGCCTGTCACTGATTACGTTACAAACTGACTCGGCCTGTGTAAGAGCTCATTGTGCACTCATGCTGCTTGCTGCTGTTAACCGCAATGTCGTCGGCGAAATTTAAATAAAACAAAGTGGGTGTGTGATATCATTCAAATTTTTTATTCATTTGATGGGTCTATCGATGCCATTATGTATAGAATATAACATCGTGCAAATGTCCACCACGGCTTCGCTGAGTGGCGCGCATCCGAAATGTCCAATTTTCCATGACTCTGGTGCATAAATCAAGCTGTAATTGACCGATGGCATGGGTTATGTTGGCTTTGAGGACCACTGTGATTTGTGGCTTATTCGCATAGAACTGCGACTTAAGAAAACCCCACAAGAAAAAGTCTAACGGGGTCAAATCGCACGAACTCGGTGGCCAGTTCACATCACCTCCACGTGAGATGACCATGCCCTCAAATCGCTCGTGCAGAGTGTCCAAAGTGACATAAGCTGTGTGGCACGTAGCGCCGTCCTGTTGAAACTACATGTCGTTGGTGTCCATATCATCCAATTCAGGCCAAACGAAGCTGGTAATCATCGACCTATAGCGCTCGCCGTTGACAGTGATGGCCTGGCCAACGTCCTTCTCCAAGATATATGGACTAATGACGCCGCCAGCCCAAAATCCACACCAAACAGTGTCTTTTTCGGGAAGCATTGGACGCTCTTGGATCTCATGTGGATTGGAATGGTCCTAAATTCAACAATTTTGTTTGTTGGCGTACCGATTTATCCAGAAATGGGCCTCATCGCGGAACATAATTTTTCTATGAAAATTAGGGTTAGTTTCCAACTGCTCCAGGGCCCATTCAGCGAACCCACGTCGTTGTCTATGGTCTTTTACCTTCAGCTCTTGGGTCAGTTGAATTTTGTACGGTGCAGGCCCAAGTCACGATGCAAAATTCGCCAAGTTGTGGTCTGCGAAAGACCGAGTTCTTGTGAGCGAAGCAAAATTGACAGCCTCGGATTCTCCTGCACACTCTCACGGCCATCGGCGATGTTTTCGGCAGGTCTTGCGTTTCGTCGGCGTACGGGTATTGATTGATTGTTTACTGAACCAGTGGACTCAAATTTATCCACCACACTGCGAATAGTCCTCTCAGTAGGACGGTACGGTGGCGACCATAAAATGGGAGAAGTGCGGGGAACGTTGCCCGAACAGAACACCCATATTGATAAAACAATTTTATCATTTTCACGTGTTGTTAAACGCTATTCATTCATGGTGATTTGGCAAAACAGACTGAATAAATAACAGCCAATTCGACAGATGCAGTTTTAACAATATGGCCGCTGTCAACTGTAAAAGTTCGGAATTTCCTATTGGAAGACCGTTTAGTTTGTCCCAACAATTTCAGATGCGTACATGCTGAAAAGAACCGGAGACAAAACCGCTCCTTGAGGAACTCCACAAGAGGGAAAGGGTTAAAGAGGCAGTCACCCACCTGTACCCTCACCGATCTGTTCTTCAAGAAGGAACCTGGTGCATAGCTGCTCTGGGCATTCCCAGTCGCAAAGCTGTCGGCACAGCATCCCGTGGGACACTGAGTCAAAAGCCTGTGAGCAGTCAACGAGATCATGCCGTTCCTGCCACATTGTCGTCTTCCAATTCCTAATCAAGCCGCGAATTTGCGTTGTGAGAGAGTTTAGTACTTTCTTGGCTTGACGAGACCTTGTTCTATACCAGTTAATTTCCAATCATTGCGTAATGCAATAGGAAAGAATATGGTCTGGGGGTTTTTGTAACATGGATGGCTTCGGGGAAAACTTAGGGATACCAGTGTCAGCTGCATCAACGATAACCTCAGTCAGGAAAGCTACCTGTCGATCCACTTTCTCTGTAGTGCGGAGAACAGGAACCGTATGCAATTGGTGGCAAGGTTGTGATCGATATAGGTCCCAGTCGGCTCGATATAGTCGTACTTTGTGGGACGTGAATCACAACTCTACCGTCAATGGAATACACGACTGGCAGGTGGTCGGTCGTCACCAAGTCCAGGGTCTCACAATTGTTTATCCTGTGCGGCTGTTTTGTGAGTAAGAGATCTAGGGAAGCCTGTCTGGATCCGTTATCCAGAAGTCCTTAATACTTAAAAATAATTAAACTTAGACGGGGTTCACAAATTTGTCCCCCATTGAGAGAAGCCCCCTAAAAAGAAGTTTCATTGTAGTTGTTCTTTTTCACTCATCATTGAATCGAAAATATGAGACATTTATTGTTAATGGAATTCTTGTTTATATTTGGGTGTACGAGGGTGGTCTGAAATATTTCCGACCTAACAAAGCTTTTATTTATTTTATTATCATTTTCATGTTGAGTTCGGAAACTTTTCAGACCACGTGTGTAGAATTTGACGTGAGAATATATGTCAGTTAGTTCAGGTTGTCGAAAAATATATGTTGAATTTCATCATTTCGTCATATTTATCAATGATCATTTCAGCATACCAACACAGTGATTCCAACACAGAATCACGGACGAGTTTAAAACTGTTTTGTGATTATTAACTGAGCATGCACGAACGTTACTTGATTACGGTTTTAGAATGTTGGAACGCTTTTTCCGATCTCTGACTATTTACTCTTTCGGAAGGTTACTTTACAAAACAACTTACTTGTCTATGACTCGGCATGTTGAACTGAAAAAATATATTTATAAATTAAAAACATTAAAATTAATCTCTATTAATAAATAATTACAACGATTAATAATTTTAAAGTGAATAATCAATTGTTAATAGACCAAATAAAAGTTAACGTCTATTCTTTTTACGATTAATGGTTAGTAGTTAAAGTAGTTTTAATTACATAGCTTGATTTAATTCGAAGGATATTTCTATTCTTTGTTATGTGTTGTCACATGAAAGTTGCTTGTAATTCTATACTATTTCTTTTTCCTGTTAATACATAATAGGAAGAAACATGTTAATACACGTTGTTCTCCTGTTCCAACAATCCCAAGAAGAGATGGTGGCAATATGGAAGTTGTTTTTGGCTGCTTACGACATATTTTAAAAATGCCAAGGAACTGATATATAAACGTGTTCTCTCTTTTTTTCAATAACCGAATTAGACCATCAATTTAATCACGATTTGATATTATTGTATGTTAAACTGAATATGAAGTTTTGATAGCATTAAAAAAAACACAGAATAAGACATAAAACATTGGGGCGAAAAGCAAATCCTTTAATTAAATAATTTCATAAATTATTTCGTATTTTTGTTAATCTTTTTTAAATTGCTTGATATTTATGTGAATCCCTTTTCATCGACCAATAGACTTACAGTACAATTTCACCAATAAAACGTAAACTTTTATAGTGCTAACCCCTAATATTTTAAGTGCTGGCAGAAGGATGTGGTGATCGGTTTCAAAAAGATTTCAATATTGCAATAAGGCTTACCAAGATGATGCTGCGTTATGCATTAAGAGGATATTTTTTGTTTATGTTTAATAATTTTGTTTTTTTATAAAATCTACCATTCTTTCGTAATTTCATAATTAAATAATTCATTTGAATGTAATTTATTGTCCCTAAGGCTTAAATATCTACCTTCAAAACAGTGAAGACAGTAGGAAAGGCACAATTTCAAATAAATGAGGTTTTTCATACTCCCCTAACGCACACACCTAATACACAGGAGAACAACTAACTACTCTTTTGAAATTTTTTCACCTGTGCTCATAATCTCATGTTTTACCTAAAAAAAAACTCATAGCTTTTTCAGGAAGTGCTCCAAATACAATTCTGTTTCATCGCAGTTAAAAATGTCTTTTACAGGAAAGCTACAAATGTTTCACAATTTCTGTATCAACAGAGCCATTCTCACCGTATATTGATTTTTAAGGAATGTTTCAACGTTTTTTTAATTTAACCTAGATAGAAGCACTGCTGGACCGCCGATGCCTGGAGGATGATCGACGTCATTGAACCCGATGACTGAACGAACTACACCCAGCCGAGATATTGAGGCCGATCTCCCGGCCGACTCAACCGAAGCCACAATGACCCCATCTACCTGTGTAAGCAGGGTCGACCTTCCGGCCGAGAGGCTGACTCATTTCAGGCCCCTGCCGGGGCGGGCCAGGCTTTGCCTGGCCGACGAAAATCCATTGCCTAGGTGCCCCTAGGCTCAACCCTCGGTAGACTCTCACTACCTTTCTGATTCCATCCGCCTTTTTAGGCATTCCACACCCTATATCCTTCTCATACATCCTTCAAATGGGGGACTCCCCTTAGTGAAAGGCACTCATTAGCCCAAAATAATTTTTCTTTATTTTTCCCACATCCTATTTTTATAAGTTTGAGAGCTAAGAAAAAAAAAAAAATTTTAATTTATCAAACCATCCAGTTGACGCCTTAAAATCAATATGACCCAAATTATGTGCAACTTCTAAAGTTTTTCCTTCGAAAAGAAGGGAGAATGACATAACAGGCTTGATTATTAGTCCTTACTCCAGTCCTTGGATTGGTTAGACAATCACAAACTGTTAGGTTTGGAGCGTGTAGGAACAGACGTCTGACAGTTTGAGTTTTAGTTCGGGCGAGTTGGAACGGCTCTACTGTACTGCGCATGCTCCCGCCTGTTTGATGATAGCAACCTTCTATGTAGATTTGTTTGCCTCAGGGCAAATGTAAGATTTTATGGTTTTTGATAACAGGATACATACCGAATTATAATCATCATTGGATAAAACCATAAAGTGTGTTGTTATGTATGGCGTCTAAAAAATAAAAATGCCTTCCTCGTCTGTAAGCCTTGAAAAAAATTATTCTTAAGTCCAATAACAGAACATCTTCTTCACTGATTTCTACTGATACAGCTTGCCGTTTCATTACTGGATATGAAGTGCAAAAGGGCATAAAGCTGTAGGGGCGCTACTAAATCAAAAAAATAATATGAATTTGATTTTTAAACCTTGGGTACCCCAGTATTGTTATTCCAAGAACTATTATATTTTTTCATGCTTAGGCATTAGTTCTTCATAGCCAGTGCATCAGCTTTTAAAATATGTTCACCAGTTCACACCAATGGAAGCTTTTTTTCTAATGTTTTATTGTTAAATGTTCAAAACAAAATCTGATATAATACAAATATTATATAGTAGTTCTTTAATGATTATTTTTTGATTTGTTCACTGACAAATTTGACTAGAAGTGTCTCATCTGTTATAATCAAATCGTAAACCAATCGACAATGTTTTGAAACTAATTAGACGCACATCTAATTAACTGCATATGGGATTTTAATAAATAAATCTAAAAATATAAAAAAAAATGACACTCAAAAAACTCTGCATTGATGAACGTCAGAGATTTCAGAGAGGTCAGTTAATTGATACAACGGTCGATAATTACTCCCATATTTGATATTGAATATTCTTTTGAATGAACCACAACCATAAACACATTGACTAGCATATGTTTATTCTGCAAAACATTCCAGGTGACTAGAAAGCCCATCATAAAGCCAAAAGGTATCTTATGCTTGTGTCAATACACAATACAATACGTGTATTAGTTATTTTGTATAAGGTAGATAGGTATGTACACATGTATCCATTTATACCAATGCAATTTTCCTACAAGGGTTAGCCACCCCTTCTTAGAATTCCCAGCACCTTTGATCAAATTATTCCACGACTTTGAAAAAAGCAGTCGCTCATTGCAGCTCAGGAAGGTCACAGTACAAAGTCCACAGGGAGATGTCAGACCCACACGTTACCACTTGCGTTCCGATTCAAGTAATAAGAAGAAGGTCATGAGAAACTACGACCATTTTTCTTAAATGTGTTAACAAGAGGGGAGTGGACTTACGATGGAATTGACGAAAAAGAGGCTCAAGTAGAGGATCGGGAGCGGGACACTGTTACATACCAGATATTGACTACGCATGTAGATGACCTTCTGGGAGGTGACTCGAGCTCAGACCAAGCTTCACCTAATTAATGTAGCAGTGTATGATTGGTAAGGACAAGACCAAATTTAGCCGAAACCCTGCTAAGGAGAACTCCCGATCGTTGAATCGGAACATCACCACTCAATCAAAACGGAACATCAAACATCAGAATTTGTCTCCTAGAAATGCCAGAACTACTGTGTCTTTCCCTGATGGAACAAGTTTGTGAAAATTGTAAGTGGTCCTGCTAAAAAAAATTGATAAAGATTAACATTCTGAAATTAGAAGGCAAAATTTTATTGTGCTTTTACAGGGGTTTGTTTTGCAACTGGTTATCTTTCTTGTGGTTCCACAGAAAAACTTTTATAAATATAATAAGATTCAAGTGTGGAATTTCACTGTGTCATAAGTATCAGATTTTCGCTGTTGTATTAACTTTGATGTAAATTACATTTTTTTCTGTTCAATAAAGTTTATTTATTTGAAAATCGAAGTTTGGGTCATTTCCTCCTAATTTACCTGAGAAACGTTATGTCGGATAAGGAAGGAGAACCCAGGTTGTTTACTTGTGTGATTTTTGACGTTACCAAAGTTTAAGGGTTGAAAAATTATAATAAAATATAACCATTTCCTTAGGTAAAAGTTTGACATTGACAAACACATCAAATCAAACACTTTAGGTGTTAACGAAAAAAACCTAAAAATATTTTTCGGCTTTAAGTTTAATTATATTTCATCTTTTAAAAAAAAACATTGTGAACTTAGGTTCTTGGCAAAGAGTTTTCAGGCGAGCAAAACGGTGGGAATAATTAAAGACTATTCATGTTTATGATTATTTATGAGCTGTTAGTCTGTGCAGAAGAAAATTCATGAATTACTAAGAATAACCAGCACCGCTTATCGTAAACAGTCCGTATTTAAACCTTACGAAGAATAATGTAACTATTCATTATCGTACTATGAACAATATTTTTCATGGTAAAATTCTATTACTTTCTTAATCTTAATAAGATTACACACAAGCCAAAATGTACTAATCTAAGAAATTAAAAAAAATATTCTTCCACCTCAAAATGGGTCATTACTATAAGTTACGTATTCGTCGGTCCGATTATTTCAAGGCCAATAAAATACAACAACATAGATAAAAAAAACTTCTCCATATTCACATGTGTTTCAGAGAAAACCTTTTTAAAAACATGTTCTTTTTCAAAACTCGTTCTGTTGTATACAATATATCTTATAAAAGTAATAATTGCCAGACTAGGAGAACCACAAACGTATACTTCTCCGTTATTTCGCCAGAAATAGGTAGTGCTATTGGCACTTCTTCAGCGATCATTTTTACGTTCACAAATGTATACAGTGGTTGCCCACATGACATTACACCCCCCCCCCCCGTGCCCTGACCTATGCGAAATATCACAATTAAGTAATAATTTAGGAAGCCGTAGTTAAGAAATTTAAGAAGAGATAATAAATTGTGTCGGCACGGTAAATCGCACCCTAAAACTGTTTGTGTAGGCAGTTATTTGATTAAAATTTTGTTTTTATACCAAATATGCACCAAAAATTACGATTTAAAAATTTTGGATAGGTGACACAACATCCTGGAGTATGTACGATTATACCAATAGTCATCGTGTGCCTTTTCAGCAGACTCTTTGGACCACTCTGTCATTTTCGTCCTATTCGGTTCGTTGCACTACCAAACCAAACGCTAAAACTTTCGCGTCTGCATATAACTGAGTTTGTGCACTCGGCGTGTCGGTTAGTTTTGTGAAACAGGCGGTTTAACCAAAATAACCTACCAAATTATCTATCAATACCCACAATTCATATAATTATTAATTTATTTATTAGTAAAAGCACATGCAGCTTAATTTTAATAAACAATAAATTTACGTGAAACTTAAGTTGGATAAGAGCATTTTTTCTCATCACTATTGCAGAGCACACAGCTAACAGTATGTAAGTAACACATAGAGACAAATATGATATCAGAGATGAAGAAAATAATACTTCATCAAGTCCTATAATAGTAGTACAGTAGAAAAGAACGACTGATTAACAAAATTACATTAATTATCACATCCAAGTTAATCCTTTTTTTTTCACCTTGCTGCAAAATTCGCACAATTTCTCGTCCAAAAACTGTTCCTTCATTCTTGTTTTCAGTGATTTAACATCAATTAGCAATGTCTTAAATTTGTACCAACAAAATAATTTAGGTAAATTAAATTTAAGTTACAAAAGGATGTTATTCTCTCAAAAATGTGTAATTATGAATTCGTCGACTTTCACAAGACGAAGGGTGCCTTCACCTGCAGAGAAGTCGCAGGAGCATTGCATCGACAAGTCCATTAAAAAAACAATATATATCTCCTAATTACTCTGCATTCAGATGAAAATTAAAACATCCATATTTTTTTAAAGTTAAATTTAATTTAGTTAAGTCACTTTAATGGCACAACTTCGAAATGTTGCATTTGTTTGAGCCCCTAGTCTTTCTTAAACCCCTCACGGTCGGCAGCTGAGCTGTTAACGGATGTTGGATATTCATGTCCAATATTCTTTCGTTTTAACACGATTTATTCGGAACGCTTTTCAAACAATACGTGGCAAAAACATCGGTATAGAGCCCACCAATGTTATGTACCGTTAAATTCTATTGTTTTTATTTCTGGAAAGGAGGGGTGAGTGATGCTGGGGTGTAACGGTCTTCTGTAGAAGCAATGTTGAAAGGTTCTATCCAAGAGAAATTAAATCATAAGATAACAATCTCAGTTTACTTCTTCTCTGCAAGAGTAATCAGGCCACATGAAAGAAACTATGGTGTGATGTTAAGAAGCCGTTAAAAATTCAAGGTGGCCGAGACAACCGAGAGCATAACAAATCATTATTAGCAACCATAAGACAAAACAGCCACTCTAAAATTGTCACGCCACTGTAAAATAATATCAATAACATGTATTTGTTCCATAAATTGTAGATTCGCGATTTCGTAAACTCATATTTTCTGTACTGTAGTGTAGGGGCGAATCGAATCGGACATTTAAATCAAAATGACCCAAATACAAGAGCCAACACAAAAAACGATTGTTATTTCACTAACCCGTAACTTGCTAACCTTGGTAGAAGGCAGCTGCTCATAAGTGTCTCTTGTCCTTGCAACATTTTATCAGATAAAACATAGATAAACTCTGTTTGTTAAGAACAAAAATATAAACGCATAAAACATGAGGATACAAAGGATAATCTGTAAACACGCGCAAGGAGTCCATACAGGCTCTAATATCATCTTATTAGATAGATAGCATAAAAATTGGATTAGAAAATCTCTTTACTATCAAAGTATTAGAATATACCCGTTCGTTTAGTAAATAATTGCGATCATTGATTCTATACATCCTAAATTTACAGTTTAGTATCCAATAATTTACACGATATATACAAATACACGTGAATATAAAAATCCCTAAAGGCACCTTTGTATAATATTTTTTTTTTTAATAAATAAACAACTTTATTATGATAAAATTACAATCTGCCTTATTAGGCAATAAGTAATTAAGATAAATGTTCTCATTCATACCATATTTACGATTCATCATTCACTCGCTCATTCATACAATATTTAAAAAGAGCCCAAAGGCCTCCCAAATCCACAGGGTTGCCACCTCCCTCGCATGAGAAAGAGGAAGTCTTGGGAAGTCCCCCAGGCTCTTCCGTTACCACGATAACACCTTTATGCAATGCTACTGTGGAAGCCTCTCCTCTGATTGGCAAGGTAAAGTACTACATGCCCAGGTCGAGTGTATAGTGATTCCAACTTCCAAACGAATCTGTTAGCGAACCTTATCGGATCGTAACAGCAGCCAATTATAATACTTAACACCTTCAAAAACGCCAACCTTCATTCATAACATTCCATTTTCCCGTCAAAATTACTAATTAGAAACAAAAAGGACTATTCCGAACATTTATTTTTAACTGTAATTTTCTTATAATATCGACTGGTAACTAGATAATTACTCAAATCACCAAAGTCAGTTAGGGTCAGACTACAAATGAAGATGGAGGAAGGAGTAAAATGACAATAAAGGTTAAAATTTTATGTGAGTTCCTTGGGTTTCTATTATCTTATTTTTTCTTTTGGATTCTTCCCTATGCCTATTAGACTCCAGCAGACTGGAAGTAGCCTCGGAAGAACGACACATGAGAGGGAAATACCTCCTAATCATGGAGAAAAAATCATAATATCAATATTATTTTTTGTTGGGTTGGTAACCTAACAGAGACAATTGTATGTAGCTATTTTTGTATGTTGAAAATAACTTGGAGTCATTCAGAATAAGTCTTTTTATTGAAATATTATGCTCTTAATCAATGTTTCGCCTATTGAGGCACTATCAATACTACAATTTAGATCAAAATACCTATATTTACATATTTAGAAGCAAGAATAACATAACACAAGTAATACAATACAAGTAATATGTAGAACCGAAAAGGGGAAGAACAGCAAACGCGAAATTTTTCACCTGATCGTAAGAGGCAGGGATACTGTTCCAAGCGTTGAAAATGATCATGTCTTCCTTCTCCAGGTCATTCAAAGCAGACCACTTGTGTTGTGAACTAAGATCACTTTTTTTTTTAAATGAAAATATTATTGCGCCTGGATATTTGTGCCAGAGCCGCACTTAAGGAACCAAAGAGCCACATGCGGCTCTGGAGCCGCACTTTGCCGACCGCTGCGCTAAGATATCGACAACATAGTCCGCATTTTCAGACTCTCAAATTTATAAGGAGCCTGGAAGATTCGGAATCATATCCAGGTTCATCAAGGATAATTTTTAATATAGTAGCCGATCCGGGAAGCTTAAAATTGGAATTAATGCCCAAAATAAAACAAAACGTGGTAATTTATTTGTGAAGTTTCACTCGGAAAAGGCATTAGATTTAGTTCATAAATCTGATGCACTGTCGGGGCATCTTCTAAGATCTTATGTAGTCAGATCGAAAAGAATAAGGCTGCCCGCCGACTAGGGCGGCAGCCAGGGTATAAGACCACAGGTCCACCCGCCTTATCTCTTTCTGGGCGCTCGCCGGACAGCGGCTAGAAGATGTAGTGACCCTAGCCCGCGGCGGGCGTCTTCTCCCCACATTGGGGATACTCAGTTATCTGAGCCCGATAATCGTTATTACTCAAATTTCAAATTGACGTGGGAATATCCTGAATTATCACGTGAATACTTTAAAAAAACGCATGTCCATCACTGGATATGATTAATTATTTTATACGTATTAAATTCGATCATATTATTAAACTCTAGTACGAGTAATATGCATTGTAGACCGTACCATTTAATCTATGCAAATAGACAATGTCCAAATTTTTTATTTAGCTAATTGTCTGTAAAACATAAGCTTATTATGTCCCAGCTACCCAATACTATTCAATGTGATCAGGTAAATCTTCATCGTTCGATAAAAAGAACAGGGTTTTTTGAACAAGTAAAGAATATGCTACTAATACAAGAACTTAACAAACGATAAAATGGAGTTATAGCATTTACTAGTAGATTTTCAGAATTTAATGCGGTTATAAAACTACCAAGAGCAACTCATTAATCAAAATACTAATCATATTTTGATTACAGATAGGTCCAATGAAACATCCTCGTTTCGGAAATATTTTGAAATCAATTAAAAATCATAAAACTTTGGTGTTTATTTTTGGGATGCACTTAATATTGCTGTTAAAATACTGGATAGATTAGTAGAAAACTAATCACAATAGAATTTTGATAGTGTCACTAATTACATGTCAAGGTTAAGGCATAACTCTGTAATTAATCAGAGAGTCCGAAAGCTCCGAAAGAATATCGAACCATGAAAAATCATTATGTGCTTACTAATAGATTTTATTTTCATTTCGTCCCACATATGGGCATAACGTCATAGATCTTACCATCTGTTATGTAATGAAAATAAGCAATTGAAAATTACATGATGATGAAAACCTTTCTGATCATCATCGTAATCTTACATATGAAATTTCATATTTAATAAAATAAATAAATTTAGATACGAAAAATATCTGACGATAAATGTCATTTGGTGAATTGGAATGGAAGCCTAAGTCAGAACATACTCAAAGTATTCAATATACAAAGGAATGTAAGATCAGATCACCTTTTAATATCCAAATTAACCATGGGAGGGGAACAGGATGCACCCACCACACTTTATTTAGCTTTAAAGAAAACATGCGAACAACTTTTTTATTACTATGTGCCAGTATGTTCTGTGTACATCAAGAAATACTCGTAAATCACCTTCTATCTCTCCACAGCTTTATTGTTTTTCTACCAATATACTTTCGACAGAATTTTCCGTCATTCTTAAGGGTTCAACTGCAATAGTACCATAGCAGCAGAACAGAGAACAATATACTCCAAAAACTTTGTTTGTAACTGTTATTAAAATATTGTAACTGTTATTAATTGTAACTCTGCAATTAAAAGTTATAAATTTTACAAGACTTTGTGGCGACATAGTGGTTACAAATGTTATGTCCTCGGAGCTTTGTCAACAAGCTAACCACCGCTCAACCGTTCATTCATAGAATATCAGTTCTCATATTTGTTTCAAATATTTCAACTAATAGACCCACATTAACCAACAACCCGAAATTGCTGTCCATTCTTAAAAGCCTTTCAAAATCACCTAACGCGTAGTGGGGGGGGGGCACTCATGAAATTGAAGAATGAAAATACTGGGCAATGTTTCGATACTGCTACTTTAACTAAACTTCTTGACTATTTAGCAAGATGGCCTTTATTTTCATACAACCTCATACATTTTTCACTGACCAAGCTAAACTATAACAACAGAGTATAAAAACAACCATACATAATAATAAAAGCAGCAACAGAAATCAAACAGCAAATAAAGCCTTCCTCGACACATCAAATCAAATAGAAATAGCCTTCTTCGAAAGTGACGTTTACGACTTGGTTGTTAGCAACCATTCACCCGTGGCAACGCCACTAGGTTGACAACTAAGCTGAACGTTTACGGGCTGAGTTTCTTGATTGTGATAAACCCTTATCTCTTACTGGAGAAATGGAAGGGCGAGTTATACACTATCTCTATCTAGAGGATATTAAATGTACTCGTCGAGAATAACTTGGAGAATTGCAATCTATACTCCAGCATGGTCCGGCACTAGGGCACATTTGTATTCTATTTGATTTGACCAAAAACAGTGCAAATTTACAATAATTTCGACATAAAGTCAAAAACGTTGTTGGCGATTGACCGACAGCGGCGTTACACTGTACAGGAGCAGACCGAAGTGCGTCAGAGAGGAAAGAGTTAGTCGAGTAACTAATAATTATTCATGAGATGTAAATAGGAGTCTGCAGCAGGTCTGGGAGTACGGCCCACTGGCAGGCCTTGCACCTCGCGACAGAGTTAGAACTTCACACTCTAGTGTGCTTTGAGCAGGATCTAGACCTGCAGGAAGATGAAGGCCTCCAAGCATTGTTAAAGATATATAAGGCACTCCCCTGGCGGTATAACCTATTTTGCAGAAATACAATAGGCCTAATTCATTTCTAGCGGAAAACAAATGACCGTTACTACAAATACCGATAAATTATGAGCCCTAACTAAAACCTCATAAATGCCGCAGAAGTTAACAGGATAATGGAACGTGAAGAAAAACTGGAAAATAAACTACTAAGAGTAAATTTGTTTTCTGAACATTACACAATGCAACACGCATCACCGCTATCGCATTGTCAAGACTACATCAAGACTCGTCATTTGACACACGAAGCTAACACATCTACATCTCCTCGTTGAACCCACCAACTTAACGAATATTTTGATAACACCATGCTCACGGTCAAACATGAAATACTAAAGGGGCGGATGAATAATGTTATAAAGTGTTTTGTTCCAGCTATGCAAACTAAATACAAAACATTATTATGATGAAATTACATGCTGTCTTACTGGGTAATAAGTAATTGTGATAAATGAGCTCATTCATACCATTTTTACAATTTTCATTCACTTGCTCATTCATACAGTATTTACAAACAGCCCAGAAACTCCAAAATCCACATGGTTGTTACCTCCCTCGCATGTGAAAGAGGAAGTGGAGTCTTGGGAAGTCCCCCAGGCTCTTCCGTCAGCGGCATTACCACGAGCCAGTGGAAGCTGAACAAGAGCGCGAGAGTCACATAAGCTCAGGGCATGATCAGGGAAACTGGCCATTGCTAGGACTCCCACTGTCACGTATTTATAGCAGGTCACGAGGCCACTGCTGCATTTAAACAATTAGGACAAACAGTAAGGCTGGTTGACAGCTAAAGGAAGTTAATCCTTGGGATCTATACATGTTTTAAAAAAATTACCAGGCAAAGCTGCTTTTACATGATCTGGACAAAATATGAACTTGACCTGTGTTTGACCCTAAGGCTTTCCTCTGAAAAATTTCAAGAATTTCTGAAGAGTTTGATAGAATTATCAAAAAGGTTGTCGTTTGGTTTTTGGTTGGACTAATTTCAAAGATAAATAACATGACGATTTAATAAATATTGAGAGAAAATATCACTGTTTGATGTCATAAGATGTAGGAGCATGTATACAGAATGTGGGTAAAAGCAGGGAATATAATTAATTCATATTAACAAACAAAAAGGTCCTTGAACCTGTTCCAAATGGCTGAAAATAATATACAAGCAAAAATTCATTTTTAGTAGTGAGCGAAAAATAGTGACATGTCCGAAAATTAAGCACGCGACCTTCTGTTCGTGCCGATACTTTTATCGGCTTCAGATAATCTGCAAATTTATCTCTGCGTAGTTCTACTCCTTTTCTTTAAGAAGTCACAAACAATAATTATAGGCGTTGACTGGGAAGTCTTCTCCAGAAAAAAATTTATACGTGTTCATAATTTTCGCCTACTCTGCATAATCACCTTACCGGTAAAGTAATCACAGAAGACACGGGGTATTTTATAACGGAGAAAAACCAAATGCATATTAGGACTTCGATCCATTTTTCCATGAACACATAAGAGAGGATAATATTCGAGTTTTTTGTTTTTTTTACTAACAAGCTATAATTAAAACCAATATATTTTTAAAATGCAAGCACTACACAACGATTTCACACGTTGTTCTTAATGAAATAAAAATTAAAAAGTTTATGAACGAAATATTATGAAGACATTCCAAAATATTCGACGAGGACAGTCAGTATCGGCAGTAATTTACTATTCGAATTAACTTATCAGGGAAAATCAAGCATCGGAAAATACAATTTAGAAAATACGTCTTGGTACATACAAATTACAACTACGGCAGTAATTAATATTTAATATTACGTCCCCCACCCACGTAACCGAATAGAAATTTGGAGTAATATAATTTCGGAAATCATGTTTTTTTATTAATTTTTATTTGTTTAAAAATTAATAATTTAATAACAAAAAAAGAAAATATTTAATTATAAATGTATCATTTCTACATCTTACTTCTATGAAAAATGAAATTAACATAGAGTTGTTAATAATTATTAGCCAAAGAAAATTCAATCGAACCTGAAACATTGTACATGTACAAGCAATTACTAGGTCCATTTTGAGCATAAAATATACAAAGATCCTTGGGGAACTTTAGCTCCTTGTAACAAAACAAAAGTCCCGATATTCAAATGGAAATATTTATGCCGATTTGAAGAAGATAATTTTTTCAAAGACCTGGTAGTCATAAGATCCCGTTACGATACAAGGAAATACTGCTCTCATTGAGTCATAAGTGTTAATGGAGAATAATAGAATGATTTTAAAAATTATACATTTCCGATCTATTTCATTTCCTCACTCCTACTTAACTTCCGGAAGTGCCCCTCCCCCCAAAAAAAGAAGCAAACTGAATATTGTATTATACACCATTCTCGCCAACCAAGACTGCGAATAAAACAAAAACATTGTTATAAACCATAACATCCACACTAAAACCGTCATGAGATTTACAATTTCAATTGGTTTTAAAAATCTAACCGTTAAATTTAAGCATTCTTGTGTTCTGTAAAGGTAAGAGTTAAAAATGGCAGCTCAATCCTTAAAACGAACTATGATTCCTCTCATTTTCTTAAGTGCGAAGGCAAATAGGAAGTTTAAATAATAATACCAAAATACAAGAGTTATTATAAAACGATTGTTGTTTATACGGGGAATGGAGTATTTGTTAAAGTTGAGTTGGAGGGTGGAAATGAATTAGGAGGAAATGTATAATTTCAAAAATCATTCTATTCTTTGGAATAATCACCGACCTGTGACTTGTTAATTAATCACCCATAAGTTGATAGGCTTAAGGCTTGCAACTGCTTATAAGAGTACCTTCTCTTTGCAACTTCTTATCAGATAAAACAGAGAAAAACTCTTTTTATAACAATATACTCATAACAATTCAGAGGACAATCTGTGTAGGATTTTCGAGTCACACATTTTTTTTTTTTTATTAATGTGTGTAGTAAAATTTAAATTTGATAATCATTATTATAGTTTTTTTGTGTATTTAAATATATCGCATTTTTATCAAACTTTTTCCACCGGTTATTTTTCTTAAGATATAGTCTGATTATACAATAAGTAACCAGATGACCCAAGTCAATATTAATTAGACAAAAAATAAACAAACATTAAAATTCATTGTATTCTAAATATGATGGATGAGTTAAAATAAAATAGATATAAAATAATATGTGTAAGTACTATTTGCTAATTATTATTAAGTGAGAATTAAATTAAAATTAACACCGTCACAGCTTAAATCATAATACCAATACACCATGGCTAGTTAAAACCTAACTATCGAGATATAACCTATATTTATATCGGTTTGTATAGGGTTCAAACAACATCAATGCTATGAGGATGTTCCCGGTTGTGGTAATTAAATAACGATTCCTCTGTCTCTGCACAATAAAGTTTATTTAACAAAAACGTTTTCGACAGATCTAATTGCCATTTGATGGTATAACAAATATTCAAAATTCACTCAACACTCCACCAATTGGCAAATGAAAATGCCTCGCTTAGAGCTGTCGAAGACTTCATTGTTATATAAACTTTATTGTGGAGTGATAGAGAAATTTTTTTTTTATTCGATGATGTTTTCTGTATATCTTTATTCTATGAAACTTTCCTAAACGAGGCGGTGCGATAAATGATTTTTCAAAAAAATAGTGTATAATTTCTAAGCACCTGTTTTTTTTTTCCGTGAATTAAGTTAAATTAAATTTATTTTCAACTCTACTAATACATCATTAGTATCAATGGTAAACAATTATAATTTAGCGCAAGAAATGTAATAATAAGGGTAACAGGCCAGGGACAGAAAAATTATCATAAATCATAGATAAAATACAGGATAAATAAATTAAACAATAAATAATCCTAAGCAGTCTATTTATAATATATATAAATTGACTATAATTATTATATATATTATTATATTTATATTAAGACGATATAGTCTTATTTATTGATATAGCATGAAACCTCCCTCGCAAGTTATGATTGCTAAAAAAGGCAAAACGTTAGTTTTAGTAAATTCAAAGTCACTAGAGACAGCTAAATTAGATTATATGTCACTAGTATCGAGGTTAGACTTTTCTCGCTGCGGGCTAAATATAATTCAGGCCGGGCAATTATAAATATCTTTAATAAATGCTGCCAGTAGAATGAGACGGTCGACGACGTTTATATCGATAAATATCCAGTTATTAATAGCAACAATCCACTATTATTAAACACCAAATTGTACGGTGTTTTAAACTGTAGAGAAACGCCACGTGTCGTGTAGGTTCTGGGGTCAAATTCCTAGACAGAAAATTACCCCCTGTGTCAAGGATGGTATGCAGAGGCGCAAAATAAACAACGAAAATTGTAGAGGTTTTCTTCGTAAATAATGGGTAGAATATAGTTCAAAACGTTAAAATAAGACGTCTTGTCTCTCCACAAAAGTTTTTAGTATTTTAATAAAATACCTGTTATGATAAGGTGTAAGAATATAAATATTTTTCAATCATAGATTTAGATGTAATCAAAATTACAATGTGAGAAAGTTGAATAAATTAATAGTTAAACAGCCAAAAAGGTAAATATTTAAAAAAAGAAAATAGTTTAAAATACAAAGGTAATAATAACATTCATGATAGGCAAAACACACATCAACAAATTAATAAAACCCATGAATATGAATTACAGTTGTATTTATTTATAACTCTACAACCAACAACAACTCATAATAAGGGGGAGCAATCGTTTTATTTTTTAACTGTAACTTGCTCAAAAATCAATCAAAATATATTCGAATTTTGGCGTTTCTGCTGTTGTTTTAAATTGTAACTCACCAGAAATCAAAGATACGGTTTGTGAAACGTTTTAGAACAAAATGAAATTCAGAGTATTTCTATCACTTACAATACATTCCTAATGGCAGTAACTATTTTAGTCCAGAGATTCAAAGAAATGACTTACAACTTCAAAAGAAAATATTTCATAACCCAGTGCTATAGCAATGCAAGCCGAATGAAATGTGAGCTGTTCCATTCATTTTAAAACGGTATTTAAACGAGAAGTGTAGCTTTTCACTTAGAGAAGTAACTACGTAGCAAAGAACGAATATAAGAAAATAGTAGGAGAAGAAAATAGTAAAAAAGAATCGGAATTTTAATATAAAATTTTTGCTATTAATAATATTATTGAGATGTATAGTAATAAAAGTGTTACTGCATATGAATTTAAATGAAAAGGCAATCATTATACCCCCACCATAAAACGTATTCTACGTTAAAAAAAATTCTCCAGAGAAATATTGTGTTTTATATAATTTTATAATTACTATAAACATTATTGTTACATTTGTGATTTCACGCCTTTCACTTGTCAGGGAGAGCTAGCTATTATATCAGGCCACCGTCTTACTTAAGATGCTGATATGCTGCAGAAGAATAACACCACTTTAAACTGATCTTCTCCAGCGGCAGTCATTTTTCATTCTATAGACTTAAACTAATTGTGCTGAATTATTAGTGTCAAACAACAAATGAAGATATATAACACATTTAATAAATAATAAATTTAATGTGTTTTTGGTAACTTTTTTTTATAATTGACTATCATATATATGACGTGTAGGGGGGGGGGAGTACGTATTGAGTAGTTATTAATTATTATAAATACAGGCGCTAATAAGACCTGACTATCTGTTCCCATTTACTGTTATTTCTCTATTTGGGTATTTGCAATGCACTATTAAAATTACTGTTTATTTTACCTGGAGAGGAGTCATAGATATATCACGTAATAAAATTAGTTTGATTTTATTGAGTCAAAAATAATACTGATAAATTTTAATGATAATCCCTAGACTAACTGTAGTTACAATGCAAACTCCAGTGAATGGTTATTAATTATGAACGATTTGCTTGATCCTAGTCAATAGTTTTTTCAAGAACTGTAACACGATTCAACGTTCAGAAAATGACCCCATCAATAAGTAGTGACACCGACCAAGGCAAGAAATGAGACGGTTTTCGACATGACTAAATACAGTATGCACCAGTTTCAGTATAACTGTGAGAGGGATTACAAAGTAACACTAGGACTGAAATTATTTATTCAATTATCATTTAAATTAAGAAACCCTGTTCCGACAACTTTCTCTCTTGCGGATCAGATGGACTTTTGGAGGGGCATCCCCGAATTCTCCCACAATTTTCCTTGAACGATTCTACATTGGTATCGGGAGCGTGGCCTTCACACCTTTAATGTCTATTTTGTTCTATGGCCCACCAGGAAGGTGATGAATAGACCGTTCATTCCTCTCACTAGCCTGATAATTTTTGACCTTCGTTAGGATGGTAACTTGCAACGGTGTGGTCTGCACTTCAATGAGCTATTATTGCTCCTACAACATGTTTTTTCTAATGTTCAAAGGTAAAATTGATATAACATGATACATCGATTCACCGCGTTTACAATTATTCTGATGTAATTTTATGTCAATTGCATGTCCATTTCATTAATGCTAGCAAAACAAACCCACCACAAATAGCTTCTGAAAACTGAAACCAGGTCACGTCCACAAACTTCATTGTGACGGTTTTTTTTACTAACACTCCTCCCAATGAAGTATTCTACTATACATTATTTTCTATATTCTATTAATACAAGCAGTTATAACATCAGAGAAGGCCAATATTCAAAACATCAAACATAATTTCTCAATAATAACTACAATGATCTTGATGAAATTTAGATTACTTTTCAACAATAAACGAGAGTAAACTTAACACATTAAATCATTATTTTATCGACCCATAGTTCCATGTGGTTCAAATAGTTTAGAAAGAAATGAAAAAAAACAGGATGACGGAATCTATGATTTCCAAAGGCGTTTCAGGTTTAAGGAACAAACTAAAACCAGAGACACTAAATAGAAACATAAGTTACTCAATATAATAATTATAATTAAAAAAATACAGAACCATTTTGTTATTAGCATCAGTTTATTTTAAGATTCCTAGGCAAATCATGGTAATGAATTACATAACGAACCGTTCAAGAATTTTTCCTTTTTTTTTTTTCGTCATGAAAACATACCGAAAGGAAATTCTTTTTAGAGAATGAAGGGAACCGGAAGAAAATTGATACCGACGGACCCGAAGGAAAGTGGAGGAAAATCTAATTTCTTTTCATTTGTCTCTTTCTCAATAGAGACTAAAGTCAATTTCTCCAAGGTGGAAAGGTTTCAAACATCTTCAAAGGTTAAATTTAACTTCTCTAATAAGCGTAAAAAGCATTTTCGCCAATAACCGTTCGAGTAAAATTAATAATTTGAAACACGCTAGAAATGATTGGAGTTTCGGAAAAAGAGGCAAATAAATATTTTATTCAATGGCAATACTAAACATAAAATAATAGTGGCGGAAAAAAAGAATATTTTAAAGATTATTATTATTTGATTGAATATTCTTAAATTTATTTGTGAATGATACCAAAATTATATGTATTACTTGCTGACACGCACTCTATTAACTACTTGAACAAAACCAAGATCTTAAGATATAAAATCGTTAGCATTTCTTCGTTAAATATCAGCTAAAAGTAATCTTTAGAACGAACCGAGGTTACCTAAGATCTGAAATATGATCTTAGATTCAATGTAGTAACGAATTTCGCCAAGTACACTAGTGGAAACTATAACAAAGGTCAAGTTTTTTTGTGGATTTGTAATTAATTCGTTAGCTACTAACTTTTGGTGATGCCAATTTTTTTTCAGGGACTAACTGTTCCTATATATATATATATGTTATGGCTAGTGGCAACACAATGTTAAGCCTAATACTACAGGGCCTAATGTAAACAGAGCCTGTTTATATGTAGAGCATGAGAAGATAATAAAGCCAGTTAACAATCGTACCTGTGTGTAATATTACCATCCTTATTCTCTCTTTTTTGCTCGCCTACAGCCGGGAGACGATAACTTATTATACGAACATCTATATATAATATCTCTTCATGGAATATGTATTTTTAGTTCATTTGTATTTTGGTGGGTTGTTAGTTGTTTTTTACGGCGTAAAATGTTATAGTCAACAACGCCTTGTGATTTTAGTGTACGTAGTCCAGGATATTTAGAATTCACAATTTTCAGTTTGTTGTTTCAGCATAGGTTTAGTAAAATGTACCCGATGATAATGAAACAAAGTTTAGATCAAAGTTCTAACACGCTATTTCATTTTCCGTAAAGAGAAACAACTTCTACAGAGTAAAATCAGAGAAAATCAACTCTGGCTAAATAATGTAAAGTTAATCCACGGTTCTGAACCACGTTGGAATAATAAGTGTGCTAATTAAATCAATATTCCTTAACACAAATTGGAAGTTTATAATAATTATTGAGAAGTTACAGATCTACTATAATTAAGGTGGTAATTTATCTATCCTTGCAATGGATTGTTTATTTGGAAATTTATATATAATTATGAACAACCTATCAAGCTCAATTTCATTTAAAAATAAATGCCTAAAATGATAGCATTGAACTATAGATGAAATCCTTGGAGGTAGTTAAACTAAAAATATCCAAATAAAGATTATTAACCATCGTGTTAGTTTAAATTAAAACGCGATCCGAAGGCATCTAGTGGCAACTTCAAAGGGCAAATACAAAAATAATAAATGGATGTAAAATTTGCAGACTTAGGTATTTTACGAACCAAAAATTAAACTAACAACTCCAAAAAAACTAATTGCTGTAAAAATTTCTTAATTTTCTTATAGGATACAAGGTTCGCCAAATTACAAATGTGCTCCGTGAGGAAACACAAGAAAATAATGCAAAAATCAAGACACCACTGCCCTTATTCTTTGTGGAACTAGAGCGAACACCTGGAGTGGAAAAAATCTACGACCTCACCCACTTGTATTACACAAGAGTCCAGGTCGAAAAGCCTTACCCGAAACGCGATATAGTTCAATGTCATAATTGTCAAGCATATGGGCATACAAAATCATACTGCTACCACCCTCCCAGGTGTGTAAAGTGCAGTGGGCAGCACAAAAGCGAATTGTGCAAGAAGCCCCTAAAATCACCTGCTGTATGCGTGCTCTGTCAACAAGGCCACCCGGCAAACTATAAAGGCTGTGCGGCATATAGAATTCTGAAGTCCAGAAGCGAACAACGTAGTCGTCCTGAAGAAGAAACGCCAGCCACAGGCAGCCCAAGAAGCGCCCCCGCCAGAAGTTTGAGGCCTTCAGTATCTTTTGCTGACGCTGTTCGGAACAGAGAGCAGTCACAGGCATTGCCCACTCCTCCTCCACAAGTTCTTCTTCCCCAGCACTCCGTTCATCCCGTCAACCAGCAAACTCAATCCCATCCTCAACCACACATCTCGCATATCCCACCACCTTCAAGCTCTTCAGATCTCACCAGCCTTTTAACCTCATTCCTTACAGAGTTCAGAACCCTAATTACCCCTCTCATTTCCCTTCTTACAAATCTTGTCTCCTACCTTATCCCCGTTAAACAAAATCCATAAGTGGATCCTTCTGACTCCTTATCCATTCTCCTTTGGAATGCGAATGGTGTTCGCACCCACACTAACGAACTGACAGCATTACTCCATGACAAAAACATCGACGTAGCTCTAATTACTGAAACAAGACTTACAAGTAAACGACCATTTACCGTTCGACAGTACCAGACTTATCGAACTGATCACCCTGATGGAAGAGCTCATGCAGGTACCGCTGTCATTGTCCATAACTCCATATCCCACCACCTAGTTCCTTTGGTAGCACATGATTTCCTTCAATCCACTGCAGTGTCAATCACCACCCTCACTTTTCCCCTTACTCTAGCATCAGTGTACTGCCCTCCCAATAAATCCATTACCAATTCCCAATTCATCTCCTTTCTAGACTCCATCGGGCATCGTTTCCTTGTGGGTGGGGACTTTAACGCAAAGCACCAGCACTGGGGCTCAAGATCCACAAATACACGAGGACGTGCTTTGCTGTCTGCACTCACACGGAGACATTGCTCCACTATCTCTCCTGACACAGCCACCTATTGGCCATCTGATCCCAACCGAAATCCTGATCTCCTTGACTTCTTTTTCTACAATAGTTTAGGAACACTAAACTATTCACTCAAGCGCCTCGATGACCTTTCCTCCGACCATAGCCCCTTATTATTAACCATTTCCCTAAATCCAATTCACAAACTGCCTCCTCCTTCATTTATTAGGGGCCCAGTGGGCTGGGACCACTTCCGCCAGATTCTTACAGACTCTGTAGACCTCAAAGTACCTCTGAAAACATCCCAAGACCTAGACGATGCAGTGCATTCCTTCACTACTCTGATCCAGAGGTCGGCCTGGGAGGCATCGTCACCCCACCGTCACCTAAAAATTCACAATCAAAATCCTTTACCTCAGTATCTCAAAGACCTAATCAAATCCAAACGCCACTCAAGAACAGTGTGGCAAAGATCCCGACATCCTGCTGATCGTCGCTCATACAATCAGTACTGCAGGCTGGTAAAGCGGCAATTGGCATCCTTCCGTTCCGATTCTTTCAATTCCTATCTCTCCTCCCTGTCTACCAGGGACAACTCCTTATGGAATCTAACTAAGAAAATCCTAAAATACCATCCTGTTTCACACCCACTCCGTCGTGATGATGGGTCCTGGGCGGCTTCGGATGGCGAGAGGGCGGAAGAATTTGCACTGCATCTTTCCCATACTTTCACTCCTCATCTTACTCCTCAAAACAATAATCACCGTCCAACTGTTGAAGATTTCCTCACTTCACCTATCCCTCTCTCACTACCACCAAAAGCCGTTAACCCCTCCGAGGTTAAATATCTTCTGAAAAAATTACCTTACCGAAAATCTCCAGGATATGATCTCCTTACTCCTCGAATCCTCCAACAACTTCCTCCTAAAGCCATAATCTTCCTAACCTATATATATAATTGCATTATCCGAACGACGCACTTTCCTCTCCTCTGGAAACATTCCATTATTGTCTTATTCGCCAAACCCGGTAAACCACCCAATGACGCCTCATCTTACCGTCCAATTAGCCTACTCCCTATCCTCTCAAAAATATTTGAAAAACTCCTATTAAAACGCCTACTTCCAATTGTTGAATCCAAAAACCTTTACCCTAGTCATCAGTTTGGTTTCCGCCAACGACATTCCACAGCTCAACAAGGCCTTCGCGTTGTTGATCACATATCCTCAGCCCTTGAAACCAAACAGTATTGCACTGCTGCCTTTCTGGACATAGCTCAAGCTTTTGACAGGGTCTGGCACGCAGGCTTGCTTTACAAGCTCAAAGGATATTTACCGCAAACCCTATTCCTAATCCTACAATCCTACCTTTCAAACCGTTTCTTCCAAGTCCGCTGTGGTTTAGAATATTCTAACTACTATCCCATTAAAGCAGGAGTTCCACAGGGCAGCGTCCTGGGTCCCACCCTCTATAATCTATACACCGCTGATGTCCCCTCTACCACCAATACCTTTTTGGCAACATTCGCAGACGACACTGCAGTCCTGTCAACCCATCCAGACCCTAATATAGCATCCCAAAACCTTCAAAAACACCTCGACGAGATCGAGTATTGGTGCAACCAATGGCGAATCAAAGTCAATGAAGGAAAATGTTCCCACATAACCTTTACCCTTTGCCGCAAGTCCTGTCCACCAGTCTTTTTAAATTCAATTCCTCTCCCTGTGTCTGAGACAGTACGGTATTTAGGCTTCCATCTCGACAAAAGACTGACATGGAACCCACACACGAGGCTAAAAAGACAAGAACTAAACAGACGCTTTGGACAACTGTACAGACTACTTCGAAGGACATCCCACCTCTCAATAGAAAACAAACTACTTATTTACAAGGTTATACTTAAGCCAATCTGGACATACGGAATAGAGCTATGGGGGACAGCAAAAAAGTCGAACATCAAGCGCATCCAATCCTTTCAATCAAAAGTCCTAAGAACAATAGTAAATGCCCCTTATTACGTCAGCAACAAAACCCTTCACAATGATCTGAATATACCCTATATTCTTGAACTCATCCCTTCCAAGTTCATAAAATTCCATAGTAACCTATCCAACCACCCTAATTCCCTAGCACAGTCATTGCACTGCACCACTCACCCCTATAATCCTCTTCGGAGATTAAAACGACAGTGGCCTCGTGACCTGCTATAACTAAGTGATAGTGGGAGTTCTGGCAATGGCCAGTTCCTCTAATCATGTCCTGAGCGTCTGTGGCTCTCGCGCTCTTGGTCAGCCTCCGCTGGCTTATCCAGTGACGCTGCTGACGTAGGAGCGTGGGGGACTCCCCAAGACTCCGCTTCCTCCTTCGCATGCGAGGGAGGTGACCCTTGTGGACTTGGGGGGCCTCTGGGCTGTTTGTAAATATTGTATGAATGAGCGAGTGAATGATGAATTGTAAATATAGTATGAATGATGACATTTATCTCAATTACTCATTGCCTAATAAAAGGCAGATTGTAATTTTATCTTAATAAAATTGTTTTGAAACTGAAAAAAAAAAAATTTTCTTATAATTATTTTTCTTTGCTATCATATTTCTACGGCACATTTTCTAGTCCAAACCGTATTCGTATATTACACTAAGATATTACGCCTTACAATATTACATTATTTTACAGCACACCGTTATATACGATTTTTACACAAATTAATCACTGTAAATTACACCGCACACAAAAATTGAGCTGAATGTGGGTACATGAAGGCAAGCAGGCGCCACATAATATTACATTAAGTATAATATGTTGGGCAATACATTTTATGTTTTGAATAATTAAATCCGATATTCAGAGTTTATTTTATAATTCGGTCCGTACATATAGATAGTTTAGAGGGTTTTCTTTAAGGGTTTTCTGGTTCAATACACTCACATACTTTAACTGGCTGCTGGTGGGTAAGGTTTTGGGAACCCTTTTTTATCACACTCTTGATGAATTTCCGTTAACCGCTAGTGTCTGGAAGTGTGATGAGAATAGAAACAATAAGGAATATTACATTGTCATATTCGAGTTGGGCATATTATGCAAGGACTTCCAGCTGAATACAGTTTCTGAAAATCATAACTTACAGGGAAACTTATGAGACTTGATTGATTATACTAAACTGGAATTCATAAATAAAGACCGTTATTATATTCTCACACTCATTGAAATCACTAAGCGACACTTCTTCAGGAGGATATAAATATTGATACTAGCTTAACCAATACATACAGGGACAGAACAGTTCTCCCAGTAATAGACTTAACAACGTCATAAGGCACGGAATAATACAAGAAAAAATGTTAGAAAATATCAGCTAACTAATGTTTGTAAGTCGCATCAGTCATGACTCTCATTCTTAAATGAAATGAAGTATTTAGGCTTCAAATGATCTATTGATGATCCCCAACTGAATCTAATGCACAGTAGAGGCGTGAACCCTTGCCTTCAAGAGGCGGAATAAGTGAATAAATTGTACTAACTACTCGAATACAAGGACAAACACTGCGGACACATACACACCTCTTTAGATAAAAAGATCCTACCCAAATAAAACACTAACTCACCACTAACGGGTAAGCATTTATTTACAGACTACCAATCAATACCGATTCACAGACTTCCTGAAAGGTAATGATTAGTAAAAAAGCTAATATTTCACTCCCCTTCCTATATCCGAGACAGTACGGTACTTAGGCGTCCATCTCGACAAAAGACACAAAGACACAAAGAACCCCCATACTAGGCTAAAAAGACAAGAACTAAACAGGCGCTTTGGGCAACTGTAAAGACTCGTACTTCGATCCCATCTCTCAATGGAAAATAAATTACTAAGTTATACTTAAGCCAATCAGGACATTAGGAATAGAGCTAGGGGGGGGGGGCAGCAAAAAATACCAGCATATCCAATCCTTTCCATTAAAGTCCAGAGAACAATAGTTAATGCCGCTTATTACGTCAGCAACAAACCCGTTCATAATGATCTTAATTCGCTGTAGTTTTTACCAAAATAACTTGATTTATTCGCTATACCATCTCAATCCCTGAGAGTGACTTTTAAAACATTGTAATTAAATTGTAAAATACATTATAATCATAATACAAAAAATTTATCGGTCGAAAGTTTAGAGAGACTGCTGTTGTTAGCTCCCAATACTTTATTATTTTAGAGATCTTTCGTGTCATCGCCTTTAACGTTAAACATATAATTGCCTTCTATTATATATTGGCGACAAGATCGGAGGAAAAGTAATTGGTCCAGTGCTGGGGACCCGGTTGGAATATGCGCTCTGATGGTAAGTTGGGACAATAAGCATAATAAAGATAAGAGTGGGTAGGAAAACATTTCCAATTTAACATAGGAGCTATGAAAATCAAGAGTAGGCGTGGGAAGCACCAGTTTCCTGAAGTAGGCTTGCTACACCAGGGTCCTGAAAATTGCTTCTGATAACCAAGGACTTGGGAAACCTTAAAAGTTAAAGACACTGAAGGTTCTAGCATTCCTCGTATTATTTTTTAGCATTAAATTATCCATCCGTACTTTCTGAATGAGCATGATTTGAGGTGTTTTTACATACGTATCACGAAATTCGAAGAAGAAAAATGCAACCCTGGACTTAGCGAGAAAATCGTAACTGCCCAGACGAAGAACGCATAGATTAGCCTCCCCATTAAAACAGATATGAATTAAAACTACATATATTTTTATCAAATTAATATAGCTGATTACAAATAAAAGCCTTGAAAAACTTCAATCTGTTCTATAATCCTAATTTAACTATGATTTTACGACAAACTTAATTAACCGCAGGTTCAATTATGCAAATTGTCTGGTGACAGTCGTGAATTAGGTTTGGGAGGGATATTAGACTTAAAGGGAGCATCCTCTTCTCTTAAGAGGCTATTGTAGGCCGAAGCACTCCGCTCAAGGGCCTTCGAGAATTGTAATAGAGATTAAAAGGACAAAATGTAATTCCCAGAGCAATGTCGAATTAAAAGGGCTTTGAGAATTAGAATAACGTTTATTACAATCGGTTTCATGTAGCAACAGTTAATTGTCATTTCCTCTTATAATTTAACCATTTATTGCGATTTCACTACAGACTTCTGACCTCCAACTTCTTAAGAGCTAGACCTAAAACCTATCGATCGAATCCAAAGATAATTATATTTTCTTAGCCTAGCAATTATGAAACTAATGGGATCGATAACAAAACTCATATTATAAAAATATGCATTTTGTTGTGATGCCAAATCGAAATATTAGGACTATTATTATTTTCGCAGTGGAGAGAAAAATATATTTCTTCAAAATATCTTCAGATTGCTTTTCCATTTCCAATTTCAGTTCCATGAGGTACTTACTGAATCTTTCAATCGCCTCTGCAGTTTCATCATCTTTTACAGTTGATGGATTCGGAAAACTGATAAATTCTCTCTTCAATAGATAACAAAGAAGATCAAGAAGGTGTCGTAGAGTAAATTCAATACCTTATTTAATCGTTCTGTTTCTTGCATCAATTTAAATGTTATAAAATATATACCATTATATATATACCAAAATATATAGTCGATCCTAACGATTTCTTCATCGAAGCCTTTAAATTAATTTTGTAGCACCAAATGACCAAGAAAAGCCAGAAAATGACGAAGTTGGCTATTAATTTATACTTGTGATACTTAATCTTTATCTTTGAGCCTTTATCACGTAATAGTTGATCTGGAGAGGTATGTAGCCTCTGATGTTGTTTTTATTGCGCTGTGAGGTCATTTCTATACATCTTTGTGGAAATTACTTTAAAGAGCAAGTTGCACAGCTCAGTAGATGTGTAAGCAGCAAACAGAAAGCTGAAAGATCCGCATACGCATGAATACACTGGGGGTTTTTGAGGTAACTGGTCTGCTTTGGGTCCACCAGGTGACTCAGGTCCTAGACCTTTTTGAACATACCGAAGTTTCGCTCCTCACTGAGTAACATCGAGAGAGTAGCTACCACTTCGCCGCAAACAGAAGCCGTCCAACTGAAACCTGGATCATTTATGACAAGGAATTGGGAGGTGTCCCTAAACTTCCAATTTCTAATTTCAGTTCTATGAGGTAGATACTGAATCTTTCAATCGCCTCTGCAGTTTCATCATCTTTTACAGTTGATGGATTCGGAAAACTGATGAATTCTCTCTTCAATAGATTATAACAAAGAAGATCAAGAAGGTGTCGTAGAGTGAATTCAATACCTTATTTAATCGTTCTGTTTCTTGCATCAATTTAAATGTTATAAAATATATACCATTAATTGGCAACTGAGGATAACAGTTGTCAAAAACTTTATTGATTAATATACTGACTATATGCAGAGAAACCGAGGCAATTGATTTGAAGAATATCAAGTTTTCCGATAAATAATGACGAGTTTTATTAGTTCCTTGAATTGATTTCATTAAATCTCTAGAAAAGATACGTGGTGATTAATTACTATTTTGCAATATAGTTGGAAAAGGTCAGTCAAAATATGTGGCCTCATCAATTCATTAAAAAACGTGTATGACAATAATGCAACAAACCGAAACAAACATGAGCCCTGATTGACCTTGGTTATTGTCCAGGTGCAGCTGCCATCTATTATGTTTGGCATTGTATCTGCTCTTATTTTCAGTTCTAATTATAAATAATTATTCTTAGAGATAGTGACTTGCACTTAAACGTTGTCCTGCGAGATGTTGTCTGTGCACCACAATAATCCGCAATGGACGGGAGAAACCACTAATAAAATTGTATTGGGAATGGCAAGAAAAGATGAAATAATGTGACGTATTGATCAAGCCATCGCGCATTATTTAACAGGTGCTCATTGAATCTGTTAGGCAAGATTTTTTTTCCCTAGATATTTATTTAAAATGACTTCAGGACAATTATTCTAATCGGATAACTTCGGTGATCCGAACAGTTCAGTAATCTAAACAGCCGAACTGTATATCTTTTTTTAACTGTTTTAATGAAAATTTGTTAAGAGTCTGAAGGAAAGCTGATTTATGCAGCAACTTTTGATAAACACTTATCGTTACAGTATCACGTCACAATAAAGACTTTCCCACTCAGTAGTACCGCAAGATCGTGCCATGGTGTTTTCCCTTTCCATAGCTTGGAAGTCAATCAACTTAAAACTCATACGCACTTCTTGGAATAACTTATTAGGCAAGGTGTTTCTGATGAAGCTTACAGTCAATAAATCCAATCGAAAAATAATTCCTCGTTTGGACAAAGAAATAAATCCTGCTGTTACTGTGAGCGAAGATGTGACCAAGCGGATTGAATGATATGAAGAAAACGAGTTCACTTTCAAAGAATATGAAGAAATTGTACAAGAGTTTTTTTGACAAACCAAACGATGAACAAAAAGAAGAAGAAGACCTAACCAGCAAACAGCCTCTACTGTTACAGTGAAACATAAAGAAGTTATTGGAAATTATAACCAGTGAATGGGCTATGGAGAACGATGTACAGTGGCAGATTCTTCTCCTCCAGCAGTTCAGAGAAGATGCATTTAAAAAAATGATAATTTTTTTTTTTAAATAAATGTTTTCCTTAACATTTTTCCTCAGCATATTAACACATTACATATATCATACATTCGTATATATAATACATTTATGTATTATGACCTTTTTAATATATGGACTTCTTTAAAGAATCGAAGAATTGATTTCGGGCTCCGACAATCTCAGACGTGTAGACGATGAATAGTACAGGGGATAAGACGGCTCCTTGGGGTACTCCACAGGTCAGTGGCACAACTTCAGAGAAGCTATCACCCACCCGCACCCGCAGCAATCTGTTTTTCAGGAAGCTAGCTAGAGTTGCTCCGGGCATTCCCGGTCGCAGAGCATTTGACACAGTGTCCCGTGAGACACCGAGTCAAAAGCTTGGGTGCAATCTAGGGATATCATAGCCGTGGCTATGTTTCTATTCATATTATGGCTAGCCTCTGACTGCACCTTCATAAGGGGGTGCTCTGAGCTCATACTGGATTGGAATCCAGTCTGCTCTGGCGGAATGATGTTGTTTTCCGAGCAGTAATCTTTGAGACAATTCAAAAGAACCAGATTCAGATATTCAATGTGGACAAGATCTGGTGAGGGAGAGAACTAGAGTCCGGGATTGAAGAGAGTTGCGGATATAATGACAAACTTCTCCAAAGGTGTGGTCTGGCCGATAGTGGTGGAGTGGAGTGTAATTGGGTAGAGTGACAGATGAGGAGGGATAAAGATATATAGATTGAGAAAGGATGCAGTTACTGCAATGAGGTAATAAAAAATCCCCCGAAGGAGGCTGGAAGGTATCAAGTAATTACGTGATGATCAGTAAGGCTGTTATTCATGGAAGGAAAAATAAAAGTAAAAGGAGAACGTGTACACATGGAAGGTTCTGTTGATAAAAGTTAAGAATGTATGGTTAGTCGGAAGCTATTGGATAAGTAAAAATTTGTGCAATTGTTTCATTGCATATGCAAGTGGAAAAATTATATTTGTCTGAATCGTTTTTAAAATTTTCAATTTGGTTTATGTAGTGCCAATGTGTGGTGGAATACCTATAATTCGAATTTAAGTATTCCAGAGCAAATAAATGCTATGCAATCTTTACCACTTCCTAAAACTATGATATCTGATGCAACGGTTATATGAAATGTGGCATTATGATATTCATTTGATGAGTGAACATAATTATTTATTCTTACTTTGGTTGTGACATTTACCAAACGTGAATATTCAAAAAACACCGTTAATGACCTCAAGGTTTTAAGCTGCCAAAGTCCACAAAAACAAATGAACATCATACACAAATAATTTTTTCAATGGTATTTGACTTATTTAACTTTTCGAAAGCCTACAATACATACATACTTAGGTTAAGGTATAGGAGCTATTTATTTCCCAAAGAGATTATGGGAACCGTAGAATCTATTTTCAAAATCCTTATTGTGATAAAATTGCAAGCTGCCTTGGGCAATAAGTAATTGTAATAAATGTTCTCATTCATATCATATTTTCAATTATTCATTCACAGAGTATTTACAAACAGCCCACAGACCTCCCAGATCCACATGGCTGCTGCCTCCCTTGTATGCGAAAGAGGAAGCGGAGTCTAAGGAATCCTCCCCCCGCCAGCTCCTCCATCAGCCGAGTCACTGTATACGAGCCAGTGAAGGCTGGCCAATTTTTTTCATTTTCGTCCT
Organism: Acanthosoma haemorrhoidale; assembly: GCA_930367205.1. NCBI lineage: Eukaryota > Metazoa > Arthropoda > Insecta > Hemiptera > Acanthosomatidae > Acanthosoma > Acanthosoma haemorrhoidale. Next base: position 115,927,833 of record OV884011.1, on the reverse strand, counting down.
TATTGGATCAGAATACATTTGCTTTTGTGAATATATGTATGGAAAATATTTTTATATTCTTTCTACACAGTGAATATATTGATTTCACGCACTCTCATGACATCACGTTGGCAACATTACAGCACGTTTCATATCATAATAAATGCGCTTTAATCTTGGGAAAATGATTGAAAGATTGACTGTTTCATTCACTCTAGCACATTTTTTATTATCAGTGACCGTACTTCAAGTTTTAATATGGCTCAACACATGTACAAATGCTCCTAACAGTTCGATTTATTAATTTTTGTTTAAATATTTGAACAAATGACGAAGTCAATTTAAGGACTATTGTTCTTATTTTTGAAGCTTCTGGTATTATTCTGGATGATAACGAATTCCTTTGGAACTGGAATAGTTATAATTGCTATAGAGTTTGTATTATAGGGATATATGGATAACCAATGGATTATGGATAAGTTGGTTACATTTGTACAGTGGCAATTTCAAATTTTACTCGGATAACATTATTCATAAAATCTAATTAGCACAAACTGAAAAAAAGTAAAGCAGTTCGCTTCATGAGAAATGTGACCAAACTCAATCGATGGCAATAGTTAAAACAGTTCCAGTCGTGTCAATATCTACCGTCCAGGATATCGTTATGGAAATATTTCGATGGCACCGCTACAGCGTTCCTGCCTGATTGAGGGAGTTACTGAATGAAAGGTTAGAAAAATGTTACTAAAAGCAGAATAGGGCATTTTTGATAAAAACCCATTATTCTCTCTCAATATTTGCTTGATTTTAGATAGGCGAATTTAAATCGTGGTATGTGACTACCAACTGGTGTGTGAAGAGTGTTTTGCATATGCATAGTAGCTATTCCTTATTTGTTTATGGATTGTATAGTGTGTTCTTCACGCCCCAATCTGTATTTAATTTTATGTTTACTTCCTCCTTTAAAGTATTTTCGTTGTTCTTCACGACAGTGAGATTGTAACGATTACATTGAGAACTCAAAATTTTCAAGATACTGTGTTTTTTCATAATGCATAGTCGATCCTAACGATTTCTTCATCGAAGCCTTCAAATTAATTTTGTAGCACCAAATGACTTATATGACTAATATACCTAATGACTAGTATAATTTATACTTGTGATACTTAATCTTTATCTTTGAGCCTTTATCACGTAATAGTTGATCTGGAGAGGTATGTAGCCTCTGATGTTGTTTTTATTGCGCTGTGAGGTCATTTCTACACATCTTTGGGAGAGCAAGTTGCACAGCTCTGTAGATGTGTAAGCAGCAACCAGAAAGCTGAAAGAACCAGATACGCATGAATACACTGGGGGTTTTTGAGGTAACTGGTCTGCTTTGGGTCCACCAGGCGACTCAGGTCCTGGACCTTTTTGAACATACCGAAGTTTCGCTTCTCACTGAGTAACATCGAGAGAGTAGCTACCACTTCGCCGCAAACAGAAGCCGTCCAACTGAAACCTGGATCATTTATGACAAGGAATTGGGAGGTATCTCTAAACTTCACTTAATTTGTATTGGTCCAAGATATGAAAAGGTAATAGTGGGGAGCTTTTTCTTTCACGTTACTTTTGGTAGTTTCCAGGACCGATGACTTATCAGAACAAGGTGGTTGCGAAAGGCTTCATAATAATATTGCTTAGCTATATTTATAAACGTTTTATCGTCGATCCTGGGTATAGGAGCCGACGGATAAACATTAAGTACAGCAACTTCTCTAAAATATAACTATATCTTTTATATAGTCTATCTAATCCTTTGCACATGCCTCTAAACCTTGTGGAATCTTTGCTGGCATTCGTACCCCTTACTACCTGGTACCGAATAGCTTCAACATTTTCCAAATTTGTACCTAAGAACCTGTACAAAAACTCTACCATTGTAAAGAAGTCAAAATGCAGTACAATCTCGCTAATCCGAGCTAATTGTTGCAATAGGGTGTTCGAATTAGTGATGTATGTGAATTATACAGTTTAGAGAAAAATTAACAATATACGTACTTTTTATTCTATGTAACACACAAATATATGTATAAATGTATATACCAAAGTCGCTGCTTTCGCAGATGACATAGCGGTGTACAGTAGCAGCATGAGTGCCAAGGTACCTCTAAGACAGGCTGAAGTGCGTTTATGCGTTGCCTGTAACCAGATCAGTGAGAGATTGGGGAGACTCAATATCTCTGTAAACGCGGGTAAGACTGAATGTGTAATTTTCTCTTTCCAAAAGGGAAAAAGCCCACTCCCTACTAGTTACATAGTAGGAACGGAGGAAAATTCACCAGCCAACGACCTAGTATATCTGGGAATTAAAATGGACAGACATCTCCATTTTAGTAACCATTTTGCGAAAAAGTTGAAGCTAACAGGCACGAAGTCTTACCGGCTTGAGCACTTATTAACTTCCCCCAATCTATCACTGCGTCTCAAGCTATTGATATACAAGAGCATACTAAGGCCTACTCTGCTGTATGGAGCACCGCTATTTCGTTATCTGACGTATACGACAGCTAAGAAACTCCGACAATTCCAAAACGGTATACTGATGAAAGTGGTCAGAGGTACTTCATTCGAGCAGCGAAGAAACATTGAGCTGCATAAGATATTTGAGCTGCCTACGGTGGATGAATTCATTCATCCAGCGTAGACATATCAAATTTTTCGGCTCATTACAATATTAACTAAACCCGGTGTTTAACACTATAACCCCCGCTCCGTTCCCCCATCGATGGCAGGACGCGGTCGCGGCTGGAAAACTCTAGTCCTAGGTTCTAGGTACAAATTTAGTTTGTTTTGTTTTGTTCCTAGTGTTTAGTGTTTGGTGTCGGAGACAAGTCGAAGGTGAACCTCATCACCTAGTGTTGAATATAAGTTTAAGTACTTTTAACCGCAACACAAATCTATTATATTATGCACTCCTCCAAATGCATGTAAATGCAGGAAGAGGAGAAAATTGTACCTCCATTATTGTATTATTTATTTTTGTACATTACATATTTTATATCTTATATCCGGTCGAAGGAACTGTCCACTGAGCTGCCCAATTTTGAGCACAAGATCTTCACGGTATCAAATGAGATGAGCATCACTTGAAACGAAGGACTACATTATATTCCTATCCATGATACTACGTTTCTAGCGATCATATAGACAAAGTGCAAAACGTAAACTTATGTATGAAATTTACAGCATTACAAAATACCATGCTAAAGAAAATTTAAACCCATTCAGTCTTAATTAGATTACATCCGGTAAATTGAATGAAGGGGGATAATTTATGTATAAAATGATATACAATTAAAACTATTAAAAATAATGAAAACAATGGTTACGTTTGGCAATCTGTAACTGCGCCGGTTGGTATATGTAATTGTATAATGTAATTGGTATTACTACATTAATTTGAATATATCTACAAACCAAAACTTTCACTTAAAGATGAAGAAGTAGCTTTGATGAAACAGTTTAAACATAAAACTAAGAATAATTATTTTCTATATTTGTTGTATCAATGAATCATTGGCCAATGGCACAATGAAGATACAAAAATAGAACAATTTATTTGAATTTTTGGTAAACCTTCCCCCAGGATTCCTGCAACTTATGAATTTATGAACTTATGAAAGCTTACAGAACCCCACGGACTAGGGTCAGCTCCAATGTCAGTCACTTCAGGAAAGATTACGGCCTGATCATCGGATGCGGTTCCTGCAATTTGTGTCATTAGAACCTTATATTGATAATGGTAAATTACCCTGTACTCTGGTGCATAATGTATTATAATATAAATGCAAATCTTTGAAAACTTCTTGTAATAAATCATAGAGAGGTTGGTAGTCGTGAAACAGGTAACAGAGGGACGAAGGTCCTGCAATAAAACCTGAGAAGATAAGCCACTGCCCCTAATAAAATAGACCCAAGCAGACCTTCAGTCACTGTCCGGGGTCATAAAATCTAAAAGCCTTGCCAATAAACAGTCCTATAGGGGACGAGCGATCACGTATCACTCGGTAGGTGTGACATCATAAAACACACCCTTTTAGGCCAACAGTCATAAAACTTAAGGGGGATTAGCCACCTGGGCATCGTAAAACATACCCCCTGCAGCCAGGCTCCACCTTCCGGTAGGAAGGGGGGACGGATATTTAAATCAAGGGTTTTCGCCCTGCAGACCCACTCTTTCCTAGTCTCTTCATCGAGATAGCCGCTATCACTCGTCGCGATACGCCAGGGCCCCGGGGCCCTGGGAGTAAGCCCACTCAGCCTTCCACTGGTCTACACTCTCTCGGCCACACCTCTGCGCCGGCTCCTTGTCTCACAGCCGCTAGCAGACCCTCTGACGACTTGTAACTATTACGCTGCCGATCTCCCGCTCGAACTCTGAAAACTGGTCTTATTCTTTATGAACCTCTGAACCTCATCGTGAACACTGTGTATTGTCGGGACACATCCCTATCAATAAATGGAGTCAGATATTAACGCCTACATGGAGCATGGTCCATGTTATAAACTACAACAATCCGCACTTGTCACCAGGGCTAGAGTGATAAGGCACTCCCCTAGTGACGCCCCCCGACAATTGTTGACACCCGACACCAGGCTTAAGGTTTCTGTACTGCACCTTATGTCCTATTCGGCTACAATGTCATTCTGAGCAGTTCTATACGAAAAGTCAATAAAAGTTCAATCCCAAATATACATTGTTCAGGAGACTATACCTTTGAAAATTTCAGTGCAGTTCGCCCACCACTTCGTGCTGTTCGTCTAGTATCCTGGAAAATAAATTAAAAAAATCATTACGACGTAGAAATACGGTTTAGTATTACATAAGATATCTCGAATAGATATACATAACAAGAACAATCAACACGAAATTCATGTAATAGCCATGTTTTTAATGGACAGTCAGCAAATTAAAAAATAATGTAGACTTAGGATTTGAGCCAATGAAAAGATTGCAAGGGTTATTCAAGTTGTGAGATAGCCAGCAAAGAAAATGGCGGATCAGTAACAATACACTGAGAGGGATATATAAGCTACTATAAATAGGTAGGAGAACGTCAATAAGGGACAACGGCAGAGGAGGGGTTGTGAGCGTCACTGTTGCAGCAGCTAGGAAAGGATTGTATGCTTGATTCGAACATGTTGTTGGCAATATTTATTAGCTAGATACAAAAGAAAAATTAACAGCTAACTAAAAAACTAAATAAAAAACAGCTATGTTTCGGAAAACTGGTTCTTGTCAAACATTCAGAAGTGTCGTTGAGCCATTTACTCGTTGTAGATTTATGTTTCACAAAACTAATTGTTATTTTACCTATACATTTTCTTCTTAAATGTCATTATGATATTTATTTAATTTGTGATATTATACACCACATTACATAACTTTGCCTTATATCGGCATTCCATCAACATGCACATGGATATATTTTGAGTTTTAGAAAACTGGTAATCCGTTTGAAGCATTAATAAACTCTTGATAATATTTAAAATTCCGTTAAGAGGACAAGTGATCGTTTTAGAGTTTTAACATTTTGTAAAAGTTAAATAAATGAATTTATATTTATTCTCAGAACTGCATCTGTGTATAATTTAAACACGCCCACCCGCATGCTTCTCAACTCATACGCTATCTACCTATAATATAGGTCATTTCAATATATTAATGACACATGAAATAATACCCTATCGCGCTTTTATGCAACCACTCTCAGCTTACCCATTAACCACGTGTTTTATTGATCTATTAGGACCGTATGGGTCAAGTAAACAGTCAATAGTATTATTTATAATATAGTTGGTGAAGATATTACATATATTGGACCGTGGACCCCCAAACATTTGCTACAGTATACTTATACAACCATACTCAGTACCACGTTTTTTAGCCAACCGGAATAGGAGAAACCTAAATGAAACGGTCGACCCGATAACAAAACTTTAAAACTTGATACTTAAATGCATTTGTGAGCATTCATCCGAAGTTACTATTAGTATCAGCACATCGATGTAGGAAATAAGGTTCTGCTCCGGCCTGCGCACCACATACTCTACCCGTACAATAATTTACTGAACCGCTGTACAACTCATTTCATTATAAATTCGAGGATGATATGATCAAACAAACGAAAGGACAGAGAAGAATAAACCAATATAGATGTCAGAACTTAGCTCAGTATCTTTTCTACATGTTGCAACGAATGAGAACTGGAAGCCATGATGATCCAATCGCTACACTTTAAGTTATCAAACAGAACTTTTCAGAACAATATGAAGAAATCTCGACTAGTCAAGAAATACAACATGCCTCAAGGAGAGCAGCTGACAAAGTAATGCGACTTTTACTTCTATAAAATACTGACATCAAGAAACAACTATAATATGAAAGACTTAGGGTTATTCCATTCTGATTGGAAGAAATACAACATTTAGCATATTTATTGATTGATTAACGAAATGTATTCATTCATGGTTATTGGCACGTCTAAAAGCTAATACAAAAAAATAATCCATTATGTAGTTTGGAAAATAGGTTTGTTATTTACCTCGTAAACCGTGCACATTTTTAGAAACCCAAATATATAAGCGAGCTGAACACTATTTACCTCTATCTGAAAAATTGAGAAAGTTTCACTGACAGTTGAGATGTTTGTAAAAGGGCTACCTAGTTCCCAGCTGAGCGAGCAATATCACCTGCAACTAGGGGAACCCCCACAGGTATACTCGAGTATGTTACCACGTACCTTTCCAAATCAATTGCTTACGGGTCTCAATTCTCAGGCACTAGGGTATCATTCTTACTATCCAATCCTAACTGTTCACGTAGCAATCACACTTAAGGTTAAATTTGTATTTACACCACTTTCAATCAATTACAACACATATACAAATTTTCAACAATTGAATAATAAATTATAATTCATAATACTATTCAATGACTGATTTCAGTGTCTCAAGAGCAAAGGACAAGAAAAAATAGAAGCTCCCAATGGTAAGTGGAGAAAATCGTAGAATTTAAGAGTTTAGAGAGAACGGTATAGGAAAATATAATTTTTTGGGGTTATTTTGTGGCAAGTAGGCATAGGAAACTAAAATTTTCCTTGGATATATTGCACAGGTGCACTAAATAGACATCAACAGATCTAAATAAGCTTAATGTCTGAACCCATTCATCAGTTTATTTCCAAGTGTAATAAGACATACGCGCTAAAATTTTACTTCGCAGTATGTCATATTAGTTTCATGTTGAGTGAGAAATAGTTTTCAAAACTTATGATTACAAAATACTTAAAACTTGTCTAAGATAGCACATATTAATCCTCCCTAGTTCCACAAGTGGGTTCGTCTTCCCTTCTTGCCTAATTCTTCATTTACAGATGAGTTGCATAATAGAACGCATTATGAAAGCTTGAGCTTGCAAGCGACCTAAAACTTGCCTATGGCAAAATCTAAACCTATTTATTAATTTTTCTTAACCCATTTCGGTTAATTAAGTTCTTTAAGAGACTTGTGGTTCTGTTAATGATGTGTCTTCTTTAACTACAGCTCCAAGACAGATTTACAAATCTTGGTAGGGTTTTTGTAAATAAAAGTAATAGAAATATCCTTCTCTCGACTAAAGGCTTTCAAAGGGCTCACAGTAGGAGCTACGCACAACGTGGAGTGAGAAGTGTCCCCAGTCTCACGTGTTTCTATAACTTCAAGATAGAATCATGCCTGCCCAATTAGAGTGTCACAAGAGATTTTTGACCCAGAACATTATCCCAACCTACATGGTCTACAATGATTCATGGGTCTTGAGTAAATATGAACAGAGATCGATGGCTTATACACATCCACTAACCAACCTCACCCAGACTGCATTATGAAAAATTGGAATTTCAATCCACCAAAAACTCCAACCCACAATCACTGTAAAGCAATAATAATGCTATTGCGGATTCTGGTACTAAACAAAGTAGCGACACCTGGTTTCAAATAAAGTCCTTACCATTTTTTCAGGATGTGATATCGTGGAATCAGTTTTCATACCCCGGATTCCGTTAATTTTCTCCGAATACCACATTCTATTCAAACTATTTTTATTTAATACTATTTAACCATTTAATTACTCAAACTAACGTACAGGTTAGATTACTTCTTACATTACAGGTTACATTACTTCTTTAGCTAATAATATACTTCGTTGACGTACGATTATAATGTAATTATAATGAAATTTAATTAAATTTCATTTTGTCCCAATTGTTTCTAACCCAAAGTAATTTATCTTGATAAATGGAAAGAATCTCTTTATTATAAATCAACTTTTCAATATGATATGATTTGTTTAAATAGTTTTTTGCGTAAAAATGTATTTTTTTACACCTCTTTAGAATCAAGCTGGGACGTGACTCTTCCTCGATGCCTTGAAGGACAACCCAGAGGTTTATTGCCTCTCGATTCTCCTTATAACCGTTGGTAAAGGAGACGCACCTAGCTAATTCTCACCTAGACAATTCTATCAACTAATATTATTTTTTCTCTACTAAACTTATGTTGCAGGCAGTAGATGTAACACCTCGCTGCGTTTGTGGAGCCGGAAGAGTAAACGAAAACTTTCATTTACAAGGTTTTATAAAACGTTTTCAGCAAAATTTACACAGCTGATTAAAATATATGTTGAGCCTTATTCTCCTGCTGTAGGGCACACTCGTTGAGGGATTCCACAGATCTCATTTACAACTTGTGGAATCAATATATATGTAAATATGTGAATAAGCAACACCTGTAAAGTTAGGATAAGTAAATTTTAGTTGCAGAAGAGTATAAAATTCTGTTAACTGTAATAAATATACTTTTAAGCAGTTTCAAGAAATTGTAAACAGAATAGTAATTGGTTTGTTTTGGTTCTGACGTTCCTTTTTATAGGTTGTAAATTAATGTTATTACAATAGTTTAAAATGTGTTAGTTTGTTTTAACTTTTCTTGAATAATTAAAGGTACGCTGGCCGGTGCGGAAATCCCAACTGCATTGGAACACGCGCACGGCAGGTGTCAAATTAACCCTATGACCCTGCATCAAGCGAAACTCCGTTGTGGGGTTACGATCGCGGGTAAGGGTGAAAGTAAATAAACCCTGATTCTCCTTTTCCGTATGAATCTTGATGAAGTTCATTACTACTCATTAGTGGGGGGGGGGAAACTGTCTACAATGATCTTAAAAAGTACTCCATTGCAAATCACGGATAATTATAAAGTAAGCTATAAAGTTACCTTCCTTCATTCATATGCGAATAAAGTCCTTTTCACTATTTTCTTCATGCAGCTGTTCTACCCGTTTACTTAGCAAGCAATTAGAAAGTACCACTCCTCGGTTGCTTGCTGTGAAGACAAAGGAGTTTCGGATTAGTAACCATCATATACTAGTGGCACCCCCAATTAAGCACATCTTGTTGAATTGGAAAACAATTTTAAACCTAGAAAGTAAGGAGGGATTTATAACTAAAAATAAATATTAAATAATAAGAGACAAAAATACTCACAGGGCTCTCGCTCTCTAAACTTTGACTACAAACTCAAAATCTCATTTTCTACAAATAACAGTCACCTAAATCTACAAATAAGCCTATTCCATGGTTTTGTGAAGTACACAAATAATGGTTTATAATTTCAGGTCAATGTTTCTGTGTCCACTATCAACATATATCTAGGCATAGGTGGATGGCTGATAATTAAGAATCCTCTAAAAAAAATTTTAATAACTATGATTAGAGTAAAGTTGCTTTGAATTGCCTAATAAATATTAGTGCCCTAAGTATCTATGTTTGATTATTTATTGCTGAGTCTAAAGAGGGAGGCTTTAGCTTTACTTAGGCTCTTTGCACAATATTGAATGTATTTTCTGTCATAGCGATTGTAAAAACGATTTAATCGATCTGTAATTTTAATGGTAACAAGACCCCATTAACAAAAAAAAGTAAACTTGATGATGAATGTCGGGCACGCGTCACGAACTTTTGGATTTATCAAGTCTCAGCTTGGAACATATTCAAGATTTCATTTTTTAATTATCGTCATTATTCTAACTGAACTAGCGCTTTCAATAGAGCTGATTTTTGTTTTTATATCAATTTTTAGTTATTTAAATAAGAGTCAATTATTAGTTACTGAGATACCTTAACAATAAAATACTGACAATCAGGTTAATACGTTTTGAAATCTGGCGATTTTATTTCACAATCCATTAAAAAAAATATATATATAAAAATATCTTTTAACCAAAAAAAAAGAAAATGCCTAGTCTAGCGACAGTAGTAGTTTATTTATTTTTAAATATCCTCCTCGCCCAAACTGGGTTCCTGTTTTGAAGTAGAGCCCCCCCCCCCTACTCACTTCGGGCACAGCAATAACAAATGGGGCCAATCAAGTTGATTTTGATTCTTAAGTTGTTAAGTTGAGCGGATCGATAGAATAAAGCTACCTATTTATAGCAGAGGACTATAGGAGAAACTCGGTTTGCCAGGAGGTTTGACAACAATAATTGGTTTCCTGAAACCGCTAAAGCACAAACGTATGAATAACAAACCGTAACGGCAGTCTAAAGATTTATACCTATTCCAATCCCTAATGGGCTCCTCGGATCCCAGCGTCTAATACCTTTCCTTAATTAGACGCTACCATGGAAACTTACCTTAGACCCTGCCTCCTCAAGGTCCTATAATATCCTGTGCAGGTATTCTCCTATACTGTGCAGGTATTCTCCTATACCGTTTACTAATACAGTTTTACTCCGCATCCAGAAGCGCTCGCTTGCTAACAAATATACTTATTTCTAGGAAGACAAACTGATTGGCCTGTCATTTAATCATTCGTAATTCGTCCTAAAATCCGACGAAGCATGTTCCGTGCTGAATGATCAACCGAATAAAGCATGCAACGAATTGAAACATCCCAATCGTCATTGTCGCAGAGCCGGACGGATGATGATAATATAGTTTCATTCATGGCGATCTTGTCAGTCTGTAAATATGTTCTAAGATAGCAGAACAATATCGAGAGATGTAAGTTTCTTATAATATTTTAATAAATTATTTTGAAAAAGCTACGGTGTTTTTGGCCATAATGACGCCATTTCATTGGGTAAAAGTTCTTCTTCACTAAAAATCATCACCGCCTGACAAGTGGGACTGGGTTGTTTCCTGTGATCTGGCCAGCTCCGGAGTCTTTCGTGTGAGTATTTAATCGACGGGCACGATTGTGTAGTGGTAGACAACCCATATAAATTTAACGATGGCGTTGATGTCCCGTTTTACGCCGCTATGTTAGGTTTTAAGCCGAAATAAAACCCACCAACTAATCAATTGAAAATCATCTAATCAAATAAAATTGTTCAATAGCCAAAATATTGGCAAACAATCATACGTGATGTCTATCGTATTGTTTCATAGAAAGAATTCTGCATGCAGAAAGATTTTCTGCATTACGATTTTTTAATGTATGTAGCGACCGATAACTACATAAGATAAATCACCCTATACTCTATTATATATATATTGTAAATTAATTTAGACAAATGTAAATAACATAAATAAATCATTGTAAATTTGTAAACAATAAAGATGTCACAAGTTGCAAGCCGGGGGTTAAACCCTACCCATCAACAAGTAGAGGCGGCCTCCTGGGTCAGCCTTCAGCTGCTACACAAAGCCCTACCGCATACTGGGACCTCATTGGTTACAACAACGAGGGGAAATGATTGGCCCTAACGAGCCACCACTAACTATAAATAGGGGCAGATCTTGGGCTGTAATTCACTCTCCTCCGAGCGAAGCTACCCGACTTGCAGCTGCGACAGTATTCAAGAATTTGGTCTTCTTCCTTATGAAAAACCCCTACATCTCTTTCTCCTCACCTCACTATGTTTTAGTCCGGTGAATTCAGACCCCACACCTTCCTAGTGAGAATATCTGCCTTCGTCTTGCTAAAACTAGCACCTCCTTGGGAGAGACCTCTTCCTCGCGGACGACGGTTGCCGTGGCCTTGCAAATTTTCCGACCAGCCTCCTGCGGTAATCCAGTCTGCCTCTCCCCGGTTCACACTCGCCTTTGGGATCCGGACGGTTTTCGCCTACCCTCAGATACCGAGTGTGAATTCGTGGTCATTCCAAGACCACACAAACTACCTACCAACCCTATACCTCTTCTCCTGAACATCGTGCATTGTCGGGGCACATACCTATCAAAAAATGGAGTCAGATAGTAACGCCGTCATGAAACGGATGTCCAGGTTATAAACTCAAACAACCCTCACTTGCCACAAGGGCTAGGGTAACCAGGCACCTCCCTCGTGACGACCCGACAATGTATCTTCAATCATAGTTGGAAAAGCAAAAAATAAAATGCGAAATAGCTTGTAAAATATCGTGTGTCAAAAGAAAGCCATACATTTCATTTTGTTTTGCATACTTCCCACGATTATACTTACAAAATACAATTTCTTCGTATCCCAAAATTTATTTAAATTTACCTATCGAACACCACCATTAATAAACATGATTCCTTATTATGTCAGCAACAAAACCCTTCATAACGATCTTAATATACCCTACATTCTAGAACTCATCCCTTCCAAGTTTATGAAATTCCACGGTAGCCTTTCCAACCACCCTAATCCTGTAGCACAGTCATTGCACTGCGCCACTCATCCCTATAATCCTCCTCGGAGACTGAAACGGCAGTGGCCTCGTGACCTACTATAAACGCGTGACAGTGGGAGTCCTGGCAATGGCCAGTTTCTCCAATCATGTCCTATTGTATGAATGAGCGAGTGAATGATGCTGTAAATATGGTATGAATGAGATCATTTATCTGTATTATTATTGCCTTATAAAAGGCAGATTGTAATTATTGCACAATAAAGAATATTCAATTCAATAAACATGATAGAACAAAAGAATGGGAGGGGAGGGTATTTGTAACTCGCCACTTACCGAGGCCACCGCCATGTTGTCTAGAAACGTGACCACACTTATTATAGTCAACAAAGGGGCAATACTTATTACTGCATCAAAGTTTAAAATAAACACAGGCCGGTAAAAATTAAATACAGTTTTGAGACGTACAGGCCTAAATCTCCCAACCGAAACCACCATTTACCAGTTTCTTTCTGTTTTCTCACTAAACCTCCTATAATGACGGAGGAGACGGAATATAGCAGCCGGGCGAGCACCCGGAAATGGAACAATGGCAGGACAAAGAATAGGCGAGCCAACAATCAACAAACCACAGCAATTCAGGACTGGCTAAGAATTTAAATTAAATTAAATACATGCCACATTAGCTTAGATCACTTAAATTATAACCGGACTGTAATCATCTTAATGAGAGAGTTCCTTAAATTATTTTAAAGTATTACAACTTTTTATTCCAACCCCTTGATAATTTGCACATGCATGATTGAACCGTACAATGCCTTTAAGTTTCACATAGATTGAGCCGGCTTGTACAGCCACTACTGTTGTACGTACTCACAAACCGAATCGTATAAGACCATCTTCCATGGCTTACAAGTGTGGTGAAATCCAAAGTAAGTCATGAAAATACGCTTTGAAAATCATACTTCTGTTTACTATAAGACTTCACAGTTATTGTATACATAAAAAAAAAAAGTCTTGAAAACTGCACGTCCGAAAGTTCTATCTAGTAAACTAACTCGGCTTTGCTCCAGGAATGTACGAGTACGAGACCAACTTCCAGCAGAATTCGTTTTTTTTTTTTTGCAATCCATCCCGTGTCCAGTTGCCGCGATAGCATCCATCCGATGCCTAATTCAATAATTACAAAATAAATTGGGCAACATGAAGATTTGGGCCTTAAAACCAATTTCGATTCATTTCAGCGGCTAGGCCCCTTAACGACTGATTGCTTCCTAAGATGGATTTTCTCGATGGGGATTATTTGACCAGCCTTGCCCCTTCAATCCTGAGAACAGGAATTGCTCTTTAAACATGAATAACTTGTGGTTCAACTCTGCTACATTGAACTGTTGTTCCTCTAGAACGGAGAATACTTCTGTTTTTCACTCTGTGATAAACTTCTTTCATATATAGTTAAAAACTAATCCTAAAATCTAATGAAAAAGTTATCTTTCATCTAAAATTTAGTGAAATAAATATAAGATATGCTACCACATACTAACAAATACGTGAAATATAATAATAACTGAAACTAATATTCGAGACAAACTTACTTATATTGTTACGTAAAGGCATTCATGACTAAGTGTATAGTTGTGATATATTTTATATCATATATCATTTATACATTTGTAAGTTTAAGTGTGATAAGTTTAAATTTTGTCACAAAATTTAATGCGGAAATGGCCTTGAGATCTCGCACTCTCTTTCAGTCGCTGTTAATATCAAGCAGTAATATGGATGGCTGCAGGAGCAACGTGGGGAATCTTTCTTGTCCTTAGCAGGGGTGGTGTCAATCCCCAATCCTGCTGGGATTCCTGGGGTATGTCTGAATTTGTACAGTTTATTAATGTCTATTTTAAATACTGTATGAATGATAAACATCGATACAGGTCAAAGTAATTTAGAAGATCTTACGGAGTGTTTTGTGTTGGGGATTGTGTTCCACGTCGTAAGCCTGTTTCCCATCAGCTTATTACGCTGCTTTTGCAATTTGACGTACTTTCTTTCTTGAATTCATCCTCTGACGATCCCTTATGGTAAATACTTGTTTTTTTCTTTTCTTCGATTTATTACTTTTAGGGGTATCATTTAGAACTTCATCATCTTCTAAATCACAATCCCTATGTTTTTCTTTGATTTCTTCTTTATCGATTTCTGTTCATTAGAAGTCATTCTTATTTAATATGAAACCCCATTCCGAGCTTCATGAGAAAGGTTAGTGCTCACTTCAAGGTACACCTCCCACTTCTTATAATTATTACTATTTTGTGTCCAAAAATTCATCTTGTTTGCATGGTTTGAGATGTAGCATGATAAAGCAAGCAACACTGCCTTCTTTTTATTATTTCAGAAAATGTACTATTTGCTATCCAAAGAATTCAAGTTTTCTGAGCTGTACTAGTTCCACCCTTCAGATACAATAAGTCATTGAGTGTGCAATCAATTTTTCAACAATGTCTAACAACTAACAAAAACAAGTATTGTTATACTTCTGCATTAATGCTCCATAAATCCATTCAGTTACATAAAGGTGTACTAAAAGTGAACCAATTGTTCATCCGTCTCATTATTCATTGGTCAAAGTAAGGTTTGGAAACTAGGCGTCTTGTCCCTCCACAAAGTTTAATATTTTTGCTTTTTTATCTAATTTCTTTTTAAATTAAGTAACAATCTTTAATTAGTAAATATTATATCTTAACTTCTTATTAATTTTCGTAAGCACATGTATAAACATATATCATTACACGAATAAACAATCATTATGGCTACTTGAGGCTTGTATCAAATCAACTATTGTTTTTGTTCTCAGCCATATAGCTAAGTTCAATAGAAATTCGATGGTTTGATCATTCTAAACAAATATGATTATCTTAACTTTAAAGTTTAAAATTAAAAGTTATTGTACAATTACTGGTGAAATGATTCATCAGAACTTAAGCAGCAGTTAATATAACTACGCCAGCTACTTAATTTCGATATTTAAAAAAAGCTGCAAACGGACCTTAAGTGTCAGAATTGTACGCTAATGTTGACTTGAAGAAATTGTCACTCATCTTTAAATTAAATGAATGACTTACCAGATAAATTATCTTAAAAATCTTTGTGAAGGTGAACCTTAGGCATTACAGGGTAAAAAAATATGTTTACTGCTCCCTAATCTTTACCAATGGGTAGTGGCATTCTTTGAATTAATAACTTGAGAAAAAAAAGTTTGGAACCTTTCCTTCCCACCAAACTACATGTGTTAAGAATAATGAAGTATCCAATTTTATGATCTAACCTCAATTGCGATGACTTTCATCATCCAAAGAGAGTATGCCGAAAGCGTACTCTACCACAAGCCCCCGGAGTAAGTACCTCCAATTCCTTCACCCCCCTAAACTCAAAAGCTCAGTCCGAGGCCAGCACATCCGCCGCCCCTGTTGCCCCCAAATCACCACCCCCCCTAATATTAGGGCGGATTAACAGCTACGACCTCACGAGGTTACTAGCTGATAATAACGTCAAGAACTTTAAAATAGTACAGACACAGCAGAACACAAAGGTGCTCTGCCACAGCGTGCATGACCAACAGCAAACAATTGCTGCAATTAGGGAATCAAAAATCCCCTTTCATACGTTCGCCCCCCGTGGTACTAAGCCCAACAAGAAGTACTTGCTACACGGTTTCGATCTCTCTCACCCGATTGAGGAGATAAAAGCCCACATCAATAGCGTGGGTAGCAATATAATCGATGTATATCGATTGAGGCGATCTGACCAAAATGGCGGGAAGACGGAGATCGAGCCGATTCTCGTAATCGGCGACCATACTCTCAAGGCGGAGAACTTAAAGCAACTCCGTCATATAAATAATGTGCTCTTTAGAGTGAGCACCTTTCATGACAAAAGAGGCATTCCGATGTGCCTTAACTGTCAGGAATACGGCCATACAAGACGGTACTGCTTCAAGCAGGCCAAGTGCGTGAGGTGCAGCCAACCTCACGACATAAAAGACTGCCCCAGGGACGCTTCAATTCCTCTCAAATGCGCCAATTGCGGGGGAAATCATGTCGCGTCGTACCGACAGTGCCCGTACAGGATTAAACTCCTAGAGACCGCAGAAATCAAGAAACAGGCACAGAATTTCACAGCCGGGCCGAGAAAAGCTACATTTATGACTGCCCCCCCACCACCACGACAGACTGCCTCCTATGCGCAGATGGCATCAGGTAACACCAGGGCTCCGGAAGTAGCACTCCCAGCTCCTCT
Organism: Acanthosoma haemorrhoidale; assembly: GCA_930367205.1. NCBI lineage: Eukaryota > Metazoa > Arthropoda > Insecta > Hemiptera > Acanthosomatidae > Acanthosoma > Acanthosoma haemorrhoidale. The sequence goes on along the minus strand of OV884011.1, from coordinate 115,910,882 downwards.
ACCTCAACCCGCTAACAACAATGATGCTATGATGAGTATGATGAGCGCTATGCTCACTACCATGAACAATCTCGCCGCACTGGTAGAGCGGCTATTAACACAGTCTGACCGGGTATCCAAATGATGGGTCATAGTATATTAAATTACAACGTTTGCGGCCTTCGGCCCAAACAAGCTGACGTAGAGACACTTCTACGGTGCCATTCACCAGACGTCGCTGTCCTAACAGACACCCGACTGAAGAAGATTCATTTCTGCCGATTCGCGGGATATACCGCCTACCGCCACGACACTGAGACCGTCTCTGGAGGAGTAGCAGTGTTAGTGAGGAACGGAGTCCCCTGTAGAAGACTACCCCCACCCGTGACCCTAGGCCCCTCCCACTACATCGTAACGCTCCAGTTACGGCTCACAAAAAATATGATAGTGTCAGGAGTCTACAGAAGACCGAGAGCCAATTGCGACTCAGACAAGCTCCTGCTCACTACGATAGCTCATGACCGAAGGCACGTCATCGTGGGTGACCTAAATGCGAACCACAGTTGGTGGAGCAGTACGAGGGCTAACGCCCTCGGCCGTTACATCACAAAGACACCATTTACGGTCATCCACCCAGGATTGCCGACCTTCCGTCATTTCGCTAACCCAGACAGAACCTCCACGCCAGACCTGCTCCTGACACAACAGCCACACCGGGTCACCGGATGCTCGGCCTTAGATTTCACCACCTCCGACCATCGGCCTGTTCTCTATGAACTAGAAGGCGACATGCCAGAGCCACCTGCTTCTAGGTACAGGTACGATGAGGCCAAATGGGACCTCTACAAGCATCTCATCAAGACCGAGTTGCCCACAATCACGCCCCTGAGACACACTTGGGACATAGATTACGCTATCTATCAGCTACAGGACGTCATCGATCGAGCTGCCGATGCATCGATCCCGAAATTTTCTCCGAAGCCCCCTTCTCTGAGAAAACCTCCGGATCACATCCTACAACTGATTAGACAGCGTAATAACATCAAGAACAGGTGGTTTAGGACCAAAAACAGGGACTTAAAACCGGTTTTAAATGCTCTCACAAACCAAGTTAAGTCCCTGATGGCCCAGTGGAAAAATTTGATTTGGGAAGATCGCCTCACCAGTCTCCACGGTGACCACAAGCAATTGTGGAAGCTTGTGAAGACCTGCAGGTCCAAAAAGAACGGTGTAAGGCTGGCCGTGAACGGGCAGTTCATTCCCACCACCGAACAAGCGGACATCTTGGCGGCCTATTATGAGGAAGTCAGTCGTGGCCAGGGACAGCCAATAGGAGCCCTCGACCACCCCTCCCCCACCCTCCCTACCACTACCGAAATCTACACCTCACACCGGCAATGCGCTGCATTCATTCGAAGAACGACCGGCAAGAAGGCCCCAGGTCAGGATTCCATCCAGAACATCCTACTCAAGCAGCTGCCGAGGAAAGGAATCTCATTCATAACGAACGTGTTGAACTCCTGCTTCAGGCTGCACTATTTCCCCCAGAACTGGAAGCACGCTGTAGTGGTCCCCCTTCTGAAACCAGCAAAAAGCGGTTATGAGCCATCTCATTACCGCCCCATCAGTCTGCTGACTCAACTCTCGAAGCTGTTCGAGAGAATCATCCACGTACATCTCTCCGGGCACTGCGAGTCACAAGAAGTCATCCCACCAGAGCAGACTGGTTTCAGCACAGGCTTAAGCGCGAACAACAACCTGGTGAGATTGCAACACCACGTCGCATCGAACGTCCGGAGCAACAGAGCTACCGCTATGATTTCTCTGGACTGTTCGAAAGCTTTCGACTCTGTGGACCACTACATCCTACTTCAACGTCTGAGGGAATACGAATTCTCGGATCAGCTGCAGAACCTGATAAGATCCTACCTTACAGGCAGAACTTTTTCGGTTCGTATAGGCACTACGTTTACGACCCGAAGAAACTACACTGCCGGTGTCCCCTAAGGATCGGTGCTAGGCCCCCTGCTGTTCAACATTTACACCGCCCACATCGTAGGAGCCTCGTACCCCAACTGCGAGGTATCCGCGTATGCAGACGATATAGGTGTTTACAGCACTAGCATCAATCCCTCCAGAGCCCTGAAATTCGCTGAGAGCGCTAGTCAACGGATCTCCGAGAAACTCGATGCCGTCCACATTCAAGTCAACCCGGCCAAGACGCAAGGAATTATATTCAGTTACAAATCCGGAAAAAAGAAGCTCCCGAAATCCTTCGTCTTAGGCGGCAAAGAGTGCCCTGTAAGCAACAAGCTGTGCTACCTCGGGATTACCCTCGGTAGGCACTTGTCGTTCACAACTCATCTCGGCAAGAAATTAAAGAGTGTTAGGAAGAAATTCTTCAGCCTCGGACACCTACTTCACAGCCCGGCTTTATCGGTACGCCTCAAGCTGCTGATATACCAGAGCGTCCTAAGACCTGCTTTGATGTATGGGACCCCTCTCTTCAAGTATCTGACTCCTAACACTCTCCAAACGCTCCAGCAATTTCAGAACAGAGTTCTCCGCACCTCCCTCAAACATACCCCGTTCGACCGAATGAAGGCAGACGAGATGCATAAAAAATTTGAAGTGCTCACCATTCAAGATTTTATCAAGAGAAGGCACATCAAATTTTTTGACTCACTCAGACATAGCCACAACCCACTATTCTCCGACCTTCAACCACCACCAATGCCCGTCAGATGGAAGCACTGCTGGACCGCCGAAGCCTGGAGGATGATCGACGTCATTGAACCCGATGACTGAACGAACTACACCCAGCCGAGATATCGAGGCCGATCTCCCGGCCGACTCAACCGAAGCTACAAGACCCCATCTACCTGTTTAAGCAGGGTAGACCTTCCGGCCGAGTGGCCGACTTATTTCAGCCCCCTGCCGGGGCGGGCCAGGCTTGACCTGGCCGACAACAAACCATTGCCTAGGTACCCCTAGGCTCCACCCTCGGTAGACTCTCACTACCTTCCCGAATCCACCCGCCTCCTTCAGGCATTCCACACCCTATATCCTTCTCATACACCCTTCAAATGGGGGACTCCCCTTAGTGAAAGGCACTCATTAGCCCAAAATAATTTTCCCACATCCTAATTTATAAGTTTGAGAGCTAAGAAAAAAAAAACAAAAAAAAAAAAAAAAAAAAAAAAAAAAAAAAAAAAAAAAAAAAAAAAACTAACTTCAACCCAGCGAAAGCACTAAAGGCTGCAGAGGGCGCCAGTCAGTTAATCACCGACAGGCTACGAGCTGTCCACATTCAGGTAAACCCAGGCAAGACGCAAGGGATCGTTTTCTCGTTCCAGCACGGGAAAAGAAAGCTTCCATCCAGCTTCAACATAGACAGGACTGATTGCAAACTTGCCAATAGTATATGCTACCTAGGCATCAACCTAGGCAGACACATGACGTTCGGCCCACACCTGCAGAAGAAGCTGAAAAGAGTACGTAGGACTTACTACTCTCTCCAGCATCCTTGTTATCAAGCCCGGCTATATCCTTGAGGCTGAAACTGCTCATATATCAGAGCGTCCTGAGGCCAGCACTACTTTTTGGAACTCCGCTTTTCCATTTTCTCCACACGAGCACCATAACTAGACTCCAGAGCTTCCAGAACAACATCCTGCGCACGGCCCTATGGCATACCCCTTTTCGTGAAATGAAGGCTCCTGACATCCACGAAAAGTTCGAGGTCCCCACCATCACCAAAGCCATCAGCAGAAGACACATCAAATTCTTTGACTCGATGAAACATTGCCAAAACCCCCTATTCCAAGACCTGACACCCCGACCACTACCGGCAAGATGGCAAATCTCTAGATCTGGGAAAGCAGACCAAATGGTGGACATTACGGCCCTTGGCTAACCAACAACAAGCCTCTGACGGGCACCCGTCACTGCTTTCCAACTGAATGAGCTTCCACTACATGCCTAGAGAGACTATAGGCTCAGCCTTCAGTGGACTCTCACCACTGCACCGCAACATTTCCACCTCTACCAAGGCTTCCCACACTCCTTAATTCCCTCACTCCACCTTCAAACAGGTACTCCTAGTAAAAGGATCCACTCACCCCAAATAAATTCCCTTTATTTTTCCCTTATCTATAATCTTAAAAATTTGAGAGCTAAGAAAAAAAAAATACGAAATTTATTGTTAATATTAATTATTTTTTTTATTTTAATACATTCTATAAATCTCAGCAGGATAGGCGTTTATTAATACATTATGAAACTACAACATTAGAAGACTGCAGGATATATATTTTGTTAAGACCTTCTTACCTTACATTGATTGTATGCTCATATTGTGTTTTGTTAATGTTTTGGAACAGTACAGTTAAATTACCCGGCAACTCAGAATCGGCCTTCAGTTTTAGATCATGTAATTGTTTCCATTCCTTGATTAATTGATTAGAAATCCTGATTTTCAAATTTTTATTTTTTTAGAATTGGACATTTTGGACGGTTTTATTTTTTTTAGAAATTTTTATTAGTAGTTCAGTAATAGGAATAGGACTGAAGTATTTAGAACACAATAAATATAGAACGGAAGAAAGAACTAACGGTCAAGCAAGCTCAATGCTAAAAGATGTTGTGGACTTGTACCATTGGCAACTATATGGAAAAATAAACATGAAAAATGTCATTGCTATAATAGAAAATTAAATAAATAAATAAGGAATAAATAAATAAAATAAGGAATACAAGTTGAAACGGCACTCCTAGTAGTAACAATGGCAATAATAACAATAAATAAACAACATTAGAAAAAATTAAAGAAGGTGTCGGGATATGGTTGAACAATTGTCGGAGGTGAACATTTGTCGGAAAAGGTGAACAATTGTCGGAGGTCAACAATTGTCGGATTGCTGTAGTTAATAACATGGACCGTGTTCCATGTAGGCGTTAATATCTGACTCCATTTATCGATAGGAATGTGTCCCGACAAGACACAGTGTTCAGGATGAGGTTCAGAGGTTCATAAAGAATAAGACCAGTTTTCAGAGTTCGGGCGAGAGATCGGCAGCGTAATAAGTACAAGTCCTCAGAGGTCTGCTATAGGCTGTGTGGCAAAGTGCCGTCGTAGAGTAGCGGAAGGCTGAGTAGGCGTATCGCGACGGGCATAGCGGCTATCGGTATGTAGAAACTAGAAAAGAATGAAGAGTGGGCCGACCAGGGGCCAAGTGCCCCTGGTGTCAAGTTACAAGTAGTGTGGCTCAGGCGACTAGGAAATAGAGTGTGTTTCCAGGGCGAAATTTACTGATATAAATATGGTACCCCCTCCCCCGTGGAAGGCTGGGTCTATCTGCCCGGGGTATGTTTACGATACACAGGTAGTCATTTCCTTTTAGTTTTCTGACCGTTGGGGTAAAAGGGTGTGTTTTATATGGCTGCTAGGGCCTCACCCACTTGGGTTATTTGACCGCCTATAGGTGGTCTGTTTTATTATCCCATGGGTCCAAAAGGGTTCCTAGCATGCTTTTATGACCACGGGAAGTGACTTAGGTCTATTCTAAGTGGCAGGTGTGCTTGCCCTAGGTTTTATGGCAGTCAGGTGGCTAATTCGCGTAGGTTTATTGCCGTACCCTTTGAGTTACTTGTCTACGACTTCCGACCTCTCTATGATTTATTACCAGAAGTTACATAGATTAGCATTTCTATTATAATACATTATGAACCAGAGTGTAGTGTAATTTACATATATAGTTCTATATATAGTCGCTATAGAAGGTTATCTTATAATGGATACAAAAATATTCACAAACAATATGCAAGGCTTTCCGGAATATTCCGGAACGGATAATGGCAGAACCGAGGGTTTGAATAAAATATTAACCCGAAGAAATTCGGAACGGATATATTCTTGTCAATATTGTCACGTAGAACGAAGACTTACAATTTACACCAGGGTTGACCCCAGTTATAACCCGAGAAAGAAGCACATCGTTATGGATATATTGCAAAAGCAGCGTAATAAGCTGATGGGAAACAGGCTTACGACGTGGAACACAATCTCCAACATAAAACACTCCGTAAGATCTTCTAAATTACTTCGACCTTTATCGAAGTTAATCATTCATACAGTATTTAAAATAGACATCAATAAACTGTACAAATTCAGACATACCCCAGGAATCCCAGCAGGATTGGGGATTGACACCAGCCCTGCTAAGGACAAGAAAGATTCCCCACGTTGCTCCTGCAGCCATCCATATTTTTGCTTGATATTAACAGCGACTGAAAGAGAGTGCGAGATCTCAAGGCCATTTCCGCTCCCAGAAGGATTGTAGGGACGAGTGGTACTAGATTGCGGTCTTGCTGAGGGATTAGAATGATGAGATAGCTTCATGAAATTTAAATAATTGGTTTATTGCGGCCATCATGTAACAGAAAGAAGCATTTGCTATGCCTTTGATTTGAATGATTGGATGGGCTTGGTCTTAGAATGCTTTTATGTCCCACAAACTTCGAATCCAAACAGATTCTGGTGTATAAAACATCCCATGATGTCATGAGAGGTGTTTTATGTCTTAATATACAAACTCCACGCTAGCACCGAAGCATCAATAAAATTCTGAAATGGTTACATGCTTGCATTACATGCATGAGTACCTCTATGAATAAGTGAATTTTTCTGAGTAGCAGTCTGTTCTTTTCTTTTACGTCTCGTATATGGGCTCCAAGTTAATCTTGTGTCGAGGTTGAATCCAAGGAATCGTAAAAATTATGTGAACGACCAGAAGAAATCTTGGCTTTCACCTAAGCCATCTATAGAAAAAAACAGTCATACAAACACACAATTGAACATAAAGAAAACTTCTTTATGTTTCATAAACAACAAACTCCCTCAGATCTGCTGGTACTATATATTTGTTCCATTCCGGCTATTAACCTGTGATGATGACTTACGTTACTAATCTATTTGTGAAAGCCCTTATCCACTTGATAAAAGGAATGTTCTACTAAAAACAGGGGCTGTCAATTTTCATAAAACTTGATATCTACCATAATTGTCTTTAATAGTATGTTATATTTTTTCGTTACCAACGACGGTTATTTATTTGTACATTGTAATAATTGATAGGGGCCATGGTCCCAGAATATTTTTTTTTTATTCCATTTTATTTTGTGGGATGGCCAACAAGTAGAACTGTATCGATTAAAACATTAATGGTCTTTAACTCAGACAAAGATAGAAAGAGGGGAGGATAAAGAGCTATGTTTATAATAATACAAATAAATCAATTAATATGAGAAGGTATTGGTTCCTTTACTCACTATATCGGGACAATAAGCATTTTTTTTTTTAACCAACACGTTTATATTTTTGAATTACTTACGAACCAAATTGTATTTATATTATATTGGACTGCTGGTTGTGCGTTATTCAAAATAATAAACATATACTCCCTTTGTCCTAGCCACAATTTATTTTACAATTACTATAATAATATAATTTATTGATATACCACCATTCTCGAATATCTTATAAATAAACTGATCGAATAGGACATAGTCTATAAATCAAAGCTAAAAATTAAATGATACTCTCCTATTATCATGATATCAGATCTGTAACTCATTTAATTTCCCGATTTGGTTTTGATTTTTAGACCTTCCTATTTCTAGTCATAAAGTTCTATTCCATCATTTTATTTATAAGAAACTTTAGACTGATGGTGGAAGGGAATCGAAAAAAAACACTCGTATAAGTGTTAAATAAATTGTGCGTAGACCGGCAGGAGTGTTTATTTACTACATTGTAGTTTGTTAAATTTAACGATAAAAAGACAGACACGCATAAAATTATAGCTATTTACCGGGATTAGAGAATCTTCGAACAGGCTTGTAAATTCAATTAAATAATAATAAAAAACTATTCTATGAAGAGAAAAATTTAGGTATCAACCCAAAAAAGGAAAGTTAGGTTAGACCAGTTAAGTTTTTACAGCCACTGCCATCTAGTATAGCATGAGTCGTGCGCTGAAATAAAAAAAAAAAAAAATTCACTCAGTTAAGTACGTAACGTGCAGAATGTTTTAAGGCCATTATAAAGATTTTTTTAATTCATGAAAATTCATCTTTGAACAACTAAAACCACTCCCTAGGAACTATAAAAAAATTCTGATTAAAAAAAATATACAGCTTCGGTGGAGCACCTGACACTTAAAAAATAATAATAAAACACTCGGAGATGAGTAAGTATAACTAATTGCGATAAAATATCGTTAAAGATGATCTATAGACACAATCTTAGTTCTAATTAACGCTTATCAGCTGGCGGTCCAGATAAGAACTATCTACTAACGACAAGTGACTACATAAGTTTTTTTATATTTCTCTATACGTTCACCACAAAAACTTACGAAAAATTCTATTTCATCAGGAGCATTGCAAGGTGATATACTTCAAAAAAATCATATTTGTTTATGAAATAAAACTGACAATTTTAAAACTGATAAGTCTGTGTAAAATTCCAAATTTGTATATTTTTTGTTGGTAGTGCGGGTTGTCACATTAAACAATAACTATCTCCAAGGATATGCCGACCGCGTCCTAGAAGAATAGGAGTGCCTGAATTCACAATACATTAGCCTAAGTCAATTCCTTGATATTAATTTTTGACAGGTGCATTTAAAAAAAATACTTTAACACCCAGAAATTTGCAGATGTCTATGAATTAGAGAGTGTGAATATGGTGAAGTTAATTTAGTGTGTATTCTTAATAAGCCAACTTTTTGTACAAATAAATCGTTAAAGGTCATTCTGTATTTTACAATTCAACTATCGTCCAAGTATACCGAATAATTTTGAATTTTCGCTCATTATGTAAGTTAGTTAGCTATATCACAGGTGTTTTGAGCACCAATACGTCATTTTGTTTATGCCTTAAAACTAGAAATATTATAGTATAATTATAAGGGCAGATGTTTCATTTCATTTAAGTAGAGATAATGAAACTCGAGTTATGACTATATTTTAGAAGATCTAACAAACAAAACTTTTTCGAAATTTTCTGTAATATGAGATCGTAGCACTCGAAAGTTTCCTGAACTATACACATATGTTTTATTATTAGTAGTAGAACACTTTTTAATTTGTAATCCTCCATATTGATATCTGCTTCCCGTCGCCCCTGAGGTATCATCCAAATCTCGTTGAACCTATTTAGCGAGTTGCAATGTTTACACCTATCTGTTTAACAATATGAACGGTCAGGATTCCATCCAGAACATCCTACTCAAGCAGCTGCCGAGGAAAGGAATCTCATTCATAACGAACGTGTTGAACTCCTGCTTCAGGCTGCACTATTTCCCCCAGAACTGGAAGCACGCTGTAGTGGTCCCCCTTCTGAAACCAGCAAAAAGCGGTTATGAGCCATCTCATTACCGCCCCATCAGTCTGCTGACTCAACTCTCGAAGCTGTTCGAGAGAATCATCCACGTACATCTCTCCGGGCACTGCGAGTCACAAGAAGTCATCCCACCAGAGCAGACTGGTTTCAGCACAGGCTTAAGCGCGAACAACAACCTGGTGAGATTGCAACACCACGTCGCATCAAACGTCCGGAGCAACAGAGCTACCGCTATGATTTCTCTGGACTGTTCGAAAGCTTTCGACTCTGTGGACCACTACATCCTACTCCAACGTCTGAGGGAATACGAATTCTCGGATCAGCTGCAGAACCTGATAAGATCCTACCTTACAGGCAGAACTTTTTCGGTTCGTATAGGCACTACGTCTACGACCCGAAGAAACTACACTGCCGGTGTCCCCCAAGGATCGGTGCTAGGCCCCCTGCTGTTCAACATTTACACCGCCCACATCGTAGGAGCCTCGTACCCCAACTGCGAGGTATCCGCGTATGCAGACGATATAGGTGTTTACAGCACTAGCATCAATCCCTCCAGAGCCCTGAAATTCGCTGAGAGCGCTAGTCAACGGATCTCCGAGAAACTCGATGCCGTCCACATTCAAGTCAACCCGGCCAAGACGCAAGGAATTATATTCAGTTACAAATCCGGAAAAAAGAAGCTCCCGAAATCCTTCGTCTTAGGCGGCAAAGAGTGCCCTGTAAGCAACAAGCTGTGCTACCTCGGGATTACCCTCGGTAGGCACTTGTCGTTCACAACTCATCTCAGCAAGAAATTAAAGAGTGTTAGGAAGAAATTCTTCAGCCTCGGACACCTACTTCACAGCCCGGCTCTATCAGTACGCCTCAAGCTGCTGATATACCAGAGCGTCCTAAGACCTGCTTTGATGTATGGGACCCCTCTCTTCAAGTATCTGACTCCTAACACTCTCCAAACGCTCCAGCAATTTCAGAACAGAGTTCTCCGCACCTCCCTCAAACATACCCCGTTCGACCGAATGAAGGCAGACGAGATGCATAAAAAATTTGAAGTGCTCACCATTCAAGATTTTATCAAAAGAAGGCACATCAAATTTTTTGACTCACTCAGACATAGCCACAACCCACTATTCTCCGACCTTCAACCACCACCAATGCCTGTCAGATGGAAGCACTGCTGGACCGCCGAAGCCTGGAGGATGATCGACGTCATTGAACCCGATGACTGAACGAACTACACCCAGCCGAGATATCGAGGCCGATCTCCCGGCCGACTCAACCGAAGCTACAAGACCCCATCTACCTGTTTAAGCAGGGTAGACCTTCCGGCCGAGTGGCCGACTTATCTCAGCCCCCTGCCGGGGCGGGCCAGGCTTGACCTGGCCGACTACAAACCATTGCCTAGGTATCCCTAGGCTCCACCCTCGGTAGACTCTCACTACCTTCCCGAATCCACCCGCCTCCTTCAGGCATTCCACACCCTATATCCTTCTCATACACCCTTCAAATGGGGGACTCCCCTTAGTGAAAGGCACTCATTAGCCCAAAATAATTTTCCCACATCCTATTTTATAAGTTTGAGAGCTAAGGAAAAAAAAAAAAAAAAAAAAAAAAAAAAAAAAAAAAAAAAAAAAAAAAAAAAAAAAAAAAAAAAAAAAAAACAATATGAACTTTTTTTAAAAATCAGAAGCCCCCCCCAAGAGCATTACACCATTTTAAAAAAGATTATTTTATTTCAGCAGTCACTTAAATTATCCACTTGGTCACACTGGCAAAAACTGCAATACAAACCCAGATTTTTGTTTCTAACCCCTTAAAACCTAACCTTGAATCATGTGGTTCAACCCTGTACAGAGATGAAGAGAATCCAAACAGTTAATTATCCATTATCTAATTCGAATTCATCTACACATTACCTGACCTCAAAATAGTTTAAGGTTGTTGCTGGAGGTATAGAAAAAATGTCTGCAGGTTAATATCTGGGGAGTTACCGGTTAGGTGGTACCGGAGTAGAAGGATATTTAGCCTGAAGGATTTATCCTCAGAGGTTTATCAAGGTTTACAGGTTTTAGAATTCTCGGGTAACTCTCACTTCATTGACAATTCCATATTTGCAGTACTTTTTTAAAATTAATAAATATTAATTTAGAGAAAAAACATAAACAGCTGGTATGAAATGTATTTTCAATCTTAAGGGGTGGATGGACGATGGGTACATCGTTTTTGGTTGATTTTTCCAACTTTTATTTGTTATAAGCATTATTATTTTATAAAAATAGACAATAATTAACCTTACAAGAACATTCTTATAACCTGTGTTTTATATGACTCCACTGATTTAAAGTTGTGCGATCCTCAAATTAGATAAATGTGAGAAAATTCTCATGGGAGTCATTCCTAAGTGCTCCCTCCACAAGTTGAATCTTATTTTCATTCAGTATCACTTTAGAGCAGGGTAGACCGGAGAAAATCAATCTAAACTTCTCCATCCGTTTTAAGTATAGCTAATTCATACGTAGAATATGACGCCATTTAGTAAATAAAATTACTAACATTTGAAAAATGCGTCATTTATAAAAGTGACAACGGAATCACCAATAAGGTGAAAAACTAAATCAGGCCCATTAAGTTAAATAAGTAATATAAATACGCACCAAGTTTTATTGTTAGGAGCTGCAACGAGTCAAAAAAACTTATGTATATCTGGTAGATAAACTTACCCACCGACGGCAGACCAAGCAACGGGTGCATGTCCGCGTTCTTTAACCTCTAAATGTCTGACCACTTTTCTCATGACACCGTTCTGAAATTGTTATCATAAGAACCCCTCCACATAATAACGAATGTCACCCTTCTCAAGGCGGGACTGTTTAAACACTGAGAGATAAAACAGGAAGTATCGGGTTGAATCATACCCTGGCTGGTTTTTCTAGTATCAACAAAAAAATACGTTGGTTCGTTTTTCCTTTAATTTTTAGGTTCGTACACTTGCTTCAGTCTGCTTAGTTATTTTATTCAGAAATTTTATAACCAGTTCCCATTTAATATAAGGAAGATGAAAATTATAGCCAACTCCCTGAAAAATAATCAAATGCTATAAATTATTTAATCAGTTGCTGTATAAAATACATATTTTTCTGCAATCTTGAGTAGCGTTTCAAACTACAGATTTTGATAGTCATGATTAACGGTAGGTAATTTTTATTTTATATTTTTCAAGCTTTAATTACAAGTCATTAAAACTGGCACTATCATCGTGTTTACAACATTATTTCAACCAGGGCTTTTTCAGGCAAGATATTTTGTGATGTGGTTCGATTTGATACCACAGAGATGCTGAAAATAAAACCAGCCCAAGAAAAATATTGAAGGCTCATTACAGAATTAATATCACAATTGAGTAGGCAATCAATCGATGAATGATACGGGCTAAAGGGAACTATAATTATTTCGCGGAATATATATAGAGTGATTTATATTTCTCAGAAAGTTCGACTTAATATCCAAGTGATGCTAAAAATAAAAGCAACCTTATCATTATAATTATGGTTCAATTCTTAATCAATTGCTCGTAACTATAAAATAAAAAATTTCCTATAATATTAAGTAGGGTATTAAATAAAAGATTAGTAATATGTATTATATATGAGGGGTTTAACTGACTGTTATTACAAAAGGAGACTGACTTGAATTTTATCGTTTAAGACCTGTTTTAATGCACATACATTCGATAAGATCAATGTTTTAGCTTGAACTTTATATTGAATAATATGAATAACTTATGAGAAATATTTTTTACTGCTATGGTGTATTCTGTCTGAGCTCAAGGGAGTGAATGCTCAACAGTATTTGTCTGAGAACACTTGAGAACGTGCTTTATCTCTGGGGCAGCCTCCAGAGCCACACTTCTTTGCCGCATCGCTGGGAAAGGTCTCGGCAACAATAATATAGAAACATATTATTTTGATATCCTTTGCGTCAAATATAGATTTTATTTATCATCATCAACATAGATAATGCTCAACCAAAACGTTGCAACGAGAATTTGTTCGCCATGAGTAGCTTTGCCATTATTTTATTTCTACGTATAAAATACTTGTTACTATATCATGTTATTATATTTCGTAACCTAATGTTCTGGCCTGCCATGCCCTCCTGACTTACCACTCTTATTCACACAATACAGTCGTCTACGCTTCTTCTAGACCATCCACCCCTCTTCTCTGTCGTTGTATTTTCCTCCGATCCGAAAGGATTTGAATGCGTCTTGTTGGTCAGCGGTCCTTCGACATTTTTTTTTATTATTCTCTTAATATTGCCGTATCAGCTGTGTTTTACTTCAATTAGACACTTTACTCCCAAAAGTTACTGATAGTCTATTTCCGGAATATAGTGTGACTATTAAGAAATAAGACCCATTTTTCTTTCTAGTAGTTAAGAAGATGAACTATAAAGAGGAACCCATGGGGTCAAAACTGGTCAGTACTATACGGTTTATACTCCAGGGTAAAAATCAACTGTTTTCTGACAATATAATAAATATAAACTTTCGAGAATGGATTTGAACGCATAAATTCAACATAAATAAAAAATTAACCCTAACATATACAGCGTATATAAAGGTTACTATTAAGTGCTTTACTTTTTAGATTGATCGGCCGATTTATCGGTCCCTATCATAGAATAAACTTACATACCGATAAATTGCCCCATCGATTAACTAATAATGAAATTTAAAAAATTTATAACGTAAACGAGCGAAAAATTTATCATGCGCCATTTATCTATCGGAACTGATGGATAAATAGTTAAACAACGTCACCCAGGTTAAACATTATTATATTTTTAATTATACTTTAGAGTGTTTAAGGCTTGAGCTAAATAATACCAGGTGAGGCGGCTAACCCCAGGATTTAGCGGATCTATATAATCTCGGCCTGCCAAATCAATCGGAAAAGTTGGTAAGCGGTGAAGAAAAGGGGCTATAGGTTTAAACTGGAAGAGAAAGGAGGCGAGACGTAAAGCCCTAAAGAGGGGTAAAGAGGATTATAATGGAAGTCCATTCCGGACCACTTTACCCTAGAAATATAAATGTATAAATTCATTGACACATATCTGTCACAACTAGCATTATAGAATGTCTAATTAATTGATTCATTTTTATTCAGCTTTCACACATTTCTATATACTTGTGGCATTTTTATTAGAAATCACTATAAAGGCCTCCATTTCATGATTTTTTTTCATGGTAACAGTACTTCGCCATTATTGTATTTATTTTATTCTTGTTATATATCATATCCTAATGTTCTGGCCTGTAATCGCTTCTTCCAGACCACCCACCTCTTTCTTTGTCGTTGTCTTTTCCTCCTATCCGGAAGGATTTAAAGGCGTCTTGTTGATCAGTGGTACTTAGTCATTTTTACCGAGTATTACAATAGCTTAGAATAGAATAATAAGAAAAAATACGCAAGGAAAAATTACCGTATATGGCATTTGTTATTTGATTAAAGTCAAAAGTGAAAAAAATCAAGAGGTAGTTATTGTGTTAAGTTAATAAATAGTATTGTACATTTTATCTTATTTTGATTACAATCATAAAGGGTAACCCTAAGCTCAGTTTCCATTAAACTTTAAATTAATAACAATTTACATTAAAAAAATATGCGCATACACATTACGCCATGAAGGTCTTCCTCCCCCCCCCCCATCCCACTTTCTAGGCAATTTCCCCCAGAAAGCAGCGCTGCATCCCTTCTCTCTACGAACTTTTCACCAAGTGGCAAAGACCAGCGAGAGGAGAAGTGAGGACATGATTGAGGATGATGGCATATTCTATTCTCAATAGATCAAGAGGACACCGCAGTTTTAGACGACGAGGCGGATTGTAATGATGAAGAAGATATGGATGAGCGGATAGGTTTTCGTTGTATTTGGAAAATGTTAAGGTTTTAAGGTCAACAGCTGGCAAATGCAAATCAATGAAAAGGGACGAGATGTACTAAAGATGGGACCAATGATAGCTCTAAGGTTTGGGTTTCCAACATAGCTCTAGCCCAAGCAAATGTAAAACTTTAGTTTAACCAGAGCAAATCAAATCTTTACGCTATTTTATTTCTCAATGGTATATCCTCATTTGGTGATGTATATGTAATCTCGGTCTTTTTTCAAAGGATTGTCCAGGTCGACACAACTTTCATTTTTTTTTCGTGATTTTTTTATTTCCGTGTTTATTATTAGCAATTAGATATAGCTTGCATTCTATAATAATGTATAGCGTTGCATCTATAACTCATTGGAACGTAGATAGGACAACATCGCCACTGGAGTTGATAAGGTCGTACGTAGCGGAAGCGCTATCAGGCATGTCCACAGTCCTGTTCGTTCTGAATACAGAGCAGCCAGAGTGGACCATCGCAGCGTCAAGGATTTGTATGCAATATCATATCCTACCTATGTGCCGGCTTTGTATTTTCATATTACTAATTCTAATAAGGCATGTATAGTTAAACAAATATTATAATGTTTCCTTCAGGTAACTATTTTGTGAAAGAAATGTTCCTGTACAATTATTTTTTTTCCGATCTAGAAAACATACATTAAATGTCAGTTTCAATAACATTCTTATCGCCACACTCCCCAGGTTTTTTGAAGAAATGAAAAATCTCACATGCCAGCCCGGTTCAAATCCTAATTGGAAGTGGTGATTGCTTGTTTCCAAACTTAGCAAATGATTTCTTTTTCGGTGAGGTTCTCAAACATAAACTACATTAATATTAACAGTGCAATAAAAAAAATAATATATATGTATGTTGTGTATATTTATTGCTCTTCTGAATGCTATATACATACAAGAGCAATGGAAATAGCCTTGTTTGTAGGTATTTAAGATAATGATGCATGAATAAATAAATAAGAACACATCAATTGAGTAAATCAATAAAACGGTTACGCATCATACCAAGATAAGATAGCATCATAACGTACCTATGTAAGCGCACAGATATATAACATAAAGAGATGGCAATAGAACGTGTATTAATTGAAATAATAAACAAGTAATAATGAATATAGATACGCATAGGTAAATTATAAATACTATTTTTTTATAATATTTCGTTACAAATTATAAGCTAATTAATTCATCCGTGTGGAAATGCATTGGTAAGTTATCGGTTCAACTTCTGAAGTGCACGTTTATCTGTAAATTGAAAAATTCTATACAAAGTAATAGCATTTCGTAAATGGAATTTTATACGACAGGTGCCAATTAGATTCACCCTAAAGAACGATATATACGAAACATTTATTGGCCTCTATATATAAACATGCTTCTGAAACTGACATCATCGTAATTTAGTTGAAATTTGTGTCTATTTTTTTACTTGCAGCGAATGTTTTCGATGTGAATAGTCCTCAGTTTTTACCTGAAATAGCTCGGTAATGAAATAATCATGAATCAAATAAAAACTATGTAGCGAAGAGCTAAATATATGTAAATTACCCTACACTCGGGTTCATATAGTATTATAATAGAAATGCAAATCTCTGTAACTTCTAGTAATAAATCATAGAGGGATCGTCAGAGATAAAGACAAGTAACTCAGAGGGCCCTGCCATAAAACCTAGGGCAAGCACTTACCCCTATAGAATAGACCTTCAGTCACGTTCCCGTGGTCATAAAATCATGCTAGGAACAGCTTAGTCACGTAACTCGGTAGGTGTTACATCATAAAACACACCCTTTTGGACCTCCGCCTCCCGGCAGGGAGAGGCACGGGTGTTTATATCAAGGGGTTTTCGCCCTGAGAACACACTCTGTTTCTTAGTCTCCTGAGCCACACTACCTGTAACTTTACACCAGGGCCACTTGGCCCTGGTAGGCTCACTCTACACGCTGTTTTTCTTAGTCTCCATAGCCGCACGACTTGTCACTTACACCAGGGCCACCTGGCCCTGGTAGGCTCACTCTTCACTCTTCTCCAGTCTCTGCATCTCGAAAGTCGCGATCCTCCCGGGCCCCGGGAGTAAGCCCACTCAGCCTTCCGCTAATCTACTCTCGCTATGCCACACCTCTACGACGGCACTTTGCCTCACAGCCTCTAGCAGACCTCTGACGATTTGTACCTATTACGCTGCCGATCTCTCGCTCGAACTCTGAAAACTGGTCTTATTCTTTATGAACTTCTGAACCTCATCCTGAACACAGTGTCTTGTCGGGACACATTCTCACAATAAATGGAGTCAGATATTAACGCCTACATGGAACATGGTCCATGTTATTAACTACAACAATCCGCACTTGTCACCAGGGCTAGAGTGATCAGGCACTCCCCTAGTGACGCTCTTCGACAATTGTTGACCTCCGACAATTGTTCACCTTTTCCGACAATTGTTGACCTCCGACAATTGTTCAACCTTTCCCGACAAACTACTACTCATTAAATATCGATAAGATCCAACCACAAACTTTGCTTATAGTTTTCTCTCCAGTCGTTAACCCTTATTTAATCTGTTGCCTTCTAAAGACTAAAACTAAATTTGTCCACACTTAGTACGTCTATAGACTATTCTTTCAAATCTCATTCTAATTGCGAAAATAAAAAATAGTCAACTAAGTTGTTTTTATGTAAATGAATGCGTGAAATTAGTTCATCAATCCAATGATTTGATAATGATTATTTCTGATGCTTTCTCCAGCAGTTCATTATCACCATTTCAATATGAACTGATTTAAATGACACTGGGCTCAGCCTATCGCTAGTGATAACAAGACAAAACCAACAGCATAGTTCAATTAAATATTTGCACAGGCGGCATTAAAATTGAAACACGTGGGCTGATAGCACAACAATAATACAGGACAAAATTAAGAAAATACAGACCTAAGCAAATTAACACGAACAGCCAGAAAATTAAAAAAAAAAAAACCCCAAATAACCATGGACAGCATACTGAAAACAAAAAATCGTCAATAATGGACCAATGATCACATGGGATGGGCAATGTGCCGCCCGATAAAGTGGCTAAATCTAGATCACTGGATAGCGAACTTCTATGTGCATGTAACACAGTTCAAATAACCATCTAAAGCGACAGAAAATAAATAAATAATCTTCGCTAATAACTCAGCATATGCTGTGTATAATATCAAATCTTCCTATGTAGATTTAGTTGGAGTGCGCCTTAACACCATTACATCAAAGACTACTATACCACTCTATTTTAATATAGTGGCATCAAATTAATTCAAAACATAAAATAGATTTGGTGTTGGCAGAGCGGTCTACGATAGCGTGGCGTAGGGAACCTCATAACCAACAAAAAGCTCTTTCAAATCACAACAAAGTTAAAATTTTCATACAGTTAAACCTCTTAATTTTCATAAGGCTCTTTCCTTACTGAATTGAAATTTTAAGTGGATTTAAATACAACAAAAACTAAGAACAAAATAAACTGGAACAATAATATACCAACTGAGATATTTACCGTTATGAAGTGAAAATTTTGATAAAACAAACCCAAATTGTTTTATTGATTGAGTGATTATTAAATATGAAATTAAAAAGTAAAAATGGTTCTGTGATCATATGAAATTATAATCACATACGTATAATATGCTTAACACAGCTAAGTTAACACAGAGAGTAAAAAATGCTCTTTTTCAATTATAACAATAAAATCATTAAAAAAAAAAACATTTTATACTTGATATTTTTTACTATAAATTAATTGCAGTTTAGAATATTAACTCAAGTAAAGAGCCAAATTATTATTTTATTAATAAATTAATTATTGGCTATCAGTCTCGCAGGACCTTATTACTAAGAAACGTAATGTTATAAGCCCTCCATGCAGCAGAGTATATCAGATAAAATCATAAAAACAATTTTATAGAAGCGTATGTATACACATAAACAATCACACACGCACATTTCTGGGGTTTTACACTAATAAAGTATAGAATACAAAGAAATAAAGTCATTCCATTCAAGGGACAAGAAAAACAGACTATCCTTCAAAAGATTTTAACTAAGGTACTTGAAGTAGAAAGTCCTTAAAACTAATTCGTAATATTAGAGTACATCCTTAATCCCGTTGGAGTATAGTTCAAGACTAACAAAATTGAATTTGTTATTTTCGAAATTAAACGTACTTGCATTTGAAACCGTTGGTCGATATGATGGCGTGATGTTCTCGGTTTTACCATCATATATGATTTACACGAAATGTTACCAGAAATAGGCAGTAAGCAACTTATTTTCTAGTCAATCCATTATTCAAGGTATTGATTCCTGACATCAGATCCCAAGTTCACTAAATATTTCACACAATTATTACCTGTACGAACACAGTTCAATTCCCGCCTTCTCCAGAGTGATCTTTTCTGTGAAGTATGGGCCTGAATTCACTTAGCCTCGTGAGGATATATGAGTAGCTTCTTGAATAAAGAAGTACAGAATCCAACCAACATAGAAAGCAAACCACGATAGCTCCACAGTACCATCCACCAAATACGGAGAAAAACTCCGAGGCACCTCATTAGGGTTTTGTTTTTGTTTATTTCAAATCAGAGTCTCTTATTTTTACTCTTGTGTTTCTGTTCTCATATTTATAATTCCCATGATGGATGTACAAGCTAAAAACACAAATTTTTAAAGAAGATATATAATTTTATAACGTAATATTCGCGAGACGTTGATTGCCCAGTTACAGATAAAAACAAAATAAAATACGTAGTGTTTGTTTTTTAAACTATAATTACAAAAACCATTAACATCGTTATCGCTTGTTCTTTCAGGTCAGTAGCGTACCAAGGGAAGGGGACAATGAGGGGCGGTCCACCCTGAACGACATATTTTGCGGTGAAATTTTTCAATATTTTTGCGTATATTATGTACAAATATAAATAAGCAATATAATAATATTTTAATCAACAAAATAAATTATTATAATAAGTACACAATTTAACAAACATGCATGCTGCTGACCCCAGCACACAGTCGGGGGCGAGTAATATAAAATTCGCGACACGGTTAAAAAATTGAAGTCCCCACACCAATTGAGGTAACACTTTTCCATGCGTTTTGTTCAATGTTTATGACAAAAAAGCTGATAATTTGGCAGAAATCTACACAGGTTTTTAGATTAACAGATTGGTACTGAGCTGGTAGTTATAATTTTGCCTTCGCAATTTTGAGTACTCAATTCATGTTGTATGAAAGTCAGTACAAAAGATATTTGATTCACATTAAACCAACATATGAAACCTTTCGTTAAAATAATGGTGTGTATTCTAAAATAATTATCTAAGTTTATCATAAAAATGTTCCAAGTTGTTCCAAAAAATAGACTTCACAGGTGTTTACCTTAGGTATTGGCTAAGAGAAATGCACAATTATTTCATCCTACTTTATCCACTAGTCATGTTTGAACAAGTGGCTTTGATGGTCAAAGATGAACTAAGCACAGTTTTTGCACAAAATGCAACAGCCTAAAAAAAAAATGAAAACGTAATAACAGTAAGATGTATCAGGGTCATCATGTACATGTAGTAAAGCAGTGTGATGGAACGATGGCAATGCTGCACGGATGCCACGACGATCCCAAAGCTACAGCAAAAATCACTGGACTTAATGAGGCTGCCATCAGAAGATCGGATGTCATAAGGTAAACCGGTTTGCCCCGGAAAATTCGGATCATTTACCCCAGAAACCGCTGAGGTTTATATTCAGAACTGCGAGTGGAATGAATTACATCTCCCAGCTGTACATAAAGTGTTGATCGATAGGGAGAAAATAATGGATAGTTTTATTGTTCAAGTTGGATGGAATTTTCGGAAGAAACCCGAAAATAGCTTAGTTGTTTTTTTTTTTTTTTTTTTTTTTCTTCTTAGCTCTCAAACTTATAAAATAGGATGTGGGAAAATTATTTTGGGCTAATGAGTGCCTTTCACTAAGGGGAGTCCCCCATAGTCGCTTAGTAAAGTTTTTCGTCGCAGCAGAGAGTTCTGAGCAAAACAAATGTTGCGAGAATGAACGGATGAGAATATATTGTCAGCTCTGACCCGAGGATTTCAACACTGAGACCACACTGTTCTTTTCAAAATTCAATGACCAAGAAGCTATTCCCGGAAACCAAAACAACGATGCATTTTGTTGCTGATGATGATTTTGAAGAATATGACGTTGGTTTCTTTGACGTTTAAGGAAAACTTGGTGAGGTAGAAGATTCCTTATTGGACCCAGAATTCGCAGAATCGGATGATACGATGGAAGTTGAATGAAGGTACCTTATGAATTGCACTGCTCATGTTTCTTAAGTTGTCAAATATAATTTGTTTGTTATCTTTATCAAAATATAACATTTATAAAATATCAAATAAACTCCCGCCACTATTTCCAAAGGGACTCGATTCAGCAAGAAAAATACATAGGACATATACCACGTTTTATTTTTTTTCGGAGAATAACTGGGTGAAAAGTCCATCCCCAGTAATTCGCTTTTCTAATAAATAAAATAAATATATAAATACGCTTACTTTTTATTATTTTAATTATATAATTAATTGATTTCTGTTCAGTACTTGTTATTACCGTCTCTTGATATTGATTGGGGACAGTCCCAGGTGACAAAAGTTGCAGGTACCCCACTAGGTATTTACGAATGGAAATGGTCCAAATCATGGTAAAAATAAAATCAGCTCCATGAAAAGTAATGTAGTTACTACTAGTACTAATTATTTAAAAGATAAATATTTTGCGATCGTGTGGAATAGGGTGTAAAAATAAAGATCTTGACGTCGTGATTATCTAATTGTAAATAAATAAATCGATTTGTACATCCCTTCAGTTTATTGTTTAAAACACAAACGTTTTCCATGGTTACGGTTATAGATCGTTGCTACTATCACAGTCACAGGGTAGCAGCACTGGAAGTAACAGCTCTATTAAATCCTGAGGATGATGGCCTAATCCTTCGAAACCCACTAGCGTTGGTCGTTTATTCATCTAAGGTTCGACCCATAACTGGCGCACCCTAATTAAAAAAATATATAGTTAAAACAAGTCATTAAAATCGTTTTCACAGCCATAACAAATCCTTTTACTGTGTGATAAGTTATTCGTGATAGGAAATTCTCTTCGTGACCCATTTGCATGGTTTTCCAATGCTTCGAGAATTTAATTTGTATCGCATTATATGTTGGGGATTTCCTGGAATATTGAATAGAGGGAAAGAATCCGGACAAAAGAAACAATGAAATAAATACAGACAAAAACATGTTAGATGTCAACTGGAAATAGTTCTTCTCTAGGAGCGACGGCGGTTAATTATTTTTAAAGGGTGCAAACATACCGGCCCCTGAAAATGTTCGCATGGGCATCCAACGAACTACGGACAGTTAAGGTACAAGCACCACGGTGTGCGATGTAGGTACAATGAAACCTTACCAATACTGAACAATACCGCGCTCGATGGTATATTTTGCTCGCCGGGGCTACCTGAAGACTAGAACATCAACAACAAACATCGACTAGAATAAGTTATGGCTGTTATTGTGAGGACGACGTGACCTGAGAGTAGAACCTGTGCCAGGCACATTAGCGCATCCGAGGCCGCTCCCGGCGCCCGTCAGTTTCTATCTACACCCGGCCATCGTAAACCATTTAAATGTAAATCACCGGGATATTTACAGATAGGCCCCAGTAATGCTTGCTGAGAGCTTGTCCAAGTATCAACAACGGTCGTTTGTGTCTGAGTCAATTAAGCTGTTTGAGAACAAATGTTTGTCCGTTCAATACTGCCCACTCTCCAGTACTTTACTGTCGGTAGACCAGATAGAAACTGTATAGAATTATATAAGTACCAATTATCATTACTTTTACGAACATTGAAATAATTGCTTACTAACTATATTATATAAAGTCGAATTCTGGCTATGAAGAAACCGATATAAAATCAATTTTTGTATGTAAATTTAGTTTTACACATTTATATGTGAATCATCAATTGTAAATTTAGTTTTACACATTTATATGTGAATCATCAATTGTAAATTAGTGCGTATATTTTTTTTTCAAGCATTGACCTTGTTTCATTTTCTTCATATTATTTTTTTTATTTATTTGATTTTATGAAAAATATAAAATAATTTAGGTCGCGTTCTTCAATTCCGGTTCTTGAAAAATATTTGACATTTAGGTGTACATATAAATCTTTCATTATACTTTTTTCTTATTTCCTTTTATTTTTTTATATTTTATTTCTCCGTTATAAAATTGTAAATTTTAGAAGGAAGTGATACTGTCAAAAAATATACATACATGTTGTCGGGCTCAGATAACTGAGTATCCCCAATGTGGGGAGGAGACGCCCGCCGCAGGCTAGGGTCGCTACAACCTCTTAGCCGCCGTCCGGCGAGCGCACAGAAAGAGATAAAGCGGGCGGACCTGTGGTCTTACACCCTGGCTGCCGGCCTAGACGGCGGGCAGCCTAATTCGTTTTGATCTGACTCCATAAGATCTTTAGAAGGTGTGTGCCCCGACAAAGCACTATGCTCAGGAGAAGAGGTACAGGGTAGGTTTATAGGTAGTTTGTGTGGTCTTGGAATGACCACGAATTCACACTCGGTATCTAAGGGTAGGCAAAAACCGTTCGAATCCCAAAGGCGAGTGAACACTAGGTACTCCGCCATTTCTGGGACAAATCGCCGAAAGTAATTTAAGGACCCGAGTAGTAGTCGGATTCCCTTGACATCTTTCGGGACGGTCATCCACTGGATCGCCTCGACTTTACTGTGGTCTGGTTGCACACCCGCGCAAGAGATTGTATGGCCGAAAAAGTTTACCTGCTGCTGTCCTAAGAGCGACTTTTCCGCAGACAGTTTCAGCCCGAACCTTTCGGGATATACTGCCGCAGTCTCCCTCCCACACTGTAATGGATCAACGCGAATTTCAGCTGCCCCCCGACTAGGTCGGCAGCCAGCGCAAAAGACCACAGGGCCGCCCGTCTTATCTCTTTTTGGGCGCTCGCCGGACAGCAACTAAGAGGTTGTAGCGACCCTAGCCCGCAGCGGGCGTCTCCTCCCCACTTTGGGGATACTCAGTTAACCTGAGCCCGACAAATGTAGTTATTATTTTATATCTTCTATATGAAATATTATTGATAGTTATATATGACTAGAGGTGAGCGACTATTTACCGAGGTTTTTATTTTATAGAATTATCCAGAAGAAACCATAAATCCGATTATAATATTATAGAGGACCGGAAAGTAATGTCGTTTTAGTGCATGTCACTATCTGATTGTCAATTGTCAGCTCATTGTGTACATCAAAGTCGTGGCAAAGACATTCTGAGGTTATAGTGACTTGTTTAGTAGTAAATAATTAAATTAAAATTTTTTTTTTACAATTTTGGGTGAAATTTCCAGCCAAATACCAGAAGAGGTACATATCATTGCATGGTTTTTGAGTTTATCCGAATGCATTAGACTTTCGTAAGTGCCAAAAATGGTTTTTCAAGTTAAAATCCAGTAATTTTATCTTTCCAACTCGTATCGATCAGGAAGACCAACAACGTTAGACAATGACGTGTTAAGAGCGTAAGTGGAAGCTAATCCGTGTCAGACAATCGAGGAGTTGTCGAACAGTCTTAACCAACCTTGGTCGACCATCCAAGAAAATTTGCAGCAGATTGGGAAAGTAAGCAGAGCAGGTGTTTGGGTCCCGCATAATCTGTCCGAAGAAATCCAAAACAACTTATTGCTTCAACGGCACAATACAGAACCGTTTTTTGATCGCTTGATCACCGGAGATGAAAAGTGGGTCCACTATGATAATCCAAAACGCAAAAGGCAGTGGCTCTATCTAAATGAATCGCCACGAAGTAGTGCTAAGCCAGGCTCCCAAAAAGTCGCTTTTGTGTGTTTGGTGGAGCATTCGCGGCGTTGTTCATTTTGAAGTGCTGAAACCTGGACAGACTGTGACTGTGAATGCAGACCTTTACTGTGAACAATTGTGTAAGTAAATTTTTAATTGAAATGTGGCCAGCAATTGTCAACAGGAAAGGCGTTATTCTGCAACACGATAATGCAAGCAAGACCGCACTGCGTAAGACGAACCCCGGAAAAAATTAATGAACTATGGTGGGAGGTACTGCCTCACCCACCATACTCGCCCGATGTTGCGCCATAGGATTTCCATTATTCCTTTCGTTTCAACACTTTCTAAGTGGCAAAAGATATGCAAATTTGGGTGATATCCAAAATGCCATCTCTATATATTTAGCTCAAAAACCAATTCATTTTTATCGATGAGGCATTGAAAATTTGCACACTAGAATTTACAAAAGGTTGTTGATAATGAGGGTGATTTATCATTGATTAAAAATAAAAACTCGTTAAAAATGTATGTGTTTGAATTTAATGTAAGAAAACAAAATTACGTTCCGGTCCCCCTAATATTTCATTTAATGTTTATTTAAACACTTAACACTATGGCTACAAAACAAATTAAGACAAAACCCATCCATCTCAATTAAGGGTTTTGTATATGGCTCCAAAAATGTTTTCAAAGATATTTATATAAATATATTTATCCCCCATATTCAATAAATTGAGGACTCAATATATTTTAGTTTTCAAATAGCACCAAATGTTCGTTTCTCTTCAAAACTTTTCTTTAGCTGGCAAGTTCTAGATTTATCTCCAATTGGTGCCATTTTAGTCAGCCCTCGATAGTGTTCAGGACTGACAATTGTGTGGCGCTGATTACTATCCTATGACATTGGTTTACATATTAATATTATTAAATTTTACGCGAATGGCATTGTTTTCCTTAACTCTAATTTTTAAGCCTTTTATTTATAATTTTTATGGGAATTATTTATACATTTATATTTTATCTTTCAGATGTTAACAGTTTTTTATATTTTAATTTTTGATGGTTTTAATATGTATTTCGTGTTGTATGATTTCCATTGCCCGAGGATAAAATAAGTGGGATGTCGAAAGCGCTTGCCAAAAAAGAAACGAACATATGGAGTTAATTCAAATTTCAATTTCAATTATTCCATCTCCTAAAATCTAAATTAGTTAAAAATAGTTAAAAATTTAAAAACTATTTACAATAATTATAATTTGTATTTTATTATGTACATGAATCCTTAATATATCATATTAAATTTTTTCCAAAGTTGTTCTGTATGTATGAATCTCATGAAGAATTGAAACAATGGGTGGGTTAAGGCTGTTCATAGCATGTCTCAATTTAACAAGTATGGTTCGTATCTAAACATCCACTGAAAAACGTATGGATTAATAAATGTGGCAGAATGGATTAAGCATCCAAATGAGTTAATAAGTTTCTTATTAATACAATCACTTTCCTGTTACTGGTCACTCCCTGGAATCTAAAGAAGTTCAGTACCCAAAGATCTAATTGAAAGTTTAACTAAACAATATCTATAGATTTATGAAAAACTTTGAAATTACAGAGATTATCAGAGCATTTGATGATTTCACGATCAGATAGATAAAATGAGGAATTCAATTCATTCTTACGAGAAATACTCAGCTTTTCAGAAAGCGGCGTAGCAAAAAATCGTTGAGAGTTAAAAAGATAAATAAGAAAAGAGAAGATTATGTAATTTAATGAATCTGAATGCTACTTTGATAGAGAAAACATCAATGAATTCAATGGAGTAATTATTCGTGTCATCCTTCAATCACACCAATTTTATGGATTGAATAAACTATTTAAAAACATAGAAATAAAAATATGAATTACCAACTCTCCGTCAAATATTGAAATTTATACAGACGAAAGCAATCATGAAAATTTTGTTGGTTCTGCTTGCGTAATGATGAGTAATGATTCAGTGAAAATTGTCCAAACAAACGCCCTGAGCAGGTTCCCGCATTGAAAACAATCGAACTGGCAATTGAAAACTGCGAAAGCCTGGAAATTGCAAGAAGTAGATCGCTATCTTGATGGAAATGTGATTGGTCTGCGACACCAAATGGATCCGAAACTAGCTGATACTCCTCCCCTACAGCAATGTCAAGAGCTAAAGAACCTTTAGCGAAGGTAAATTAACCTTTCAATCGACTTAGTTCTTAACGGCCCATAGAGCCTTAGGTCATATCTTCATCGCACCTACCTGGCAGGCAGTTCATCCTGTGTTTCCGAGGAACGTTGGCCAGTAAGCAAAAGTATCCTCATAAACAGGGTATATCCTCATAAACAGTATCCTCCTAATATTATGTTTATTAAAATCTTGTAAAACAGTGTGCATATACATAGGATCCGATAGGGGTGCCTGCATACAAACGTACTCCCTGTTGGCCGGGTTACTGCCAGAGGAAACAATAAAAAAAAATCGAAAATTACCTCATCATTCATTGCTTAAAAACAATTCCTCATTCATTTATATAACTGCTTGTGATGAAATATTGATAACACCAAGCACCGACAGAAATATGAGACTGTCTCCATCATTGATCTGAAATTTAATTATTATTGAAAATGTATGATACATCAGTTATATCTAAAATATCCACAGAAAAAACTGTAAAGCTCTCGAGAAATATCGAAAGAACAATCTTTCTGAGAGCCGAGAGGCAAAGTCAATGAACCTTTCTACAACACAACTAAAACCCTCCACATGGACCTTAACATATCCTTTCTCATATTCCACATACCTTTCAACGCAGTACTATACGACTTCTAACATTCCATATTCAGTGGAAATTAAAGAAGCATTTACCAAGAAGTAATACATGTCAAGCAAATAATGCGCACATGGTTAAAGGATGGATTTCAAGTTGTCTAACACCAATGCATAAGTTTGATAGAAAGATAAATTGCTTTTAAAACCTAATTATTTTACCTCACCTGTTGAGAAAGACTTGGTTTTCCAACGGTCAAAGCGTTCGGCCTGATTTTTTTAGAGGCGATTAAAAATGTCAAAACCGTCAGTGACAAGTTCACGCAGCAACAAAACATTTTAAAATGTTTGGGAAATATCAGCAGGGAAGTTCTTTGAAAATGTTCACATCGCTCTATGGATTGCAGATCCGCCCTGATCTTGACTATGGTAAACCAACTGTGGAACAGAGCTTCGGAAATATCCTTTTAAATTTAGATGTTACAAATAGTTCTGCTTTCTAATTTTCTTCCAGTGCTTTTAAAACATCCCCCCGCGGTTAGTTTAGCAAACAGTCACAAATGTTTACTACAGGACAAAAGAATACTGTTATCTCTGATGTTAAAAACGGGCCAAGTAATACGGTCAAAAAACAAAGTAGAGAAAACAATTTCGTTCAAGAAAGACTTAACATTGGTACATGAAAGTTACAAGAGATTAGAATATATTCTTTTGATGGTATAATTTATTAATCTCTTCGATCTGCATAAAACAGAACGGTAGATATTTACTACATGGCCGTAAGAAGGACAAAACTAAGCAAAATTAAAACTTAGAACCTCAAAGCAATCGACGTCACCCAACAACGAAACGACACGTTTTTGCAACTGTCCAATCGTCTTCAGGCGATAAGGCAAATTTAATTCATTGTTTAATCATTCCATACTTATAATTATAATTCTTATGCTTCCTTCGAAAATCGCAAAGTACTCCCCTTTTATGAACATTGCAATAAAAAAATTCAAAACCCTTTAAATTAAGAAATGAATAAGTCGAAAAGCTGTATTATTCTGAAGCTGAAAACAATGCATTTATTATTTCATATAATCCATATAAAATAATATTGGGGGTTATATGTGACTATATGACATCAGGTTTTTATTCGATAGAATTATCCAGAAGAAAGAATGAATGGCATTAAAATTGGAGAAATAGAATTCATAGTATGTAAACATCATATTTATATTTAATTTATTGTCAGTTTATAATGATTGGACACAATTATACATATATACTTGCAACTATGGCTACAAAAATCCAAGACGTCTCAAGCACGTCCCAGCCCTGTCACTACTTTAACCAATCATGATATATAAATATTACGATTTTTGTAAATATTACGCGAATGGCATTGTTCCCCTCAATTCTAAGTTGTTAGCCTTTTATTTATAATTTCTATAGGCTTTAGCGATACATTTATATTTTCCCTTTAAAATGTTATTATCTTTTAATCTTTGATGTTTTTAATATATATTTCGTGCTAATATTGCTGCATTGTATCAAAAAAAATACAAGGCAAATCCAATCTTCCTCCTTTCATTGTTTTAGCTTTCTATACTTGACTGTGCATAAACAAAAGACCTGGGTCTAAATTCGTACACTCCCTTCAAAAGTCGCAAAGTACTCCCCCCATAAATCCAATAAAGAAAATTCAAAATCCTTTAAATTAAAAAGAATACGCCGAAAAGCGGGAAAATTATTATTTATTTATTAATTGAAATTAAGAAAATGGCAGATCGGGTTATCTTCAGGTTACTACACTTCCTAAGCGGCAAAAAAAAACCCTTATTTCAAAGGCTCTGCTCTAAAAAATAAAAGTTTCCTCTCCCGGTTCCGAACGCCGGTTAAAAAAAAAAAAAAAAGTCTTCATCGGTTTATGTTTTTTACTGTAAATAGGTTAGAGGGTACGTTATCAGCATACTTCAATAATGAGGAGGATGAAATATTTTAGTAGCCTCAAAGACGTATCTCCCGTTTTCTGCGCATATAAATTATTCGCATGGATGAAAGAGGTTTTGGAAGCAGAGATAATAAATAATCCAAGAGAAATGACGAGTCCTTAATATCGTATATAAAATATTAATCCTTCGCCGGATAACCGTTCCAAAAGCAATGTACTCAAAGCTATCGTTGGGAATTTTAACACAAACGGCAGTATACTTATAATTTATACATATATAATCTCAGTCCGTACATTTGTTTTAATGAATCTAAGGATATAAACATCGAAGACGTTAAAGGAACACCAAATAACACTTTAAAATAACGCAGTCGAATGAAGAGGCCTTACTAAGAGCTAATTTAGTTTATGCACTCAGAGCAGTGGCAAAAAGTTTTTATCCCCCAAAATAAGTTTCAAAGCAAGTTTATGGCTGGTGGAGATTTTGAGTTGAATCTTGTGACAAAGCGCTCTTTCGTACTCTCATCTCATCCTCACTTGAGCCATCTAATGAAAAATTAAAAATATGGTAAATAAAACACCCTTCAGAACGATGACTGCTTAACAGAAAATTAATACATACAATAAAACTAATAAGTGAGATATCGCTGTAATCTTAAAAAAATATAACCCTTCATAGGTCTACTTAATGCCACGATAAGAAAACAAAAACAACACCCGAAAGAATAATGCATGAACATCGTATAATGATTAGTATCACAAATTAGGGTACGAATCAAAGGTTTTTAGTACGTAATACCCTTTGAGATTTTGTTGGATTATAATAGCAACAGCATAAAAAAAAAAAAAGGCATTATGTGCCTTGTTCTCGTGATTTGTAATGGTTGGCAGGTTTTGTATAGTCAACAACGATTATGAGCAGCAATAATAGCACCACCACACAAAATAATTAGGTGTCAAAATTAATTTATCCAATCTATAGTAAGTTAACAAAAAACTTATCTTAACATCGTGATTGCTATTAAAAATTAAATTTGATGTTTCAAGCTACTCACCCTGCCACGACAACCCTTGAGGCTAGACAAGTCCGATCATACTGGAGAGAACACCAGAGCAACCAGTGCTATAAAATGACTGGAGGGTGGTCTTCTGCACAAACTATTCTAGCCTCTTCTACGACGGGCTTTATTTCACGTCAGTATCCATCAAATATTACTCTTTTAGTTATTAAATAGTTTATGAATGGAAATACTTTTTTATGCACATTTCTTGTCTTCAGACTTTGATGTTAATTTGTGAGGAAATAGCTCATCACTCGACTACAAACAAAAATACTGGCATGTTACGGCTTATAATTGGATGTTCTTAAAGCTGCTAAAAGCGAATTAGACCTCTGTTTACATCAACAAAAAATTTGTTTATCTTTAAATAGTATTTTAGAAACGATCAAGTAAAGTATGATAAGGATATGCATCAACACTACGACAAGTCCGAAGGGGAATCTTCCCAGCACCTAAAGTACAGGGGACTATAAGAGATTTTTTTTTTTTTTTTTTGCGACGATGATAGCAAGAGTAAAGCTGGTGTAAAAGATACAATCAGTAGAAATAAAATTAAATAACAAAAAAGATACATATGTGAACAATGCAAGGACAGAAAAATTCATAAGTGAATCTCGGTAGGTCATTATTAGCCGAGCAATATTTAAAATATTTTTACTTAATGATTTAAAATATATCATTGAGCTAGGAAGATCTTTAGGATATTTTCAGTATTTGTTTTTTATTTGTATATTTAATAAACTATTCTTCAGTCAATTATTTGGTTCTTATTTCCACACCCTCCCTCCCTAGCAGCGTAGATTTGATTAGCTCGAGCACATTTCTGCAATCCATAATTTTTGACATATTTGATGCAGCTCATGAGCGTTACCACAAATCTTACCATGTTCCCCGCTAGAAAATCACTTTGTAAATGCACAAGTTGTTTGTTAAAAGCTGAAATTTTTAGCCAGCTTGGCGAAACTTGGAACAAAAAGTTTGTGGGATAAAAATGAAATTTTAATTTTTGCTATGTAAATGCCAAAAAATCATGCGTGAATCGTGGGACTTGGTTTTCATATTATTATTTTTTGTTCAAGCCTCAAAATCTTAATAACAATCCTTGTAATATAACCAGAGATAACCCAACAATGCTAAATAAAAAGAATCAACCGTATCTGAGCAACTTCAGGATACCCGAATTGACCTTAAATCTTAAAAACACAGTTTGTCAAAAAAAAAAAAAAATTTCCGTTATCCCTAAATTTTTTTTTAGACAACTTTATTATGATAAAATTACATTCTGACTCATTGCGTATTAAGTAATTGTGATAAATGTTTTCATCCATACCATATTTACAATTGTCATGCACACAGTATTTACAGTTAATACAGTACGGATGCGCTTGATGATCAACCTTTTTGCTTTCCCCCATAGCTCTATTCCGTATGTCCAGATTGGCTTAAGTATAACTTTGTAGATAAGTAGTTTATTTTCTATTGAGAGATGGGATGTCCTTCGAAGCAGTCTGTACAGCTGTCCAAAGCGTCTGTTTAGTTCTTGTCTTTTTAGCCTCGGTATGTGGGTTCCAGGTCAGCCGTTTGTCGAGATGAAAGCCTAAGTACCGTACTAACTCGGATACAGGGAGAGGAATGGAATTAAAAGAAACTAGTGGACAAGACTTCTCAGTAAAATTAGTAATAAAAAAATTATAATTGCTCTAAAAGAGCAGGGCTAATTCTGTAAATAATTTTAGCTATTAGGCTAATCAGGAACCACAAAGAAGAATTAAAAAAAAATTTATTTTTATTGATTAAAGAGCAATTAAATGATCAAAATATACTTTTAGAGAATTACATAATGTATAATAGCGTAATCATCTTGTGTTAGAAATAGGTAAGAGGACACAGATTCCTGTGCAAAAGAGGGCGTCCGATGAGAGACGTGTGGAATGATGGGCCGGATAATGAGAAAAATACGGTCACAATAAATGCACAGTCCAAGCTAGGGGGAGGTAAGCAAATTGATTGGTTATTAGCAAGCAATTACCCGCTAAATAAACATTACATAATAACAGCATGCACGAAATTTACGGATTAAGGACCCCAAAACACTATTAGGTGGCTATATGTGGAATTACCTCATTTTTTATAATTTAATAGAAATTAAGACGTATATAAGTTCATAGTAGCCCATAAGTTTTCTGTAAATATATTAGTAAATTTGTTAAGAATAATGCTTTAGATTATTTCTTGTCAGGACAATATTCCCTTGATAAGGGTATAAGGTAGCGAAAACCATAGCGTACGTACCAGGGAATAATTAGCCATTAAAAAGGGGGCAATTAGGCTAAAGGGCGTAGGTGCAAAGTTCGCCATGTCAGGATATGGCACTATAAAACCCTTCTAGTACCAAACAGACAGATGGTTGAAGAAGTCGAAAATCCTCCTTCGTTGGCAGTTTATGATGCCCACAGGATGGCAGGCGGAAAGAAAATGGATAGACGCTTGCCCGAGAGAATGGAGGGGATATTGGGGGGGGGGACATCGACATGAAATCCTATCTGACGGAGACAGCTTTTCTTCATAGAGAGGGTTGGAGAGAAGGCAAGTGAGACAGTCAGGCTTCCAGAATTCAGTTTTGAGACGAGACAGATAGGCCTTTGTCAGAGCTGATTATAAGATCAGTCCGCAATAAAATTTCCCTAGAAGACAACGCTGTACAGTAAAAGAAGATCAACTATGTTAAAATTTAGTTTTCAATTAAAATGTATTCATATCAATCAGTTTATTTCGTTACGTCTATTATTTTCTATCTGTCTTCATTTTTAATATCCAAATAAACCCTCCATTGAAAAAACTCGTAATTTACCTACGGGAAATAACCCAATTGGGGACAGAAATCAGGTTGGTTAACCAATTTTATTTTTAACATTTACTACAATGCAATAAATTTACAGTGACTCGATATAATCGTGTCAAATAGCATACTAAATCAATTTAATTCAATGCATCATGTTATATTTTTCAGTATAGTGTAGCTGCATGGTCACTAAAAATTAGGTAAGTGGATCGACATATATAATATATTATACATGTACATTATGTATTTATGTTTTCCTTTATATATGATAAATATATTTTCCTCAGTGACCGATCGTGAAAATGTAGTTTTACAATGTACTAATACGAAATAGGATTAAAGACCCGAGCTCCAACCCAGAAGAACACATTTTCTAACTTAATAATAATAAACAATATATCCATTCATAGATTTCCACAATTGTAATAAGTGTTCTCATGCATACGGCACTTACAATATCACATTCACTTTCTCACCCCTCTAGTATATACAATATACAAACATACAAAATAAAAATAAATACACAGCACAAGCATTAGCCAAATTGATCTGAAGGACGCTAGGTTCAGGAAGAGGTCCCCATGATACCTCAGCAACCCACTTACTCCTGATTAAATATTACCAACAATAAAAGATCATGATAGCCAAGGCAGCATCGAAGTAACTCGCAGCTCAGCATCTATCCAAGACGAAGAATCTATCTAAGCTAGAAGCACCGAATGGAATGCTGAAACGGGATAAATTATGATGGGACATGATGGGGGAGGGCAGCTAATGGATAAGAGATAAGACAGGCCCACTTAGAGATATTAAACTCCAAACAGTCGGAGTGCTGGTGAAGCTAACCGATTGCCAGATTAGACTCAACCTACGCCTCTGGATGGTGCAAGATTGAATTCTAACTCCTCGGTCTTAGCTCTATTGATACTGTACTGTTTTGAATCACTTAGTAGATTGTTTGTTGAACATCAATGTTGAATCAAGTCATACCGATCCCTCATTCTGTATAGCTATTTCCTCTGTAGGAAAAACAAAGATTTTTTAATATATATACATTGTTGTGATATTAGATATTGTGGAGTTTTTATATAATATTTAATCCAACTTATCAAGAAGGCAAAATAAAAACAATTGAGAGTGGATAAAAAAAACAAAAGATAGTATACTGGTTGTTGTGATGATGAAAACACACAGAGCATTATACTGATACATGTTAGCAGTAAATTGTGTTAAAATGTTAAAATTTCTTTTATAGTTAGTGGTATTGGACTTAGCAGAACCAAGAAGAGCCATTGCAAGAAAATAAAAAGAATTGGTTTGGTTTGAAAATAATTGATGAGGATAAAATAAGAAGAAGAAGCAAAATTGTAAACAAGTAATTATATATAATTAATATAAGTTTTTTTTTTTGTAATTAAATATAGCCTTTTTGCCAGAATTATTTTTGTTAAAGAACCTTAAACATCAGTTAATAACTAATAAAATAAATATAAAGTTAAAGAAGAAAAATAAAATTACGATGTCTTTCAAAGAACGTAAATATTTTAATAATATACTAATTGATTTTTTTATATATTGATATATAAATACTATATTTTTAAATGTGAAAGATTTAACGACCAGTTACGGGCGATGGGTACGAAAAATACAACACCTAGCACTACCCGAACGATTTGGACGGAATGTGCTCCTCTATCTGGCAAGGTGTCGCTTGAAAGCAAACCCAAAGTCTCTAGTTACCATCAGCTCGAACCCTTGAGAATTCGTTGAACGCGATCAGGTTGAAACCAAGAAAATGGTTGCGAAACATAAGGTGTTTAATTTCTTAATAAGTACACTCCAAACCGGCACCACATCGTCAATGGGTGAGTGTAGGCGAGTGAATCTAATTCCTTCTTAACCTTTAAGGACAGACTAAACGGTATCAATACAGGCCTAATCTCACTAGAGCAAGAAGGTGTATCACATCGTGAGCCACGCACTTCTGATAGATGGAGGTCTTCATGAAACAGAAATTTAGGAGCGGTTAGAACTCCTAAACATCCATAACGTGAAACGGTTACTTCAAACATTACCAACAAGTTTGGATATCCAATAGTCCTCTCTGTTTTTAAGCGTCTAAACATGAAAAATAATTTCTCGATTGCGTCGAAATTAAGATCTTGTGTTTTTTAGGAAAGGTGGTCACGTGAAACGGTTACTTTAAACATCAGCATGAAGTATGGATCCCGAGGCGTCTAAACCTTAAAAATAATTGATATTAAGATCTTGTTTTTAGGAAAGATTGTCACAACCAACTCCTACTATGCTCTAACATTTATTTAATATTTTGGAATATGAATTTCCTTTAGTTCAATATACTTAGGTCATTGTGATTGGTAATAACACTTTGCTCTCTGCAGGAATTACTTTTTTTTATGCATTGATATTAAGAATAAGAGGAGGACCACTTTTATACGATACAATATAATAATAAATTTCTTTTATTATTAGCACACAAGTTAGGTTATTATTATTGATAATAATACACATCTTCATTTTGAAAGTTGAATTAGTCAATTTTAGTTACTATGTAATAAAACCCACCTATAAAGTGGCTTAGGTCTAAAGTTTTCTTTGTTTGTTGTTGCTTTAATACAGCAACTACATTTATACAATGGGTATATTTTTCGTTCATTGATAATTCTTGAACAAGATGTCAGAGTAATTTATGACTCCTCCGAAGATATTAGATAAAAAAAAGTATTCAAACGACGGTTTACAACAGATTACAAGAAAAGATACAAGACGAATGTTGTTGTTTTCTTATACTAACAATATTATTAATGTTTATGTTTATGTATTAATGTTTGTGGTAATTGAAGTAACTGAACTCAATAAATTTGTAAAACAATAAAGTAACCATTAAAAATTGCAGATATCTAATATTTTCTGGCAGTGAACAACAGTAATTGTTTGCAAAATACCTACATACATTGTCATTTTTTTAATCCTGACTTTATTCAGGATTTTTTTTTGTTTACCAAAATTTTCGTTATTTTATTTTACTAAATGATAGCCCCCCACCCGCTACTAGGAGGCACTCGTCGAAACGCGAGATGTAAGAGCAAAAAATATGATTTTTTATTGTTTTAGAGTGTTCCGAAAGTGCTATGTATTCCCTACAAATGCCGGATTAAAAAGATCGTATAATTACGATCTACATAGCGTACCATTATAAACTAGGTACGTTAGATCCACTGTTTGTCGCAGCTGTTTTTACGGAGATAACAATCAGAGAGATGAACAACATAACAGATGTGTCGCAGAGGACACTATGCTAGACAAGCGAGCATTCTGTTTATCCCCGCTCTGACCCACTTACAATGCTTTATCATTCCATTATTTAGATCTAACGCGGGGCCCATCGGAGATGGTGAATTAAGTTATCTTAGGAATCGTGCATTTGCTTTCTTTGCGTTATATTTAAATATATATCACGTTAGTGTGTGTAAGCTGCATTTAGTGGGATAATACTATACGTGATTATCTTCTCTACCCATTTTAGTAACAAAATAGAAAAAGGCAAAGTCTAACTGCACCCAACTTGTCACTGCGCCCCAAATTAATGATAAATAAACGTGTCCTCCGGCCAGCTCTGCTATACTGTGTGCCACTATATACTCACTTGACTGATAATACAGCTAAAATTCTCCAGCAATTTCAGAATGGGATCATGAGCTTTGATTTATTTATTTTTGATACTAAAAATCGCCAAGAATACCAAAACACGTATAACCTTACCGAATCCTACTAAAAAAGTAAATATTGATAACAGCTGCTGTTGTGTCTGTAATATTTTGCACGCAGCCTTGTGCCGCCTTTTGTTATTAGTTATAACCTTCATGTTACCTTTGGCATTCAGTAGAATAGATTCCATCTTTATGTACCACTACTTACTTGTTCACTTTATAAAATATATATGTTTTCTCACGTACCCCAACATGTGTGTGCTTTTGTTACTATTAAAAAGAACATAACAATTGGCGACGAGTTTTAATCAGTGCGTGAGTGAACCGAAAATCGCGACCTATGTGTTCGTTCCAACCTTATCAACGTGTTCAAACAACACTAAAATTCCGGTAAAATGTGTTATTTTTGTCTTCAATCGACCGAAAAAGGTAAGAATTAGACTAATTTCTATCGAATTATCAATAAAAACACTTCGAAATGAATGCTAAACAGTTCGAATCTTTTATGAAGACTTTCAGCGAACAGCAGAAAGTTTTCCTCGAAACTGTAACTGCTCAACTTCAGTGTCTTTCCGGGAAACCTACTGAAAAAAACACAGTAAATTATTCGAGCATCGCGCCTTTCGAAAACTTTGATCAAAAACGTGAAAAGTTTGCGTGTTACCTTGAACGGTTTGATAACTATTGTACGATGAAAGGGGTCACAGACAAAGCAAAAATTGGCCAGCTCTTATGTGTTTCAATTGGCTCTTCACACTACAACAATTTAGCTGCGTTTTTAGGGCCAGAAAAACCACTGAAGGGTCTCTCCTTTGATGATCTTGTCAAGTCCTTCAAGACCTTGTTAATTCCGAAGAAAAACGCAGTAGTGTCACAACACTATTTCCTTAATATTTATCAAACGGAACACCAGTCCATTTCAGAGTTTGTTGCTACTCTTCAACGTGACATAGCTGAGTGTGAATTCTCCGTACAATGCCAGTGTGACCAGTCTGTATCAATCTCCGACGTTTTTCTCAGAGCACAGTTCATTCGAGGCCTTCGAGATGACTGGGTAAGGGAACACATATTACAATCGGACAAAAAGACATTCCAGGACATTTTAGCTCTTGCCACAGCTCTTGAGGCATCGAGAATTGAAAGTAAAGAGTTGGCTCAGCGCTCTAATCCAGCTCGAACTTTCGCTGCCAGCGAAGTGAACAAGATGTCAAGCCCTAGCCAGCGCTCAGGAGCAAGCTCAAGCTCTAATCAACCCAGGTCAAGTTTCCGTCCCCGTAGACCTGATTTCAAGGCTCTCGGCATCGATAATCTGTGCTTCCGGTGCTCAAGGGGAAACCATCAGGTATCAGAGTGTCGAGTTGATAAGAACAAATTATATTGCACCCTTTGTAAAAAGAAGGGACATGTGGCACGCGTCTGTATCACATCATTGATGGCAGAAAACAGAAGGAAACCAGGCAAATCCAGTTCTACACATTCCCTCCAAATTGCCAACACCAGCCCCGGAGCAACGCCAGCATACGGTCTCAATAAATTAAAAACGGTGATCCAGAAAAATGACGTTATTATTGACTTGTTCGAGTTGAACCGTCATGAATCAGATAAGTACATGATTGACGTGTCGCTCAATGGAAAATTGCAACGTTTTGAGGTCGATAGTGGCGCCAAATTTACCCTATTAAGTGAGAATGAATTTGACAGACTTAACCTAAATTTGCCAGTTCAACCAACCAACCTAGCTTTTCGATCCTACTCTGGCAACATAATCCAATCAAAAGGTAAGGTACCAGTCCAGGCTGCTTACAATGGAAAACAAATAACCGGCGATTTATACATTGTACCAACAGGATACGAAGCGCTTCTTGGACGTCAATGGATACGAGGACTTGCCATTGAACTCAAACAGGTCGACAATAATCCTCCCATGCCAATCTACCAGTTCAATTCAGTCCCCTCGCTCGAGGATATTTTAGAAGAGTTTTCCTCGATCTTCGAACCAAAAATTGGCTGTGTTCCTGGCTATGAAGTTTCACTCCAGCTCAAACCAGGATCAAAGCCATGTTACACCAAGGAGCGTAGTGTTCCACATGCTCTCCTGGACCAAGTCAACCGGGAACTAAACGAACTCGAAGCTGCAGGAATCATTGAACCTGTAGACGCCAGTGATTGGGGTTCCCCTCTCGTGGTGATCGTCAAACCTGACGGATGCGTTCGCCTCTGCTCAGACTACAAGTGTGGCGTCAATGAACGTCTAATTCAAGTAAACTACCCTATCCGCACCAGAGAAGACGTCCTAAGCAGCTTGCGAGGCATCTTATTCCGTTATCGAGCTACGCCACTTGCTTGTGGCCAATCACCAGCTGAAAAATATCTACATCGAAAGTTGCGCATGCGCCTTGATGCTATTTTTTCCTACCAGCCTAAACCATCAAGCGTGACAGCAGAACCAGCACGCTCTTTTAAGGTAGGGGAGAGAGTCCAGATCCGCCTTTACTGTGACAACAAGAAAATTTGGCAGTTCGGCAATGTCATCAAAGTACTTGGCCAACGGCACTATTTGGTCAGACTCGACTCTTCGGGGCGAATACTAAAACGCCACATTGACCAAATTGTGGCAACTTTGGTTCCAAAGCCAAAATCCGTTTCGTTTGGACCGAGTCAATCATTTGAGGTTCCCCGACTTCCACCTACTCCAGCAGCAGCGCCCACTCCAGCAGCAGCGCCGAATCAAGACCGACCTCGTCGTGAGATACGCTTTCCGGCACGATTTAATGATTATGTCTTGAATTGTGTTACCTGAGTTTTTCAATTTAGTGCGGGAGAATCTGTTGTGTCTGTAATATTTTGCACGCAGCCTTGTGCCGCCTTTTGTTATTAGTTATAACCTTCATGTTACCTTTGGCATTCAGTAGAATAGATTCCATCTTTATGTACCACTACTTACTTGTTCACTTTATAACATATATATGTTTTCTCACGTACCCCAACATGTGTGTGCTTTTGTAACTATTAAAAAGAACATAACAGCTGCAAACTTCAACGTATGCATAACAACCCAATAAAAAAGACATTTTCACCATTGTAATCATAACCCCCGCGAAATTATAAAATTCTCGTTACTTTTTGATCAAACCTCGTACATCATACATGCTATATATTTCGTCTTTCGTCTGTATGTATGTTGATGTGAAAATGATTGAATCCATCTGAAATTTTAAAGGTAGCTTCCATGACACCTCGAAATGTGGTTATTAGATTTTGGTTAAAATACAATAAAGAGGAGTAGGTTAACAAAATTTGGACTTCTTAAGTCTCATATCAGAAGCTATTTAGTATTTTAAAATTGCATTTTTTTCGTTATAAAGGAGGCGATGCCAAAAGACTTGAATCTCGTATTTACATTTTAACAGTATGTGACATATTATTTGTGATAAAGGAAACATTTTTCCTAGTGATAAATAGGCCACATTCATTGATCAAAATAGTTAAACAAATAAAAGGAAGTATTTGAAAACAACTGCAGAGTATTGTCAATTTGAGTATAGTGATATTGCCGTAACATATGCAAACTAGCCCTTGAAGGGCCGACCCAAGGTTGTCACCACTTGTGGCGGCGCTGATGTGTTTGACGAAAGGCCGTTTACCTTTCAACTATAATTTCACTTTTGTAAAACGGATTTGCTACTCCGTTTTTCTGAGAACTATATGATACAATATTATACATTTTCTGAGAAAACCACTCGAAGTAGGAATGGTAACAACAACTATGCTACGGAGGTAGCCCATACGAACCACGATCGTACTAAAAACTTTTTTAATTACCTAAAAGAAAATAGGAGGCCTCCTGATCCTTTATCAACGAGTGACGAGCTACTAAAACACGAGCTCTTGTTATCATGGGTTTTTTGTTTTCACCTGTGATTTATATTTGTATTAAATGTAATATCTTATTTTCTAGGGTGATGGTTGTAGTGGCCGCTAACTACATAAGATAAATCACCCTATACTCTATTGTTCTCCGCCAGAGAAAAGGAAAAAGGAAAGCCACATCATTGGTCACAACAATCCTAATGATGATTGGCTAAGGGCAACGCTAGCTGGGTATTTAAGCCGGGGGTGTGGCCCCTGAAAATCATTCTCCTGGCAACTACCGGCTCGTGGCTACCCCGATTGAACTCTGAAACCTGACTGCTTCTTTATGAAAAACCTCTGCATCTCTTTTCTCCTAACCTCGCTACGTTTTAGTCCGGCGTTGTCAGACCCCACACCTTCCTAGTGGGAATCCCTGCCTTCGTCTCGCTAAATCTAGCACCTCCTTGGGAGAGACCTCTCCCTAGTGGACAACGGTTGTCGGGGTCCTGCAAACTTAGCAAGCAGTGTTCCCTACGGTGATTCAGTCTGCCTCTCTCCGGTTCACACTCGCCTTTGGGATCCATACGGATTTCGCCTACCCTCAGATACCGAGTGTGAGTTATTGGTCATTCCAAGACCACACAAACTACCTACCTACCTACCTATTACCTCTTCTCCTGAACATAGTGCATTGTCGGGGAACAAACCTATCAAAAAATGGAGTCAGATAGTAAAGCCGTCATGAAACGATTGTCCAGGTTATAAACTCAAACAACCCTCACTTGTCACCAGGGCTAGGGTAACAAGGCACCCCCCCTCGTGACAAGCCGACAATGGTGTTTGGTTTTGATTTTAGCCAAGTACAAATTTTACAAAAATAATCGAGTTCATCAAAAATAAAACTTATGGAAGCACTTACATCACTCAAACTTTAAATCATGTAGTTAATTACAAAACAGATTGTGTGAATCTTAATACTTTTAACGCAACAATTTTAAACAATTTGAGGTTTCTGATTTCTTGAACTTGAAATTTGTTGTATCAGTTATTTCTATCTTTACGTTTTGTATATCACATCATTCCAAATAATAACGTTTAGACAATTTTTTAGTTGAGTATTACATTTTCAAAATACACATAATTTGATATTGTTTTCATTAATCGTTGAATAAATTTTCTTTTTCATAATTATAGTCCTTGAAGATACCTGCACAGAAGAATGTTTGACAATGTACGTATATAAATTAATTGTCAATGAAAATATTAGAGAGTCGCTCAACCTTTATTTAACAAACTTCAGTGCAATTATTATAAAGTAGAAGGAGTCCCCCCTTCCGAATAATTCCTCTGGTATGAGGGGTAAATATAACGGAAGATAGGTAATAAAATCAATAAAAAGTTTTACTGTTAGTTTTTAATAAATTTTATTTCAATGGCCATTGAAACAGTAAACAGTATTTTTAACTAATTTGTTATTCTGGATTTTAGTATCGTGATAATTTAATTCATAATTGTTGATCGAGAGTTCAGTAGATACAAATAAAGATCATCATCAGAGTTTAGTCCTTAGCTAAATATTGGCATAACGGATAAACCTGTTTATTCTATGTAACGATAACTGTGCTCCAAATAACAGCTAGATAGAACTGACTTGTGCGATTGGGGATTACTCCAAATCCAGCCGTGTTTATGAGTTTATCTGAAATAGTGGTACAAACTAGAGTTTAAAAGCAAAAACTTTAAAGTAGTGCCACCTACAACAAAAAATTTGAGCCTAAGAGATAAATTCAATCCAGCAGCATTCCTGATCTTTTCCGGTAACATTAGCTCCACACAGCATTGTTTATTAAACTATTGACGTAGCCTTCACATTCAGACATTATTCTAAGAGTAGCAAATTGACAAATCGTTAATTTCCTATAAGATGTTAGTGTTTATAAGAGTAGATGGATGTGTTTGTCGACTCATTTATTTATTGATTAATTAAACGTTCACTCCAAATGGCAATTTGTGAATTGAAATCACAGATTTTAAAAAGAAAAGGAAAGTTTTGATCTCCTTAAAATTTCGTAATGTGATATCGTAATAACATACTGAAATTCTGACAATAAAGAAAAATATGCATTCGCATTTTCAATGTTATATCCAATCAAAAAATTATAAGGTGATTTAAAAATTAAGGTGTGAAAAATAGAACAGAAAATTATGAATGGAATTTCATCGCCAATAATCTAGTTATGGAAATGACCTAATATTAACTAATAGGGGGGTGTAGCGACCGCTAACTACATAAGATAAATCACCCTATACTCTATTGTATATATATTGTAAACAAATGTGAATAACATTACCAAAATATAAATCATTGTAAATATGTTAAACAATAAAAAATGCAGGGAGCCAATTAGTTATATGAGCTGTCAGGCAGGCAATAGACCCAACCGCCGGGAAACCCTCCCGGCTCTGTCAGGGAACAAAGGAACCGCACATCATTGGCTACTTCAACAGCGATCCTTATTGACCACTGACAAGGCCAGCTGGGTATTTAAGGCCGGAGCTTTGGGTCCTGTATATCATTCTCCTGACAACTACTGGCTCGTGGCTGCCCTGCTTGAAACTCTGAAACTCGCTGCTTCTTTATGAAAAACCTCTCCATCTCTTTCCCTCCTCGCCTCGCTACATTTTAGTCCGGCGTTGTCAGGCCCCACACCTTCCTAGTGGGAATCTCTGACTTCGTCTCACTAAATCTAGCCCCTCCTTGGGAGAGACCTCTCCCTAGTGGACAACGGTTGTCGGG
Source organism: Acanthosoma haemorrhoidale (assembly GCA_930367205.1). NCBI lineage: Eukaryota > Metazoa > Arthropoda > Insecta > Hemiptera > Acanthosomatidae > Acanthosoma > Acanthosoma haemorrhoidale. The sequence goes on along the minus strand of OV884011.1, from coordinate 115,866,610 downwards.
GTCCTGCAAACTTAGCAAGCAGTGTTCCCTACGGTGATTCAGTCTGCCTCTCTCCGGTTCACACTCGCCTTTGGGATCCGGACGGATTTTACCTACCCTCAGATACCGAGTGTGAATTCGTGGTCCAAGACCACACAAACTACCTGCCTACCTACCCTACACCTCTTCTCGCGAACATAGTGCATTGTCGGGGCACATACCTATAAAAAAATGAAGTCAGATACTAAAGCCCATGAAACGATTGTCCAGGTTATAAACTCAAACAACCCCCACTTTGTCACCAGGGCTAGGGTAACTAGGCACCCCCCTCGTAAAGACCCGACAGGGGGTTTCACAGAAACGAAATGCGTATAATACATGATATTTTCTAGATTGTACACATATTGTGTAAAATGAGGAATATTCCAAAACAAGATTTTTTTTTCTATAGTCCTGCTCATTCTGAACTCATCAGTTTTAATGTAAAAACCGTACCCACTAAATGCCCACCGACAACATAAACACGCTAAGTTAGGTCACGTGTTCTGCTTTTCAACAAACTAAGTGCGCATGCAACAGCACTCGCCACGTGACTATTTTTCGTGACTTTTCCTCCCACTGGCCTTCCCATAAAACCCATTCTCCGTTAGTCAAAAGATTCCTCTTAAAAAAAAAAAATTATACACTGAAGAATATCGGGAATGATAAAACCTTAAGCCATTAAAAATTTAAAACAATATTGAGGTCATGCAGAACAACAAGAAGGATGAGTCAATATTAGAATTTTATTTTATATTGCCTCATATTTCACAACAGTCCTTCTTGTTCACAGACATAAATATCTATACATAAGTATGAGTATGTGTCCTGTTTGGTTTCTGTCCAAACCATGACAATGATAAAAACCCGGAGAGGGGGGGTCCAGAAGATAAACTTAAATAAATAAAATTTAAAAGCAATTGATAACTCCGATTTTCATAATTCCCAGTAGAATTTTTATTCAATTAATTAATGATCAATAATGTTTATTTATTTAACATAAACAGGAAATAATTTGACATAGACACACAACTTTAAAGATAACGACAAGATTAACAAGTAATACAATACATTCAAGAAAACAAGATATATCTACAATTTTAAGAAATGTACCTTATTCTCACTTGTTTTGCAAAGTGGTTCCACTACTCCTTAGTTATTGGAATTGATCGAATATAATTGACTCTCCAATATACCGATGCAGTAAACTATTTTTTTTTTTAGTCTGAAATAAAACTCAATTTTTTCTATATAAAAAATAAACTTTAATCAGTCAAATATCTTCCATTCTGTTCGATGTCCTTTTGCCATCTTTCTCGTAACTTCATGATCCCACGCTCACAGAACTTCTGGTCCTTATCAGCAAAAAACTCAACCATGTGCGATTTGAGGTCATCATTATTACTGAAATTTTGACCATTTAAGAAGTTTTGTAAACTTCTAAATAAATGATAATCCGATGGTGCAACGTCGGGGCTGTATGGGGGATATTGTATCACTTCCCAACCAGCTCCAATAGTTTCGTACGTGTTGCTAAATATGTGTGAGACCTCGCATTGCCGTGGCGGAACCCAAATATTGAGCTTCTTAACAAGTCCAAGACGTCTTATATTATTGTTGTGTGTGATACGTTCAACTGTTTTGCAATATCTCGCACAGTTATATGACGATTCGATTCAGTTATGGCTTTCATTTTGTCATCATCAACTTCAGAAGGTCGATCAGTCATCTTTCAGTGAAAAATCTCCAGAACTAAATTTTTTAAACCAGTTCTGACGAGTGCCTTCTGTTAAACGATCGACACCATAAACTTCACATATCTCTTTGTGAGCCTCAGCCGCTTTCTTGCCTTTATGAAAATAAAAAAGTAAAATGTGTCGAATTTTTGCACTCCACGTTAAAACTGGCCGTAAACTGACAGTTGTAAACAAAATTACACGGAATTTCTTTCTATAGCAACCTAAAGGTATCGACTACCAAATCACAAAAGAAAAACATTCTAACAGAATAACGAAACAAACATAACGCTATCTACTGGTGCAAACCGGAATCACTTTCTTGCCAACCTAATAATTAAGTAGTATAATATAACAGTATCCATAAATAAAAGGCTGTCTCGCTACAGTACATAAAGAATATACAAACAATACATTTCCAGTTTTATATAGAATTTGACCTTCTATTTTCTTTTTCCAGTTGTAAATCATACTAATTCATAAATGGATTTTGAAAGAAAAAATACTAAACATTAAGGAGGTTACATGGAGCAATAGACTCTGGACCAAATTCAGTTTTATAAACAACAAAGTCTAATAAAATCAATTATTCATCTGAAGAAAAAGATATTTTCTATACCTTCTATCCCACGTTTAAAAAAAAAAAACTGGTTTATGGTTATTATTCATTGTTTGAGAAAGTCAGAAAAATTAAGGGTCAAAATATTGCACAATAAACTTTTTAATCCACGGAACTCCAGCCTCAATATCGATTATGAAGCATAATGTGTAAATACAAATATTTATATCAAAAATTTCTCAAAAAACACTTTGAAAAAATGTGATATATTGTGGAAAATCCACTTATTTTGATTCATAACACCAACTTGACCACCAAAAATTGAATTTTTAACAAATAAAAAATAATTAAGTAACAAACGCACAAATAGAAAAAGCCTTAATGAAATGGACTATTTATTCGACTGGAAATTAACCTTGAAATATATATTATATTGTCTCTTTATTTTGTTTATATTTATTATAGTTTATATATTAATACTTGAACCGGCCCGACATTTTTGACGTTTAAATTTATTTCATACTTTCTATTCTTTTATCCTCGTCGAAAACCAATCACTTTTGCCGAGATGAAGAGGAATACACCTTTAAAATATCAGATTGAACAATCTTCACGACTGCTATCAAAAAACATAAATACAAACCAACAGGGATTTCAAGTAGAAGTAGAGCCCCTCTCCCTGTGGGAACGGTAATTGATTACAAAACGTGATATCATTTCCCAAAGTATTAATGTTAAAAAGAGACGTTAGCGTATGCATGTTTACATTTTAGGCAGTAGGCTTCAGTGTATCCTATTTATCTCTTTACTGACAATACATCTTCTACGATCAACGCCTATTCAGAACAAGATGTATAACTTTTTTTGTGTGTGTTTAAAACCAACAATAGGTTTTAAACAATACAAAACTAAGATGCAATGCAAATATAAATATGAAGCTTACTACCTAAAATATAAAACTATATGAGAAAGAGAGATTTCTTGTTCCAAGTTTTCAAGCCTGGCAAATATAAATCAAAATTGAACAGGCCAGTGTTTGCCTAAGTTCTGTTCGGGTACAAACAAAAAGAAAAATCTCACTATCGCACATTTCATGATTGACGAAACAATTACCTGATAATCTAATAATCAAAAAAAAAATTAATTACCAATGCGAATGGCAAATGGAATCCGAGCTCATTGAAAAACAACCAATAAGTGGCGAACAGTGTCCGGACGGTAAAAACAAAGCCACGCTGTGACACTGCAAACACATTTATTTACTACATCACCTCTCCGGAAAGTTACTTAATTAAAATCTGCTAATTTTTACTGGAGACCTGGTTAATTTAGCTGATTAGATCCGGCAGCCGAAACCACTTGGGCGGTTGGGAAAAATTATGAAGGAAAATAGAAAGAAATTATGAAGAAAAAATTAGCGATCACTAAAACACTGCTGTTAGTCAATACTTTTAAGAAAATTGTATCCCACTTACCGGAGTAATGTCACCAGCAAGACAGACCGGGGCCAATTCAAAGTCTTGAAACTGTATTGCAGTTTCACTACCTGAAAAAAAAAATATATTTAACAATAAATGTTACACACATTGCGAACATAAACATGTCCACTACAATGAATGTGGTGTATTAACTGCATATTTTTTTTTTTATAAACAACTTTATTATTATGAAATTACAATCTGCCTTAATACTTAATAGGCAATAAATAATTGAGATAAATGTTTTCATTCATACCTAAACTGTATATTAAGTGAACATACTTATTATACTTATAAATAGGCTGTTTCATTGAATACTGATGTTGGATATCACTTATTTGAATAATTAATTATTTAATTATATTCTTAAGAGCAACAGTGTAAAAAGGGACAATCTTATCCAGTTGTTTGCGGACTCATTGCGTGACTTTCACACGACTAGAATATTTTTGTTCAGGTAGCACATATTGAATGAGTGTGCACTATCGCCATTCGGTCTCGCCACGTTACCGCCACATGGTGAGGGGTGGAATCCGCTCGGCCCACCACCCAACTGCGCATTCGTACACGCACCCGCTCCGCCTATCAAGAAAGGGAAGCTCTCTGAGGAGTTAAAGTCTTAGAGTGATGTCCGAAGAGTTAGCATACCTATCTTAGAGTCTTTTCACATCAATAATTGGTAACTGAACACAACATAACTCCTCAGAGCTGTTGGAAAGGTTATTGGTGTATAAATACTATATTTAGGAGAGACGGAAGATTTAATTATACCCTTCCTTAAGTATACCGTCACTAATCATATAACGTTCATCAGCTTCACCGGCTCATCGCCATTCTTATGGCCATTGGTTTGAAGCTACTCCAGTCCCCAGCGTATCTGAATATTCTATCAATATTTGTAACATAAGAAATAATTCATGAACAGTTTTCTACTTTCCATTCTTTTTTTAAGTTTAAGACTACAATTTGTTTTTTTTATAATTAGTTTATGAAGATCTTCTTTTCTTTTCTTATTTATCAAAAGTTATTTCATGTTAAATGTTAAGATTAAAATTTTATTTTATTAAATAATTTTCGTACGGCATAAATTTCCTGTTTCTATCAAAATATTTACAGATGTGCAGTGAATTGAGCCATATCACCAAAAACGTCTAATTTATTTTGTTTTCTTTACGTAACAACATCCATAAAATTTGACGAATATTAACGATAATTAAAAAGTGAAAAAAAATTAAGCACATAGGAACAATTCGATATTATCTAGTATGATATGAAAATAAATACAATTGTTATCAGGCAGTGACCGGTATTAATTCTAGTCTAAATATTTTCCCTTAATATTAAAATACTTTTTCCCATCAGGCGTATGTTGAAACTGTGGTTTTATAAATTCTTTATTTCTAATGTTTGTTTGTTACTTAGGTATTATTTAATACAGAGTATTCTGATTTGTTTTTTTTTTAATATAGTTATGAATTTGCCAACTATAATAATTTACTGATCATTGTAGAAAGTTGTCAATTCGAGAATGACTATTTACAGATGATGATGAACCGGTGTAGTACTACTGTGAATCATGATTCCTTATGATCGAGAAAAGTAATTTCATTGTAGATATTTTTTACTAATGTTTATACAAGCAACATAAAATGAAATAGATTCCAGCCAACATAGCTTTTTTTGTTATAAAATCTAGGTATAGTGGGCTTAAGTCACCACTCTCATACTTGACCAGGACAATGTCATAAAAAAAAGCAACGTACATGAACAATTTTTAAAATAACACTTAATATATTATTTTATTAGCTAACAAAAAATAAAATGTTAAGATCTAGGATTAGGTTTATTAGATCCTTAGTTTATAGTGTTTTAGTCTTTATTAACTGTTTCTTAGAGTAAGGTTCCAGTAGCCTTCTTAATTGCATTAGTCCACAACTTCGAAGTATATGAAAAAACAATTCTATGAACGTAAGCAGTAGATATTTATATCTCAAATTTGTAAAATAAAATGGTCTATACAGAAGTTCTCGAAATGCCAGACAACGCCGATTAACAACAGCGGCTCTACATGCGGCCAAAATAGAAATAATAAAATCGAAAATAAAAAAAAGAATGAGAAGAGCAAGAGCTCTGCACACAAACCTACCAAAGCAAACAATTACAACGAAGAATGGACTGGAAAAACATCCACCAATATTTGCCGCCAATCCATCTACTGTCGGACTGTTTTACCTCACCACCACCTTCATGTTTGTACTTCCTCTGAATACATTATCCCACTTGCAGCGTATTTGTATGAACGGAGGTAAATATTAAATATCGGAAGGATTCGAGGTACGAATTTCGAATCGGAAGATCGAATAATTCTTTTTTAATGCACCTTCAATCGATACTCGTAACATTCGCATGTTATATATATATATAGTAGCATACATACTGCGAATTATTAAAATTAAACCATTAGTTCAAATAGTCCCTAGATCGAGCGACATTTTAATAGCGTTCGAAGCCATATTAAGTAATCTAATTAAAAGGAATATTAAAAAGTATGAAGTCACGGTACGGGAAGTAGTTTTGGAAGGGAACCGTACTTATATTGAATAGAGCTAAAAAAATGTAATAAATATGGCGGCGATGTCAACGGAAAGGTCCGTGCGAAAGAGTTAAGAAGTAAATTTAAGTCGTCCATGTAAGCACTAATAAGTTGGAAGGCCAACGATATCGATTTGGTTAACGATTTGTGATGTAAAGTTCCAAGGGGAACAGTCTCGTACATCCTCAACTTCAACACTTGCCGAGCTAAAGCTCCGTCCCCAAAACCTCGTTTCCTATACCCCACCAAAGTTATCTTAAATACATAAGCTATCTTTGGGTCCAGAGCTCACTCTACCTTATTCACTGCTTCAAATGCATCGCTTTTTAAACTATTTTTTTCGTTAGGGTATTGTAACCAAAAATAAGATTGCTGTTAAGAAGGAATAAATTAAATAAATTTCATAATCTATATTGTAAGTTTTAATCTTATATTTATATAATTTAATTCCATTTATATAATACTTATATTATATTTTTTTCACGAATTTTCCCTGGCCTAAACCACTATCCATGAATTTAATTATACTAAACGTTTATTCATTTTCCTTATCATACCTCGAAGGTATACCTGGTTAATAATAACAAGAGTTCAGAAAATTCTGTTGCGGAACCTGGTACTTTATTTAGATTTCACGATCCTCAAACTGCTGTTACGCTTGGGGCGCCATTTCTCAGCGATTCTAAAACACTGAGGGGCAAATGATTACAGCTCCTACGTATATTATGCTGGATGTTAGAGTAGATTGGTGTTCATCAAGAGAATATCCCATGAGTGATATCTTCCGTCCATTCATCATTCTCTATTCCTTTATTTCCAAGATGATTGAGTTGAAAGGAGACTCTCCGCGACATCGCGGGAGGAGCAAGATAAAGGAGGATAATAGCTGACCAGAAAAAGACACTTGATATGTAAGTTCATTTAACATATTCACCTAATATTATGGACCCCCAATGAGTAATTACACGCAGAAACGATAAAGCAAAAGATCATATCGAAACTTCGCTAGATCTATGTGTATACAACTCCTTTACATCCAGTATACTTCAAGCCGTAATTACAGCACAGCACGTTTATAAAACAGACGTGTGGACCGGGCCTTAAGGTTTTTTTACCTAAACGTTTGGTGCTGATCAACACTGGACCTCAGTGTTCCTATACTTAAGAAACTTAACAACTGTTACAAACTTTTTCCTCGGCCTTACCGCCTCATTATTGTTGGTGCCATTGTCATAATTTTATATTCCCCAAAATATAATATTATAATTTTATCAGTTAATAATTTTTCGCCGTAATGTGTATTGAATATATTCCCACTGATCTGATATATCTTGGCCAACGAATTCAATATGAACTGGTCATAGACATTTCAGGTACCGGAGGCATCATCAGGGTAGAAGTAAAGTCAGCCACAGTAGTACCAAGAAAATACTTCAGTGTAGAAATAATTTGAAAGGAACCACTAAAATGTATCATATGACATCGAAACATGTCAACTTCGTGATACTCATTCCTTAAATGAACAACAGCAGTTCCTTCGTCTATTATGCAAGTAGGATCGATATTGAATCAATATTTTACTATATCCCCATGTTATTGTAAATTATGGAAATCAGTATAGACTACCTAAATGAATCTATTTACAATAGGTAATTATAAGTCATGTAGCTTGACTACATTTTATACAATGTTTATTAATTTTACATTGCGATTTATGATTCTTACAAACGTATAATGTATGATATGAAATTAATGGTCTAAACATGCATAAAAGTGATGGGATGGGGCTCATCTTATGAATCATAGACTTGAAACTAACTAACATCTAACAGCAAAATCTTAACCTAATTTTCCCCGACAGTCTTTTGCCATTGATGAGTGAAGGGTGTTAGGGGCCATAGTGTTAAACACTGGGTTAAACACAGGTGCGGCACCGAGTCAAAAAAACTTGTGTCTCCAAAGAACTCACCCATTGACGGCACACCAAGCAACGGGTGCAGGTCGGCGTTCTTTAATCTCTCTAGAGAGAGAGGTATGTCTCACCACTTTTCTCATGATCCCATTCTGAAATTGCTGGAGACTTGGTATTTTCGGACAAGCGAGCATATAGTGAGGCACCGTATACAGCAGAGATGGCTGAAGGACACATTTATACACATCAGTTTGAAACGAAGTGACAAATTGGGTTAGGAAGTGCGAAAGTAGTAAGACATGTATCGTACTTTTTTATTTGGTTACTGAAATGGGTAGAGAAATGGAGATGCCTATCCATTTTTATACCGAGATGGTACATTGAGAAAGCTGGTTATATTTCTCTTGTCCCCCTATACTATAGATTTTTGTAAGGCTTTTGTCCCCTTTTGGAGGTAGACGATTACGCAGTCGGTCTTCCCAGCGTTTATACTGATGTTTAACTTGCCTAGTCTGAAACTGATTACGTTACAAATTGACTCGGCATATGTAAAAGCTTTTTGTGCACTCATGCTTCTGCAATGTAAACCGCAATGGCGTCAGCAAAAGCCATCACTGAAGCTTCTGTAGCATAAGAATCAATATGAACACTCGGCGGACTCTGCTTGTTTGTATGCTATAGAGTAATGTTATAATCAATCTATCAGGAATTTTAAATAAATATTTTGAAAAATGTTGACTGGATCTTGGCTAAAATTCAACAACAAAAAATGGTAAAAAATAAATAGAAAACTTATATATCAAGTTCCTTGCCTGTGGTTAAGGACACATATTAAAGACCGTAACACAAAAAAAATACCCCGAAATAAAGTTTTAATAGCAAACAAAAGAAACCTCCAATATTGTTTCAGTCAGATAATTTAATTTTTCGTTTGTATTAATATTTCAGTTTTTTTTTTTTTATTTGTTGAAAAGGCGGTTTTTCGTCAACAAAATGGAAAAGTATATAATTTTGATCAAAAATACTATGTGTTTTTTTTTTTCAATATCTTTAGGTCCTTTCTTTTACTATCTACACCTTTGCAAGATTTTTTTATACAAATTTGTATTTTTTTAAATACAATTTAGTTAATGATCAATAAAAAAAAAAATGGGTTCGGTAAATTATTTGAAATAATAAAAAATAGTGACGCTACTAAAGTATTGATATTACAGTTTAGTTTACGTTTGCACTTACTTGTACTGCCATACCCTGTCCTAAAAAGTTCTCCCATTAAAAGTTCTTACCGATCCATTCAATTGAAAAAAAAAAAAAAAGGAAAGAAAAAGCCCTTAATAATTAAAGCACTTAGAAGAATAAAGGAGTTTTCATTCATTGAACGGGGAATTAATTATTTCATGGTAGAATAACTGATTCATAATATAACTGCAAGAGCCCTATTACGGTTTGTCTTCCTACGCCAGTCACACCCAGTATTGGCTGCGCACTTCGCCAACGATTGACCACACTTCACTCCTTCTAGTGGACAATGTTAGCTTATTTTATCCAATCAAGTAAATGCTGGATTCGATTCCTTCAAAGGTGTCAAGAATATAATTTGGTGTGAATTTCGTAGTTTCGATCAAAACCATCTTATCAACCACAGTAACAAGTCGCCTTTTCAACAGACAAAAATAAATGGAAATAACCAAAACATTCATTTTCACTTTGATTTGTTTAACAGAGCCTCTTCCTCATATTTTTATAGGTAACTAAACCATATACATTGTAAGAAATTCGCCTAATCGGGCTTCTTCAAAGACTGTAATGTATAACAAAATACAACAAATAATACAATGACGTTGTATCTTTATATGTGTTATCACGTATCTCAGAACATTCCAAATCATAATATTTATTATTAAAAAAAAAAATTTTTGTATAATATTATATTTTCCAAAAAAAACTTCTATTGGACCCCCGAATTAGATATACATATTGTTTTTCATTAATTTAATTATATACTTATAAAAAATTATATAATTTTTCATAAATAAAGTAATTGAAGATGCATGAATAGTCGAAACGTTGACAATGTATATGTGTATAATAATGACAATGTGTATAATCCTTGGCTCCTAACACTATTTTTTTTAATATCTTTGAAATTATTTTATTTCACTTAATTATTTCCATTACTTGAATGCATTTTATCTTAAAAAAAGAACAGAACATAAATCTAAAATAGCTTCTGAGGCGTGACTTAAAAGACGGAACCAATTAGGACTGATTTTTTCGCACATTCTCATACTCAACCTTGTTGCTTTTTTAACTAAAGAAAGTTGTGCTTTTTGCGGTGTTGTGGAAGATATCTTTGAATATTCAGATAGGTGAAATCTTTATAAAGTCCACTATTATCACCCTTACAAACAGGTGTATACTCTCCCAACTTTTCGCAATAAAAGTAATGCTAAATGACGAGATAAATGAAATACAGTTAATTAAAATAACTAGACAAAGACAACTTATACATAAGTTCTCAATCTAAATTTACGAACTAAAATGTTCATTAATCATTTAAAGACTCTTCTTGACCGAGTGCATTATACATAAACTTTTGAAAAATGCTTATTCCTCCACCCAACATCCTAATAAAAATGGTCATAAAGAAAACGGTTTATCAACAGTGAGAGTTTATTCAACTACAAATACAAAAGAAATTAATGACTAACGAAAACTAAATGGAGAAAACATTTAAAGAAAAAAAGGGAAAAACTAAGAATGGAAACAAAGAAAAACAAATACAGTAGGATAAAGGAAAGGATGGAAACACGGAAAAACAAATACAGTAGGATAAAGGAAACGATGGAGACTTACGACAGACTCTTTTAGGGGTTTCGTTCTATTATTTCAAAATCAATGACTCATGTTTTGGCCGTTGTACGCCCGACTGTCCAGGCGATTTCACCTATAAAAATAAAATCTTATATCGAGATTCCATTTGATTACCCGACGAAATAAATCCTTTTCAACTCCATATAACGTAATTAAAGGCTAGTAATTTATTAATATTATAATGTAAGTATGATCATTGAAACTCTTAAATATGTGATTCTGTACACAAACAAACATTGTTAATAGATAGATCCGGATTCGAAACGTCGAAGCAATAACTTCTGTCGTACAAGTTGTGGTCTAGTAGATATGTACATATGTACATATGACAATGTACCATCTAAAATGCTGGTAGTTAGTTGTAATTTAGTGATAAGCTAAAAAACATCAACCTCCAAAAATCAGTGAAAACATTAATTTTCCATCCGATTGTGGATGGATTACGGGAAAAATTTATAGACAGTTTTATTTATATTTTAATTTTAGAAATAATAAAATCTAACGTGATAGTTTCTTGGATGCAGAGGGCAGTTTAATTTATTTTTTGAACTAATAGACAGCTATTCTTACTAATCTATAACATAAATATTTTGTTAAAACCTCATTAAACTTTAATTTATCATAACTAAATATTTTTACTAAAAGGGTGGACTTGGTCTGGGTTTACTTAGCCTCGTAAATATAAATGAGTAGATACCTGAATAAAGAGAACAGAATCCGATTTACAAGACCAAAATCAAGGCTGATAGTTTACTGGCAAGCAACAGCCCGGTTGTTTCCCCATAAATCACAAGATTTTTTCTCAAGATATTGAATATATTATACATCTATGATATATATTATAATCACCTGTATAATCAACTATTTTTTCGTTGCAAACCAAGGAATTTATTTCGAGAATGCCCCTATTTTATTATGAGTTTCACTCCCTTTTAATCTTATTACAAGGCATGATACCATCAACATCACGATGTTTATAAAATAATCGCACTAATAACAAATAATGACAGAAATATGTGAATGGTCTTCCCAAACACCCATTTAACGAACGTAGAAGAAGAGAACCAGGAAGTGACTAGTCAAAAACACGCCACATAATATAGGTAAGCAGATAACGGATAACTTGTCATCCTCACGGAATGGATCATCAAGTCATCCACAACTATCCAGACAAATATAAACCAAGAAGGGTAAAATATGTCTCTTCATCGGTAAGTCAATTGTTCAAAAGAAAATCGCTTTGAGACAAACGTTGAAACACAAAAGGAAGCTTTTTTTCGCTAGGCAAAATGCAAACCTGAGATATGCCTTGATCCATGACATCCAAAACCCATGGTGAAATTTGCAGTTACGAGGCAAACTTGGCAAGTTCATCTAGAAACCTTCCCACTGCGGCTTTAAAGGTAACTGATCGTGCCCAGTCGCTTGTCTAGTCGATGGCCGAAATAAACAATACTCAATAAATACTCAATATACCCAATCCACTAGTGATACAAGGCAGCGCACGCAAATTATGATAACCGAACTGGGATACGGAACAATCCATTAATATAATAGAAGGGAAAACATATGAACATTGAAAATGAGTTAAATTATATACGAAACTCTTTATCACAAAGGAAGATATAATGAAAAAGATGGAAAGAATGATATTAATACCATACTATTTAACACAAATATATCTCAATGTACTATTGATATAAGAGAGAATAATAACTTAAAATAAAAACTAGGAATAATAAATTTAAACAATCTCAAAGCAAACATACATGTGTACATAAGAAACGGCTTTTTGATCGTTTAAAATGTTATAGGGGACGCCTTAAGGACTATTATACCAGGCTAGTAATGTGCTGCAACGGCACGCAAAGCATTAGCTAAAACACAAATACTTTATTGAAAAGGAATATATAGTAGCGGGAGTAAGCGGAGATGCTAATGCTTTACATTTACAATCAATCGACCAGCGTTTGGGCATTTGTTTTTTTAAGCTGGTATGTTTTAAACGATTTACTGTCCTAACTGAAGAACAAAATCAACTGACTAATAACTAGTAACAGAACCAATATACCTTAAAACTAAATGCTAACATATGATTTACAACAAAACACTACATACCTAGTACACTGATCAGTAAATAATAGTGGACCAAATTTCCTTTTATAAAGTATGTACTTAACTAACCTAATAAACTCTATAATTAATATTTGCAAAGCTTATCAACGACACATCCATTCTTAATGGCTTCCTTCCGAAATCTCTCTGCCATGAGGCCAGCCTGGCCCAAGGCAAGTAATTCTCTCTGCCTGCTACTAGACGTCAAAGGGTAGATTTCTAAATTGGAAGTTCAACCTCCTTAGTACAGCATCTAAAAAGGAAGGAGATAAAACTAAATGTGATAAGTGAAGCAATTCTTCAACCAATCAACTCCTACAATAACCAAATTCTACCTACAAGAACTAGAGAAACAATCTTTTCCATACTCGAGATAAAAACCTGTGCATTCTCCTAAAGTGATGTGCTACGAGGTTTGGATCTCCCAAAAATTAAAGATTTTAATAAGTATACATCATTTAAGTGTTTAGATTTAAGTTTTCATGATATTCAGTCAAACCCGTGATCAGATATGCAGCCTCAACAACTCCATAAGAAATTAGGAGATCATGAAGATTGTTTCTTCCATAATGAAGTTTTTAAAATTAATTAAGATCTACAACGCAACCATTATCATGCCCGCAGCTGGCCTTCTGCGGTAGAGGCACCAACCCAATAAATGAACAAACTGTAAAACGTTAGACACAAACATATGTCCACCGCCTGTACCTGATCACGATAAAAGCATACACTCCAGTGATTGGTTTGGACGAAGCTGATTCTAAGAACCGCCTGGCAACAATAGAGCGACGCGACCTCCTCTGTGGGACCACTCACCCCATCATCGCGGGAAATGGCGAAATATTTATATCGGGGTATAACTATATACATATATATATATATAGATCCTATATATTATATATACAGATACAGATTTATATATATATTAGATACAGATACAGAATACCCTTATCAGATTTATCACAGTGTTAACTCTCAATATTTTCGTTAATGATTTTCAGTTCAAGGGAATGATTTCATCTTAATATTTAACCTTTAATAAAATCCTAATAAAATTGGTTGTGTCAACGTTAAAATTTAATTCCTTTTGATTGACGTAATTAAGTGTTTAATTTTAATTATGTAAAGCAAAAAAATTTAGAATAGTTACTTGATATTATTTTCCAGGCTATTGTTAATTAAAAAGAGACATTTACATATTCATATTTGGTCTATGGGTTGCTCATCAAGCTTTAATGCAAATAAAAGATTTTTTTTAACGTATGTACTTAATTGGTTTGGTACCAAAACTGTTAAAAAAGTAAAATTTATTGAACACTTAATTTTTTTCTATACCTTGTTCCTTTAATGTAATTACATATTATATCCATATTATACACATCCAGAAAGAAAGGGAGACAACTCAAAAAATGCATTTTTTCCTACAATGGATACGCTTGAATCAGTTTTGACATTGTAGCTTACAAGCTTTATTTTAAGTTTTAGCGATTACCTCGCAAAACTCGCAAAAAAACTTCGGAAACAGCCGCAATATGATGTTTAAGAAACATTAAACGAGGTTTCCTAACAACAGCAATTTTTGAGTAGTGCCTTTTGAAATCTGGATGTACGATATATCCTATTTCAGAATTGTAATCCTTGGTGATACCTGAACAAGCGTAACCACGTTGAATATTTAATGAGATTGTGATTTATGAGATTTAAGAAGAACTTTGAAGATATCAGGTTGGCCAAAAAGTCTGTTCGGTTTTTTAAGGGAAAATAAGACACAACTTTAAACACAAAGCGATTTATTCAATCAATGATATAATTGCCGTTTTGTTCCTGTATCTTCTGCCATCTCATGGGCAGATTTATAATTCCATGCACAAAGGATTTCCTGTCTTTTCTGGCAAAAAAATTTTCCAAGTGGATTTTTTCATCTTCTTCAGAGTTAAAGGTCTGTCCATTCAATGAATTTTGAAAAGACCGAAACAAGGAAATCTGAAGGTGTAAGGTCGGGCTAATATGGAGGGTGCGGCAAAACTTCCCAGCCAAGCTCCAGTAACTTCTGCCGCGTCTGCAAAGAAGTGTGCGGTCTGGCATTGTCGTGATGGAAGACAATCCCCTTACTGTTGGCTAGTGCTGGATGCTTCTTGTGGATCACTGCATTTAATTTGTCCGGCTGGTCACAGTACACATCCGAATTGATGGTCCTGTTCGTGGGAAGAAGTTCGTAAAAGACAACACCCCTCCAATCCCTCCAAATCGAGAGCATAACCTTCTTTGGGTGAAGTACTGCTTTGGGGGGTTGTTTGCGGTAATTCACCGCGCTAGACGATCCACTTTTCGTCCCCTTTCATCATTCTCTTCAAAAAAGGATAATTTTCTTTACGTTTCCGCAACGAATCGCAGATGGAAATCCTTTGGACGAGGTTAGCTTCACTAAGTTTATGGGGAACCCAAACATCGAGCCTGCTCACGTAGCCAAGTTGATGCAGATGGTTTTCAACACTCGATTTGGATATTTTGAGGATAACTGCGATCTCTCTAGTTGTATAATGGGGATTGGTCTCGACTAATTCCTTCACTTTGTCGCTGTTAATCTCATTTGGCTGGCCAGAGCGAGGTGCGTCTTGAACCGAAAAATTTCCCGATCGAAATCTTGAAAACCACTTCTGGCACACACGTTCTGTAACAGCATCCTCTCCGTATACAGCGCATATCTTCCTGCAAGGTTTCACTGCTTTCTTGCCTTTTTTAAAATATAAAAGCATGAGGTGTAGATAATGTTCGTTTTAGTTTTTCATTTTCGGGATGATCCTAAACCCACAAAATACAATCAGTCTCGTCGAAATTTCGCGTCAAACTACGTTGAAGTGTTTAGTATCTGACGAGAGCGCACTCGCAAGGGACGGACTGAAGTTAGCTACATATTAGACTGCTTGAAGTTTCGTGACGACAAAAACCAAACGGACTTTTTGGCCAACCCTTTACTTAAGCATGATGAACAACATGTAGTGCAAATATACATTTGTAAATGTCTCTTTTTAAGTACAAATAGCTTGTAAAATAATACCATATAACTATTCTTAATTGTTTGAATTACATAATTAAAATTAAACATGTAATCACGACAGTCAAAATTAATTAAATCCTAATTTTGGCAGAACTAATTTCAGTATGATTTACAATAGTACATTCAAGAACTGAAGAAACAATATTCTGCATACTCAGAATAGGGCACTGTCAATTAGTCTCTTCGCAATTTTTTTATAGACACAATATCATTGAACAGTCAATGTTTCGCCTATTCAGGCATCATCAAGGATTACAATTTTGAAACAATCTATATATAATTGCATTAATGAAACAAGATACAGAAAAAGAGTGTATAGTACAAAGTAAAATACTAAAATTTGGAATGTTATTAAATATAATTTGTTAAATAAAAAGCCAGGGAAAATAAATACACAGTAAAGATAATATAACAAAAGAATTGGTGTCATGAAAAAGATGTGACATATGTTTTTTTAATTAAGTAACTCAACATATATCGCATCTCTGTTTAATTATTGATCGTTTATATTCAATAAATTTTCCATCTTATACCTTTAAATTTATAAGTATAAGTATAAACCAATCCAGTTAAGTACATACATTAAAAAAATGTTTTTATTTAATAAATCATATCTATCTCATAACATTTCAAATGTTAGTGTTTAGAGGTTTAATGATATTGTATCAATAAAAGAATTTATAAGAGACTAAAGCTTGATGAGCAACCCGTAGGGCAAATATAAATAGTTATATGTTTAATTGTAAATTTACGTTATAAGGTCAGTTTTTTTTACGGGGCGGCCTCTTAAAAATTAAATAGTTATCAACTATTAATATATTAACTAAACTAAACTTACTTAGTTTAAAGTAACTAACTTACTGTCACTGGACGATTGCAGTTTTAATATTTTCGTTAGTTCGACCACATCGAATTATTAACTTATTCAGTACAGCTGATTTATAAAATTTATTTTTCAAGGAACTTATATTCATTGTAATGTATAGAAGTTAATCGACATGTTTTCATCATCTACAGACCTGCAGTGTTCGAACAGTACTTACGTCCGACAGCCTCGTCTCCTACATCACACTACTCCACTCAACCCTTTCACGAGCATCGGCGGATACGCAAATTGAAAAAAAAAAGCTTATTTGAGAATTTTTTTACTAGTTTTATTACAATATAAATTCAGAAATAGTTTTATTTCCAAATTCTTAGCATTTACCGAGTGAAAGTAGCAATTTTCCTTTTCATATTTTAACTGCACTCAGTAACAAGTACAACCGTTTGATATTTTGCGGGATCCTGCTGTTCTAATACAATTAAGAATTCTTAAATTAAAAAATATGAAATAACCATTAGAACCATTAAAATTTAAATATATAGATAAAAAGATTTAAAGGATATTTAATAACTAAGGTTAACAATATCTAATCTTTTTATTATGGAAGTAGTTTCATTTGTTCCCCCTATTATGCTGAAAATCAAAGAGGCGCCAAATAATAAACTATCAGTAATCAATTAATTACTTAGTAGTTGAAAGAAAAAAAAACATCATATCTTATTAAGTAGAGTGCTAAATGAAAGGCATCTTCGATAATACGTATTATGCAATTTTAACATATCTTCCAATCTTACACCTCATTGTGTATAGAACTATATTTTTGTAGCTTATTGAGTAAGATATCGAACTAAAGATCTTCACATACTGACGTTATGTACTTTATGATGAGTACGTTATGACATACTGATATAATGTAATATGTATTGCAGTTCAAGTTTGCTATAACTACATTTAGTCCTTAAAACTGCCATTATAATCTTGGTTGTAGTAGAGGATTGATATAACCCGAAAGGCTTACACAATAATATCAATATCATGACGAAAATCAAGTTTTTATCAATGAATTAATTATTTGGTATTAATAAAATCAACATTTTTTTTTATCAAAAAATATCATATCAAGTAGCCAAGAAATCAAATATCTCGAAATACTGATCAATAATATTTAAGGGCTTTAGTTGACTATAATTACAAAAATCAAATTAATGACTTTTTTTAAATAATATTTTATTCAAATTTCTGTAGCCATGGTACAAAATTTACAAAAACCACCGGGCGTGAAATGGACGAGTATAAGAGGCGTGTTGGAGAAACTACTATTGTATGTGACTGTCAATAAAAATATTCCAATATAAATTAGAAGATCATTCAAGAGAGATTTATTATTACGTAAGATTATAGAAACTGTTACTTGTGAGAAAATTCACACTTTGCTTCTTTTTTTTTACTAGTCTATAGCTTAGTGTAGGCAGCTAACCAGTATTCTACGTCTTGTAAATTTTCCATGTCAGAAGAAATTGTTTCGATATTTGATATTTGAACCTTAGATTTGATCATTTAGAACCAGGATCCACCAAAGGTCGTTTTGAATTCGTCAATTTCTACCGAACTCCCAATAAACCGGAATTAGACTGGGAAGCGGTCAGTGAAGTGGCGTGTATTTGAAACAGTTGTCCAAATAACACATACCCTAGTCGCTAATATTTTCAGTAAGGATTTATTGTTTAGGAACGACCAGCTTCCTTTAAGTGGCGTAAGCCTCTTAGATATTGGCAATAAATGCTTTAGTCGTTTATTCTTTTAAAAAAAGTAGTTAATACTGAAGGTTTCATTATAGCGCTAGGGATGTGGCAGCTTTTGGAATCACTGCTTGAATCGCGACGGGCATGGCGCATAATAGGCCAAGAGTCGAGCTAACTGCAAAACAGGTTCGGATTCAATTGAAAGAAGGTAGTTAAAGTTTTACTACTTTTTTACTGTTCCCTCTTCCTCGGGGCGGTGAGAAGTATGCCTGGTTACCGCAGAATGGTACCAGCATCCGCAGATACTTCAGCACAACCGAAGAAATCTCATTACGCTGTTTCATTAAATATCGGTCACTGGCTATAACTGCTAGGCCTTTGGATGATCGAAATAATTGATTTTGTAATAAATTTGAAATTACATACACTTACTAGTTGATTTTTGTTTGAGTAGCCTTGGACAAAATACAAAATATTACTGATACATGTACACATATTTTTGATACATCTACAATTTATTTTTTCCAATACACGCGCTCTCTTGTAATTAAAATGATAGAATAGGACACAAAAGTATTAAAATTAATTTCAATCAATTTTATTAAGATAAAATTACAATCTGCCTTTTATTAGGCAATGAGTAATTGAGATAAATGTCATCATTCATACCATATTTACAATTCATCATTCACTCGCTCATTCATACAATATTTAAAAACAGCCCAGAGGCCCCCCCAAGTCCATATGGTTGTCACCTCTCTCACATGCGAAGGAGGAAGCGGAGTCTTGGGGAGTCCCCCACGCCTCTACGCCAGCCGCGTCACTGGATAAGAGCCAGCGGAGGCTGACCAAGAGCGCGAGAGCCACAGACGCTCAGGACTAAGTGTTTGGAAGTGTGTGTCAGGTGATGGCACAACTGAACATTGATCGTACCAATTATTAAAATTATAGAGAAAAGTTTAAATAATTGAAAAAAATTGGTACAGTTCTGGACCCGTTATAATTTATTTTATTTTTAACATATTATCATTTTAATTATAAAATACTTGAGGAATGATGGTATAGACTCGTAAAAGCGCTTGTATCAGTATGAAATAAATTGTGGGCAGAGAGAGGTGTACATTTATTAACATGAATAGCCTTCCAATATTATATTTCCTATTTATTAAAATTGTTCTCATTTTTATTTTTTCCACCTAAAATTTTCTTATAACAATTACGAACGAATTCATTACAAATATAAATAAACGAAATTAAGGAAACACTAATTGAAGAAACAATGTACATCTTAACACGTCACTTTTTTTTTTTTACTGTTTAAACTGATTAACTTAAAATATAAAATTTGGTCACTTCCCGTTGCATGTATTGCAATTATATAACGTCTATTATACAATCAAAGGATTCCTAACGACTATGGCCTGTCTAGGATCCCAACAAATTAGTCCCTCTCATTTCATAAATATTAGCCTTACAAATATATTTTAAAACTTTTGTTTCTATTAATTCCCGTTTCATGACTGGATTACAAATATGTATAGGCTGGCGTATCTACGGCCCATAATAAAAAACTAACTAATTAGAACTATTTTATATTCCATATATCGGAACTACTTTTAACTGTATTGATGATTGTGACTGTTTTGGTGATTTTACGCTAGTATAGTTCACTTAGGTCATAACAGATATTAAGAAATAAAACACCGTAACTCTCTCTACAGCTTTATTAACTACCTGACTAGCTTTGTTACAAAATTAATTATACCATTTAAATATAGATCCAAAACAACGAATCTATTTACATGATTATACAGCGTATTTATACGTACTGTAGTTGCCTACATTTTATATAATTTCTATTGCTAAATATCATTAATATTTTTTGTATATTGAATAAGTACCTGTTTTCAACTGATTTGGCAACAATGGACGTCTTGGACCCGACAAGTACTACATAACTTATGCTTGTGCTTATGTTACATAGCTATGGTAATCCAACAGCCCTTGATAATGACGGCATAGTTCTTCGAAAATGTTCGGGTAGAAATCGAAAACGCTGTGGAGAGGCAGGTGTTTTATTTCTTAATATACACACCGTTAATAACAACACACATAGTTATTAATCAGGACGTCGAGATTTTTAAAATGGCACTCTTATTTTTATGTTTATTTCTGTAATACCAATTGATTCCTCGGTGATCCTGTTTTGATTGGAGCTGGTTCCAGGGTTTGGGTGTACTCTGACTCGGGCAGGGACACCTCGATCAGCAGCTGGTTATGCTGTTCCTAACGGCAGGACGCCGGCGTGCACCCTTTTTGCTTGGTGTTCCATCGGTGGGAGTGTTGACCCACCGGAGGCACATCAAGGTTTTTGACACATTGCAGCTCCAAACAAACACTATGACCCCACAACCCTACCCGCATCGATGGCAATAGATTATCGTAGGAAATTAGGTTATGATTTTGTTGTTAGATGTAAGTTAGTTTTAAGATTTATGATTCATAAGGTGAGCACCATCACCTTTTTACCTTCGTATGGTGTTGAATAGTACACGTACTAGCTACAAATACTACAACTCAAAATTACGTGAATAATATAAATAGACTGAATCTAGCCTAGTTGTAGTATTGAAGACAACAGAGAAACAACTCAATTGCCATTTATTGAGAACGAAAAGAACCATGACAAAACTTTCAGAACATGTTCAATAAGCGTTGAAATCAAGCAATTTCGTTACTTACTTAGACATATTAAGATATGTCTTAATATTATTCGTTTTTTATGGATCACAGAGTATAAAGGTTCATTACAGCTACGGAAACAATTTTAATGACGTTTTGTGATTATAGTCAATCAAAATATAACCGTTATTTATCAGAACGAAGAGATCATCGATTTGCGACCTTACTCGATATGACAGCAAAATATATATATTTTTTAATTCTATATAATCTATTAATTTGACCCTTTGTTATTGAAATCAAATAGAACGATTTCGCAAATATATATATATAACTTTTTAATTACAGATTGCATACACAAAGCACATATTAAGTATGCATTGTTAATCAGAAAGTCAGGTATATTATAAATTTTCACACTAGCTATTTTTTTTAAATACCAAGAGCTCAACGATCGTTTTTTGTGGAGTTGATTGAATTTTTTATTTCGCTAAAGACATGAGAAACCGTGTCTACCACAACGCTTCACGGTGGTCACTTAAAAGAAAGTTTTTGTATAAAATCAATCTGCAGGCAATAAATTAAAAAACGGCTATTTTTTTCTCGTATTTTGTACCGGTTCTAGTATATTTTTTTTCTTATTTTACAATACAACTTGGGCGTCGCAACTGCCAGAAAAGACAGACGGGCTCACGGGTGGAAACATAAAATTTTCCGAATGAGAAATTGGTACTGTGGTATTAGTGCCATTACTATTTTATAATTACTAGTAATTAACGCCAATGAAAATATTATTGGCCAGATCCAGAGTGGAACGCACGTACTGCCCAATATCTATTCAGGGGCTCAACCAACTTAGTTATCCTCCCCATACCAATACGAATTTGCTTATGCCAAACTTGCACAAAGACAGTAAGTACACAATGCACCCTGTGATATGATGGGAATATGACCCCTAAGTTCGTTAACTTAAATTACCAAGAGCTAGATTGTCAAAGCTCAAGCATTTAAAAATGTTATAAATATTTTAATATATTGTTTTTAATTGAGAACTTTTTAGTGTCTTATTGGTCATGGGTTCTAGCCGTGAACTTGACAATAATTTTTTCTTCGGTTGTTAATTATTATTAAATATTTCTGATTTTGAAAGAAAAAAAAACCAACGAAACCCCAAGAATAATTATTAATAATTAACAGCCCAAATTAATAATTATGAATAGAAGTGGAACCTGTTCCACAGCTAAAATTTCTCAGCTAAAGAATAATGTTTGTCGATAAACAAAAATATTTCATATAATGAAGAAAACTGGGGTCATCCAATCTAGTGAAATGAATTTTCAAATAATTTTTGTTTCGTTGAGATAGACAATAAAGATCTTTAGGTGCTACTAGCATCTCAATTGCACTAAACGGTCCATTGTAATAAGCCCATTACTCTATTGTTACCTTGTTTAGAAAACCCAACGGCTCTGTCATTAAAATAATCTGGTCAATCGACAAGAGAGTAGAAGTAGTTTTAAGATTAGTCAGATAGATTTTGTTCCGTGTTCCAAGTGCAGTCGAATATGTACAGGAACCGGAATACTTCACTGACGATTGCATTCGAAACAATTAAAAACTTCATTTAACTAGAACTGGTTCTCTCTGGAAGCACCAATTTGGTACGTACTTGAATGAAGGTCTTAGAAGATACAAGAAAAAAATAACCTTTTTTTTTTTTTTATATATTACCTTTATATTGATTTTACACAAAACCTGTCTTTTAAGTGACCCAAGTGAAGCATTGCGGCAGTATGCCTAAGCAAACTCACGAGTTTTTCACAACAAAATTTCTTGTTGGTGCCTAGTATTTTAGAACTGAGTATAACTATATTTCGTGTTCTGAATCTAAATATGAAATCAGTTATTCTCTATCTGCTCTATTTTTTTAGATCGGAATTTGTTTTTAAAGTGCAGTTCTAACTCCATTTTATGGAGTTCTAAATCACATATATTGGATTTAGAGAGATATGAGATTTAAGAGGGTTAGATCCTGTATATTCGCCCTAAAGTCATTCTGCTGTTTAGTTAGTTCCAGGAAAATCCGCCAGATGGTCAAAGCATCCGGTAACTTAGTGAGCTTCAACTTGAGTTGAGGTTAGTTAATTAGAATGAGAATCAATTGTTGAAAGCGCTTAGAATAATTAATATTGTGGCTAGATAAAAATATCATGTCTATAGAACAGTAAACCTTTTAGTGCCTCTTTTATCAGACAGGGGAGCAAATCGAAAAGGAATCATAAGATTTTTCATATTATGTGCCTTGAGGTGTAAGACATGGTCGGAGAACAATAAGAACAGGTATTAAAAGAAAAAAGTTGAAAAAAAATTTGAGCATTGAACAAAGGGTCCTAAATAAAAGAACAGGGCCTTGCTGCAATGACACGTGAGATATTTACAATAACACGTAACACAAACAAATAACAATAACAATACAACATTCGACAATGTTATCTTTAACTAATTTAATGGCATGTAGCAGTATTTTATAACATCATGTTTAACTGTTGTCCATAAATTATAGAAATCTAACAATTTTTTTTCATCAACCTAAGCCAATTCGCAAATGATAAATTGCTTCGTTGGTAAATGAGATATTAACAACCATAATTGGAAGCCCGAATTTCTTTGATAGACATTGTTGTATTGGAAATAAAACTTAACCCAAAAATCCTCCAAAAAACGGCAGAACCAAATTAAGACAAATTTCGACGAGGAGAAACCAATACGAGAGAGAGAAACAATTAAGCTCTTTAAGATTGTTACAACTGATTGACTTAAGAACTAAATACGAAATATTTTAAGTTAAATAAAAGCTATTCGCGATTTTTTTAGCAAGGGATAAAATACAGTGACTCATTCGAAACGCTATCGTTATCAGATCAAAATCAACTGACGCAATTATGTTGAATCATACACATTACTAGTCATTAATATACTTTTCGAATGTATCATAAAATCTGCTTGAACTTTCACTTATGGATCATAAATATCGAAATATGCTTGCAAACACACGGCTTTCTCACTGAGAGAAAGTGCTTAAGTACTGTTCTTCATAAATACAATAGCACAACCACTCATTGATTCGCCGCGGCACATCACAATTATCAGTACATGCAGTTTGAAAACCGTAATGTCTTTATTAGTATGAATATAAAATAAAGTGGAAATTGAGTACATTTTGGTAGGGCCACATATCTTTTGATCTGTACAGTGTGCCGACAATTATAAACAAAAATGTTAAAGTATACCAATTTTTCGGGTTTGGATACATTATTAATAGTAGTACTTGGTAAAAATGTTAATAGCTATCAGGAAAATATAATAAAAAAGTGACACGGTCAGGATTCAAACCCTATATCTCCTGATGTCCAGCCTTTAACTCCAGAGATAATGCACTATGGCATTTAAGAGTTCATAAGTACTTTTATGACGGGATTCAAATCATTTATTGTAATTTTTAACATAAACATCCTCAGTTTACGGAAAACTGAAAACATCATGGATATATTATTTGGGGTTCTTTAGGAAAAATCTAATCCATTTATTTAAACAATTTAAAGTTTATTATAATTAGTATTGTGAGTATTCAATCTTTATGGAGAAGTACACAGTAGACGAAGTCTTTTCAACAAATAATGAACCGGCGTCTAAATTCCAAGAATGTTTGAGTAAAACACACTATTTTTTGTGGGCTTCGTGACTGTTAATTTAGAATCAGTGTACTCGGAGATATTTTAACATTTTGTTTCCATTCCATATGCTGGTTTCTTCATTCAACATCCTTCCCATATCAGGTCATAAGTAAATTAGTAAACTACTAAAGTCACCGTCATGAAAGTAGACGCTTGGGATAAAGGTGTTGCCACATACTGGCGGGCGGGGGACTAATCACTAATTTTCTTATTGCTTGATGATTGATATTATCGAGTGTGGAGGATAGAAGAGAAGACGTGCAGAGAGCGGCAACAGGGCCTGAAATTACGGGTCTTAACATTCCAGATTTTTTTTTTTTTCAAATCAGCAGGACAACTGTAGAAGACTTGACAAATATGGTACAATGAACTCTTCAAGCCGCGGTACACCACTTTTTCTATGTCAAGCATTACTACACAGTTGGTCTGAAACGTTTCCGACCTCAGCATGAAGATGATAATAAAATAAATAAAAGCTTTGTTAGGTCGGAAACTTTTCAGACCGCCCACTTACAATTAATTGGTTACTGACCAATATTCCTCAAGCTATTTTTAATGTTATTTAAAATCTTTTTTTACCAATTTTTTTATGACCACAAAAATGTTACATTAAGAAAAATTATGGTGACATAACAAAATTATCATATGAATTTATTTTGGCTTTAACGTAATTAATGTAACCTCAGAGTAAAATCAGTGCATTGACTCATTACTGGCTTATAAGCCTTGAACAAGGTTACAAGTCAGCACACTTGCCTTGATATGTACTCAGAGTTTGTCCATAAAACAGGATAATTTTGATTGTATTATGTACTTAGATAGAAATAGACCATGTAGAAGTCAATAGATGAAGAATTTAGTACAAATATATCCAACATTGGTATTCTTCATGATCCAGTCAAAATGCCCGTGACTGCGTGATCTAAACTGGTCTATTTCTTGAGTTTGATCATCATTGGATATGATAAACCGAAGTGGACTGCACGTAGTCTAAAAGTCACAAAAATATATATTTTTTTAATTATTTTTTAGGTTTACAAGTATTTGACAACGTGACCTGATGTGGCTGAAATTCAAACTTCACCTGATTTGACCCTAAGGGTTCTCTAATCAAAATTTAAACAATTCCTGCTGAGTTTGAAGGATCCTAGAAGTGATAAAACGGGAAGTCGATCTCACCATGGATCGATCTCACTGAAATTTCATATTTGCAGTATTTTATTAACTCATTTACGTTACATTTACATTTACGTTACATAACACCTATTATTTTTAATAAAACAATAGTGACAGTTTTTTTAACATCTCTTTTTCATTTATTATCAGGACCTCATGCAAACGTACGTAAAAACGGGACCCATCAATAACTTGGATGAACATCTATTATCTTTCTTCCACCACCCGGGCCCGACATCCCAATAAACCACATCTCAATATTACGTTAAAATAATAGTTATCAACCCAACTCTATATTTACGGCTTACTATGAAGTACTAGATGTTTATGAAGTAACAGTCAATAATAAATCACGACGGAGCGGAAAAAACGGAATTTTCGAAAATTGTATTCCATATTGGATTTATATGCGCGCGCGCAAATCCATATTGTATACGAGACAACGTGTATTATGTACATGATTTTCCTTATATCTTTAAACCAAAAAAGAAAATTAGCCTCTGAAAAAACCTTTTGCTCTTTTAAAACTACGCCCATTATATGTATGCATATTTCATTCCAAACTTTAAAAAAATTACTATCTCGTTGAAAACAGCGTTGTTAAATCTGAGAGTTTAAATGCACAATTTTTTTTTTTTTTCATATTGAAAATGTAAGCACTTCATTAATGACAGCATATCATTGCCATTTCACACATTTGCAAATCATAACATGTTTTATTTTTCTTATGTATAATCATCAAAATTACAAAAGATAATATATTATCATTTAATTGACTCGAGTATTTATATGGAACTCATTTAATTGATTTCTTAATCAGTCTCGACCGTATTTCAAGTTGTTCAAAATGAGAGATATTCCACCTGTAAACATCGAATATTAAAACCTGAGCATACCTGTTCTGAAAACTAACAAATAAAAAAATTAAGTATGTAGTAAAAAAACAAAAACACAAGTCGTCATTAAATTCTTTATAGTGCTCAGCCGTTAATCAAATTATTTTCACAGGATAGGAATGATAACAATTAGATATTTATAAGTAAAATAATATAATTCCAATAAATATTAAAGAGAAACAATTGATTCGTATATAAGTTTTTCGTTCTTAAATCATGAAGGAAAAAAATTTTGTGTTTGAAATAAAAAAGTGATAAATGACAATTATATAACCCGTTATTAACAACGTGCGAATCATGTCCAAGAGGATGAAAAAAGCTATAATATAATGAACAAAACGACAGTCATCAATTAAACAACACGTAAAATCAATTATAATTTATATTAGACGCTTGTAGATGCCAAGGAACATGTTTTTTTCGTTCGGAACTACCTCAAATGTTTGTTATAACTGGTACCTTAGTCCAAGTCACTGGCCAGTCGTCCAATTCCAATCCAATTAACATGCTTCATCAGAAAAAAATAACCTGGTGAAATTGCTACTGGAATCTACTTCTTCTACTTTTTTTTTTTTAATTCCCACTTTTTAGTGTTTCTTGGTATAGACCAAAAACATCTCAAAGAAACGTCTGTACGTCTTTAAAAACAATTATAAACAACAGGGCTATAGTACACTTGGAAGATAATATTTAGTAAATGTCAATTTTCTTTTTTTTTTTAAGAGAGAAAAATTACAAAAATAACTACTGGAGATCACTCTAAAATCTACAACAATAAATTGGTAATGGAGAATTTTCAACGCTTAAATGTCGTGTCCAATAATTAGAAAAATTATTAAGTAAAGACGGCCTCAGCGAAAACACTATCAAGGAGGGAGGTTATAAGATAGCAAGGGGTTACCCGGTATTCAACAGGTTATTTTTCATAATAAATGTCCGGACGACGGCTTAGGAAAACAAACTGACTGCCGGGCGAGTTGAACAAGCGATGAGCAGATGCCAGTTTGATAGGTGACTATAGATATAGATAGAAAAGGGCTGTTAACACACACAAGAAAGCCTCTTATAAATCATCTGTGTATAAGAGATCTAAAAATAGTTTTAATGCCCTACAGAAATAAGATGGGCTGGTAACGGCCCGTTCAAAGCGAGAGGTTATTCATCTTTTTCGAACAATATATATTTCGTTTTACCATTGTTGTTGTTTTTTTCGTTAAACGTAAAGTCGATTAACGCTCTAACATCACACTATTTCGACGTTTACAAAATAAAATTAATTAATTAAGCTATGGAGAGTAATTGATGACTCACTATTTCAGCCGGGCAGTTTGTGGACCGAGAGAGACAGGCAGGATGCTATGCAAGATGCAAGATGCAAGAGATGCAAGATGACACAGGCACTGTCCGAAAGCGGGCGATCAGAGAGAGAACTAGGAGCAGCTACCGAGCCGGAGACAAGGCGGTTACTGGCCTATCAGCTGATCGATACGGCGGGAAACACCCCCACTCCCTCCCACCACGGTGAAAATTAAAAGGCTCGTAGAAGTTTTATCTCCTTCGTCTTCGCTCCATTCATACATACGTGATAATTAAAAATGATTGGACGAAAGGAGATGAAAATTAATTTATTTATTTCAAGTGCTATCAGATGGGAGCTCAAAAAGCACTTGTATTGGTGACTGACTCACGCTCTTCTGGGTAAGATGGGACCCTTTAGCAGACAATTTACAATTACAATTTTGACTTAGAAAATGTATTATAACCTGCTCAAAACTTGTTCAGATATATATTATTGGTTCATAAAACCTTTTTTTTTACTAGTGAAATTTTATTTGCGTTTCCATCTTTCGCTTGTCCTTAACCATGTGGACAGACTAGACAATTTTAAATCACTTCTTAGCTATGAATTGGGAAATCTTAAAATTGAGCAAAAAGGGCACGAGGGTTTTTTTTTCGTTTTATGTGATCGCTTTATCACTTATATTTACCGTTTTATGGGTCATTCTCCTAGAAAGGGCAAATCCTTGTCCCCTCACTTTCATGGCTTGAATCGAATATGTGGGATTTTTTTTTTTTTTTTTTAATGAATAAAAGAATAATTAACGAATGAGCGAGTGAATGAAAATTGTAAATATGGTATGAATGAGAACATTTATCACGATTACTAATTTCCCAATAAGGCAGATTGTAATTTTATCACAATAAAGAAGTTCTATTAAAAAAAAAAAAAATGATTTGAGAAAAAAAGTTTGTTTTAATCACCAAGTTTTTCATTCCCTCACTCTGTACTATACCACATATCAAAAATTTTAAAAATACTAAGGCACAATGGATAAACTTTTGGTTTTAGATTTTGAGGCCTGGTAAGGTAAGGCTAGAAAATTTCCAAATTCTTTAATCCAGAGTTTTAAAAATATTTTAAAGCGGGAGGCAGCACATTACAAGAGTCTACCAAGTTTTTGTTTCATTTCCACTTACCTGGTGTATTACTACATGGTAATTTGAGTACTAGTGGGGGCCTGAAATATCAAATGAGATGGCCACATGTGTCGCTGCATCAAAAGTTAGGAGGGGGCTTGCATATTCCGTGCGGTGAAAATAGTTGGCAACTTTATTTTCAATCGTTTTGAAATAGCTCCGTAGTTTTATTGTCACCGATTCCCCTGCTCTAATTAAACAAGATAGGTCAAATTGGTTTTTCTTTCGCCATATTCATTCTAATGACAGCTAAAGATCTGTATTTTTATATTTAATGATTCGTGTATAATATATAAAGTTATTTTCAAATAACTGCAGTTTTTCCATTCCCTCACTTGTCATTTCCTCCTCTCTCCTTCACCATGAATCTCTTTTCTTTCCCACGAAGGCAACATACTTCATCAATATGCTGCCATTATTATGTTGAAAAGTTATTTTGCACCAGACAAAGTTTTAATCCACTGTGATTTCTCAGAAAATTATGCTACAAAATACAGTGCCGAGCATCAATTGTTGTAGAAATCGCCTCAACAGATCTCACTTCACAACTCTGAATTATTTTTGGAGGAATAACTTTAGCTGCATAATTACCTTTTATGCAAAATTTCAGAACTATTATTGGACCTTTCCAGGAGTATGACTAGCATAAGAACCGACAGACTGAAGAAAGACAATCGCACATTAACTGCTTTAAAACAGAAACCCTCCCCGCGGGCTAAGCAATTCTACCATTAAACAGGTTTCATCTATCTGTCTGTTGTTCAACGATCGACCGTTTCACTGCTAGGGAGCAAACCAAGAGCCTTTCGATGATGCGGCTATCTCATCTGGACAGATAACTATCTGACCTACTGGTACAGTCGCTTCCCAACAGGCTCTTGCTCTCATTCACCAGCGGGCACAAATCAAGATAGGTGTGAAACATTTTTATAGGAGAGTTCCCCACATATAATATTTATATAGGCACCTGTTGCATCACGTTGTGAAAGACCAAGGAAATAAAAAATTGTCCAAAATGAATGAGTCATCCAGAGCATCCAAGGTTCAGTGGCTTCACATTCTTTTTTCACTACATCAAAAATTTCATTTCTATCTGATTAATTTTAAAAATTTCGTACCATCAGTTAACATTGTTTTAAAATATATAAAATAATAAAATGCGTATAAAGTGAAGTTTTAAAACAGCAATATTATTCTTCGGAGTTGTACTACTCAAACAGAGAATCTTGTGTGTTGATATTTAAAAAAAAAAGCTTGAGTCCCTCCCAATATATTTTTATTATTATATACGAAGGTTTGCTTTACAAGCTCAAAAGATATTTATCACAAACCCTACTCCTAATTCCACAGCCCTACCTTTCAAACCGCTTTATCTAAGTCCGCTGTGGTTTAGAATATTCCAACTACTATCCCATAAAAGCACGAGTTCCCCAGGGCAGTGTCCTGGGTTCCATCCTCAATAACCTATACACCGCTGATGTCCCCTCTGCTCCCTATACCTTTTTGGCAACATATGCAGATGACACTGCAGTTCCGTCATCCCACCCAGACACAGCATCCCGTAACCTTTAAAAATACCTTCATGAGATCGAGTAATTGTCCAATCAATGGTGGATCAAAGTTAATGAAACAAAATGTGACTACATTACCTTTACCCTCTACCGCATGTCCTGCCACTAGTTTTTTTTTTATTCCATCCCGTCCGAGACAGTACGGTATTTAGGTTTCCATCTAGACAGAAGGGTGACATGGAACCCACACATGAGGCTAAAAGTCAAGAACTAAACAGACGCTTTAGACAAATGTACAGAATACATCGAAGGATACCCCCTCTCTTAATAGAAAATAAATTACTAATTTACAAAATTATACTAAAGCCAATCTAGACATACGGAATAGAGCTATGGGGGACAGCAAAGAAGTCGAACATCAAGCGTATCCAATCCTCTCTATTAAACGTCCTGAGAACAATAGTAAATGCCCCTTATTACGTCAGCAACAAAACCCTTCATAACGATCTTAATATACCCTACATTCTTGAACTCATTCCTTCCAAATTCATGAAAGTCCATCGTAACCTATCCAACCACCCTAATCCCGTAGCACAGGAATCGCACTGCACCGCTCATCCCTATAATATAAACGTGACAGTGGGAGTCCTGACAATGGTCAGTTTCTCCAATCATGTCTGTAGCGACCGCTAACTACATAAAATGAATCACCCTATACTCTATTGTATATATATTATAAATTAACTTAAACAAATTTAAATAACATTACCAAATCATAAATCATTGTAAATGTTGTAAACAATAAAGATGCAGCTGCGAGCCAATTAGTTATATGAGCTGAGGCACCCACTACCCGTAGCAGGTAGGTACTAAGCGACCAAACCACCAAGAGGGTCGGAGGCCCTTACCCGGGTCAGGTATCAGGGACGCTAAGGCCACCAACTGTCAGATGACAAAAGCCACCACAATACTCAACTGGCATTT
The DNA here is from genome assembly GCA_930367205.1 of Acanthosoma haemorrhoidale. Taxonomy (NCBI): domain Eukaryota; kingdom Metazoa; phylum Arthropoda; class Insecta; order Hemiptera; family Acanthosomatidae; genus Acanthosoma; species Acanthosoma haemorrhoidale. The sequence goes on along the minus strand of OV884011.1, from coordinate 115,834,238 downwards.
GGTACAATAAAACAGAAGCTGATTGGCTCCTGACGAAGCCAATAAGCTTGGCGGTTTGGGCATGTAATTCATTCTCCTGACGACTGGCTGACTGATGGCTTGTGGCTGCTCTGTTGTTCAAAAATTGGCTTCCTCATTAATTAAAACCTCTGCATCTCTCTCTCCTCACCTCGCTACGTTTTAGTCCGGCGCTGTCAGACCCCAAACCTTCCTAGTGGGAATCTCTGCCTTCTTCTGGCTAAATCTAGCAACTCCTTGGGAGAGACCTCTCCCTAGTGGACAACGTGGCCCTGCAAACTTAGCAAGCAGTGTTCCCCACGGTGATTCAGTCTGCCTCTCTCCGGTCCACACTCACCTTTGGGATCCGGACGGATTTCGCCTACCCTCAGATACCGAGTGTGAATTCGTGGTCATTCCAAGACCACAAAAGCTACCAACACTACCTACCATATACCTCTTCTCCTGAACATAGTGCATTGTCTGGGCACATACCTATCAAATATGGAGTCAGATAGTAAGACATGAAACGATTGTCCAGGTCATAAACTTAATCAACCCTCACTTCGTCACCAGGGCTAGGGTAACTAGGCACCCCCCCCTCGTGACAACCCGTCAATTTCTATGCGCGTCTTTGGCTCTCGCGCTCTTATTCAGCCTCCACTGGCTCGTATCCGGTGACACGGCAAATAGAGAAGGACTTTACAAGACTACGCTTCCCCTTTGGCATGCAAGAGAGGTAACAACCATGTGGATTTTGGAGGTCTCTGGTCTCTTTGTAAATACTGCATAAATGAGCGATTGAATTAAGAATTGAAAATATCGTATGAATCAGAACGTTGATCACTGTTGGGCCGACGTCTTCACCATGAATAAATAGAAGTTCCCCTCTTCTCGGCCCAGAAAATATCCACCTATGTTTCCATGTTTTAACAATAAAAACCTTCAAAAGGCGTCAGTTAAGAAAGGGGGAAACTAGTGTACGAAACAGCTGAAACCATTAGAGGGGCGCGGCGGGGCTACCACCGCCTTTGACCTGCCTATAAAAGGGCCAGATAAGTTTTTTTGCCAGACTCTCGGAACCCAGCACCTGAAGAACACTGCTCTCTCTCTCTCTCTCTCTCTCTCTCTCTCTCTCTCTCTCTCTCTCTCTCTCTCTCTCTCTCTCTCTCTCTCTCTCTCTCTCTCTCTCTCTCTCTCTCTCTCTCTCTCTCTCTCTCTCTCTCTCTCTCTCTCTCTCTCTCTCTCTCCCTCTCCCTCTCTGCACTGGCGCTTGCTGCTCTACTGGAACCATGGCTTTCTCATTCAACTACCTCCGTATCTCTTTTTCCTAGCTTCGCCTACCCTTAGATACCGAGTGTGAATTCTTGGTCATTCCAAGACCATATAAACTACCTATAATACTTACCCTGTTCCTCTTCTCCTGAACATAGCGCACTGCCGGTGCACACCTTCTAAGATCTTATGGAGTCTTATCAATACAAATAAAGCTGCCCACCGACCAGGCCGCCAGCAAAAGCCAAAGACCACAGGTTTGCCCATTTTATCTCTTTCTTGACGCTCGCTGGACAGCGGCCGAACTAAATTGGGCAATTATAATATAGGCGTGTTTTTTATTTAAATTTCTAAAATTTTGACTTGATCATTTTTACGACCACTATCACAGAATACACAAAACATTGAGAAACGCAAACAGAGCTAAGACGATTACACCATATCTGTTTGACAGTAAAAACCCTGAAGGGGTCTATTTTTTTTAGCCAGATAGTATTGAAGACGAAAATTGGCCTTAGATCTCTCCAATTTGTGTGTATCCAATAACTATAAAAAGCTGCACTTAAAAATGTAATCTTATGAAAACACTTCACTAGCATGGACTCAATAATTTAAAAAGGTTACTCGTTACAATACTTGACTGAGTTTAATTTGCCATATTTGTTTGACTCTAAACTGCCAATCAATCTGATGAAATCGTTAGAAAATATTTTCCACTGTTAAAAATACTATATATCTGACTATGAAAAACATAGCAAATCTAACTCAAAAATATCTCAGTGAAAATTTTATTTTAAAGATTGTGAATTAAAAAGATATGTACCTCCAGGAAGAAAAATAAATTAAGGAAAGTTATAGTCTGCCAGATTAAATAAAATATAATGTTATTGAAGATAATTAATATCACAGATTTTTGGTAATTCGTTCAATGAGTAAAAAATATTTTTAAAAAAACATTTAAAAATAAATTTAAAAAATGTAAATTTAATAATCAAACTTTTTCTCGTCTTCCATAGCTATTTAAAGAAATTGTTTTGTTTAATAAATAAAAAGTATCGTAAAAAAGAAAGTTTGTCTGCAGTCAGTTTTGAACCATTTGAAACTCGAGCATATGTTAACAATAGATGTATGTTTTCCCAATTTCTCTGTTCATCAGTCATTTTAGCGATGGTGCATCAATAAAGTAGTCCTCCTTTACAAGATACAAAAACAAGATACTTGTACTCTTTTAGTTTTTAATAATAAATTCATTTAATATTCAGATGAAGCGTGTAATATAATAAAATTTTTTTGTAAAATACCGCTTAACAGACATTACGAATATTTACCTAGATTAAACGCGTTACAATAAATAAATTTATTTATCCCCCTCTTAAAGAACATAAACAGGATATAGGTAGTCGACAAATGTTAAAACTCGACACAAGATAAAATAATAATTTAGGAGACAGTTTTGAAAAGCCGTTGATGGTTGAGAACGTATGACATACAAGTCTTGAGGACATCGAAAAGGGCATAAAGACAAAGGCAATTAGTGAACAATTTCAAATAGCGACTGTAAGGTACATGGTCCTGACCTTAACAACCCCACTTTGAACAACCGTAAATGGAAGAATGCTTGAAAAGCTGAAATCACTCCATGGGCTAAATTCTTAACGAATTTGCTCTTTAAGCCAATTATTGAAATAATATTAAGGGGTGTATAAACATGTCACAGAAATTGATAATGCACAAAAATACTAAGGGCAATTTAAACCTGCGAGTGAAATTCATTGTCCAAACTTTTCCGAATGTACTCCTGTTACTTCGAAACAATCATCTGTGATCTAAGCAACCATGCGATGTGGGTATTATACTGTATTAGTGGCTATGGAAAATACTGCACTGAGCAACGTCCTTTACAAGAAATATTGGTTATAGATACATGAAATAGATGTGTCATATTTTAGTTGCAATGTTCCTTGTGTTTTTTTTTTTTCAAATTCATTTAGACGATTGATTTAAAAATGTTAGGCGAATGCATGGTGTATCATTTTTCATCTTGCCCTTCGTGTAACATAGATGTTTTCTACTTCTCCCACTATCTCGTTCGAGTTCATTACAAATTTTCTATTTGTTTATTTAAGCAGTCAGAACTGCGTGCTGTCCTGAAAATGAATAAAATTATATTTCATTGAGAATTTAAATTGTTGTTTACTAATATTGTAATTAGTTTTGTTAATTGGCTTTGAAATAATTGGCATAATCAAACTTATCAGAGTATATTTTGAATAGATGAACAAAATTCTGAACACCACATAACAATTTAACTCTCATTTTATTAGTTTTAGATTATGTATATTTTCGTTGAAGTAAGCACCATAAATACCGGAAATGACGGAACTTTGAGGACCGTCTTTATATATGTTTTTATATGTATAAAAAGAGCGAAACATGTATAAAGGAGGAGGGTGGATTCGGGAAGGTAGTGAGAGTCTACCTATGGTGGAGCCTAGGGGTACTAGGCATTGGTTTGTAGTCGGCCAGGTCAGACCTGGCCCCGCCCCTGCAGCGGGCTGCACAAAGTCAGCTCATCAGCCGGGAGATCGACCTACTCTAAGCAGGTAGAACGAGTCATTTTGCTTCGGTTGAGTCGGCCGGGAGATCGACCTCGATCTCTCGGCTGGGTGTGGGTCGATCAGTCCCCGTCAGGGGGCTCAGGTTCTATGAGGTCTTCATTCGGTCGAACGGGGTATGTTTGAGGGAGGTGCAGAGAACTCTGTTCTGGAATTGCTGGAGCGTTTTTAGAGTGTTAGGAGTTAGATACTTGAATAGTGAGGTCCCGTACATCAAAGCAGGTCTCAGGACGCACTGGTAAATCAGCAGCTTGAGGCGTACTGATAGAGCCGGGCTGTGAAGTAGGTGTCCTAGGCTGTAGAACTTTTTCCTAACACTCTTTAACTTCTTACTGAGATGAGTTGTGAACGAGAAGTGTCTACCGAGGGTAATCAAAGTAATAATGGTTTTATGGCCGGGTTGATATTCTATTGCCTTAGCTGCTACAATTGCTACAACTGATCTATTGTGTTGCCAACTGCACAGTTGACCACTTAATACACCTCAATTGTTTACAATACAATATGTATGTTTACATTCACCTGCCATGTTGAATAAAGGTTCAGTCGCACGAACATAAACAGCAAACCACTCTATTAAATCGTGTTTCTGCCTGTGCTGTTGACCACTATACATCTACGACTCAAGACTGTAAAAATAAAAAATAAATCTTTAAACTTTATCGAAGAAGGAATTCTAAAAAAAAAAAATGCACCTAGTTACTATCCACTTGTACGGCATATGGCTCTCACGAAGAACCATCATAGGTATCCTTCGGTGCATGAAACCACTTCATAAGAAGCCTGATCAAGACTAACGAAAAAAACGCAAGAGCTCCTCCTAGAGATCCAAACCCCATAACTGGTACTTTACGAACGTTGAAGGATAATAGTGGTATTACAGATGTTCAAATATCCATAAAAATAATCTTAAAGCATCATATGAATAAAAAATTAATAACATGTTCACTTTATAATTCGATTCGATTGCACTCCGCTTCATCTTTCACAGCCCTAGGTTTATGATAATAGCCACAAGATTTGAATACTGTTCTCTATTCCAGAATCGGAATACTGAGTACTGTTTCAAGAATGACTAGGGAACCTAAAAGCGAGAGACATGGAATAACAGATACACAAGTCCCATCCCGCAGGTTCGTCTATAACGAAATTTCCTTGCACTGTGATATATCCACACTGGTCGTATTCAGGCAATCGATTTAGCACCATTGGAATTTGCTCACTGAGCCCTTGCCTCATTACACTGCTGTGACAATCTTCCTTTCATGAGCATTTCAGATCACTTCCCAATAATGTATGTTCTTCTCACTCATACCGTATAGACAGGCCTAATAATTTTTCAACAATTGCTGTGCAATTTAACACCTCATCTCCCTCCCATTGAGCCAACACCACCCACAATAAACGATTGTACTACTTCATGCTGCCAATGTAACCAATTACAAATTCAGTCCTTTGCCACCCTACCCACAGTCGTCACTTCCATCGCAAATTTTGAAGCTAATACAACAATGCCATCAGGTTTTTATCTCCTATCGACGTACCCCCAACATAATATTTCACCATTTTCTACGACTGCTTACTTGGGAGATTAAGGTACTATATAATAAACAAAAAATTTCAATTTTGGCAAATAAAATAAAACAAGCCGTAACACGAATCATGTACGAACTAAATCTTCTACTTCCAAACGTGCGTACTTTACAGCGGACAAACGATAACTAGCTGACAACTCAAGCATCATATCACTTTTCTTCATAACATCCTATTATCGCTAATTTGTTCAATCCAAAGACCCCTCATCATCCAAAAATCTAGATTTCATCTTTAATTTTTTAATATCCTCTATTTTACATTACTCTAATAGTCAAAGCGATGAAAACTGTGCTATGGTACTGTTGCTTGCGGTATTTGGTTGGTGGATATAAGTCAAAGCACAAAGTTGCAAACACATAAACATTTACAAACACTTATAGACGTCGTGCACTCAATGGACACACTTTTAGGACTTAGTCTTTGTAGAAATTTCGATTGATAATACTTTTTTAACAGCCAATGACTACAGGTATTATCTGGCTCCTATTTGGAATTAATGAAGGGGAAATATTAGAAACTTAAGATCCCTAAAATAGGAACCTCAAATCCATAACCTTAAACCTCTCTTGAACTTTATCCATATGCCCTACTGGACAAAAGTCCACGCTTCGCAACCTGCCTATCTTGCGCCAAGATTATGTGGGCGCCCTTAATAATAGGAGGACCTCAGGTGGACAATAAATTTTGATTTAATTTTCAATTGTATTTTATTAAGAATTTTCTCCAACTCCTCATCTGAACATAATAATAATCAATATACAAAACATATAAACTATTGAAATTTATCCTAACTTCATAAAGAAAAATAGCGACAAATAAACTTACCCTGATCCAGACAATCCGTAAATTTTTTTAAAATATACAGCCTAGACATGTCTGTACACGTTTGTTCATCTAATCTAAGCCATTATAAATCTACATTTGTCGACAGATACATTTATTCTGTAGTATCAACCCACAGGTGATCAACATCTCCCAGAAAGGGACGTAATACATGCCTCAAATTCAATTTCACGTTAAAATTTCTTGAATTTTTACAACGCGTTACGTAGTGTCCAATTTAGCAATGCACTACATGTACATAGTAATATAGAAGAATTTCCAAAGGTATCTTTTGCTTATTTTCTTTTATTTTTTAGTATTTGGCTTCATAATTATTTCACTTGTTTGACACTTTATAAACAATATTTTACAATCATTAGTTGGACCATACAGAGGATGACAGGGATTTCCCATGAGAGCAAACCGATCTTTTTACGAAAAAAACATAAATAGGTACAGAGAAAACTATTAAAACCTGCTCGGATTATTATGGCACAAGCGGTTCACATCATGAAACCATCTGTCCAATCCACTTTGTTCATCTAGTATTTCTTCTTGTACATGCTTAATAATACACTGGCACGGAAATTCCATGTATAACAAATGTTTATGTAATTAATAGATATTGTTAACATGTATCTATGTATTACCATAAATTTCAGAGATATACTCTTTAGACAAAATTAATTTCCAAAACCTCAGGAATCTTATATTCTTTTTCCCCCCTTTAAATCGAATAGTGATTCATATCGAGGCAATGCTTTAGATGACCCGAACGAGATAAGACAATATAGATAGTCACCGCCATGGAATTAGGCTCTTGGTATGAAGCGGCTACTTGGCGCGGTTGCCACCCACATACGGGCAAACGGAGGTCAATCACTTATTTGCTTTTCTTAATCATTGATATTATTGAAGTACAGGGATCGCATGGATAGAAGAAAAATAGTGCACAGAGCGGCAATAGGACTTGCCATGTATTGCGGGTCTCAAGCTTATATAGTCGCGGTCATAAAATTACACGCTTGGAATGAAAGAGCTATTTACTGCGGTCTTGTGCCTTAAGAGCGGAAGGGGGTCTAATCACTAATTTGCTTATTGCTTAATGATTGACATTATCGAAGTGAAGGGGTCACGTGGATAGAAGAGAAGTAGTACACAGAGCGCCAACAGGACTTGCCATGTATTGCACCCCCGTGAGAACCCTCTCACGCTTCTAATTTCTTGACGGCAACTATAAGAATAACTATGTAACTAATTTTTAAATTTCAGGTATTTGAGTTACGCTATTTAAAAACAAAAAATTCAATTCCTAGAGCCCATATTTAACAGAGCTAAGTGGACACCGGACTCCTGACTCATCCTTCTACTGAACTGAAGCAGAACCAAGTGTAAATATAAGTTGAGGCTTTTACCTCAGTTGGTAACTAATCTCTAAAGTGGAGCGCACAAGTCGTTCGCTTCACTTATTGCTTGTCAGTCCACCAGGCCTTTGCGTGTTTTGCCAGTGGAAAACGTTTTTACATTGTCCTATATTTTTCGTTATTTCTTCTTGATATTAACAGGAAAGCCTTTTGACATATGTGTATTATTAAACGGTAAGTTTTAAGATTAATATACATCATCAAACCGGTTAAAAAAATGTAAATATGGTCGAGCTAATCAAGAACCAGACCTCCCCTTCAGTTGCCTCAACCGGACCCCTTTTTTTTCATGGTTAAAGTCTGCCTGTATTTGTACACATTTTTATTCTCTTGTAATTCTGTCTCAGATACCGAGAGGATTATGGGAAGGTTGATCAAAGAATGTGGAGTACATCAAAAATGACTAAAGATATTAAGATAGTTCGGAAAAAAAAAGATGGGTTGGAAGAAGGCCAGTAAACTGTTTAATGTTCCGAAAACAATACTTATCAGATTGTCTAAAATGAAGCACATCCGAGGAAGCAGCATAAAACATAAAGAGACAGGCTTATAGTTCCAGGTAAAGATCTCGAAAAAAGGTGGTTTACTAACTATTGTCTTGAGACTGGAACATCCTCTAGCAGGGTTTTTGGGTTCAGCAAAGAAAACACACAGACATTCAATAACCTTCTGGAAGATGTTTATTAAAAAGATGAATTCACTCCCGGTAGAATTTACAACGTTGGTGAGACCGTAATTACTGTGGTACAATATGAAGTGGCAAACGTAGATAGCCACCAGACATCAGGAGAACCTGTGCTGCTTGTATGAATGCTAGTGGTTTATTCGTGCCCTCATTAGTAATTTTTAGGAGGAAAGATATGAGTGAACAGTTGAAAAAAATTAGGAAAACTTTTTCCACCACACTCTTCAGAGTGGATACAAATCAACTCCTACACTCATTGGTTTCGAGACATCGTCGAATTTGAAAATCCTAAAGCCATAAACAGAATATTCATCTGACCGACTTAGCAATAGCAAATCATGTTACCATTGTGTCGCTGCCACCTCACTTCTCACACAAACTACAAACCTTTGAATAAAACTTCCATGGGTCCTCTCAAAGTTTACTACAACGAGGAAATCAGGCAGTAGACGTCCTGTAAGTGCTTTTGATGTAATGGACCTGTTTGACCAATCCTCTATTTTAGATGCCAGAAAGCTCAAAAAGCGTCCAATGCATTCAAAGTAACAGGCATATACCCCTTAAATGATAAGCAGTTCTCAGATGCCGATTAAATTTAAGAGTCGAAACAAAAAATGAGTTCCTCTTTATGTGAATCTGTGCTAAGCCAACAGCAAGAAATCAAAGCTTTTTCCATACAACAGAGAAGAATGTGATGAGGGCAAAAAACACGTTATTACAACTTAAGTTGAGTTTACCAAATCAACCATTAACATCTACGGCAGGTTTAAGTTGTTTCTCTTAGCTACACTTGAGGATCCTCAGTGTTCCACGTTTTCTATTTCTAAAACAAGCCCGTTTAACATCACTCTCCCATTACATATGGAGCTTCTCACGGGAGTTTCCCCATCCAAAGATGATGCTTGGTTTATGTTTTGAGACAGGAAATTTATGGAGGATTCTAATGGGGAATGTTGTGACAAGGGGCCAAATATTGAGACATATTTAATCGAATAACACAATATACTTTATTTACATAAGACACGAGACATAGGTATCGAAAACTCCAACTGTGCCTACTGCATTGCGGGTTCGTAGTCTTCAAGTGGGGGAGAGAGTGCAGGCGAGGATTCGCTTAGGAAACCAAGACGTTTGGCAGTTTGGCACCATCAGGAGGAAACTCAGCCAGTACCATTATATTGTCGATTTGGACACAGGTCGCACCCTGAAACGCCATATTAATCAACTGGTCGCCACCTTGGTTCCGAAGAAAGAAGTCTCCTTCACTCCTTTGGTTCCACAGGACAGAATGGGGGTGCCATTCAAAACTGAAACTACAAGCTTGCCACTAGACCACCAACACCTCCTTCACCACATGTAAGTAGTCCAGGTACACAGCGCGACTTGCCTAATCCATGCCATCCAAGGCCACCACCTGTTCAGCCAGTACGTCTGTGCCTCCATCGCCTAGGCCTACCAGGAGCCGGAAAAAGCCGAAGTATCTCGAGGACTATGTCTTCAACGTGTGTTTGTTGACCTGTCCATAAATAAGTGGGGGAGATTGTAGTGAAGAACTGGGAACTTTGGACCAATTGCGTTATGTGCTAGATGTGGGGCCATGTGGATTGTCCCGGGGCTGAACATCTGCGATTTGTGTCACTAAATGATCTAATTCTGTTATGCATTATCTGTACTATTTTGAATAAATTCTGTCTTCTTTTTTTTTAAACTAAACCTGCAATTGCTATATTATACTTGTAGTTAGAAAAAAGATTAGAATATCGGCAGCAATTTTTCAAATCACAGAAGTGTAAGCTTTTTGAAAATAATTTTTTATAGTTAATTTTAATTTTATTTTCTAAAAGTGGTGCATAACATTATAAAGAAATATTACGTTATTTTCAAACATAGGTTTTTACTATTTTTTTCAAATAAAAAGCAAAACCGGACCCCGTTTTGGGATTTTTCCTCTATTATTTACTAACCTCAATCATTGGGCGTTAAATTAACAATTAAAATATCAATGATTAATGTCTGTTATAGACATATGGGCATTTTAAATATAGGTTTAGTTGTCTCCTGCTCCCATGCTTCGTGCATTGTGCCGCGATGTGCTCTCCAGCGAGTGAAGCGTTTTTACACATACCACCAGAGTTCTTTTAATTTCTCGGAGCAACTTCATGCAATAATTTTTGAAATCTTTCTCTCCTCGCTCCTTTTGGTATTTGAGTTTCCCTCATCAGATTTGCCTTTTCCATGCATAAATAAATAAAAAGAAATACATTTTAAGTAATAATTATCATACATTACATAATGGTTGGTAATATGACAAACAGTCCGAACATTGACGGATACGCGATTAAGGCCAGGGCATCACAGTGCTCCCCACTTGGTTGAAGAAAGTACTCTACAAGAACTTTGAAGTGATTTATTCGTCCAAAAGCGCGGCGCAACCCGTCTCAAACCACGATCAAAGAGGATTTTCTATACCTATTTCAAAGCAAAGCCAAATACGAAGGTGGAATGATTTGAAAAAAGGTTAGAAAATGAAGCCCTTATGAAATGAACCTAACATTATTGCCACCGTTTAGATCCTAATCCATTAAACTCTTTTCACGAAAGTTTTCCAAGTAGAACTAACTTGAAGGTGCCTCAAGCATGTATTCATCACTAGCTCTCTGGAAGGCAGAAGGAACAATCAAATTAATTTTAAACTACCCTGCCCTGTTCAACCACTAATTACTGAACTCAAGCACAAAATTTGACTGGATGCTTATGATTACAGACATTGATTGTATAAGGACAATTGATGATGGATTCTGAAAATATTCTGGAGTAATTCCGAGCAACTCTATAAAATTGTTTTCAAACCCATGGAAAGGACATTGTCAACTTATTGTGAGTAATAAGTACATAGGGGGTCAGATTTAGAAAACTGAAAATGCTGCAAGTGTTGCCTAGCTATGATTGAACATCCTAGGAGACCATTGTCTTTCAGGAAAGGTTGTACTCAGATTGATGAATTTGAATACTTATTACTTTTCATTATTAATTCATGATTATTTTTGTAGATGAAACTGCAGTAGTTTATGTTAAGCACTTATTTACTACCAAAGCGGGTACACAAACAGAAAAACTACTACACAAAATTGAAATGAATAAAACTCAACAGGTATGGCCATGGGAAAAAAATGATTCATTGTGGCTAGTCAAAAAGACACCTTCAGCTCACACCATTGATAAGGGGGGAAATAAGATAACCAAAGTAGGTTGTTAGATGGGCTAGAGAAAGTTATAAGAGCAGGTCAGAATACTGGGAAATAAGGTTATTTGTTCCATCTGTATGGCTTTTTCTTAAAGGCTTAATTTAAAAATAGAAACATATTAAAAGGACTAGTGGGATAAAAAACCTGAAAAATATGTTGTAAACAATTTTTTTATACAATGAAAATTGTTTATTTACTGAAATTTTAAACTGCACCATATTCAGCCACCCCAATGTTCACAATTTACTAAGTTCAAAAGCCAAAATGTACTGAAGCTAACTAATTCCTTTAAATAATACCGGTACCAGACAAAAGCATACAATTTAAAAAACATTATATTTAAAATTAATTAACAGCAAAAAATACTAAATACTTTATTTGGATGAATTCGGAGGTTTTAAGTTCTATAATGATCTAAAATATTCTTGTTGGTATACTTCTTCTACATGATTGTAGAATAATAGAAGAGATTCACCTCCATAAATAGAAGTGGATGGTTTCCAATCCTATAGCCTACCTTTCGGCCTTAAATAGGAATACATCACGTGTAAATAAATAAACTTTTATAGTAAAAATTTTTACTTCTAGCAATCTTCTATTTCCTTTTGATGGTGTAGTGCTGTTGTCATAATATATAGGCTGTATGACCTATCTCGTGTTCTTTCATGAGATACGCCAATATGAAAAGTGGCCTGCTGCTGAAATAAGTTTTTAACATAAAAAGTAATGAAAAATATAACTTTAAGGTAGTTTAAATATAAAAACATACAAACAGTATCTTTAAACTATTTCTCACATTTGAACGAGATAAAATTGGATTAGTATGTTTTACATAAGTTACTGGCCTGTTTCTGTTTCAAATTAGTGTCAGAAATGTCCCGGGTACAGTTGCATAATAAATAAAATTATTTTAGATGTTCTTGCTGAATACTTACTATCAACAAAGAAATCTTGAACTAGGGCGGTCTTTACTGTTACACCAACAGCAGAGAAATGAATATTTGTCCAAGCAATGAAGGCCAAAAATCACCGATTAGAAAAAAAAAAATCATATAGTTCTGGATTTTGGGACAGCTGTTCATTGGAGTGGGGGAAGGGTGAGCGGGGGTGCAGTTCGAAGGTCCCTTTTTTTTGTTTTCCTCGACTATCAACTTTAGCATAAGGTACTTCATACACAAAATACTCGTATATTCGTTTTTTTCATTGAGTGAGTAGTTTCTGCAAAAAGAAGGTAAGAGAATAAAGTGAAAAAAAAAACTAGTCTCTATTGCCCATAACTGCAATCCGACGATGTGAGTTCTGGAAAGCTGAAGTGTCATGCTCAGCAGTCCCCAACAACTTCCATGGCACCTGCACCTATTCAAGAATATTCCAACAAAGATGAGGAAGAGGTAGAGGAATTCAACTTCTAACAAACATATCTCTCCGTCGACTCGAGTTTCATATTACTTTTTTTTTAATTTATATTTTACTGTTGTAATAAACTACCTTTTTTTACTTTTATTTTTTAATGAACTTTTCCTAAGAACATTGAGATTTTTTGTTCTAATCCCTTGTTATCTCCTATAGTGTTAAACTTAAACAAGATGAAATAGTTGTTTCATAGTAACATTTATGCAACTGAATTGAATGAAACTACATTCAGATATATATCTCACATCCACAACGAACATTTTGTAATAAAATATCCTAATTTTTGCAAATAATATTTCAACCTGGAAAGAATCTTGTTTCATTTCTACAACTTTGACACACGGTCTAATCAGAAAATTAGATGTGATGGACCTAGTCTGCAGATCCACAGATAAGATATATTTCTATGTCACTCCATCAGGTTAGTGGAAATATCAGTTGGAAGAAGCATAGAACTAAATTTGAAATATCATAAAAAATATGAAGTTTCACAGGTTAAAAGGTTGCAAATGCAACTTGCATCCTCCCCCCCCCCCTTCCGGTCTATCTTCCTAACTACTGACTTTAAAAACCCGAAAAAAGGGTCCTTCAAACTGCTCTCCCACCCCCCGCTGGTGGGGACTTTGTGTAAGCACTTGCCTGGGGCCGTGTGGGCATTACTTACAGAGTGTATCAGCTCCAAGGTACTGGAAGGATTTGAACTTTTCTATGCATATGAAAAAGTGAACATTGGTATTATTGATTATATTAAACTCAGATGAATACATGGTTTTTATCCACATCAGAATTTGTTTCCTACAAAACATTACCAACAGACACCATATGGTATTGGGACTGGGGTGCCACCTTGGCCCTAGCCGGTACTGAGGAGCCTGGGTTCTCAACAACGGTGTTGATGACATGAAGGTTTTACGCCAAAAACAAACAAACTACATTAAATAAGCACAGCAGTTGTTATAATTTAATTGTAATTAATATAAAACTTTATTTTTTACTATTATGCTTATTATTATGATTCATTACTAGTACTGTATTAGGAGTTAAACTACAGAAAAAAAAATGCGCATATGTTTATATTTATAGATTGAATCTTATCTATTTGTTAAAAGTAATTTATCCTGTGGAAACAATAAAATATTCTATTCTACTAATATTGTATTAATGTACTGTAATCCAGACTACTAATCTTTTACTGTAGTCCATCTAAAAGAGGCATATTTTTTAGCCCAGTTATTAGGCCTGTTTGGTCCTATTTATGTTTCCAAGTATTTTTTAATGTTTCTTTTCAAAAAATTATCACAGCACTGCCATCATTTTCTTTAGTTTTGCTTTCATCACTGAATATTCTTAAATGAGGGTTAATATCTTTGATTAACTATATTTGTGGATAATTAGCTGAGCAAAATCATTTTGTTTAATAGGATGTATCTTCGTCTCATTCTTAATTTTAGTTAATTTTCCCCCACAAAGGGTTTTTATTTGTATGTATTTTGGTAATGGTCTAAAATTTGTACCCTGTGTTTTTTACATTATATGCTACTCCAGATTTATTCATGCAGTGATTGTATTCTGTATACAAAATTATAGATATAATTTCCTTTTTTCTGCCATGATTGTTCTTATATGATTCAGAAACAGAAGAAAAGTGATATTTGTTCCTATTTTTCAGGTAACAGTGAAGTGGTCTTAGAAATTTTATTACTTAGCCAGTCAGCAAATATTTACTCTATGTACAAGAGAGCACTTAAATATTAACACACTAACATGATTAATTAATTGGTTAAATACTATATTATACTAATTAATCAGTATAAGTAATAATACCAAGTTTAAAAAATACATAGCTGATGTTTGAGCGGTAATAACCTGCAGTTAACCTGCCTTGCCAAGCCAGAGTTTTAAGTCAAAATAAACAACATATATATTTATCAAACAAGTAAATATCTACATATATGATCAATGGTATACACTAATAAATAAAATTGACTTAATAAACTTTTTATTGAAAAAAATGGATAATTATGAGTATAAATAAAATATTAGTTGATATCTATTTATACTTCACAGGTACAAAAACTTCTCTTCATTGATAATTTCTTATTTAACCCTTTTACTGTGCAACAATGTTGGACTAGTTTACTTTAGTGGCTTTGCACAGTTAAAGGGTTAAAGGCGCAGAAACTGAGATAATGAAGACTACAAAATAGAAGAAATTAGCACACCTGAAACATTATTGCAAAATTAGATCAAATATTTTCATAATATCTATCATTAAAAATGATTCAAAAATTGATTTTTCTCAATTGTAGGTTAATTTCAATCTTAATACATTGAAAATTAATAATCATATTCAATAATTCCGAATATTAAATTCAATATGCACCATATCTTTAAGGCAATGATCATCTTTCATACCATCCATGGTTTAAAATACTTTAATGTCAGAAAATTTAAGCATCAACAAAGGGAAACCGGCATTTTCTGTTTATTTTTTGGGGGTTAAACGTTCTCAATTGTGCTAAGCAATATTAGGAATGAACCATTTGTTCACAAGCTGTAACCCAAACCCCAAATCTTTAACTTCCAGCTCTCAATTATAGTCTCCCTTTTACAAAAAAATAATATGATTTTTTATTCCATGATAAGAATATATTTAGTATTTTTATCAACTCAAAACTATGAATGAATAAACCACATGATTTCATTGAAGTCCACAAAAAAATTAATAGCATCTAGATTGTTAATAAAATTAGGTAACACATTAGAAAAAAACAAGGTTGGCACAAATCCAGCTTCAGCACATAACTAAATAAATGGTTGCAGACTAGACTGTGAATATCATGGCTTCAAATTAGAGTCTGCAGATAGCAGAAAATGGTTCTTTCTGTTTATTCACTATGTTGGGTTGGACTTTAGTCTTGCTGGGCCAAGTTTCTATAAGATAGATACCTTAACTTTTGCTGGTGGTTTCTGTGAGGAACACCAGTTAGTTAAGTAAGAGTCGCCAATTGTATAAACACATTTTAAAAAACCATATGATTTTTTCGACTAATGAAGGTATCTTGCCTTGACAAGCTATAGCTTTATTCTATTCCTACTTTTAATTTTAATAATTACACGTTAAAATTCCTCTACAAGTTTCAATATCATCTGGATACTCTAACATGGTATATTTAGGATGTTCTGAGTATCTGCCTATGCTCTCATATAATTTAATAGTGAGTTAGACTAACTACAACTACTTCATGATAAAAAATTCTAAGCTATAATGGTTTTCTCGATTTTCAGAATATTCTCACTACTTTCCCAAGAATGTCTACCTTATCAAAACATGGATTATAAATAATGTTAAAAATCTTTTAATTTTTGTTAGTACAAGTAAAAAAACCATTTATTTAAATTATTTTAACATTCTAATTTCAAAGTAAAAAAACACGAGTAAACTTAGATTTTGTTGTTTAAATGTAGAATTAATAATGAAATTCCCCATTGATGAGTACCCCTGCCCTAAACGGACAAATTTCATTTCACTCCTATATGTAGAGTGATATTAATTAATATTAAATATAAACACAAAAATAAACATAATGTTGCTCACATAAGGTGAAATGTTCAGATCTCGGTTCAAATTTCTTGCTCAACAAATTTTCCTCTCATAGGTATAAATTGGATGGCGATGGCGTCTGATATTCTACTCTTTCAGGTTTTTAGGAGCACCACAATTAATAAAGAAAGTAGAAGGAACCCACCCAAATAGACTTAAAGAAACAAGGTTCTAACTTTTTTGAATTTCAAAATAATAATGAACGGTATAGTGCAAATGCACCGTCAAAACATTAATGAAAAAAAAAACATAATTGACAATTATAAAACCCTTCTCTGTGTGATTTAATTGAGCAATAATCTCTGCTCATCTACTTACATTGGCATGTTTAGACCATTACTTTTGGTTGATACTTCAAACTATGTTTGTAGGTTTTTAAATACTTCAAAATAGGTGCCACAGTAAAAAAGCAAAATAAATAGATATATATATATTAAATAGGAGTCTGGGTTGCTCATGCACTCTCCTCTTGAAGACTTTGTCTGATCAATTTTTGCTCTGACACTCCGAAAGCACTCCAGCTCAATTTATTCTTCAGCTGGTCCATCTACTCTAAAAAATCTGCATGATGTGGTGTTACAAGCATTTTTTTTATCAACCACTATTCTCAAGTCAGAAAAAAAAACTTATAAAATAAATATGTGGACATGTATGTCATCATATTTATTGTTGTATTTGTTATAGATACTTTCATATAGTATATGATGTTTAGTTTAACTGCTTAAGTAACACATACATCATGAAAAGAGTTAACAGGAGAACCAGAGAACCATAATCAAATAGGTTCTTTCCTGTTTCCAGCCCACCTGTGATAATATTTCAGATTCTTATAACAGACCTGTGCGTTATTGTACTAGCAAGTCATAAGTCTGAGGCTATTGTAATAGATATTTTTAATAAACTTAATTTTTTCAGTTTTGAATTCTTCATTTTGTGTCTCTTTTATAAGATGATGTAGAAGAAATTAAGATTATCTGATTCTGAACATAGTTTTAATCCCTAGTGACTATCTTTCATCCACACAATCAAATGATAGTGAGCTGCAATAGAATTTCTGAGAGATTGCCAGACACCACTTAATTTGGTTGTGTTTTCTGTAGACACTCAACAAATTATAAGTTTAAATGTTGTGTTGACATTCTGAAACAACTTTATGCATATCCAAACCTTAGTACTCTGTGATGTGGTAGAGCGTATAGCTGGTGATAACAATATCACAAAAAAAAAATGTATTGTAGTGTTTAAGAACGCAAAACGTCATTAAAAAATAAAATGTGAGTCTTTGTATGGTTTCTTGGGTGGGCATTGGGGTAGTTGATTTGGGCATTTTGTATGATTTTTTTTTTTCCGTGAAATTGTGATATTTTGGAATTATGCAAATTTTGAAGCATTATTTTCGAATTTTGTTTTACCAACTTGTGGCTCCATTACCAATATTTAACTTTTTCAAGAAAGTATATTTTTTGTAGCCAGCTCCTTTTAAAAATAGAGATTTGCAATGAATTATACTGAGAGTTATTAACAAAAAGTTGTGTTACCTTTTTTTAAATAATACATCAGCATCAAGAGCCCCATAAATAACATCTGTAAATGTGACAACATGTAATAAATAGATCCAGCTATTAAGCTGTCAAGAAATATATATTTCACAACATATTGCTATAAAGAAGAAAATGGTATATATGTAAATTGGAAAAACTGACAAAAGTTCTATGCATTCGACAAGTGGTAAACAATAATACAGTGATGTATTAGTGCCAATGAGGATTGAAGGGGACACATTAAATTTATAATACCAATAAAAAGGGGGAGTTCATTTAATAGTCTCGTGATTTAATAGTTATAACTCATAAACCCGAGGTGAGACAGCCCTTAACTTAATAAAGGGTAAATTCAACCTAATTGGTTGTAAGCAATACTTAAAAAAATTAATAAAAAATTGATAATTGTGTGTATAGTATATTGAAGGAACCAACAAGTTTGGTAATGATAATGTAAAGTAAACTTATAATTTTAATTGCAAGCATTCCCTATAACATATTTTTTTGTTAGGTTTTATACTTGTTAAGAGACCAACAAAATCCATTTTAAATTTCATTTGCACTGTGCGCAGTGTGGTACTTGACTTCCATATATTATCATATTATATCATATTATTATTATTATATATGTACCAAAATTGTGAATAACCTTGTGACTTTAAAATCCTAACCACACAGAAGACCTTTTTACTGAATTTTTAATGTTTACTCTACTGACACAAATCCTTAAAACTTTTTTGTGAAAATGTACTTAATGTTAATTAAAATTTTTTTTTCATAATCTGATTTCATGAGGCAGTCTTAGCTGAATTGGTCCCAAGCTCAGTACAGCCCAATTTCCATTGAACTCTACTTATCTGGTTATTCACATCTATGAATATACCTCTATACCTTTACATAATTTGATAATATGTTTTTTTTACAATCAGGTACTGAAAAAGGATGTTAAAAAGACAGGAGGGGAGAAAAGAGATATCACAGAGAAGGGAAACATAAAAAAAGTAAATCAATAAACTAAAAATTATAAGAGAAAGAATTTTTTTATACTGGATGACTTTAATTTAATAATGCTTCAATACATAAAAACATACATGTAACTAGGCATTCGCATTAAGTACATTTTTTTAAAAAAAGTATAAAAATTATTTCATGCCACAATACACAATCTTTTGAAGATTTCCTGATAGAAAAGATTGCCTTATTTTTACAATGTGGTTAAAAAAATATTTCAACAATTTTTCATCTACTTTTGTTACATCCTATTGGTATAGTAATAGTCTTATGTTATATAATGGATACAACCAACTGCATTTGGTTTCTTCTTAGTGATTTCCCCAGGCCATTTTTCAATTGTACTTTAACATGTAATGTTATATAATATTTAACTGAAAAAACATGTAAAAATCCATTACATAAAAAAATGACATGTAGGTTCCAGCATAAATTAATACTATTATAAAAACATACCAACAATTTTAACACAATACTTGATTTAATAAGTTACACTATTATATTAAGGAAATTGATTCTAAAACCTTTCTATATTTACAAGCATAGATGTAAATGTTAGTAATGTCATGGTAAACTATTTTAATAATATATATATTTTGGTATAAATAAAATATTAGATAGCATGTATACTTAATTAAAATGAGTATTGTAATTTCTACAGCTCTTAAATACAAATGAAAAAATTATTTATAATATCTGCATATAAAGCATCTTTGTTCTTCAGAATTTTAGCTAATGGACGGATTAAACACAATGTATGATTGCACACTTTGAAAAACATCTTTACAATAATGATTGAGCACATATAACATGTAAAATAAATAATTTTTAATTAAAACCACATAGATACAATAAATATAATTAAACAATGCACAGCAGAGCGATGTTATACAATCATAAAACTAAGGCAGGCAAGTTTAAATATCACATGAAAAAACAGAAAATTACACATATTAAAAATGTGTCATCCAGTTTGCTCGATGTACTTTAAAATTGCATCAACTATATCTTTATCCCTTCTATAATGTTTTTCAATGCAAGATAATGGTTTTGGGTCAATATCAGATATACCGACATTCATCCAATGCACAGCACCATCATAGTCTTGTGTATAATGGAGGCTATCTTTAGGTTTACACTTAGTATGTTGAAAAGAAATAAAAATGGAACAGTCTTTTGCTGTAGTTGCAAGTAGATACCTTTCTATGGCACCTAGTGGTTCACTAGAATAAAGTAACCTATCAACATAGTCGTAATCTCCTTCAGTGAGTTTTTTACTACAATAAATATCATAAAGAGATGAAAAATCAAGTTCCTGCAATTTTTGCATCATCAAAATCCTATGCAATATACAGTTGCTAGGAAGAATACTAGATGTCCAATCGCACGGTTCTATGATCCCTCTTAGTGGAGATGTATTTTGGTGGTGATTTTGAGATTTCATTTTTTGCCCAAACAGGGATAAATCAAAAGCAGGTTCCTCTGTTAACTGTTTCATTAATGCTTCCGCAACTAGGCATGCCCATTTGTCTAAAAGTCTTTCGGTGTTGATATTTATGTTGTTTTGTTGTGGTTCTAACCATTCTTGAAGAATTTCACAAACATTACCTTTAATTTCATCACTGTATACAAGATCACCATTCTTGAAAATTTTAAGGTTATTCTGTGGCGTAATAAGCAAGTTTTTAATAGCTTTTTTCATTCGACTGAGATTACCAGAAAACAAGTCTAAAGGGCAATAATCACTTATCCTCAATACTCTCTTCTTTTTAACCTTAAGGTATTGATTAAGGCAATAAGTACATTTTGGGTGATGCCGGTCAGCCAGATACACCCACCCTTGTTTAGGCTTGATTTCAATGCAATATGTTGATTCGTTAGACCTTGAATTTTTATTTTCATGAAAAAATGGTGAAATGTTCTTTAACGAAAAGCATTGTTGCAAGCTCATCCATTTCTTAGATTTTGAAATTCCATTACGCGGTTTTTCCGACAAATGATTAATTAATACAGGAGGCAGGTAAGTGTAATCAGGGTGGATTGTTATTAATTCATACCGTATCCCTTTTGTAAGCCTGAATTTAGATCTCTTTTCGAATAGTTTCAAGTCTAGTTCTTTAATTTCTTTTTCATGAAGTCTACCCAAAAACGGTGGTTGAATAAATACTTTTCCTAAAAATGGCATAATAATTTTCTTATGAAATTCCACAGCTCTTTTCACTGTTTTCTCCCTCAATTCAATCATATCGGTACTAATTTTCATGTCATAATTACATTTTTCCATCCGTATAATAACTTTATCTTCTGGGATTGTTATGACTAGGTTAGCATTACCTTCTCCTCGATACAGCCAGCGAGTATTTTTAAGGGATATGTATGGCACAGTATCCAAGACAGCCATTATTCCAATTGTTTCTACCAATGGCCAGAGATCATAGGCCACGATTATTTCTTCAAATTGAGAATTTGGTATTCCAAATACTTCCTCTTTATTTGATTTACTGCACTGCAGCAACAAACTTTATTACCTAATAAAAACAAAAATCCTTTCTCTTAACTTTTGCCCAGTTATAATTATTAACATGAATGAAATCAACTGATAAATGGGATCACTTATGTTCAACAATAAAATATATTATAATAAAACAATTAATGCTGTTTAAAAAGAGATTTTCACAATTGTAATTGTCATGTGTATTTGACTTCTCTGTGATTCCATTCACCACATCCATAATGTACAGAAAAGTCAAAAATATTTAAAACATAAATGAAATATGTAATTTACCTAGTATTGCAAACTCCTTTTAGTTTGAATATCATCTAAGATCTGCCTTAATTCTTCATCTTCAAATCGACCTTCCAAACTATAACATAAAAAAATTCTATAAGCATTCAATTCAAACTTTGGATTCACATCAAAAAATCAGTAAATACAAAACAATTTGAATAAATATTGCATATCTGTCACTTAATAATTAAATAAATATAACAAATGATAGATAGTATATTTTTATAAGTCACGATTCACATTTTGCAATCCTAAAAAGTATGTATGTATATTAAATCACGAAACTGAAAGGTTGAAAAATAATTTGAGTATATTTAACCGGAGAGAGCTTATATCAGTCAGACTGAATTAACACAGGATACCTACTTAAGATATAAAAATTTAGAAGTCCCTACGTAACCCGCTCGCCTGTCCTAGACTTGTAGCGAGTGTCAAGTGCGCTCGTCAGTACGACAGTGCGCTCGGGTGTTCACATGGTCCACAGAGGCACAGGTATTGGCAGTGAGGTAGCTTAGGTACCACTAGAGCTTGGGAAATCTCAATGGCAGCTGGTCCTAGAAACCTTGTCCAGGTACCCTCCTCTTTACCTGGACCTGGGGTCGGCGAGATCAGCACGTGAGCTACTTGGGAACTGAATGGACTTCTGAATTGGCCAGCCGTACAAGCGTAGTAAAAAACTATTCACATTAAGTCCAACAATCCTTGATTGTGATGTATCCATGCAAAATAACTGCGCTTGTCCATTAATAGATATATTAAAACGCCATGTTTTCCCATTAATTATAAATTAAATTATACTTTTCTAAACTAAATGAAGGATATAGAAATATTGCTACTCATCAGTTTGTTAAATACTTATTAAGTGAACAGTATTTTTTTTTCCCCAAAATAATTTTATAAAAATAATTATCTCGGTGACTGAAAACGGCTTAGAACATATTAAATACGCGATCTGTTATTGGATCTATCGTCTTTTTCAATATTTAAAATTTTTGTTTGAGTTATTAATGAATGAATCATCAAATGTGGGGAAAATTCACAATATTGGTTCTGAGCGGTGATTAAAACAAAAAAATTCTGACCAATGACCTAGCCCAGTTATGCAATATTTTTGCATTAATTTGAACCTGTTCGCTAGCGCTCTATGGTTGTCTAGCGTTTGTGGATGATTTAGCTTGTGCCTAATCTGGCAGATACATAAGGTTCTCTACATAATGTTGTCGAGAGGTTCTTGACTTACCACCTCCCGCACTGCAGTATTCCTCATTCTGATCTAATCTTGTTTTCGCTATTACTCTTAGAAAAACTTCACCTCAGCTGACTACTACCAACATTCTTACATCTTTTTGGAACTATCGAGTAAAATATGATACCTCTAAGCCAAGCGTATGGCCTATTTATGTTAAGTAAAGTTATACTATTTGTAAATATATTTAAAAAATATATAAATTCAACGCTATTAATCAGGACGTTTCAATCTTTAACTTTTAACCCTATTTAATACGTTTTTTTTTTTTTTTTAGGGTAATCAACACGTAACTCGTTATTATATTTCACGGAGTTGGCAGTATTTTTCAAGACTCAGGATTGAACAAAGGAGTTCCAATGCATAAAACGAGCATACAGACAGACAACATAAAAACATAAGGGTATAAAAAAAGACCAAGTCTTTAAAAAAAACACAGTAAAATAGAATTATATATTGCTACGAAACGGACGGAGAGTGAGGCGGGGAGAGCTTAGTTGCCCCCGAATACACAGGTGGCCTGAAAAGTTTCCCACCTCAGCATGAAGATGATAATAAAATAAATAAAAGCTTTGTGAGGTCAGAAACTTTTCAGTCGGAATCACCAGCTCACTGGGATTATCCTCGAGGGCTCCATGGCAATTTTGGTTATAAGTGTGAACCGTTACATTTTGAGTGAGTGGAATCATGCAATAAGTTTGAATGAGTTCTTAAATCACAATTATCAATGCATATTGTAATTTTATAAATAAAGAACTTTCTAATATATACATATATCTGTAGCGTTAGGATTTTTAGACCTCTACACCACACCACCCTATGATATACAGAGAAATCCACTACAGGTACAATACAAATTTACAATATTAACTAACCCGTATCAGATATCAGCGACATCACGACTAACTGCAATGAATTACTCACACAATGGTTTTACAACACCCATTGACGTTATTTATACACACGCTGATTCATTAAACGGATGACAGCTGGTGGGGTGTTCAGAATCTATTAATGAAAAATGACAATAGGGACTCTTTTCTAAAAAAAGAAAGACAAAAAAAACTGCGCGCGTAGTCATTTTGATGAGACAGAGGAGATATAAACCGGACGTCACCGGCAAAAAGTCAGTACGGACGTCATAGGGGACTGTCTGCCCACCGGGCGCTTACACTCAGACAAGTCATTAACCGCAACTTGAAAAATGTGTACACAATTATTATACCGACCTCAGAATCCTACATGGATGTTCCGACTTCATTTACCATCATCTGTTCAGTGCAACAAGTTAATATGGTACGGCCAAACGACCATCCTTCCAGCCTTGATGGGTAATAACTAGTTCATTTGACGATGAGTATTCGGATTATTACGAGAATACGCCTTTTTTTTTTTTTTTGTTAAAGCAGATTATATTACATCAGACGTGAAAGAAGCAGTATTATCGAAATACATATATAATAAAGGATTGTCATTATTAACAATGATTCATCAATGATTGTCATCAAAGATGAATCATTATATATTATGTTACATCAGATGTGCAAAAGGATTCATTATGCAATGTTGAAATACATAAAGCCAGAATAAAGGACTGCCATCATTAAAACTGTCATAAAATGTGCATCATAATAAAGTAGATTATATTACATCGGATGTGAAAGAGGCTGCATTATTGAAATACATATAGGCAGAATAAGTGACAATGAAACATCAAGGGATAGTTATTTAGAGACATAATATTGTGGTAGTTCAATTTGATGGTTAAAATAAAAGCAAAAGAGGGCAATGAAAAAATAAATATAATAAAGTGAGGAAACAAACCAATGATCTTGACTTCATTGACTAATGATATGTAATGGGGCTTGAGTTGACTACACTTACGTAAAGCCAATAAATGTGTATCCATACATTTTCTGCGGCCAAAGTTTCATCTAGATATTATATTTAGCATTAAAGTTTTAATCGGTTCCTATGCTAAAAATAAAAGCAATTTTATGAAAAAATTATGAAGGATCAACTGTCCACTAGGTTTCAGTGACAAAATCTTCAATCCTCGCCTAGGTTTTTGGCTATCAACAACGGTGTGTAACCGGAAGCCGATTGAAAGGACCTCAAGATGACAGTCATTGGGTCTTTTAAGCGCTCGCTAATAGTAATATAAATAATTATAAATATATACATAATTAATTGGCATATATTGATAGCACATGATTTAGATATATGACTCAACTAAGAGATTAGAACATCATAAACATGGCAATCCCTGGCTCACACATGAATCAATTTTATTTGTTTGAGTTAACGCAAGAAAGGTCGATCATCTGTGGTTAAAGCCTTTTTCTAGCAAGAGTAGGAATAACAAATTTATTGCCAACCAAAAAACAAAACCACTTAACCCACAGGTGAGAATCGAACCCACTCAACGCCCACGCATCTACGACAACTTCACTATTACATATACATGCCGTCTCCATTTATGGATGCAATTAACGATATACACAATATAACATTTTATTTAATATTCTACTAAAAAAATTTTAACAACCTACAAAATAGCCTACAGTCCTTTCTTGAAGCCAAACATGTAGTCAAACTAGTGGCAACTTCCCCCAAAAATAATAAAGAATTAAAAACTGAAATAATACTAGTTGTGACGACACTTAAATAAATACGTTTCGTGAACCTTTCATATGTGAAATTAGTGTATAATTATGGCAGCAAATCGACAGAAAAGAACAAAATCAATATCTTCGAATGAAAAAAACAAAAAAACATAAAAAACCACAATAACCTTGGGTTGAAATGATTATGAAAGCATGCGAATACATTCACTACTTGATTGCACAAATGAACGAAGAAATTTGAAATTGTAAGTGTAATATACTTTTTTTTATATATATAATAAAATAAACTCACAACAGGGTTGTAAATAAATAAAAATTAAAGAAAAAGAATGTGCCAGTAAAGGACTAAAGATAATAAAATACCAAAGATAGTACAAGATATTTTTTTAAGAAATTGGGTATTTGTTCCCTTATTATATAATTCATATTTAAAAAAAGAGAAAAATATTTTATTTAGTAATAACAAGAGTGACGGTAGACCGCAACTTGGCGATACGAAAACCCTGAATATAATGAAATGTATTTTGTATATTAGAAACAGGAAATAATTGTAGGCATCAACATACAGAATTGGTGGAGTAGTGGCATGTTTTATATTTTCGCTTAAACCAGTAAAATTTGTTACGCATATGAAATGATCAATCGAATTATCCGGAGAGTTTGGTGGAAAAAGGTTAAGTTATAAATGCAAAATTT
This sequence comes from Acanthosoma haemorrhoidale, assembly GCA_930367205.1. Classification (NCBI taxonomy): domain Eukaryota; kingdom Metazoa; phylum Arthropoda; class Insecta; order Hemiptera; family Acanthosomatidae; genus Acanthosoma; species Acanthosoma haemorrhoidale. The sequence continues at coordinate 115,807,653 of OV884011.1, read as the reverse complement.
TCAGTAGAAACATTTGTTGAATTCTAATTGTTTTTAAATAACACTTCAATTTAACTTTATGATTATCTAACAGAATTATAATAATTAAGTTAAATTAATGTGTTATTTAAAAAAAAAAGAGAATCAATCACATTTGATCAATCGCACCACTGAAAATTTTGTATTTATGGCTTTTACTTTTTTTACAAAACACTCCAGATATTTTCTTTTTCAACCATCAGTAATGCACTGCTCGAGCATGATTTTTCATTTTTTTATTGATAGATGTGGGAGCTTCCAATAATCACTAGAAAGACCTCATCTATGCCATAAAAAAGTGGAATTAACTCCACGACAAATGAAATAATATAGCAGGATAGCACTTAAGAAAGTAAAATGTTGGAGATGAGCTGTCTACGATAAATATGAAAACATAATTTGCTATCAAGGTTAAAATGGGTTTCTGGTAAAGAACAGCAGAATATGGTGCAGTGCTCAGCGTTACTGTTTCACGATTTGAAGTTTCTTAGTATAGTCCCTAGATGGACAGTATTCGTTTCCATGAAGGGAAGAGGGTGGCCTGCCATAGGTTTGCTCACCCTTCAGCCCTAAATGAGAGCACTTGAGTGCGGGATTAAAAATAAAAACAAAATACCACAACTCATTCAAACAAAGCCCCCATAATAAATTACTGGAGCAGCGCTCGTTTCATGGTCGGTTGGCATTGGCAAAGAAAAGAAAAACTACACTGCAGTTCTCAAGGATTTGATTGTATTAGAATGGCGTCTTCAATTGAGTGTGTCTAACATGAAATTACTTCCAACATCCAATTAAAGGGCGCCCAGCCGGAGAGCAAAGAAAAATAACGGTTTAAGATGAAATAATGGCAGTGTAACAACAGCGGAGTTTATTATTATCTCGGAAAAATGGTCGCGTAAAAAAATTCAATCTTGATATTTGGTCAATCAGGAATTCAATTTTGCGTTGATATCACAACGCATTGAAAATCATAAGCTACTTGTGTCAGTTGACAATGTGAATTTGTCTATTCATGTTGCAAACTAGGTTTACAATTGGCTGACAGTATAACTTCCGAATACAAACATTATTGCTAAGCTCCAAAAAATGTATCTGCTTAACAGACGTAATGTAAATGATGACGAGAACGGCCTTAGCTTGATTCATTTGTGGTGAAAAAAAAACAAAGAATTTTACAAGACTGGCTCACATGAGTAAAAAACCGGCTGTTCATAGATGAACTAAAAAAATTAATCAACTTATAAAACTACAAAACGGGACAATAAATACTATTCACTACTCACCGAATAAAATGAAAAGTGAGCGGAGATTCTTGTAAGAGTCAAGTACCCCGAATGGTGAGGAGGAGTGATCCAAAGAGAAGTTGCTACGGGACTGAAAATAACTGGAGTACCGAGGTGGCGTTGGGGAGGGGTAACATCAGATTGACAGGCCATAACACGAATTGTGACTGGGTCTACTGTCCAACCTACGCACCCACCCATCTGTCTTTGAACCCACCCAGTTCCGACAGTTTCTTTTTTTTATTACTTTCATAGAATAAAACAAAACGAATGACGTTAGAAGCACCGAAATTATTGTTTTGCATTATACAAAAAAAAAATTGAATCGGTATAAAATGGAAGCTCTAGCTCAAACCTTTTCGAATGTGGCATTATTACCGATATAATGGTATTTTGTAATTATAGCATACTAATGACCCAAAAAATATTACTTATTATTAATCTTGACGTCATGCCCAATATAATAGGAAAATTTTTAATTTATCAAGTACTTGCACAATTAAAGATAATTCATTTGGTGGTTATTGGTTTTATTACCTTGAAAGCATAGTAAAATTCTATGCTAAATGTGATTTATTGTTCTGTACAAAAGTGGGCAGCGAAAAATTTTGCGAATACGATTTCGCTGACTGTTTTAGTGTTTTTTTTTGTAATTATAGTCCCACAACCGCATAATGTAAACCGGTACATCAAGATAGTTAATTTGACTCTATACTCTATACCACTGAGGGAAGCTGGATTAGATTTTTTGTTGTAAACACGATTTTAATAAGGTTGTAATTATTGTCTAAAAGAAAATACTTATTAATCAGGATGTACATAGGATAAGTCAAGATCAAATGGTCAAATTACTGGGATTGAAGGGTATACTTCCAAAGATACCCTTCTTTTGTCTGTCTGTCTATTCTACAGAAGTGCTCCTAAAAATGTGTTTTAAAGTTTTTCTCTATATTCACTACATTCGCGGAATAGTTTTTGGTAACAAAAATACAATATCCCTTAATATACTGGAACAAAATGTAACTCAAAAACGCCCTAAGATATTTTCCCCATGGTTGAAAACACATAAAAATAAATTCATAGGTACTCCAGAAAATATAAATGTTTTTTTTTATTGGTTTTATTTTTCATTTCAGTTCTAAACATAATTGTCGGCGAACAAGACGGTTTAACGAAGAAAATCAAGTATTTTAAACAAAAATACCCAGTAGAGTCTTGAGTTGAGCTTTTAAGAAACTCGCTATTTCCGTATCCCAGTACTTTGTACTTGCTTTAAAATTATTCAATTTAGTTTATAATTATTATAATCTTTTTAACAGTGAAAAAATCACATGGCGAGGCTACTGATCCATGGATTAACATGTAATATTAACTCACATTATGTTTGACTTCAGTTAATATTTAGCATACGAAAAAACATTTAATTTCTTAAACGTTTTCAACCAGTTATTACAGTAGAGTTCAAAGGGCGAAACCTTAACTAACTAGAACTAAGGAGGCCCAAGGATTCAATGTCGACGGTATCTTTGATTCCGTTCCTACTCTCGCATAAATATGTCTGGGTAAAAGGAAGGTCGCATTCGTTGACCAGCAATCTCAGGCAACCGGAAGAGGGGATAGATGGTTCAAGGCTAGATCTATAAAAAAATACACAATTTAGTCCGGATACGATTTTACTTTTCAGCTATAAGGAAAAATACAATTTATAATCATAAAACTTCCATAATAGCATCACATTTATTTTATTTTTTATTCCCTGGTAATAAATATGATAATTAATAGCATAATAAAAATAAAAACTCAAGTGTTTTCAGCCTAACTCTGAAGTAGTTGATGGAAAGTAGACCGTATCACGCAACAGTTGGCCATATTGGTCATACAGAAATATATGAACTTACATGGATAAATGGAAATACATGGATGGGTAGAGGAGTAAATCGTTAGAGTACAGATTTCCAGCCGTTCGAGGAGGAAGCGTCGTAGAGTCAAATGAGAATGGCAGAACCATGTGTGTTTAATATTTCGACAAGAAAATCAAAAGAGTTCGAGCTCATTGAAAAAATTAGACGAGAATTCACTAAATTATCTTCCGCGTAACTCACTACTAATAGAGTGTATACCCATGCTGAAATTTATTTTTTGGTCTAACCGGGACTCTGAAGTACTGCAGTTTGAAGAGTTAGCGTAAAAATATCTTCACGGTAAAAACCCTGGGGAGCTGGCTGGCACTAAAGTCATCAAAACGACTTTCTCTGTCTCTAATGCATCCTTGACCATGGAGTCAATGGGCCAGCGAAACGACCCAGACTTTTTTTTACGTTTAATTTTTTTTATCTACTTAGCGCTATTGTGACCAAAATCATATTCCAAGTTGTCGTAGGTGTAGCTTACAAATCTCAAACGAAGAGAATAATCTGCACGTCAATCATCGTAGCCCGGTAAATACAGACAGACGAAAGACGACTAACGCCTTCATGTGCTCCAACTCAGGCAGGAAGAAGTGGGCCGCCACGGTATAAAATGTACAACTCCCACACGAGGATCGAACTAACCGTATGATTGCTAATGAAAACGGTTGCCGTCATCTTCAAATATCAGCCAGGTGTTGACGAAGCATCAATGTTTTCCGGAGAGGAAGTGAATGTTTGTCGAGAGTCAACAAACCCAATATCGGTTATCATCTTTTAAATAAAGAGTGGGAAGGGCAAATATAGATGTTGGAGACACTAACAAACAATGAGCAGTGAGGTACTCGGAAATGTTTTCGTCACCATGTGGAAGAAGGTTTCATAGAAAGTACAAAGCTAATTCGCACATTGGCACTATGCTGAGGCATAAACCACCTTCGTCACAGGTGATTAATTGTCACTTAACTAGAAAAAAAATCGAGACAAGGGTGATCTATTACACAATTAAGTTGCGAAAAAGATTTTAATGATCTGTTATAATTATAGTCAAACAGTCACGTAATACATAATATTAACAGGAATATTTAATTTTCGTCACCACTCGATACCATGCCACAACAACATACGGGTTGATTTTAAGATGTGGACACATTTTAAATGATGGACAAAAATTAATATTCACATTAATAATCAGAATGCCCAGGTATTTTATATGTGATAATATCGTGATAGAACAATCCATTTTTTGTTATTAATTAATTAATGACTATTTTATGTTTTTATGGAGGAGGAGAAGTTCTATTCAGAATAAAAACTCGCTGAGCCTGGAACATACAGTCATAGATGTGAAAATATCAGTTTCCGGTTTTTGAGAAAAAACCTACGTAATAAATGGACATGAGATAGTTCCTGATTAATACATAGGACAAATGAACGATGACGCTTTTCATAAATTGCGGCTGCAATTATGGCACAGTGTTCAATGACTGCAACTGTGTCCCATCAACAGAATTGAAGTGGGGTATATTCAATCCTAACTCATTAAAGCCCAGGTTCACAAACACTGGCTTATTGAAAGTTAGTATTTTGTGTTACTTCACATATACATAATCAATCAAAATCAAAGTTGAACAACAACAATAATTTGTCACCTCACATTATACAGGTATACATTTGTAAAATGACCGATTATTCAATAGTGGCATCAGTAACAAATAACTCCGGAAAACTGGAATGAAAAATTTGACTTATTTAAAGAGAAAAGCAAATTAAGTAATATTTACGTGTTCTGAATATTCACTGCTTTAAAATCAACTACATTAATATATAAAATTATAACTCTATCAAACGGTTAAAACATTACATGAATTAAGAGTTTCTACTTCAAAGGACATGGCCATTCCAATCTCTGAATAAATAAATTACTAATTTACAAAGTTATACTAACACCAATCTGGATATACGGAATAAAGCTAAGAGGGATAGTAAGAAAGTCGAACACCAAGCGTCACCAATCCTTTCAATCAAATGTCCTGAGAACAATAGTTACGTCAGCAACAAAACCCTTCATAACGACCTTAATATACCCTACATTCTTGAACTCATACCTTCCAAGTTTATGAAATTCCATCGAAACCTATACAACCACCCGTTTCCCTTAGCAGTGTAATGCGCCACAAATCCCTATAATCCTCCACGGAGACTAAAGCGTCAGTGGCCTCGTGACCTGCTATGAATACGTGACAGTGGGAGTCCTGGCAATGGCTAGTTTCTCCGATCATGTCCTGAACGTCTGTGGCTCTCGCGCTCTTGGCCAATCTCCACTGGCTCTTATCCGGTGTCACGGCTAATGGAGGACCTTCCCAAGATCCACTTCCTCTTTCGCATGTGAGGGAGGTGACAATCAAATGGATTTGGGAGGTACCTGTGCTGTTTGTAAATACTGAATGAATGAGCGAGTGAATGCAGAATTGTAAATATGGTATGAATGAGAACATTGATCACAATTATTTATTACCCAATAAGGCAGATTGAAATTTTATCACAACAAAGATCTTGAAAAAAAATTACAGTTAACTGAAATATTACCATAATTAAAAAAAACAAAAACATTTTCACTACTTTAGAATATGCTAAAAAATAAAGTTAAGACTCCCTAGTTTTGGTCAATATGCTTGATTTCTGCGACTTCCTGCATCATTGGACAATAATAACTCATCAACGAATTATGTTTAATAATAAATGGATTTGGTTTAAACCAAATTGTACAACTCTTTGGCACAGAAAATTATACTTCAAATTCACTCTCGCTGACGTGAAATTCGCTGGTTTAAGGTCAATTTATCGAGCAACATGAGCACGAGCCCACTATTCTCCGACCTTCAACCACCACCAATGCCCGTCCGATGGAAGCACTGCTGGACCGCCGAAGCCTGGAGACAGATGACCTCATAGAACCCTGACGGGTACTGATCGAGGTCGATCTCCCGGCCGACTCAACCGAACAAAAAAAATTATCGAGCTTTTAATTGTATTTAAAAACAGTTTACAAAAAAACTAGTAAAATATATTTATGGCTGCCGAGGATAAGTATGCAAGTCTAACTCCTTAAGACGAGATACGTCTACAAGTATGGTTTGGTAGGCTTTGCTTACCCTTAAAGAAATAAATATTATTGATAATCTCATCATAGTACAGACTTAAATCATCATTATGAAACAGAAATGGATTTGGAATGAGCGGAATACGTTAATTGGTTTAAGACAATGTTACTATGTCATGACAATTTCTAAGATAAAAATGTAAGACAATGACAGTTTTTAAATATGTTTTTAGTAACGCTTTAAACTGTTTAACACATTTATTTTATTATTGGCCAAGGTCAAAGCAAGTCGCAGATATGAAACGTATAAACAAGTATTCAGTAATCAGTTGATGATTTTAAAACCATTCAAGAAAAGTTGTGCTTCTAAAATTAAAAAAAAAAAAGTTTTAAAGGATGTTTTATCTAGAGAACGATTGATCATTAACACACAAAAAAAGAATAAGACCAAACATGTCGGGAATCTTATTTTCTACAAGTTTTATTACAACCTCTGACTTAAGGCACATAGGAAGCGATAAATTCACAAAAAAAGATTTTTGTCACTTTTTGTCACCTTTGACTTTCAAAAACTTGAGAATTTTTAGCCAACATTTAGTAAGTCAAAATAAAGGTTCATGCAACTTTTCAGCTTTATATCTTTTATTCCGAGGTTGAACCCTTATTTCACTGGGCTAAAAGCGGAGCGCACTTTTGTGAAATCTGAATGAGGCATGGTATATTTCCATATTATTATATTGTACAACTTTGGGATTCCATAATTAGGATGGAGACTAAAAGATATGTGCATCCATAATAGATCAAGGTGAACCTGAAGTTGCTTGTAATTCCCGACCATGCTAGTGAATATCCACAAACCTATGCAGTCTTGCTGACTAAACACAGTGGCTGACTATGGAATGAGGTTTGACAACGGTAAAGAAACAGAGAATGGATTGATGCCAAAGCTATCGCAAGTTTGAGAATAGGATACATTAGGTAGCCATTTGAACCTTCTTCTCAACATCGACAGACCAGCCTACGTGGAGTGCCTTAATGCACCATTAACCCTTCATCACATCATCGATGAGTGCCGAAAATTCCAAACTGCTCGGTAAAGAACCAGACTACCAGAACGACTCTAAGGTACAACGTAGGAGAAATTACATAAAACCTCACTGAACTTTCTTGGACAAATTTACTTTTACTACTAACAGATTTCGTTTGGATATTGTACGGTTTATGGGATATATTTAAGAGTCATAAGGTGGCAACACTGTCGTTACCTTTTTGTATGGTTTTATATTATTTTTATGGACCCTGTGTTTTTAGAATTGTTGTTGCCATGATATGTAGTGATGTAATTATGATAAATAAATGTGAATACAAATTTAACCGTTTTGATTATTCAATAATAGCCACACAAAACATGGCGCAGTCGATAAAGTAAAGTTATTCGGAGTGTTAAACGGTTCGTTCGATCGGGAATTAAACTATAAATATTATCCATGTGCGATGGTGTTCAATAAGCCGTGTACTTTAAATCTTTCAACAGGACATGTGGCAAATAATTTTTGGCGTTTCAAGGAGGAAATCAATAATTATTTGTTGGCAACAGTGACTGTAAATAAATCAAGAGAAGTTCAAGTAGCCAGACTTAAAAACTTAATGGGGTCCGAGGCTTTGAAGGTTTACATGTCCATCACTACGACAGCCTGTGATAAAGAATCTGTCGAATCAATATTGACCGTGCTTAAACAACATTGTATTCCAAAGAAAAATGAAACAATGGACGTATTTAAATTTTTTAATCGGAGGCAAGGTGCAAACGAGCCTTTTGAACATTTCTGTGCGGAACTGAAGTCTCTCATTTCTTCCTGTGAGATTTGGGAACAAGAAGATAAGCTTCTCAAGGCGAAAATTGTTTTGGGCGTCAATTCTACCTAGACCACCCGTGAACGCTTGTTGCGTGAAGATCCCTCGTTGAGTAAAACAGTTGCCTTTTGCAAATCTGTGGAGATGGCAGCTGACAACTTGCTAGTAATCAAGGATCAACAGCAGCTAGAGGTCTTCAAGTTGGTGAGGACAATCACCAGCCTGTAAGTAATAATTATGTTGATAAGCCAGAACTAAATAAGGATTCGTTGAAGAAGTCTGGAAATAGGAGTAAATTTGTTGATTGTACGCATCGTAGGCAGAAACACCCAAAGAATCGTTGCCCTGTGTTTGGCCAAAAGTGTTACAAATGCAATAAAATTGGGCATTGGGCTACAATATGTGGTAGGGGTGTGAAAAAAGTTGAAAATGTGGGTGTTTTTGATAACAATGAGGTATTTGATGATTTTGGCATTGGTTGCATTAAAGTAAATCAAATAAATAAAAACAAACATTGCGAATCGTTGGAAAATTAATTGTGTTTAAATTAGATACTGGCGCCGAAACCAATGTTATATCATTGCATTTGCTAAAAAATGAGTTAGGAATGAGCAACTCTGATGTTTCCAATACTATCACTGTGGAGGAGGCATTTGGGGGGATCAAAATAAAACCTATTAGTGCAATTAAGTTGAAAATTAGTAATCAAAATAAATGTTGTACAACAGAATTCGTAGTTCTTGAGCAAAATGTAGATTTTCCAGTTCTGGGACTCAGAACATGTTGGGATTTAAATTTTATTAAAGAAGTAGAAGACATCAAAACTACAATTTTTTTTAAATTTCTGCAGCAAAATAATGATGTTTTTAAAGGTTTAGGTTGCTTCCCAGACTTGTGTTAATTAAAACTGAAAGAGGGTGCTATTCCGAAATCAAGCCCTGCTCGCAGAGTTCCATTTAAAATTAAAAATAGATTAAGACAGACCCTGATAAACTTAGAAAAAAATAAGGTTATTGCAAAGGTTGAGGCCCAGGAGAATAGGTCAATAATATTGTTATAGTGGAAAAGCAAAACTCATCATTGCGAATTTGTATAGACTCTCACCAATTAAATAAATATCTCATTAGAGATTACTACGAAATCCCAACAATCGAGGATATATCTGTCAAGCTAGCCAATAAAAAAATGTTCTGTCTCTTTAATTTGAAACAGGGTTTTCATCAATTGGTTTTGGATGAGGCTTCTAGTGATTTGTGCTCATTTAGTACACCTTTTGGACTTCATAAATATCTCAGAGCACCATTTGGGTTATCAGTCTTGCCTGAATGCTTTCAAAAATTGACCCAAAAGTATTTTGGCCATTTGCAAGGTGTCACAGTTTACTTTGATGATATTCTGTTTGCTGCAGAATGAGAGGAGGAATTACAGGGAATCGAGAATGATGTGGGTGTGGCTCGAAACAATAATATTAGATTCAACGCAGAAAAAGTTCAATATTTCGTTAAAGAGGTTAAATTCCTAGGAATCTTGTTTAGTGAACATGGACGTAAACCGGATTCATGTTATCAATGAACTAAAAGCACCACGTAACGTTAAGGAACTACAGAAAATGTTAGGAATGGTGAATTTCCTATGCAGCCACTTACCGAACTTCGTCTCAGGTTTTGTCTCCCTTCCGGCTGTTGCTAAAAAAGGGGTCAGAATGGTTATGGACCTCGCTTCACGATAAGAAGTTTCTTGAATTAAAGGAACTTCTAGACAATGCAACATTTTTGAGCTCTTTTGATCCTACTAAAATAGTAGAAATCCAAGCTGATGCTGCTAGTAAGGATGCCCTGGGCCCGAAAAGATTTCAAGAGTAAAGATTGGGCCTAATTAGTATCATTGTAAGATTGTAATTGTTTTTGTATTTCTTAAATTATATTTTTTATTTCAATTGTGATGTTAATATTGGTAAAGTTACAGCTGTTACTTATATTATGTTATGTTCTATAATCAGTGTTTCTTATATTTCAGGTATAGCTTATCTTATGAATAATATACTATGTTATATTATGTCTTGATCATGTTTCCTACAGCTATGGTGCTTAGTGACTGAAATGGTTTTTTTTTTATAATTTGAGAGATTTGAAACGGAGGATGTTTGGATATTGAACGTTGTAGGGGTATATTTTAGAGTCATGAGGTGGCAACACTGCCTTTACTTTTTTGTATTAGTATATTATATTGATGGAGCCTGTGTTTTTAGAGTCGTAGTTGCCATGATCTGTAGTAATGTAATTATGATAAATAAATGTGAATCCAAATTTAACAGTTTTGATTATTCAATAATAACTATACAAAGCAGGAATAGACAATGAATAATAGGCCTTGTTACTTATAATATGTTAAATACAGATAAACAATACTTATACGAATTTTTGATTGAAATGAACAATAAATATGTAAGCCATTTTTCCAAACAACACCTCACCTCGATCATCTTTTTGGTCTATCAAAATGAAACAGTGACATGAAGTTATGATTTGTCGATATAAGCGTATCCCTAAAAAACTGGTAACAATTATCTTGCGGCCACCAAAGGATACACTCAAGTAGTGTTGACACTAACTAGCATGGTACTACTGCTGAATGAAAAATAGTATTACGCTTCAAATCTTACCAGTATATCTTCTCAGTACAAAATAAATTAAAACTATCGCGTAGAAAGAAACAAAAATGATGCACACACAAGACTTTTATTTACAGACACAAGACATTTATACCTACTCGTGAAACAGACGAACACCAATCAAAACAACATGACTTTTGTACAAGGTTGTGATTCGACAGCAACGCACACCTACTCCTGAACGGTATGAATATGAGCTGCAAAGTTTGCAAGAATCAAATTACCGAGGTTGCAAAACAGGGTGATACGAATGTCAACCGCTATATATAGCACTATGGTTCGTAAAGATTGATCAGCTCAACCAAGAATTAGCTATTGGCTGGAAGAGTGCATGAAAAGGTGTAATATATTGGACTTCTCCACGTAATTCTCCAAGTACGCAGTAGTTCATCAATTGGGTCACCCTAGGATAGAGCCAGACATCCTTCTTATTTTTAGTAACATTTTTCACTAATTTTTAGTATTCATACGTAAGGTTTTGTAAACCACATTAAGTTCTGAAGTTGTTGTTTGTTTTTAATAATCATTAACACTGACAAATCCACGTCATAATATACTCACATGTGCTCGAAATATCTTTCAGAATTTTAGTGAACTAACCCTCATAATAAGGTCCAAGTAGCGATATTTTCAAACATCCTTTCAAAATGTGTAGTTAATATTCTTTACGTAAGTTTTAAATTGAATTGATTTTTTTTATACCAAATCTAACCAATTATATTCAAGAGGAAAACATAAATAGCAAGAAAGACTGGGGCTAGTTGGCATTCAGCGTCTTAATTTTGCCACGGAAGCGTCGGAGCGATATTGTCTGGCTGTTGTGACAAGTCCATTGTCATCATCCACGACTGTTTCAGTTTGAACGAAGTCTGTTGACGACTGAGGACGGCCAATTTTCTGTTTTTCTGCCAGTTAAGTAAAATTTTTCACGAATAGTTTTGGTTTGGTGAAGCTATACGAAAGCTCTACAATGTATCCAATAGTCATTTGTGATTGAGTGGCAAATTATGATTCCATCTATGTGCGATCACCTAGTTTCCATTTTGTGTAAAGGTGGAGAGGCCATATTGTTTTGAAAACACAACTATCTGATATATGAACTATCTGGACGTCGATGATAGTATTTGTTATAAAAGGAGCAAAATATTATGAAAATTGGACTCTTTTATACATATCAACATCATGATTTTAAGTCATAACACAAATTATTGGCACATTATTCTTTTCATTTCGGTCTAATATTCTTTTTTAAAAATGTTTCTAGGGGACGGACATAAGTCCGGGATGATAAAATTACACTATTATTATGTATTGCATAAGCATTATACAGTTAATTACATTAAATTATGTAAATTAAAAAAAATTTACAAGATTATTACACTAAAATTAGTTTTCATTATGTGTATAGTTCAAGATAATGTATGTAATTACAAAACGAATCATTCTTTGATATGAAAATATTTGCTTGCATAAGCTACAAAAGTAATTAAACCAAAATAATACGCTTACCTGGGGATAAGGGCTTTAGCTTCTTCTGGCATTTCTGGGCAAAGGTTCGCAATAGACGCAAGTTCAAATTTATGAAGTTTCTTCTGAGTTAACAGGCTTAACATAACAAATACAAAAAATTAGTTTAAAACAAAGGTTTAGAAAACAAAATAAAAAATTTCCTTTACCTTCTAACCGCTGCAATTGTTTCTTTATTTTTAAATTTTCTAAATCTTTCAGTGTAAGTTAAGGTCTTCAAAAATACTTCAGAAAGTTCTTGCTCATCCTCTGCCGACTGGTTTTGCTGTTTTCTGTGATCTAGCAGTAAGTGGACTTCGGATATCAGCAGTGTTTCGGCGTTTTCAAATTCTGTAAATTAGAAAAGAAATAAGAATTTAAACACTTCTTCATTAACAGTTTTAGTGTAAAGAAACTGCTTTACTTTATCTCTAATTATGTATCTCGTGGTACTCAAATAACAACAAATGCAAACTAATAGAAAAATATCAGTTTGTACGAGTGTCAAGGTTCCATCATCTCGAGGCATCAAGTGAAACTTCCATGCATCCATCCCTCTTGGGGTTGAAATTGTGACCACAATTTAATAACATTTTTAATAAATATTTTGGGCAAACGCTATCAATCGAGGAATTTTCAGTAAAACAAACAAAATATTAACGACAGATTCTAAATAGGTAACTCAAAAATCCAATAAATAAATATTAAGCTTGAAAAAAACATTAATAGCGGAAAATACCTCCTTACAAATGCGCACAAAAAAAGCTATGTTAAGAATCGAATTCAACATCCTTCAAAACCAGTTAATCCATCCGAGTTTTTTTGATTACTTTTTATTTGCCAAATTATGTTATATTTGTGGTATAAAAATTGATTTTAAATAACAAATCCCTGCGCCACTCATCCCTGTAATCATCCTCGGAGGCTACAGCGGGAGTGGCCTCGTGACCTGCTATAAATACGCGACCGTGGGAGTCCTGGCAACGACCAGTTTCTCCAGTCATGTCCTGAGCGTCTGTGACCCTCGCGCTCTTGGTCAGCCTCCACTGGCTCGAATCAGGTGACACGGCTGACGGAGGAGCGTGGGGAACTTCCCAGAACTCCGCTTCCTCTTTTGCATGCAAGGGAGGTGACATCCATGTGGATTTGGGAGGTCTCTGGGCTGTTTGTAAATACTGTATGAACGAGCGAGTGAATGGGAATTGTAAATATGGTACGAATAAGAACATTTATCACAATTACTTATTGCCCAATAAGGCAGATTGTAATGTTATCACAATAAAGATTTCGAAAAAAAATACAGTTAACTGATATTTTACCATAATTTTCAAAAAAACATTTTCACATCGCACTTAAGATATGCCAAAAAGTTAAGACTCCCTAGTTTTGGTCAATAAGCTTGATTTATGCCCAATAAGGCGGATCGTATTTTATCACAGTAAAGAAGTTTCAACGTATATAAATAAAAATAATCATTTTCATTCGTCATATGCAAATAATATGTTCACAGTTTATTCATTATTTTCACAATACTGGTGGGCAAATTAATCCCCTTATTTTCTGCCAATGCACTGCGTTTAATGGCCCGATCCAGGCTCTTTTCCATTTTTTTTTTAAAGACATTTTTTAGTTTCCAAGTATTCCCCATCCCATATTATTGTCAATAAAAACCTATTTATTGGCATGGCTTCAGCCGAACTGTAATTAACAGATTATGATTGGACCTGGAGGAATCTATGCAGATTTAAAATTCTACGATCCTAGCCAGGGAGGAATCTTCGCGGGTCTCGATATCCGAAGAAAACTTCAACCTTCCTCATTTTCAATTGCCTACATCGGGTGTTAAGCACCTCTTATTCGGGAAATAGGGGGAGCTCAACTTTTCTCCAGTATAATAGGGTAATCTAAATGGGTATTTTTCATGTTTTTTAATTCCTACAGGAACATAGTGGCGCTCACTAAATCACTCCATACCTGCCAACCCTCCGCCAGCCAGACACAACCTACCTCCACTGGCCCTGGGGCTCTCACTCCACAATTCTTCTTTAAGACAGTTTGGAACGACTCTTGCGCGTTGTAGGTTCCACCTGAGGGTCTCAACGACTCTCTCTTTCTCTAAGAGTGCGTCCGAGCCTACTGGATGCCTGTCTAGTCAAAAGTACTTCTATGCATGTTTCTCAAGTCCTCCCCCACAAATCACCATTGGTTATTTTTTCCCTCCATCGGATTCCTAGGATGCCTCTTAGTGATTTATTTATAAAAACTTAAGAGTCTACCTAATATATTTCTTGTGTGGTTTCATGTCTAACATCTCTAGAACAGAGCAGCCTTCACGTTGTCCGGAAAAGTCTCAATTTAGTCCGTAGATGAATCTCTTAAGACTGCCAAATGTTTCTCAGCTAAGCGAAGCCTCCTGCTTTCATTACTCTTGGGAACATGCCCTTTTCCGTACCACCCCTCAACTCAGCACTCCTAAGATAACAGGTAGGTAAAACTGCACAATCTTTCGATTTTTTTTGTCAAAACGAGATGTGACATTATCTATTTTCTTGCAGTTTATATCATCTGTACCTTAAACTTCGCTACAATTACTCTCATGCCAACTTTGGCGGCTTCTTCACTGAGATTCTCTGGCTTTAAGAGGATGACTTATGAATAAGGGGCAGACATCTTCCACAAAATCATTCAAATACTTCAGTCAGACCGCATTTGTATCACTCTCTCATTACTGGCCACCTCATTAGTAGTTCCAGCTAACACACATGCTACTATTGCTATGTTCAGTAATATGTCAGCAACATAATATTTATCTGTGAATTAATATAGAAACATCGCGGATAACGGACTAAACATAGAGAACAGTCAGAAATAACACGTGTCAACGACACTGGAGTAATAAAGAGGTGAAGAATAAATAACAGGTGCTATCACCACTATGACGTTAAAACTATATTTACAGCAATTGAGTGAAACGCGCCGCCATTTTTTACCAATATTTTTTTTATTTTACCAAATAAAATATCGGTTATGACCTGAATAGAAAATTGTTGAAAATATATAAACGAAAATAAAGACGAAAAAAATCAAAGCTATCCCAAGAAAATAAGCAAGTGTCATTACTTTATGTTAACTTGGTAATTAAAAAATAAATATTTAAATGTCTTTTAATAATAAAGGTGACACACTTGGGTTTTAGCTAAGGTCCATTAGCCTGTGCATCTTATGGGGCAGTTCTACTGCAAATATTAATTTATAAAACAAGGTGTAAAATGTGATACTTGCGCAAAGTTGCGTTCGTGATTACAGATTCTGTTTCATTCCACTTATCACAAAAAGGCGTCACTCCATTCACACTCGAAACTAATCCAATAGCCAGCGAGCGACTTGAGACGAGGTGCGAATTTTCTGCACCAGAGGGAAACTTTAAATGTATTATTCTAGGAAGGAGATCCAGGACAGACTCACTGTGTCAACTGTCTCCTCTACCGGTGCGAATGCTGACGTTTCGTCGCCGATAGGAGGTGGAAAAGCCGCATCTGCTATTCTCGAACGCGTGCTCTCGCAATATCACCTCCACTGACTGTCTGAAAGCGATAGGGAACTATCTACCACCGAGCCGTCCACGTGTTGTTAACAGCAGTTGTTTTGTTGTTTTTTTATGGCGCGTGAAAAATAAACGTTACAATTAGAGTTCATGACTATTATATTTATAGTCGCGGCAGCTGTACACAACGGTCCCGGACATAAAATGAGTCTTTTAGAGGAAACACTTCTGAACGAGCAAGTAATACCGGTTGATTCCAGTGGCCTCGTTTTTCTTTTTAGTTGAATAAAACGTAATTGATGACATAGTTGCCTAGCCCGAAGAGTGAATTAACTGGTTAGACCTCTTTCGGCCTGTCTGCATGTAACAGATTATAACGGGAAATTTATGAGAGAGAAAAATAAACGTAAAAAAAGTCAACTTTCATTCATCTATTAAATTTTAATTTAACTTCTATTAAATTTGAAGTTCTGGTTTATTTTTTCAGCGGTTAAAGATTCGTTCCATAAGGTTATGCGAAAGGAAATGCTATGATATATCAGAAAAAAAGATAAATAAATTTATCCCCCCCAATGCCCTTAAAAAAAAAATGACCAAACTTTTATTTACTATAGATTCTTCGGCGAATCTATTTACATACTACATTTTATATGTCCTGTACCATCGGTACACTCTATACAAGGTCTGAATCGGCATATAAGTTATATAATCAATACAAGTACAATGATACACAATGTACTTGGCTTCATTGACAAGACTCTACAACTCACCTTTTTGATCACAACAAAAGAAAACTAAATTACATACTAATTCTTAACCTAAACCTTCCCCGACAGTCTGTTGCCATCGATTCGGGAGGGGTGGTGGGGGCATAGTGTTAAACACTGGATTTGTGAGTTGCTGCAACGCGTTAAAAAACTTGATGTGTCTCCGGTGGATGAACTTATCCACCGACGGCACACCAAGCAACGGGTGCAGGTCGGTGTTCTTTAACTTCTCGAGAAAGGTATGTCGGACCACTTTTCACATGATCCCATTCTGGAAACGTTGGAGACTTGTGGCTGTAGCGTCAGTCAAGTGGGTAAATAGCGGGGCACCGTACAGCAGAGCTGGCCGGAGGATACATTTATAGATCATCAGTTTGAGACGCAGCGACAGATTGGCTGACGTTAGCAAGTGCGAAATCGTACTGTTTTTAGTGTACTACGAATGTGAGTAGAGAAATGGAGATGCCTATCCATTTTTATACCCAGATAGTAGAATGAGAAAACTGGCGAGTTCTCTTGTCCTCCTATACTATATGATTTTGGCAATGCTTTTTTGCCTTTTTGGTAAGAGAAGATTACGCAGTCGGTCTTCCCGCCGTTCACACTAATGTTCAACTTACCCAGTCTGTCACTGATTACGTTGCAAACTGACTCAGCCTGTGTGAGTGCTCTTTGTGCATTCATGCTGTTGCTGTAAACCCGCAATGTCGTCGGCAAAAGCGATTACCACCGTTTTCTTATAGTTTGTCCCAACAATTTCAGATGTGTACATGCTGAAAAGAACCGGAGACACTACCGCTCCTTGAGGAACTCCACAAGTCAGAGGGAATGGGTCAGAGAGGCAACCACCCACCATTACCCTCACCGACCTGTCCTTCAAGAAGGAAACCAACATGGTATATAGCTGCTCTGGGCATTCCCAGTCACAAAGCTGTCGACACAGTATCCCTTGGGACACTGAGTCGAAAGCCTGCGTGCAGTCCAACGAGATCATAGCAGTCGCTGTGTTATTGTTGATACCGAGGGTGGCGTCCGTCTGTACCCTCACAAGCGGATGTTCTGTGCTAAGGTGAGCCTGGAACCCTGTCTGTTCGTTCGGAATAATAGCATTTTCCGAACAAAACTCCTTCAGGTAGTTCAGAATAATCTTTTCACTACAATGTAATAATTTGAAAAGAAACTTAAATCTATATATAAACTTCAATAAAGGAAGCCAAGTATTCCTGTTTAAGTATCTCATCATATTACTTTTTACCTTCTCTTAGCAATTAATTATATTTATTAAACAGTTTATTACAAGTGTAAAAAGAAAAAAATGGGAATGTTGCAGACCGATGGATTTTAAAGTTTTTCTAACTGATTTGATGATCACGGTAAGCCCCCACACCGGTTAAGTATCCACTGTCAATAGAAGTACTAAATACGCGCCCCACAGGATGAAACCCTACATGCATACGATACACGTGTACTATTTATTGGTGTAACTATATACCATACAAATGTACTTACACTATTTATTGATGTACCTATATACCATATATATATATGCACATACACTAAATATAGATGTAACTATATACCATATATACATGTACAAACACGTAGGGTATACGTATTCAAGATTATAGCAATGATTTATATTTGTTTATTAGAAACAGGTTCAGTAAGTTTTAAGAGGTTGATATTCGAACATATATAGTTACATATGATAGTGTTGATAGAAAGAAGATCGATACAAATGTACTTACACTATTTATTGATGTACCTATATACCATATATATATGCACATACACTAAATATAGATGTAACTATATACCATATATACATGTACAAACACGTAGGGTATACGTATTCAAGATTATAGCAATGATTTATATTTGTTTATTAGAAACAGGTTCAGTAAGTTTTAAGAGGTTGATATTCGAACATATATAGTTACATATGATAGTGTTGATAGAAAGAAGATTTGGTTTACAAAACATAGACCCCCCATGCGTCGTTTGACTGCTAAACGTTTCAAACAGCAATTCTTATGTTTTATAAAGCGATATTAAAAATATATTCGACTTGTTTTATCTTTTTCGGAGAAAGCCATTTCGAGGAATCGATACTAAGATTGAGAGTTAGCAACAATAACGTTTATTGGTATAAAAAAAATTGACAGGAAGTATTATAAAATTGATTTTCATTCATCAGGCTGAATCGTCGTCGGGGAGTGACCAGTTCGATTATGAGATTTCTGTATAGAGAGGTGCTTAATCCAATTAAACGCGACAATAAGGAGACCAGGTATTATTGATTGTCGATAAGCAAGGTTATGCACTCATCCCTGATAGTTGTAATTCACACAAGTCAATGAATGATTGCAAGGTTGAAGTATTGATAAGGTAGGGTTAATAGACTATTCCAGAGATACAATATTCACCCACGGCCGCAGGTAGCTCTATCGAGATGAACATCGATAAAAGGTATTAAAATAAAATGTGAGTTGAATAATAAAGTTACATATATAGCAGTTTTTAGTGTAAGTTAATTTTTGATTTATTTGTTAAAATATTTTATTAATTTTACGTTTTATTTTTTTAAATACTACGTTGTTACTAAAGTCCTATAAGCATAAAACTAAACAGTTCATTTAAAAAAAATAATATAAAGTACTAACTTAAATGTTACTTCTCGAAATATATTCCGTTATTTTGTGGATATAAAATACATAAGCTGGCTTACACTAACGAGTAATTCGTCAGAGACAACTAAAGGGCGAACTGAACAGCCCTGAAAGAGTTGAGATTAGTAGGTATGATCACAGAAGATTCCATGCAACATCTTACAATTTCTACGGCTGCCGCATTTGCCCTTTTTAACAGTGGTTTCTTAAAGATCACAATTTGTTCATCGGACATTCACGTTGTAATAAGCCATAAATTAAACCGGAGACGGGTAAATAATTGTAATAAAGGATCAGCCATTGTAAACAATGATACAATTAAGTCAAATGAGGATTTAATATATTCATTTTTTTGGTGCCACCTGATTGGATAATCTGCCCGTGTCATTTTCGTCGTTTTTTACATTATCCATCTTTTTGGCAAGGTTTGAAAATGCCAATGTGTCGCCGAAAGCGCTAAGCGTTCTTTAGAAATAAACACTAATTTCGGGGAGAAGAAAATACTTTGTTATTTTCTCCATTAGTAGTGGCACTGTTCAGTAACTACCTAGCATTGAAGCAAGCGCCTTCTCGGGGTTTGAATAGCTGCGTGAGATAGATTCCGAATTACATCCCAAATAAAAACACATGTTTTCCCCGTTGATGTTAAGTACTTTCTGGAGAGTATGTCATTTACCGAATCCTTTCTGTTAAACCACAATAAAGGATTTGAGGGAGTTAGCAGTGTTCAGTTGCTTGGTTCTGACTGCAGACGAATTTGCTGGAGCAACACGATTCGGGATCCCCGAACAAAGAAATAGGGAGAGGAAAAAAATACATATTATTGCCTTAAAAACTATTGAGTAAATGGTGAATAGTTTCCGTTCGTATATTATTATTGAATTTTAAAATTTAAATCGGCCAAGTATTTTCTAAACGATTGACGTTACAGCGTACATGTACCAACCTAAACTTTTTTATATGATATTTTAGATAATAGTAATGACTTGCTGTAATAACTAATTATTCATACGTTGTTAGCTGCCAAAGGTTTGGAAAAAGAAAATTACATTGTTTGATACAAATATATAACAAAATCATCTGACTTACTGTTTCTTTTAGTAAAATATAATTCCTGGAAATGATAATAGGGATTTCAGTTAGTGATTAAGTTTACTAGTGTTCACTAAAGTATTTTGAAACTTTTTATTGGACCACATGTAGTGAGAATTTTTAAATAAATAAATGTATCACCTGCTACAAGGGATTTAAGTATCAAGGCAGTGGTGTTTTACAAAAACCCTATATCTAATTATGTCTTATCAGCAAACTTGGATACAAAATTTTTAAATTTCAACGCGTGTATATCATAATTGTTAGCTATAAAGAGTTAATTGGATTTATAAATGATTACAGGCACAAATTTTAATGTGGGAGAATCTTGGAATAGTCGACTTACATAAGACTTGCTACCAACATACTTAAGCCTCGATGCGATTAGTAGATATTTTTTACCTCAGACTGAGACGCTTACAGCACTACGTCATTCATTGGTAGACAAACAAAACTCATTGATGGATTAGGAAAATAGGACATCCAGGGCCCCTCCCTAGTTGACAATGCGTGGTGGTCACCCACCCTTCTTTAAAGCTCTGAGAGAAAGAAATTGCCCAGTTTAACATATACAGACTAATATGGGACTTCCTGACGAACAAACAAGCAGCAATGACGGTCGACTACACAGAGGGCAAGAATGAAAGTAAAGAAACACCTCATGGGCCATCAAGAAGAAACATAAGAAAAATCGCTTAATAGTCCTTTGCCACCAGAGGCAAAATTGCATCATTTGTTGATGAGTTTTTAGTTAAGGTGGGATCTAATGACTGAACTTCAAGAAACTTTAACAAGGCCATTGGCAATGTGTATGAATTTGCCTAACATTCAATATATCAAAGTCAAAGAAAATAGTAAGAAGAAGCATACCACAATTAAATATCAGACTTAATAATACCAACATAAACACAAAGTTGAAATATCTGGGAATCACAACCGACAGACGACATAAATGGACAATACATATCTACAACCTAAATTAAGAGAATTTCTCACGGACTTTCAACATAGGCTAAATTGGGATGCTGACGAAATGCAGACGTTAAACGACAAAATTGCATACAAAAATATAACATTACGAATAATGACTTCCGGGCCCATAATATGGCATGAGAAGTTAACTCTAACGATAAAAATGTTCAAAGACTAACAGTAATAAAAATTAAAAAAGGGTATAGAATAGTATCTTTTGAAGCTCCGTAGCTACTTAGGACAAAATAGCTCCGATAACGAACAAAGCGACAGAACTAATAGACCGGACAGAATAATAAGGGCGACCGATAGTCGATAGTGCGTCACAATCGATTAACCATAGAACATCTTGAAGATATCAAAACCCCATTTCAAAAACTTATACTACTGCTGCTTTACCCTTGGTTCTCAATCAACTACGGAAAACCTCAAAATGCGTGTTTTTACTATCTTTAGTGTAAGTGAATCCGTAAAAATTAACAAAAACATTTTCAATAAAAAAAATTAAATAAATAAAACAGCATTATTTTCTCTCATAAAAAATATTAATAAAACAGTAAACGACGTTTTTCGTTCGACTTTGATTGAATTTACATTTTAAATTAAAACTGTAATTTACTAAACCTTGCATTTAATGTAACCAAATCAGGAAGACCATCTTTTATTTATAGTGCCAATTCGCCACTTCATTGTTCAACAGTTTTTAAGATGCCTCCCTTCAGACCCCTCTCACACTAACGGTTTTGACCAAAAAACCGGAGGGAGACATTCTTTTCACAATATACGGTGGCGGCAAAATGCCGTACGGCTACCATGTAACAGCGTCCACTTCCACTGCAGAGTTAATTTCTGTTATCTTTTAATTTCTAACATCTTATTAACCGATCCCAAGAGTATAGAATAGGTAAATGCAATTATATCTGAAGAAACCAACATAGCAAATATTTCTATTTACCTTAATGTAATGGACACCATCTAAATAGGTTTCCAAATTGTGTGCTTTAGCGCTGAATGGCGTCCTTATGTTTCTCATGCAATTCATCAAAGGAGGCAATGGACATTCGAAAATAATTAAAAAACTTTCCGTAGATATTTTTATCTTTCCGTAGATCGTCAAATAAGATTTTAAATAAGCACCCTTTTTCTCTTCTTCCAATGATAGGGTGCACCTAAACATGACTTTAGCGTTGTCATCTCTATTGTCGATGATTATATAACCATAATCCAATAATTTTTTTACCGTACATTATAACTAAACATAACTGAGCTTGTGACGGAAAAAAAAAACATGCATAAACCGTATAGGTAAACTTGTTGTTCATTCCGGTTATCGCCGTTAGATTTTTCAACGTCAAAACTACAGTTTGAAAGGAGCCAAAGAGTCAGATTTTCCTCATTATATTACTGTTCTGAGATTCAATTAATCCTTATTTTTTCACCACATAGAAAACATTTTTCTTCAAGTTGAGTTCTAAGAGGAAGGAGCTACAGGAAATATAATGAATGACCTTTTATAAATAGATTCATTTGTAGAATCTATACTGAATCCTATAATAATTTTGTAACAAGGGGATATGGGAAAGAAAAAAAAAAAAAAAGAAATAAATCTGCACTATGCCGACACAGAAATATGTATTTATTATAATAGGCAATTCCCGAAACATATATAATTTAAAAATACAAATTATAATTTTCATAGTATGTATTTCAATTAATTCAAATAATAGATACCATTAATGATTTTATAAAAGTGATGTTCTATAATATAATACCACAAAGTCCCAAAAAGAATAGTAAAATGTAAAAATAAATATCTTAAAAAAATGTGAGGTCTAGAAAAGTCGTTCTGACTAATTCGCTTAACTTACAGTAACTCGATCTACTTTAAATAGCCACTTTTGCTCAAAAACCAGAGGTTCAAAAAAGCCAGAGAGTTAAAACCGCTCAAACTGGAAAAATGTCACGTTTTATTTTTGTTATTTCAGGTACTTCCGTGATCGAGAAATTAGATTATGGCAAACATAGTGAAAGACCAGAACTTGATACAAGGTAAAACTCTAGATCGTTTGACCGAATCCTCGAGCTTCCCCGTATTGATGCGTGAGACAGGTGTATAATGCAACTGATTGTCATTCGCTCAGGCGACGTTCACCCCGATTTTCCGAATCGGTTATAACACGTTAATTATGATGATACATTGTCAAGTTTACATACATAACTGAACGTGTTAAAGGTACGCGGCTACAGCGAACGAAATGTCAGTAAGCTGTCATTGAGGAGTAAGCAGCCTTCCAATATGGATAAGACATATCTATTCCAGGGTTAAAC